>CM061538.1:132279511-133488261 GCA_030864215.1 Capsicum pubescens | reverse complement strand
TTCCCCTTGAACTTTAGGGAGATCATTGCATATGAGATTATGATTCGGGTAACACGACTTGATACAATATATTTATTTCCTTATTTGATTACAAGGTTGCGCGAAGTAGCCCATGTTCCAATCATCACAGGTACAGATAATGAGGTTCAGGCCAGGAAGACCCATAACTTTGATAGAAGAGATGAGAGTATTCCTACATTGACTTTAGGTAAGGGAGCGAGTGTGGGGGTGACACTCTGATTTTTTAGAGAGTTCAGACTCTTACAACTTCCACAGGCTCTACGCAAAATGTGCAGATGTCACTACCAGAATCTCTTCATGCTACTTCCTATGCAGGTGTTGTACCCACTCCAAAGATAGAAGAAAATGCAGTGATCACAGTGGCGGAATCTGAGCATGCATTCAACCCGAAGAATTTTAAGAAAGTAGTAAAACGATGAAAAAGGTTTGATGCATAGTTGAAACTATTTGTTGAGCAGTTTGAGCTATTTGTGAACAAGAAAATAAAAGCAGCTATTGCACTTTTTGAACATCTCTACAGATGCATTGATGATATTGAGCGTCGGGTAATTGAAAGGATGAGAGAAATTTTGTGCCTGAACTTGTAGTATTTGCGGCAGCCTTAGAAAAGGCTAGAGCTGATATTACAGCTTTGCAGAGTCCTTAAATTTTGAAATTCTCAATTCCTATGGATAAAAAGTTGTAAGAAGAAGAAGAGGCACTATTTGATATCACTGAGAAACCAGTTGATAAAAAAGGCAAAGGAAAAATAAAAAGAAGTGAGAGTGATGAGAAGAAGATACTTGAAAAGAAAGAAAAGAAAAAGAAGAAAAAAAATGAAAGAGGCACTGAGAAAATCAAAAGAGGATAGTGAACTGCCAGAAGAATCACTAAGGGTCTAAGCTGTGGGAGCCTCTGCTAGTGGACCTCCGGAACCCGTTTGGGAGTTCTTTACTCCACCAACAACTATTGTGGATGCATTAGTGAAACCTGATGCCATTGTTGATATTTTTCCTACTGATGATACAACAGCACATTCAGCGGTTCGTGACAAAAGCTCTTAAGGTGTTGTAGGTATTTTCTCACCCTTATTTTTAAAGTTCTATAAGTCTACATGAGAAAATACATGCTTTTAATTGTGGGGGTTGGGGTAATTGCAACTTCAATGTTGTACTAACTGTGTTTTATGCCCTTGAGTGCAATCTAGGAACCAATATGTTTAGGAGTTTTTCTTTTATGTATTATTTGCAGGTATGTGTTATGTATGCAAGAAGAGTAGATATGGCTGAGTAGCAACTGTGGTGTTAAATAATGTTTTGATAATTGTGAAACCCATCAAAAATTTTGTTTGTGAGATTGATGCTAGGTACATGGGAAACCATTTCTCTCAATAAAAGTAGACAAATATGGCATTCCTTGCTTAAGCTTCGGTATTGATTGAGTAATCGGTGACGACAATACAATTCCATGCCATGAGAGTGTGAGGTTTTTCTGTTGATATTTTCTTATTGTGTGTGTGCATCTAGAACTTGTCCAAATTATTCTGTTACGATTGTAAGTAGTCATCTAAGAAATGATCACAGGTCATTTTTGATAAGTAAACCACTTAGCCAAAATAAACAACCCATAGGCATGTAATAAATCCCTTTTTTGAACCATTTAAATTTTTTCTTTTCTTTGTTTCACTACCTGACCACCTTTCACTAAGTTCATAATTAAGCCCTTGTTTTAGCCTAGTTTTTTCTTTGGACATTTTACACATCAACTTATGCAAATCGCCTAAGTTGAGGGTGGCTACTAAAGAGGATATGAAGATTGGAAGGTGTTAAAGATATTGTGAAAGTTAGTATAAATATATAAAAGTAAAAAAATATATAAATAAAAATAATAGTAATAAATGGTGCTGAGTGGAAATGCTGAGAAGGACACAAAAGTGGATTGTGAGAGGTATACAAATGAATAAGTGGTTGTATCCAAGTGGTGTAAATGAACAAAGGGAGTCTTAGTCTCTGATCCTAAATCGACCTTTTCAGCACTTAAGTCTTCATTTCAAGCCAAGAAAGCCCTGTAGTGATCTTAGTTTGACTACTAGATGACCCAAACGGAATGGTAAGGGCAATCTTATGGCATTATAGGTGCACAATTTGAAACTTCATTATGAGAGTGAGAGATTTAATATCCAGTTCCTAAAAGAACAAGAAATATTTGGAGTAAGGAACTTCTTTCTTTTATGTGAAGGCATGTGAATGGTACCTGTAATTGCTGAACATTTGATTGGCTACTCTGAGTTTAAGTAGTGTTTTGTTTGTTTTAACTTACATATGTATGAAATCTTGTTATAGCTTGGTAGAAAAAGATTGCATATTTCTTAATGGGTTTGAAATGAAAATAGAGTGCTACTCATTGCATTGATGTTCTGATTATGTGCATAATACCGTGTTAGATAGTTTCTTGAGGACAACAAATGTTTTAAGTTGAGGGTGTTGATGTGTTAGCTTTGTGTTAGCACATTTAAGGCTTTTAACTTAGAATAATTGTAAGTTCTTAAGTAATTATTGTTGTTTTGGTCATATTTCATGTAATTTTGCAGGAAAAGTCAAGATGCATGAAAACCTAAGAAAACCATGACAAGAAGGACATTTTTGATGAAGTAGGGATGACAAATCAAGAAGCAAAGTTTTGAAAATTTTAGTGAACAACTTTGGTGAAAAGTCGTCAACAAGGTGACAAGCTATCAGAGTAGTCTTCAGCCTTAAATAGAATGTTAGTTGCTGGAGTGGATAGTAGACGACTTGGGTAACAAGTCATCAACAAGTGGATGGGTTGTCAGTAGTAGTCATCACCTGTATACACTTTGTGGATTATGAAGACCAATTGACGACTTGGTTGACAAGCTGTCAACAAGTTGACAAGCTATCGACCTTGTCGTCAATGGTTATGCGGAAATTATGGATTTTGAAATTACAATTCTGAAGGCTAAGGATATTTATAGTAGATTTTATGTTTTCATGGGGTATCTTGAACTTATTCCAAAAACAACAATTTTTATATTTTGAGCTCTTAAGTTTTGAATTCAGTTTTCAATCTTTGGTTTAGTTTTTGAAAATTTCTGGTGAAACTTGAAAGGGGACAATGTTTGATTTCATATTTTGTAATTTTAACTACTTTAAATTATGGATTCAATATATAATATCATTTTCTATTTCATAAGGAACTAACTCCTACAACTGGAGTTGTGAGAGTTATGAGTAATCATCATACGATGCACAAGAATAGTTAATTGCCTATCAGTTAGACTATTAAGATTCCACTCATAAATGTCTGAACCATTATAAGATGTATTAGTCTAATTCCAATCTCGTTCCTCTATTAAAATATCTTGAGGAGTAGGTTATGGATAGTCGTATGTTTTCATTCGCGGTACATCAACATATTTAGGTTTTTTACCCAATTTTTTTTAACCATACCTCTGAGCTTATTAAGCTCTGATCAAGTCTGAGTATTAAAATCAAAAGTAGTTTCCATTTGATTAGCAAAATCTTTTGAAAAATCAATAGGTTTAGCACTTAAACCGAAAAGTTTTTTATCAATAAGTTCTTCTAAATCATTTAAAAATTTAAATCAAAACCCCTGAATCTCAGGAGGTCGTTAAATATTAGCATAAATAGTTTGAACCTCTGACTTACTTCCTGAAGAAGAGGAAACATTAGTAGATTTCTTGCTAGTACTCATTTTTTTTAATCAAAACAGTTAATTCATCGAGTTTTTTATCAAGAGAACTGATATGTTCCCCCAAAACTTTAACATAAAAACTCAAATAATTGCTTTGAGAAATCAAATTGTTAATTTCTGCGCTTCTTACTTTTGCAACTTTGTTATCAATAAATTTCTGAAATGCAGAAAAAATTAATACCTGTATTATTGGGTAAAATAAAAGGTGCTTGAGGAGGGTAAATAGCTTTAAACATATTACCACTTCCATCTTTATAAGATCTTTCTAAAATGTTTATTTATAAAGATAAATAAGTTGTTATAAATCAAGGAACAAAATTCATAATTTGATTATGCAATGCACACGTTTCATAAAATTCTTGAGAAATATTATTTAACTCTTCTGGACTATAAGTCTAAAAAAACCAAGGTTCTAAACTGGTTTTATTTATCACTAAACAATTCTTCTTGAATATGTTTTCTCGCCAAAGATCCTGGGCTAAAATTGATTTGGTGAGGAATCATTAAGTATCATTGGGATCGAAGTTCATTTCAGAAACAGTTGGGATATATTTATCGAAGATATTATCATTATCTTGAGCAACATTAATTTGAGGATTGATTTTTACCTTTTCAACAAATTTAGAAGAAAAAGTATCACGATTTCTAGCTAGGCCATATAATGGTTCTATAGGAGAAATATGGTGAATAACAGGTAATAATCTAGGCTGAGAAAAAAATGTTTATCATATACGGTAGACTAATCATCAAATTGATTACAAATCCTACCATCCGGATTTTGAGTAATATGCGAAAAGTCGTTATTCGTCAAATTATTAGTAACCTGATTCGGGGATATGACCGAATTTAGAGTCCAAGTAGTTGGAAAATCAATTTAATCCCACCTGATAGGTCTTATGGTGGTAACTTTAGACTTTGTAATATTGGTTTCTACTAAAATAGTCTGATCTAATGTGTCATATAATTTATATCTAGGATTTAATATGGACAATAATTTATAATAAATTCTATATAATAAACATATAAGTTCAAACCAAGATGCAAAATTATAACCACGCGTTTTCATATTTAAGGTTAAAGAATCAAGTATATTAACATCAGACAGTGATAACTGCAAATTTTCTTGAGTATTAAAATAAACCGGACAATAGGCCACAGTAGATTCAGTCAAGCCCATTAGAGATTGTTGAAAATTTAAATTTCTAGCATCTCTAAGAGCTGCCAAAAACATTTCTGGTAACCCTTTAAGGGTTAAAAGTTTAAAAGCAATTTGAACCATACCAATATGCAGATAATTATAATGATTTTTATATAAATCAATATCTCATTTATTTAATAATCGAATAGTCTGTTCGGACGAGTTTAAGGCTAAATACTGTTCAGTCGTCTTTATCATTTATTTTGAAGAAAGCTTGTCAAACCAACCATAATCATAAATGGTTTTTATAGAAACCTTAGGAATAGTCCATTTGTTTAGCAAATCATGGTTTTGAGGTTGATCTTCCTCTTCAAGTCTAGTACTTTTAGTACTCACTTCTCCTAGATTCATGCGTAGAGTATTCTTATCTATGTTAAATAGGTCAGATCTATTATTATTATTATTATTATTATTGTTGTTGTTGTTGTTTTCGTTGTTGTTGCTATTATTGTTATTATTATTAATAATAATGTAATTTCCCAAGAGTACACCCTGGGCGCTACACGATGCTTATGGTCTTGAAATACCACAAGCAAACCCATTACTGGTACCTGCTATGAGCACTGAGTATAACTGATATCAATAGATCATATGCAGAGTTTAACTGAAAAACACCATAAGGTTTTAAATATAGTTCTGATAATGTATGGAAAACAATACTGACAATATTGATAAAACGACTGAAAACTGACTAACTGTATGTACTAGTTTTAAAAGCCTCTACCAATTGACTGTGGAGCTGATGGGATAAACCCCCAACTAACTGTGACTGAATAGAAAATACTGAACTGATAAGGTAAATTGAGAAAAATAAACTATGTCCTCGAAGTATGAGGACTCACTACTTCTACATATGATAATCTGGTATGCCTATGCGAGCTCAGGGAACTGAGCGTTCAAACCTATGATATTAAACATCATAGTGCAAGAAACGAGTATGCGATTAGTACTTTGAATGTACTAGTATGCTAAATGAGGTTAGGCTAATAATTATGGTTTTATGTGCATGACTAATAACTGACTGAATGAATAGCATGAAGTACTGAGTAAAATGCATGAAATTTGTAAAGACTGAGAATGCATGACCAAGCATAAAACATGTTCTAAATATAGTCTATCAATTGAAATACTGAATACTGATAAATAAATAACTAATATATGTATGCTATGGTAAAGAAAAATTGAAACTGTATTACTAAGCTGAATACTGGACTGAGACTGTGGGAGCTAGTAGTAACCGACATGCCTTAATATACTATCAGGGTCCAACTTGTAAACCCAGTTGGAAAGGTGTTAGTACCGTGCCACGGGCACTAACACTGGTTGCATGGATCCATAAATTTAAAGTCCCAAAGAATGAGAGTGTCATGCCTAATTGATGGGGGGACCCCTCAAAATCTATAGTGGCATCGTAGGTCTGGAACCTAGGGACTCCTACTAGTGCCTCATGCCTAACTGGCGAGGAGACACCATCCCTACCCTCATTCGGTGCTACGTGTTACTCCCAACTGAATGACACTGATTATTAGAATGAATTGAGTTTAACTGATTATGAGTTCTGATAGTACTCATTATGATGATAATAACTGAAAAATCAACTATGCTCATGGTTTAACAAAAATCATTTTGAGGATACTGAAAGTATGTAAATAGGTAAATTTTGGGTATTCAAACCCCCAGGACTCGATAGCAATAACAACAAAATCATTATAAAACTTTGAGGACATGACATGTAGTCAATATTCAAAACTCATTCTTTCTAGCATTTCACCAAACACTTACAATGCATGGCTTAAGCATGGGAATAATTTTAAACATGTATTAGTACCATAATTTTGATACTAAGTCACCAATTAAGGCTTAAATCAGCGAACAACACCATTCAATTGTGTAGGTTTTAATAGCAACGATAATTTCTTGTAAACATGATATAAAATTTGGTATTCATGAAAGTTCATAGACATAATTCATAAAAATATGTAAAGACCATACTTTTGAACTTGAAATTGGGTTCTTGGACTCCATGGGTGAAAAGGACCCATAGATGAACATCTAACATACCTTAAAGATTTAAAACTTGAAAGAGAATTGATTTTTCTTGAACGTTCATGGATTGGAAATCTTAAATTCTTGATTTTCTTGAAGGTGGTCTTGAATATTGTTCTTGGGGAATGATCTTGAAAGGAAATCCTAATCTTTATTTTGAGAGTGAATGAGGAGTTTTTGGCATCTAAAACTGATAAGTGGTGGCTAATAATGCATAATGAAGCTTTAAGTCTTAGGAGGGGTGGGGTTTGAGGTGAGGAAAAGACCAAAATGCCCCTCCTAAGTTAAATAAGAATTGCTGAAATTTTTAGTTGAGGACTTGAGTTGATAACTTATCAGCTAGTTGAATACTTGAGTTGATAACTTATCAACTAGTTGATGACTTATCAACTTAAGTTGTCAACTCATTATTGGATTTGGTCCCTTGCTGGTCATGGGTGATGACTTGGGTTGATAAGTTGTCACTTAGGTGACGGCTTATCACCTAAAGTCGTCACTTTGTTGCTGAAATTATCACATACTGATTATAAGTGATGACTTGGGCTGATAAGTCATCACTTAGTTGATGACCTATAAACTCAGGTCGTCACTTGGAAGATGAAGTTGATGGTTTTATGGTTGGGATGACGACTTGGGATGATAAGTCATCACTTAGTTTATGACTTATCGACTCCGGTCATCACTTTGTTGACGACTTATCAACTCCACTCGTCAATTTTTTGACAGACGGACAGACTGAAGTAAAATGAGTATAACTTTCCACTCTGATATCGGATTAAGGTGAAACCAAATGCATTGGAAATAAGATTCAAAGGTCTTTCTTTTGGTATGTGTTAGGCCACGTAAATCATTATGTACAAGTATTAATGGTCGTTTAAATTTGACCTAAGCTGTAACGTTCACTAAAATTTAGTAAATGGAAATGTTCTCAACTTTTCTTTGAGTTAGGAGATTTTTATGACCTCGACTAATATAAAAAAATATTTCCACACTATAGAATTGATCATCACACATAAATAGACATAGAATCATTGGGTTCAGGTATGTATAATTAGGAACAACGATTTGAATCCTATACCAAAAACGTGGGGTATTACACCATAATATACATCAAACTCACTCATAAACTACCAAAGTACTTTAATTTATTTTGCATGAGCTTGAAGTATGGTTTTAATATTGGTTTGGGTTTTTGGGTTACTATAATATCTCCCCCTTGGGAACATTTGTCCTCGAATGAGGCTTGTTAAGATAAGAGTACTGAATAATCTAAGATCATTTACTGAACATGCATGAATGGGAACATGAGAACATAATTGGGTCTAAAACATGATACATGAACTAAATATCCTGAACTAAACTGATTTTATTGATTACATGAGATTGGTTATAAGGTTGAGATTGGAACGAGAGAGTCAACTTATGAGTACCCATTACTTCAAGTTGGATCGTGGTACGTGAAAAGAAGATGAAAGGTTTAGGATATGAAAGATCAGATGATTACCGTACATCTCCCCCTTGGGATATTATGTCCCCCGAAATATACTGACTTGGCTGAAATACTAAGGAAAGACTGAGATGATACACAGAACACTTAAGGACTAAATCATGACTGAACATTTGGAATTTGAAACTGATGCATGAACTGAACTGAGCTAAATTCAAAATTTATAAGAGTGTGAATATTTTTCCTCATAGAATAGCCATATTCATGATACTTTGGATAGTATGACTAGATGGAAAGATGGAAAACCATAGGATATTGTCTGTCTGACTGCTAAGCTGAATTACTGACTATACAAACTAACTCATACTGAAAGCTTATACTTAGCATGAGTATTTCTTTGATACTCTTTCTATGAAGTTCTAATGAATTTAGGGAGCAAAGAATCTTGGGCATGGTCTGAATAAGAAATCATAACATGGCTAAAATTCTGTAAAATGGAACACTGGCCTACGAAACATCAGCTAGGATGGAGTTACTAAACCTTATGCACTGCAACTACTAACTTTCAATCTTAGCCACACTTCTCAAATACTCCCTCAACTATACTTTCTACTTCAACACCGCGCTTCACTTGAGGCTTCTAAGAATATCCACATGGGCACTAATAACTCTACCTACTGAAGTTTGAGCTGGACTAAATTCTCCCACTATGTTCAAGCCTACTCAAATCAACAAAATGCACACATAACACTATAATACTAGTCTGAGTCATGAATTCAATACACTCTACATTTTTTTTATCTTTATATCTCCTGAATAATTCTTATTACCACTTCAAAAACTACATTCAACCTCTTACTAGCCATTCACTGAAAGGTTAACACATGAGGACCTAAGCATGAATGAATGTTATACATAACCTGACACTAAACTAAGGCCTGAGGAATAGAATATCAACATCCTAGATTCATCAATAGATCTGAACTGAGGACATACATAACATAAATCTGAATTTTTTTGCTGATCATTAAGAGTACAGCATGAGTCATGTGAATTGAGCATACTGTAAAGCATAACCACATGAGTCATGAGTTTCATGACCTAAGTTTGGAGTTTCTGAATTAATGAAACATGATTTGTACTACTGAGTGGACTGGAACTCATCATTCTAGGAACTGGGAGGTTACATGATTCTCAAGTATGTGTATGATCATGAACTATGATCATGGAGATGATAAGTAAGGCATGAGTAGATATCGTGATTACTGAAAACTTTGCATGAGGATAAGAATGGGTTGGGCATCTTTCTTCCCTACTGATATTCTACAATAAGCTGGCACCACTACTAAAATCTGAGAGCCTGACTTGGTTACTTATTTTATGATCTCCCCACTTTAGCGTAATGCCATAATTCTAAGTCTGGGAACCACTTAATCAATATCTCTAAACTGAACTTCCATCACTTTACTCTAGAATCTGGGGTATAATAATATACATATTTGGTACACTCACCCTGAATGAATATGCCTGATAATGTAAAACTTGTTGTTATTACTTTTTTCTGAGATACAACTCTTATCCATCTATAGCCCCAACAATAATCATGTAAAAACTTAAAATTGACTAACTTAGAATTTTCAACTCCTCTTTCTATTAGGTCAACCTTCAAAGATTCAAACTTAGATTCTAACACATAACATGGATATCCCCAAATCTTTAATAACCATGAGACTTTCATCATAGCCTACAATATCACATCTCTAAACTTATATTTCTCCCTAATCCATAAGAACTACTATTACATCTGAACATTCGACATCAACATGTTATAGCCCATAACTTAGCTGGTAAGAACATCAATTACTTTATTACTAGCCCCCTTCAAACTTAGCACTCAAGGATGCTAAATAAGTACAACCACGTTGTCATACTTAGCTTAAATCCTTGTATATACTATTTCAAGCCTATTGATTCACCTTTCATACAACTAGCCCCATAGATACATAATCTTCTCAAATTCAGATAACACTATCCCAACTCTACTGCTGCTGCTAAACTCTTGGTTTCATGCTTTTAATTCTAGATCATATGCTATCATAGGATTCTAATAAGGAATCTAAAAACATGTCTAACTCCTAAGCACTGAGGTACTACCCCTTCATTCACTGACTAGTTTATCGAGAAACTAAAACTAAACTACTCTATTTCTAAAATAAACTGAAGTGATTTACTGGGATACTGTAACTAGATAATTTTTGTATACCCTTCTGGCTAGCGTAGATTTACCCATTAGGGTAGACACTGAGAAGGGTTCTGCTAAGGTTTCAGGACTAACACTGAACTCGACAACTATATAGGTGTTACAAAACAAAGAGAAGCTCCATGGTCTAACAAAGGCATAAACGTATATATTAAAGGCCTAGAACGTACCCGTAACCACATCAGGAGAACTTTCCTAATCTTGTAGGGACTGAAGTGCATATAGCCTGTCCTGACGCTGTCCACTGGTTGCACTTAAAATGGCACCCTGCTGATTCGGGTGACTAGATGAAACTAGAGGACTGTTGGACTGACCCTGCGGACCACTCTTTGGACAATCTCTAACTCTGTGGTCTAGCTTGCCACACCCAAAACACACATCACTGTTGTCTCTACACACACCTTTATGATTCTTACCATATTCTCCGCAAAGCGAATTAGTATGAACACACTTCCCACTACTTTGTGACTTAAAACCTGGTGCTCTATTTCCACTGTCATTCTTAAACTTAGGCATTGGCGCACTGGTTGAAGGCAGATCTTGAGAATTTTTGATGGAATTGGGAGCAGTTACTACCCCTTGACGTTGGCTTAAAACTACTTGTTTTGGCCTTCTTATTCTTTCTCTCTTTCTTCCTACGCTTCCCCCTCTCACTCAGCTGAGAATGAATCAAAAGCCTAGGAAGGAAAAAAACCTACAGATTTTTATGAGCAACTACTGAATAAGCTAAGGTAGTGAAAGCAGCTCTAAATTCGGCGAGAGAGACAAGCTCATTTAGGGGATCTTTCTGAATAGGCGGAGGTGCGGGCTGATTCCCTTTTCTTCTTTTGTTATTCTTTTTGGGAGTTATTTTCTGTACACTAAAGGATGCATGAGTTAGAAAGAGAGTTTAAATAGATCTCATGCTCTTTCGCATGATATGAACACTAAAAAAAGGGAAACTTTTCCTAAAATTTCTTATAGCCTCTTATTCATAAGTGTGGCGCACTTCACACCTATGTACAAGACTCTACTCAATGTATCTTTCAGAATCCCTAGGATATTTTAACACCTTAGGCTCTGATACCAAGTTTTTAATGCCTTGAGAGTACACCCTGGGTGCTACACGGTGCTTATGATCTCAAAAGACCACAAGCTGACCCATGACTGGTACCTTCTATGAGCAATGAGTATAACTGATATCAACAGATCATATGTGGAGTTTAACTAAAAATCACCATAAGGTATTAAAAAATAGTTCTGATAATATCTGGAAAACAATACTGACAATACTGATAAAATGACTGAAAACTGACTAACTGTCTATACTAGTCTAAAAAACGTCTACTGACTGGCTGTGGAGATGATGGGGCAAACTCTCAACTAACTATGACTGAATCAAAAATACTAAACTCATAAGGTAAACTGAGATAAACAAACCATATCCTCAAAGTATGAAGACTCACCACTACTATAGCTAATAATCTGGTATGCCTATGCACGATTAGGGAACTGAGCATCTGAACCTATGATATTAAACATCATAGAACAAGAAATGAGTATGTGATTAGTACTTTGAATGTACTGGTATGCTAAATAAGGTTAGGCTAATATGCATAGTTTCATGTGAAAGAGTAATAGCTGACTAAATAAATATCATCAAGTACTGAGTAAAATGTGTGAAATCTATAAAGACTGATAATTTATGACCAAGCATAAAACATGTTCTAAATATAGTCTACAAACTAAAATATTGAATACTAATAAATAAATAACTGATATCTATATGCTATGGTGAATAACTGGACTGAGACAATAGGAGCTAGCAATAATCGACATGCCCTAATATACTATCAGGGTCTAACTTGTAACCCCAATTGGAAGGGTGTAAGTACCGTGCCACGGGTACTAATACTGTCTGTGTAGATCCACTAATCTGAAGTCTCGAAGGATGAGGGTGTCATGTCTAACTGGCAGGGTACCCCTCAAAATCTATGGTGGCGTCGTAGGTCTGGAACCTAGAGACTGCTACTAGTGCCTTATTCCAAACTAACCGGGGAGACACCATTCCTACGCTCACTCGGTGCTAAGTGTTACTCCCAACTAAATGACAGTGGTTATTAGACTGAACTAATTTTAACTGATTATGAGTTTTGATAGTGCTCATTATGATAATAATAACTGAGAAATCAACTATGCTCATGGTTTAACAAAAAAACATTTTGGGGATACTGAAAGTATGTAAACAACTAAATTTCGAGTATTCAAACCTCCACGACTCGATATGAATAATAACAAGATCATACTAAAACATTGAGGACATGACATGTAGTCAATATTCAAAACTCATTCTTTTAGGCATTTCATCAAACAATTGCAATACATCGTTTAAGCATGGGAATAGTTTTAAACATGTAGTAGTAGCATGATTTTGATACTAAGTCACCAATTAAGACTTAAATCAGTGAACAACACCATTCAAATGTGTAGGGTTTAATAACAATGACAATTTCTTATAAACATGATATAAAATTCAATATTTATGAAAGTTCATGGACATAATTCATAAAAATATACAAAGACCATACTTTTGAACTTGAAATTGGGTTCTTGAACTCCATGGGTGAAAAGGACCATGAATGAACATCTAACATACCTGAGAGATTTAAATCTTGAAAAATAATTGACTTTTCTTGAACGTTCTTGGATTGGAAATCTTAAATTCTTGATTTTCTTAAAGGAGGGCTTGAATCTTGTTCTTGGGGAATGATCTTGAAAGAAAAACCTAATCTTGATATTGAGAGTGAATGAGGAGTTTTTTGTATCTAAAACTAATAAGTGATGGCTAATAACACATAATGATGCTTTAAGTCATGGGAGGGGTAGGGTTTGAGGCTAGGAAAAGACCAAAATACCCCTACGAAGTTAAATAAGAATTGCTAAAATTTTTAGTTGATGACTGATAACGCTCAAACTACAGCTCTCGTAAGAGTGTAAGCGGTCGTTGTCAAATATATAACCCAACTGGGTTGGGTATCGATCCCAAGAGAATACTTGGTCACTAAGTAAGCAAAGATTATTAGACTTTTGGTGCAAGTCTCTTAAAAAGAGGGAATTGTAACATGCAATAATGTAACAAAGTGAAAACGGAAAATAGCAACGTAAAAAGAAAGAATGTTTAGTAGGATGTTTAACCAATGAGAATTGAGAGTTGGGGTTATGTCCACCTTATGAGTTATACGTCTCTATTGGCTATGAGTTATGCAGAATTCAGACATGCATGTGCTTATAGAGAGTTGTATTCTATGGTAAATCCAGGCGTCTTTCGACCATCAAGGATTATTTCACTTTAACTCTTTCGAGCTTAAAGCGTGTCTAACGGTACGAACTCTCCAAGAGGTTAATCCAGTTACGGCACTAACTTTTTAACAGGGGTTGGTGCCCTATTACCTTGACATTATCTCTTTTCCAGACATATAACTTTTCTTTCGAACAAGTTAATTCTATACTGGCGTATTCTATGCGTTTGCAACCACAAGAATTTGCATTAAGATGAAGAGAATAATGATATAAGCAGCATACGTGTCACGAATTCACAAACTCATAGAAATAGATGGTATCTCATAAGGCTTCCATAACCACAACATAGAAGTTTAGCTATTCATGAGTGCAACGAAAATCACAATAGACTTTATCATTATACCAAAATAAAGATCTCACGTGTAGTAGGGTTTGGTATGGCGTTAGGCGTGAATTCCCTTTTAGAATAGCGGTTCTCTTGTTGTGGAAATTAATAATTGAATAGATGAAGAGAAAGTAATTAATTGAAAGAGAATTGTTTTCGGAACTCAAGAATTAATTGTATGAATGGAGAGAGATGATCATAAAAACTTCAGCAACATAGGGTATTTATAACACCCATATCCTATTCCTACTAGGCTACTGCGTACTTATCCTAATCCTACTAGGTTACTGCATCATTATCCTAATCCTACTAAGTTACTGTTGATCCCCAAAGTCTTTAGAAATGTTGTTTTTGCCCGGGACAGGTTTTCCATGCGTCACTTTTAGTCCCTAGGCGTCCAAGCTCTCCTTTCCTTCTTTCGTGAAGCTTCCTTGGGCGTCAAGTTATCCATAAAATGCTGAAATCTTCATCATTTATACCTGAAAACTTGCTAATCACGTTTGTTAGCTCACTTACAGGAAAAAGGACTAAAAGTGCATGAATTATATATTTTGTCCTCAAAACTTAGCTTAAATATGGGTAAATTCTAGTACTTTAGGCGTGTAAATACGCCTATCATCAATGACTTGAGTTGATAACTTATCAACTAGTTGATGAATTATGAACTAGTTGATGACTTATCAACTTAAGTCGTTAACTCATTGTTGGATTTGGGATCTTGCTGGTCATGGGTGATGACTTGGGTTGATAAGTCATCAGTTAGGTGATGGATTTTCACCTCAAGTCGTCACTTTATGGATAAAATTATCACATACTGATTATGAGTGACAACTTGGGCTGATAAGTTGTCACTTAGTAGAAGGCCTATCAACTCAAGTAATCACTCGGAAGTTGAAATTGATGGTTTTATGGTTGGGCTAACGACTTAGGCTGATAAGTCATCACTTAGTTGATGGCTTATCAACTCAGGTCGTTACTTTGTTGACAGACGGACAAGCTGAAGTAAAATGAGTATAACTTTCCACTCTGATATTAGATTAAGGTGAAACCAATTGCATTGGCAGTAAGATTCAAAGATCTTTCTTCTGGTATGTGTTCGGATATGTAACTCATTATGTACAAGGAGTAATGGTCGTTTAAAATTGACCTAAGATGGAACGTTCACTAAAACTTAGTTAATGTAAGCGTTCTCAACTTGTCTTTGAGTTAGGAGATTTCTATGACCTCGAATGATATAAAAAAATATTTTCTAAATATACATAAAATCATTGGGTTCGGGTCTGTATAATTAGGAACAACAGTTTGAATCCTAGCCCAAAAACGTGGGGTGTTACACCTTAATATACATCAAACTCACTCATAAACTATCAAAGTACTTTAATTTATTTTGCATGAGCTTGAAGAATGGTTCTAATATTGGTTTGGATTTTTGAGGTATTACAATTAATTATTATTATTATTATTATTATTGTCATTATTATTGCTATTATTATTATTATTATTATTGTTATTGTTGTTGTTATTATTATTATTATTGTTGTTGTTATTATTATTATTGTTATTATTGTTATTATTATTGTTATTATTGTTGTTATTATTGTTATTATTGTTGTTGTTGTTAGTATTATTATTATTATTAATTGTTGTTATTATTATTATTATATTATTATGATTATCATTATTTTCATCATTATCATCATTATCATTAGCGTCATCATTATCATCATCATCATTATCATTATCATCATTATGATCATTATCATCATTATCATTATGATCATTATCATCATTATCATTATCATTATCATTATCATTATCATTATTATTTATATTATTATTATTATTATTAATTATTATTATTATTATTATTATTATTATTATTATTATTATTATTATTATTATAAAGGATACTCAATGAAAAATGACAAAACTAAATTGGCCTTACTATTACAAGTTGGCCCTTACTATTACAAAAATGACCTTTACTATTCCTGCTTTATAAAAGCTAAACTTTATAAAAGTCTTTCGTCCATATGATGTTGTCCCTAATAATGCATTTAGTGGGATCTTGTAAATTATTTCATATGTTTTCCTTTCCTTTGTTGTTTACAAACTTGGAAGATTCTTCCAATGTGTCCTTGAATTTTTTCAAATATTCATCCAGGTTGAGTTCGTCATTACTCTGGATGCTCTGGGATTCCCCTTCTAGACTGCCCTCTTCATTATCTATGGTATGACCAACAAATTTCATGGATATGTCTGATACATTTTCCCTATCAAGGTTTCTCATTAAGTCTTTTTCGACTTTCTCATATATGAAGAAATCATCTCAAATCTTGATACGGTTCCTTTCTTCATTTGAAGCTTTCTATCAATTCTTTTGAATGAACTTTATTCATCTTGCTCATATGAGGGTGCCATATCTCTTTATTCTTTGTACTAGATAATGGCTCTTTAATGGAGTCAATAATTCTCTAGCCATGGATATGTCCATCAACTGTCTTTTGGTTGAGTTTGTGCTAGAATTTTGTATACAAATTCCTTTTCATACATTGGAAGTTATAGAGATTAGGTTTTACCTCCATGACCCACTTCATAATCCATGGGATAGAAAACTCAATAAAGAAATGCAGAGTTATTACTCTCACAGGTAGTCCAAATTCATAGACAGTCTTCCAATATTATCTGTTGAGAGAGTTTGAAAGGCCCTTAGAGGACCTTCCTTAAGTATAAAAAATGATAAGTACACTTAAGAAAAATTAAATAATATTTTTACTCAAGAAGGTCTATCCTTATGTAATGAAATAAGGTTAAATAAGAAAATTAAAAAAAATCATCTTAATGAAAGACAACAACTAGGGGAATTCTGTGAACAATTTGTTATTGATATCCCCAAGAGTTCTTGAGATCCTTATAGGCATAAGAAGAAAAAAGTCTCTAAGAATAGGAAGACTAAGAAAATAGAGAAAAAATATAGAAGGAAAAAAAATTATAATGCCAGAAATGATTTTATCAAATCCAAAAAACCTAATGCCTGCTACAGATGTGGAAGAATAGGTCACTTTGCTAAAGATTGCAAAGTCAAGGAAAAATAAAGAGCCTCAAGATAGATGAGGAGATAAAATATCTTTGTGCAAAATATTGCTTAATTCTTCTTCGAAAAATTCTAGTCTGGACCAAAGTGATACTGAGAAAGAACATTCATCTACAGATGAATACCTTAGAGTCCTTCACAATGACCTCAGAGTCCTTCACAATGAAGATTATATGTCTTCATATGATGAATGTTTACCATGTCAACAAGGAAAACCTTGTAATAACACGGAAGAGGATGATGTATTCTATAATATCTATTATCAATTCCAAAAATTGGAGATTAATGTCTTAAAAGAAGATAAGATTGTTGCCCTCTTAGAAATTATAAATGATCCTTCATTGAGATCTCAATTATTGGAAAATGAATATCGCCAACCCTCTATAAGTTCTCCTAAGGAACCAGAGGAAATTCCCTCCCAAAAAGGTCCTTATACTATGAAAAAAGTTTGAAGATTTCTCAAAGAAAGTTAGAAGGTGGTTGATATCCTGACGATAACCCAAGTCTGAAAGATGAGATTGATTATCTCAAGAAGGAAACATCCCTCCTCGAAGATCATAATACGATTCTAGATAAAAGGATCTTAGCCTTAGGAAATTAGAATCTTGCCACTGATAGAGTAAATCAGAACACACCTTACCCTAAGAAAGATTTCTTCAGAATTTAGAAGAGGTGACCCAACAGAAATATTATGCAAAGATAACTCTTTTAATTGATTATAATTATAAAAAAAATTATAACCCTCATTAATAGTGGGGCGGATTGTAATTGTATTCAAGAAGGATTAATAGCTTCAAAATATTTTGTAAAAACTACTCATGTTTTATGAAATGCTAGTCGTCATAGGATGGGAGTTGAATATAAAATTTCCAAGGATTATTTTTGCAAAGACAAATCATGCATGCCAGAAACTTTCGTACTGGTGAAAGATATCAGTGATGAAATTATTCTGGGAAAATCATGGTTTGTTCATATATATCCCATTACTTGGTGGGATGAAAAATATGTAACTGGCACTTTTGATAGTAAAGAAATAAAATTTGAATGGTGCTCGCTACCTTATACAAGATATATAAATTTGATAAAGGAAAAATACTTTCCAAGAATAGACAAGTTGATTTTTTGAAAAATAAAATTTGTAGTTTGACAATAGAACAAATTTTACAAAACTCTAAATTAATAGAGAAAATAGATTTTTTTAAAAAACAGTTTTCTTTACAAATTTGTGGAGATCACCCAAATGCTTTTTGGCAAAGAAAAAAAGCATGTGATTAGTCTTCTATATGAAGGCAGTTTTCAAGAGGTAATATTCTTACTAAGGTAAGACCTTGTCAAATGAATTCTGAATATTTAGAATTATGTAAAAAGAAGATTGATTCTCTCTTACATAAGGGCTTAATAAGACCTTCTAAATCTCCATGGTCATGTACCACTTTTTATGTTAATAAACATGATGAAGCAGATAAATATAAAACTACTTTTAATGTTTTGATGAGTTAATTTGAATGGAATATCATGCCTTTTGGATTGAAAAATGCTCCCTCTGAATTTTGAAACATTATTAATAACATTTTCTTGTCTGACAAAAATTTCATAATTGTTTATATTGATGACATTTTGGTATTCTCGAAAAATATAGAGATACATTTTAAATTTTTGAATCTTTTCAGGGAAATCATCATACAAAATGGGTTAGTAATATCTAAACCCAAGATGTTCCATTTTCAGGCAAAGGTGAGATTTCTGGGTCATAATATTGATCAGGGGGGAAAAATCCCTATAAACAGAAGTATAGAATTTGCTTCTAAATTTCAAGATATTTTAACTGACAAAACTCAGTAACAAAGATTTTTGGGTGATCTGATCTATATATATCCTTTTTATAAAGGAGATTGATAAAGATACCGCTATCTTATATGATAAATAAAAGAAAAGTCAAAATGCATGGACAGAGGGTCATACCCAAGCTGTGAAAAATATTAAGGCAAAGGCTAATGCCCTTCCATGCCTTACATTGGCTAATCCAAATTGGGAAAAAATAATTGAAACAAATGCCTCTAATATTGGCTAAGGAGGAATTTTGAAACAATATTCCCCACAGGATAAACGGGTTTATATTATCCAATTTTATTGAGAAAAATGAAATTCCGGTCAAAAGAATTATGCAACAATTACAAAGGAAATCCTTACAATAATAAAATGTGTTTTAAATTTCAAGGGGATTTATACAATCAAAAGTTTTTAATAAATACTGATTGTCAGGTAGCAAAATTCACCTTTAGTAAGGATTGTAAACATGTTGTTTACAAATAAATGTTTGCAAGATGTCAAGCCCTACAAGCTTCGTTTGATTTTGAAATTCAATATTTAAAGGGATCTGATAATTGTCCTCCCGACTTTCTTACTAGAGAATAGCTGAACTAATGCCTTTTATGTTATACAGGATGGCATCTCAGTCTTCAACATCCTCTAATAGAGGCAGGGGAAGAGGAAGATCAAGCAGAGGCAGAGGAAATATCCTTTCCCAAATAGGAAACCAAAGGCTAATAGCTGCAAATATTGCAAGTTATCGAGATTTGGTTTTACCTCCACGAATCACTTCATAATCCATGAGATAGAAATCTTAATAAAAAAATACATTGTAGATATTCTTTTAAAATAAATATTATCTTTTCCCAATTTGAGAAGCATCAGAGATACTTCTACCCAATCAGTGTATAAACTTTTAAAAGGTTCTGGTAAAATTTTTATCAAAGGACCATAATAAATCCACCATTGTGCAAACCAATTTGGAATGCTTTGTTTAAAAATATTTCCACAAATTCTTATAAACCATGAATGTTTTATATTATGATTTTCATATAATAAGGTTTTATTAAACCTTCAACATAATCCCAGTAATTGAATTTTACTGAGACCTTTGGTCAGGATGCAAATACTCCTTTTCTTTGAGAGTGCTTAGTGCCCGCTCTTCTAAAGTAAAAATCTTCTTGATAATAATTTTGAAAAAATAATAATCTTTCCTTATATTAGCGGTCATATAATAGTGCCAAATTTCAAATAACCCAGTCTGAAATAATATAGTCTCAAAATGCATCATGTATTTGTATGCAATAATGGTATAGGATTTATTATCCAAATATCGTTGCATTAGCTGTCATGGATCATCTTTCCATTTGAGATCATTTTATTCTAAGATGAGTATGACTTCATCTCCTTCATTTTGTTCATATAATTCAATGCTCTCATTATTATCATCTGATTCATTTTGTTCATATAATTTAATATTCTCATTATTATCATCTGTTAGAGCACTGGAATATGAAGGAACAATATTCTTCCCTTTCTTGGATTTTATAAAATCCAAGAATTCTTGATACATTCATTGATCTTTATTAAGATCTGAGGAACTTACAATATTTGCGGCTATTAGTATTTGGTTTTCCATTTGGGAAAGGATACTTCCTCTGCCTCTGCCTGATCTTACTCTGCTTTGTCCATAATAAAATTATTTCTTTTGTTTCTTGGTTTATTGCCATATATGTGGATAGTTATATCTCTATGTTAACAAAAGACTATAAATTGACTACTGATGAAATCACCATATCAGTCTTTCCTCTTCAATAATCTTTTCAAATTGAAAAGAATAATAAGGTAGTACATATTACTGCACTAGCTAAATTGCTTGAGAATGATACTACTCTTATTACTGCTCAACATATTAATATTATGTTAAATTAGCAGAATTATGCTAATATTTATATGAGCATATTGGGTGAACAAATTATTTCTGTACATGATAGAATTGATAAGGTTTTATCTGAATTAAAGAATTTAGAGCTTAGTAATACTAAGAAAAAGGATCAAGTTGTTATTGCTACTACTATATCCAGCCTCCCCCTGATATTAAGGACTTTAATCTAGGAAATGACTTAGATAATATAGAAAAATTGTTAGAAGAAAAATTTAGTCGATTAAAAATTAATCCTATTCACAGTGATAACAGAATCGAGGACAACGAAATAGGTCCTAGTAATATTAATAAAATCTCAGAGAAATATGTGAAAAAATGGTCTAAAGAATGTATTACTATCCTAGACCAACTCCACAGGATGATATAATAGAGGAACAAGATATGATTATGCCTAATAGTTTCAGTGGAAAAGAAATTTATGAATGGAACATAGATGATTTTACAGAAAAGCAAATTTCTACAGTGGTACATCTAATGTTGATGTACAATAAAATTTGCAAGGTTGAAAAGAGTAATGATAAGGTTATTGCAGAAATGATTACTACAGGATTTACAAGTTAGCTAAAGGGCTGGTGGGATAATTACCTTACTTTAGACTAGAGTACAAAAATTTTGCAAACGGTAAAGATAGAACAAGGCAAACCTGTTCATAATTCCTTTTATACCTTAGTTCTTAATATTATGGAATATTTTTCAGAAAGATGATTTGTTAATAGTATGACTATCAGGACTAAGCTCCAAAATTTGTGATGTAAGACTCTTACATATTTTAGGTAATACAAAGATGTATTCTTGTCAAGAGTGATGAAATTACCAGAGAGTAATAACTCTTACTGGAAGTCCAAATCCTTAGATGGTCTTCCAATATTATTTGGCGAGAAAGTTCGAAAGGCTCTTAGAGGAACTTCCTTAAGTATAAACAATGATGAGTACACTTATGAAAAATTAATTATATTTGTACTTAAGAAGGTTTATCCTTATGTAATGAAAAAAGGTTAAATCAGAAAATTAATAGATATCGTCTTAATGAAAGATAATAACTAGGGGAATTCTGTGAAAAATTTGCTATTGATATCCCCAAGAGTTCTAGAGAACCTTATAGGCATAAGAAGAAAAAAGTCTCTGAGAATAGGAAGACTAAGAAATAGAGAAAAAATATAGAAGGAAAAACGATTATAAAGCAAGAAAGGATTTTATCACATCAAAAAAATCTAATGCCTGCTAAAGATGTGGAAGAATAGGACACTTTGCTAAAGATTGCAAAGTCAAGGAAAAATAAAAAGCCTCAAGATAGATGAGGAGATAAAAAAATCTTTGTGAAAAATATTTCTTAATGCTTCTCCAAAAAATTCTAGTGCAAACCAAAGTGATGCTGAGGACTTTGTTGAGTGGTTTGTAATTTATAACCAATTTTAGAACTCCTCTTTCTTGCTCAACATGATTATTAATATTAAAAGTGGTACATGACCATGGAGATTTTGATGGTCTTATTATGCCCTTATGTAAGAGAGAATCAATCTCTTTTTTATATAATTCTAAGTATTCAGAATTCATTTGACAAGGTCTTGCCTTAGTCAGAAAATTATTCTCTTGAAAACTGTCTTCATATGGAAGACTAACCACATGCTTTTTTCTTTGCCAAAAAGCATTTGAGTGATCTCCACAAATTTCTAAAGAAAACTAATTTTTGAAAAAAATTATTTTCTCTATTAATTTAGGTTTTTGTAAAGTTTGTTCTATTGTCAAACTACAAATTTCATTTTTCAAAAAATCAACTTGTCTATTCTTGGAAAGTATGTTTTCCGTTATCAAATTTATATATCTTGTATAAGGTGGTGAACATCATTAAAATTTTATTTCTTTATTACCAAAAGTGCCAGTTACACCTTTTTCATCCCACCAAGTAATGGGATATATATGAACAAACCATGGTTCTCCAAGAATAATTTTATCACAGATATCTTTTACCAGTTCGAAAGTTTCTAGCATGCATGATTTTTCTTGACAAATATAAGCCTTGGAAATTTTATATTCAACTCCCATCCTATGACCACTAGCATTTCATAAAACAAGAGTAGTTTTAACAAAATATTTTGAAGCTATTAATCTTTCTTGAATACAATTATGATCTGCCCCACTATCAATGAGGGCTGTAAATTCTTTTTATAATTATAATCAATTAAAAGAGTTATCTTTGTATAAAATTTCTATTGGGTTACCTCTTCTAAAGTTTGAAGAAATCCTTCTCTATGTAAGGTCGTATTCTGATTTGCTCTATTAGTGGAAAGATTCTGATTTTCTAAGGTTGAGACCCTTTTATCTAGAATCATATTATCATCTTTGAGGAGGGATATTTCTTTTTTTAGATCATCAATCTCAAATTTCAGATCTTGGGTTGTCGCCAGGACATCAACCACCTTTTATCTTTCTTTGAGAAGTCTTCAGACTTCTATCATAGTATAAGGACCTTTTTGGGAGGGAATTTATATGGTTCCTTAGGAGAACTTATAGGGGTTGTCCATCCTCATTGCCTAGTAATTGAGATCTCAATGTAGGATATTTTATAATTTCTAAGAGGGCTGCAAGCTTATCTTCCTTTAAGACATTAATCTCTAAATTTTGGAATTGAGAATAGATATTATAGAATACATCATCTTCTTATTTGTTATTACAAGGTTGTCCTTGTTGACATGGTAAGCATTCGTCATCTGAAGGCATATAATCTTCATTGCGAAAGACTCTGAGGTCATTGTGAAGGACTCTAAGGTCTTCATCTGTAGATGAATGTTCTTCCTCAGCATTACTTTGGTCTAGACTAGAATTTTTTGAAGGAGAATTAAGAAATATTTTGCACAAAGATTTTTTTGTCTCCTCATCTATCTTGAGGCTCTTTATTTTTTCCTTGACTTTTCAATCTTTAGCAAAGTGGCCTATTCTTCCACATCTATAGCAGGCATTAGATTTTTTGAATTTGATAAAATTCTTTCTGGCTTTATAATCCTTTTTACTTCTATATTTTTTTCTTTATTTTCTTAGTCTTCTTATTCTCAGAGACTTTTTTCTTCTTATGCCTATAAGGTTCTCTAGAACTCTTGGGGATATCAATAGCAAATTGTTCACAGAATTTTTTTAGTTGTTGTCTTTCGTTAAGATGATATCTCTTAATTTGCTGATTTAACCTTATTTCATTACTTAAGGATAGACCTTCTTGAGTACAAATATTAATTAATTTTCCATAAGTGTACTCATCATAGTTTATACTTAAGGAAGGTTCTCTAAGAGCCTTTCGAACTTTCTCAGCAAATAACATCGAAAAACCATCTATGAATTTGGACTTCCAATGAGAGTTATTACTCTCTGGTAATTCCATGACCCTTGACAAGAATACATCTTTGTACCACCTAAAAGATGTAAGTGTTTTACATTGTAAATTTTATCATGATGGAGTGCAAGTCCAACAGTCCATGAAATAAAAACAACAAACAAGGAGTCAAACCAAGCCAAAGTATGAATCAACATTACTTTTCGAGTGATAATTTTTATTTGAGTGCAGACAACAGGTACCAAATGCAGAAACAACCTTAAAATATCATCATGGAAGCAAAACTACATCCCTAATAGGGGAAAAGATCTAACCTATTCTATCTTTTAACTCTGACAACATTAAAATTGACATTACACTAAGTTAACAATTATATATTAAACTCAATAGTGGGTTCCCTATAGAACCTTAAAATAACATTTAATATTGGATTCCTATCCGAACCTTAAAACAACATTTGATATTGGGTTCCTTGTGGAACCTTAAAACGATATTTGACATTGAGTTCCTTGTAGAATCTTATAACAATATTCGACATTGGGTTTTCTGTATAAACTTAAGATGAAACTTGATATTAGGTTCCTTTTAGAACCTTAAAATTTCATTCGATACTGGGTTCCTAAACGAACCTGAAAATGACACCTCATATTGGGTTCCTCACCGAACTTTAGAACGAGATTTATTATTGGGTTCCTAACCTGAACCTTAATATGACATTGACATTGATTTCCTAACAAAACCTTAAAATGACATTTGGCATTGAGTTTCTCATTGAACATTAAAATGACATTCGACATTAGGTTTCTTGATGAGCCTTAAAATAACATTTGATATTGGGTTCCTTGTAGAACTTTAACACAGCATTGGGTTCCTTGTAGAACCTTAACAGGACATTGAATTTTTCCACAAAACCTTATTTAATTTTCAATAAATAAGGTCGAGTAAATGATCATCCTCTCCTATTCATTGGATATGAAAGAAAAGAGAACTTTAAGCAGCTACTCTCTCTCTAGAAAATATATACTTTACGATTCTGATTTTGTTGTTGCTTCGGAAGGAAAGACTTTAGGTTTTTCTTGCTTTTCTATTCTTCTATTAAGTTTATTACTATTATTGAGCATTTTCAACAAGTTAGTTTTCTTAACTATGCATTCAATAATTACGTGTTTGTTCTGTGTAATTATAAACATTACTTTTATTGTGTTTCAAATTCTTATGCATATGATGTCCTTATTCTATTTTATATGTTCTTAAAATGATCTATCATAAGTCGTTCTAGATTCTTGTTCTTTATATTTTTTGGTGTCTACATTTATGCTTGACAGGTTTATGTTAGAGTATAATTTGGCTCTAGGGATATCAAGAGTTGCACAGGTTTTTAGGTTGCCTAGTTGTTTTCTTCTTTCATTTTTTTATTCAGATGTGTAATAATTGTTTGTATAAACACTATATAATAATAAAAGTATGGGGATTGTTTATGGGGTTGTTGGGAAATTACATGCTATATGCCTCATTTCTAATCATTAATTCTTGAATTTTTACTTCATTTTATTTATGAAAACATTTTTTAAAAACACAACATCAATTGTTTATTTTTTTTTCATCAAAATCATTGTTCAATTTCTTTTCTACAACTTGAATCAAACAATGTCTTTTTAAAATTATTAATTATGTAACTACTATCTCCTAATCTATAGTTAACGAAAAAGTAAAAAAAATTATGAGGTCTAATTCTCATATTTTTAAATTGAGCCGGCGCTTTCCCGGGAGTACCACTTAACAAAGTTTTTTTTAAAAAATAGAGATTATGTGTATCTATATGTAAAAATTCTTATGTGTTTATTAAAACTCAAAATTTTCACTTTTCTTTAAAAAATTATATTATTTTTGTTTTAACTTAAGACCGGCCTCCAATTAAAATTATTGCTAAGGTGAAAGAGAGTGATTAATAATATCGTTGCATTGTCCCTATAAAAGTGACAAACATATTTTTTCTCCTCAAAAACTTTTATTCAAATTGAAAAGGTTCACTTTATTAAATTAATTTTATTACTATGTTCTTTTTTGCTTTATTTATTTTGGATTGTTTAGTTAATTTAAGTCCATAATTTCTAAAAAAAAAATTCATATTTGTCTCAAATTCCATCTTCTCGCTTATAAGAAATGTTAATACTATCTTGTTCTTAATTTTGTATTAATTAGGAACAAATTAAATCTTTTTTAATTTATTTAGTTATTTATACAAAAATTGATTTTATCGCCTAGCTACTTAAATTTGTATTTTAAGTACAGTCAAGACTTATTTTCATGTTGTTTGAATTAACAATAAATTTTCATGTTAACCTCTTTTATCACCTAGTTTAGTATTAATTATATAATAATAGATTTTTATCTAATTTATTTATTTATTTTAAATAAGGATCTATTTTATGATCAATCACCTAGATAGTTAATAATTTAAAAAATAATTAAAATATATGTCTTGCTTATTTATCACTTAGTTATTAAGTTAATAAAAAATAATCGATCATTTGTTTATCACGTATAATCCTCACGTAATATACGAATTCATTCGGGATCCATATTTGTAGACCTCGAAAGGTGCCTAACACCTTTCTTTTGAGGTAATTTGAACCCTTACCCTATTTTTGATGCACTAGATTAAATAAAAAAAATAAGTGTGTAATAGAATGGTGCCCTAACGAACCTTAATTTGTTAGATGACGACTCTTCACTCTTTAACAAATCCTAAAAAGAGTTGTCATGTTGAATCTCATTTTTTGCGAGAAAAATGAGACGCGACAACATGGAGACTCTGCTGGGGATACTGAGACTCCAATCATTACGAATTTATATGGTATGTGGGGTTTTTATTCCTTTTCTCATTTCTTTTTATGCTTAATTTTTTACCCTGCTGTCTTTTATTAATTATTGGATTGTTTATTGCTACATGTTTTCTTTATTCATTGTTTAGCTGTTTTTGTTGTCATTATATGTCATCCCTTCCCCTTTCCTTCAACTTCTCTCTAAAATGGCATATATTTTCATGTCTCGAAATTTGTTCCATTAATAGTTTATTAAAGCATGGATTAAGTAGATAAAATATAGGAAAACTCTTTCATTTGTCCTGTTATTTTTCTTGTTGATTAACTCTTTATTTTTTTATTCTAATGGCATTTATGTAACAACTTATCTTGTTTATTACTCGTTAATGATATCATAAGTTTATTATATCATAAGTTTATTCCTGTATTAGTGGTGAACATGTTCTTAAAAGTTCATAATCCGATATTAAGTGCAAAAGTATTGAATCTCCGATTATCTCTAGTCAGATATTAGCCGATAACATTATTGAGCGTTTTCTCATGAATATGGGATTGCTTCAGTTTATAGAAGTGGCAACACTTGGCCCATATAATTCTCCCATATATTGTTAGTGGTAATTCACATAATCGTTGTTGATATATTAAACAAATAAAATGGATTCCTCAAGTACAAGAGAAAGTTAACGATGAAGTTGGAAAGCCCTGCTACCGATCATTCATTATAATAAAATTTATCATATCCTTTTAAAACCGATCTAATTGGGATGGGTATATTTTTTATACATGTTAGAATTTTGTTTAGGCTTGGGAAAATAAGAGCGATTCATAAATGCCACAAAGCCACGAGAAATATACCAAAACTTGTGGTAAGGTCGAAAAGTACTACTATCGGTATGCCACGCATCAATACAGTTTTAAATAATTTAAAATAAATAAAAAGTGGGATAAAAGTCATTTTTAGGCAAACAAATCCTCTATATTCAAAAGATTAATTTAAGCCAGACACAAGTCATTAAAGCGACCGTGCTAGAACCACGGGATTCAAGGGGTGTCTCACACCTTCCCCTCAGTGAATAAAATTCCTTATCCAGATTTCTAGTTTGTAGATCAGTAATAAATAGTCATTTCCTTTTGAATGGGGATTCAATAAGGTGACTTAGAACACCCAAACTCAACTCCAAGTGGTGACTCTGTAAATAAAATAATCCCTATTCAAAACGTTACTTTAATTGGAAAAACTCATTTTCTCTAAAACCAACTCCCTAGCAGGGTTGGGGCGGTAATAATTGGGGTGTGACAGATGGCGGCTCTGCTAGGGATAACCATAATTCAAGCTTTTATATTGACTTGTTTGGCTTTATTTAATTTTGATATTGTATATTGTTGTACTAAATGTGTAATTTGCCTACATGTTTAACTTCTTTGATATTATTAGAATTGCAATATAAACTGTCTTCTCTCGCGCACCCATTGAGTTTTCTGAGATACTTTATATTCGGAGATGTGGTATACGCTCCCGAGCCTTGAGATACCAGAGATGCAACAACGATCTTGGGAAGGATTCTATAGTCACACATGATCTAGGATGGGAAGGATCATCGGTGAGGACGAAAAGCATTGCTACCAGTAAGTTGTCCTTGCCCAACTCAAGTTGTCTACTCGTTTTACAGCTTGTCTAGACTCCTATCTCCATTAGGTTAAATCTAGTAGAACTAAAACTTAGACATGATTATCCCTATTAAGCTCCACTTTATTTGTATAATGTGTATTTTGGACTTAGTGAAGACTCAACAAAGGTTTGAATGTCTAAAAGTATCCTCTTTTAAGACTATCCATTTTCTGTGCTACAAGTTTCATTAACTGTCTGGTTGTTTCGAATGTTAGCCAGCTTTGGAATTCATTAACATAAGAGAGGCTAAAAATTTCTCTCTTAAATCTATTCTTTTTCGAAACCCAAATGAGGTGCAAGATTTGCTTTCACAACAAAAGAAAAAAATACTAATAATTTTCTAAATTATCGAGTTTGCCTCAATCGGACGAACTACGCACACCTGATCCTCATCTTAGTGAGATACGTAGGCAGCCCTCCGCGGGTTTGGTGATCCTTAAAAACGACGGTTACATTTTCTTAAAGGAAAAAAAGAAGAGTTTTGATCCTTATTAAAAAAAATCAACCAATTCATTTTCAAAAATTTAAAAAAATCATTATTAATAAATTCAAAAAAAAAATTAATTATTCAAATAAAAAGTGGGTTTCTTCATGTCTCCAGTTGACGAACTACACACACCTAATTCTCATCTCAGTGAGATACGTAGGCAGCCCTCCATAGGTTCGGTGATCCTTAAAAATGAAGGTTACATTTTCTTAAAGAAATAAAAGAAGAAGAATTTTGATCCTTATATAAAAAAAATCAATCAATCCGTTTAAAAAAAAAACATCATTAATAAATTTTCTTAAAAAAACATTTTTTTTCATTATTCAAATAAAAAGTGGGTTTCTTCATGTCTCTAGTTTCACGAACTATGGACATCTGATTCTCATCTCAATGAGATACGTAGACAACCCTTTTTGGATTCGGTGATCCTCATTCAAAAAAAATGTTTATTGAAAAAAGTTGTTGGTTTTGTTCAAATAAATTCTTATACAATTTTTTTTTTAAAATATAAGTAAATACATATTTTTATTTTTTTTCTTTATTTTTCTTTCAAAAGTAAATATATATATATATATAAATTGTTTGTATTAAAATTAAAAAAAAGATTTTTTTTTGTCCTTATTCAAAATTAAAAATAAATAAATAATTTGTTATTTCATATTTTAAGTTCCTAAACTACGTCTGACCCGATTCTTATTTCAACAAGATACATAGGCAACTCTTCTTTTGGGTTCGGTCTCATTCTAATAAAAAATCTTGACTTAATAATTGGTATCACCATACCTAAAAATATGAAGAAAAAAAGAGTGTTAAATTATAAGACATGATAGAGTGGACCAACTTGGTTGTGAACTATAAATTCTTTTGGTACCTCTAATTATACTAAAGTTGCACTTGTAAAATAGGAAGTTGAGAGAGGCCAAAGTCTTAGAGTTCATTAACTTGAGGTAGGGCAGCATAAGAGTGAGAGAGTATTCCCCAAAGTTTACTCAGTTAGCTAGGTATGATCCTCATGTGGTAGCTGATAACAGGTTCAAGATGAGTAAGTTTGTGTTTGACGTATCTGATAGTGTGGTCAAGGAGTGCAGGACCACAATGCTTATTATTGAGATGGACTTGTCTAGGTTGATGGTCCATGCTTAAAAAATAGAGGAGATAAATAATAAGGAGAGGGAGAGAGGAAACAAGAGATCTAGGACAGGTAGTTTTAATTTTAATAAGCCAAAGTCAGAAAGTGGTAACCATCCTCAGTTTTATCAGAGGTCTATAGCCCCAGCACCCTCTTTATCCAGTTCCCAGTACCCAAATTCAGAAATAACAATACAGATAAGGAACCAGGCTCTAAGTCCCAGGTCAGTATTAGCGTGCTCGTACAAATCCTCTATGTTAGAAATGTGGTAGACACCATCAGGGTGAGTGTAGAGTGGGTAGTGATGTGTGCTTCGGGTGGGGAAAGCCAGGCCATCAAATTTGGAATGTCGAGTAGTTGCTTAGAAAAGTAGGGATGTGCGCCAATAGGGCCAGTCCCATTAGTCATCAGTTCCATCTAATTGCCTGACTCAGCAAGGTGCCGCTTCCAGTGCTACCAGTGGTCAGTGTCCAAACAAATTATATGCTCTTCAGTCCCGCCAAGATTAAGAAAATTCTCCTGACATAGTTACTAGTACATTGCAGGTCTTTCACTTACATATTTATGCTTTACTAGACCCTGAAGCTTCTCTCTCTTTTGTAACTCCATATATAGCCATCAACTTTGGAGTCAGTCCGGAAACTCTAGCAGAGTCCTTTTTAGTGTCTACCCTAGTAGGAGTTTCCATTGTAGCAAGACAGGTATACAGGAACTTTCCGATCATAATATCTCAGAAAGTTACCTTAGTTGATCTCGTGGAGTTAGAGATGATAGATTTTGGCCTTATTCTCGGCATAGATTGGCTCTACTCATGCGCTTCCTCAGTTGATTGTAGAAATAGAATAGTTCATTTTTAATTCCCAAATGAACCAGTCCTTGAATGGAGGGGTAGTACCATAGCTCTTAGGGGTCAATTTATTTCATACCTTAGACCGAGAAAGATGATATCCAAAGAATGTGTCTACCATCTTGTGTGAGTCAAAGACTCTAACTTAGAAACTTCAACTCTTGAATCAGTTCTAGTAGTAAATGAATTCTCTGATGTATTTCCTGAAGATCTTCCCAGAGTTTCTCCCGAAAGGGAAATCGACTTCGGAATAGACCTTCTTCCAGATACTCAGCCCATATCTATTTCGCCATATAGAATGGCTCCAACATAACTCAAGGAGTTAAAAGAACAGTTAAAGGATCTCTTACATAATGGATTCATCAGACCCAGCATGCGCACCTATTCTATTCGTGCATAAGGAAGATGGTTCTCTTAGAATGTACATAGACTACCGTCAGTTGAACAAAGTCACAATTAAGAATAAATATCCACTTCTTAGAATTGATGTCTTGATTGATCAACTTCAGGGTGCCAGCTATTTTTCAAAGATAGACCTCAGATCAGGCTATCATCAGCTCAGGGTTAGGGAATGTGACATTCGAAAAATAGCTTTCTGAACCCGGTATGATCACTTCAAATTTCTAGTCATGTCCTTTGGTTTTACCAATACCCCAGTAGCCTTCATGGACCTGATGAACCGAGTGTTCAAATAGTACTTGGATATGTTCTTTATAGTCTTAATTGATGACATTCTTGTTTACTCTCACAACAAAACTGATCATGCATACCACTTCAGAATATTACTTCAGACTCTTAGAGCTCATTAGTTGTTTGCTAAATTCAGTAAGTGTGAATTTTGGCTAAGATCAGTATCTTTTCTTGGCCATATTATTTTTGGTAATGGCATTAGAGTTGATCCTCAAAAGACCAAGGCAGTGAGAAACTTGGCTAGACCCATCTCTCCATTATATATCAGGAGTTTCTTGGGTTTAGCTGGATATTACCATCAATTTATTAAAGGGTTTTATTCTATTGCATCCCCCATGTCTAGATTGACTAATAAGAAACTTAAGTTTCAATGGTCAGATTCATGCGTGAATAATTTTCAGGAGTTGAAGACTTGACTCACCTCAACCGCAGTCTTGACTCTACCAGATGGTTCAGATGGTTTTATTGTGTACTGTGATGCATCCAAGGTAGGTTAGGTTGTGACCTCATGCAGAGAGGTAAGGTCATAGCCTATGCCTCCATACAACTTAAATCCTATGAGAAGAATTACCCTACTTATGATCTTGAGTTAATAGTTGTAGTATTTGACTTAAATATTTGTAGGAATTACTTGTATGGGGTGCATGTTGATGTGTTCATAGATCACAAAACCCTTCAGTATGTGTTCTCTTAGAAAGATTTGATTTTGCGTCAGAGAAGGTGGTAGGAGTTTTTAAAGGATTATGACATGAGTGTTCTATATCATTTGGGAAAAGCCAATATAGTGGCAAATGCTCTCAGTAGATTATATATGGGTAGTGTTGTTCATATTGAGGAAGGTAAGAAGAAGTTAGCTTAGGAAGTTCATCAGCTTGCCCAACTAGGTGTCCGCTTAGTTGACCCAGCAGAGGGTAGTGTGTGGGTTTGGAGTAGCACTAAATTATCTCTAGTTTTTGAGGTGAAGGAAAAGAAGGATAGAGATCCCAACCTAGTTAAGTTAAAACAATCATTTAAAGACCAGAAAATGGAGGTTTTCTCCCAAGGGGGAGATGGTATTTTGTGTTGTCAGGGTAGATTGTGTGTGCCTGGTGTAGATGATTTGAGGCAACAAATTCTTGCAGAAGCGTATGGTGCGGGTTACTCTATTCATCCAGGGGCCACTAAGATGTATTGCGATTTGCGGGAGATCTATTGGTGGAGTGGGATGAAGAGAGATATTATAGATTTTGTAGCTAAGTGCTCTATATGTTAGCAAGTTAAGATTGAGCACCAAAAATCTAGTGGGTCCATGCAGGAGTTCAGTATTCCTACTTGGAAGTGGGAGGAAGTGAACATGGATTTTGTGACAGGTTTGCCTCGTACCCGCCATCAGCATGATTATATTTGGGTTATCATAGATAGGATGACCAAATCAGCTCATTTCTTGCCAGTCCATACCTCTTATCCAGTCGAGGACTACGCCAAACTCTATATTAGAGAGTTGGTCAGGTTACACGGAGTCCCAATATTTATTATCTCTGATAGAGGTACCCAGTTTACCTCTCACTTCTGAAAGGCATTCCAAAAGTGTCTTGGTACCTAAGTCCACCTCAGTACAGCTTTTCACCCTGAAATAGACGGCCAAGCAGAAAGGACCATTCATACTCTAGAAGATATGCTGAGAGCATGTATTTTTTATTTTAAAGGTAGTTGGGATGACCATTTGCCTTTGATTGAATTCGTATATAATAACAGCTATCATTCTAGTATTTGTATTGATATATTTGAGGCTCTCTATGGTAGGAGATATAGATCTCCAATTAGTTGGTTTGTAGTAGGTGAGGCCGCAGTAGTAGGGCCTGACTTGGTATTTGATGCGTTAGAGAAGGTTCAGTTGATCAGAGAAAGACTTATGGCTGCCCAGAGCTGATAGAAATTATATGCATATGTGAGGAGAAAGGACCTTGAGTTTGAGATCGGTGATCTTGTGTACTTGAAAATCTCTTCTATGAAAGTAGTGAAGAGATTCGGCAAGAAAGGGAAACTCAGTTCCCGATATGTCGGTCCCTTCAAAATTCTTAGTCATTTCAGAAAGGTAGCTTACGAGATTGATTTTCCTTTAGATTTTGCCTCAGTACACCCAGTGTTCCATTTGCATGGTATAAATATGAATTTGAAAGACAATGGTCTGACTTAATGAAAAAAGGGAGTCGGTGTACCCCACCATGTATTAATAATCAAAGGGAGTTTTTCTGCCTAAGTTAATGAAAATTGTTTTAGCATGTTGTTGTTACCTGGCAAGTATAGTAGGTATGAAAATACCAACAATGTATGCCATAATGTTGAATGTGGTTCATGAATGGGATTGTGTGATATATGTTTTAACTAGATTATAAATAGGGTTGGGTAGATGAGTCATGAAAGTAGAGGTTTGGGTGACTGACACTGGGAACTGCATTTACTGACACCGGGGGGTTCAAGGTGACCAGGGAGGTTCCAGTCCCCTTTATTATTATTTCATAATTAGGGATGCTCAAGTTCCCCAAAAATTATTGTATGATTTGGTGCTTACGTCACCTTAGAATATGATTTGAGGTTCTAGTCCCATGGTTGCATATATATTAGATTATTCTCTTATTCGTGCGGCACACACACTTGGGCCCAAGGAGTGAGAGTTGGGGCCCAATAGCCCGTGAATACTATTTTATGATCGTCTATGTATGTTGTATCCCCATGCGATACAGGATTTTGCCATACTTTTACTTTTCCTACTCAATGATTATGGATTGATCGAATGTCGCCTTGAAGTGGAGAGCTTCTATTCTTCGGAAGGCCCCATTTTACGATTTTGTTTCTCTTTTGTTTTAAAGACTATTTCTAACTATTTTTTGATATAGTCAGGGGAATGTACCGACGCTTTATTGATCTTCAGTTTTTTATCATTCTTTAGAATTCTTTGTTTGGACTATTGTAGTTATTAAGTGGTGTCGGTCGGGTGTTTGGCTACTCATCGGTGGTTGGTCATGGACATGCATTAAAAAAATTCTTAAGCTATTGCATGCTATATTGTTATATGTTTAAAATTCATCGGAATTTGGGGAGTGTTGTGTTTGGATTTGTTAGCTGCAGGGGTGATCTTCGGTCCACATGGGACTTGAGTTACCCGACATAGCCAAGCCTTGGTTTGGGTCATGTTAGATTTGTATCATAGCCTAGGTTTGGTGTCATTGGGTATCCGATAATTTTTTTTCAAGTATAGTTTTTTTATGGATGTGTAGCACGCCATACTTCTAAGGGAGAGTCTACGAGGCATTTAGGAATGTTTCCATTTCTTATTGTCTTATTCCATGCTATAGAGTCTGAGGTCTCGAGTCTCTCTAATTCCCGTGAGTTTGGTTTTTATAGCATGCCTCCCCAATGATTTGAAGCTTATGGAAACTCTTTTGTCCCACTTGAGGACAATATTGATGGGACACATCCTACTTATAGGGGTCCAGCTTCTGATTGTCCATCTGGAGTTCCACAGGTCCCTTATAGTCGTCCTCAAGCTCCTCAGGTTGATGTGTTGAATGCGGAATTTCGTCTGTCTATTTGATAAGTTGTCTCAGTTGATATCTTTTAAGCCTGAACATTTAGCTTTTGTTACTCCATCTTCTGAGGCCATAGGGTTTTCCAGTTTATGAGGTTGAGTCCTTCAACTTTTACTGGTGTTAAGGTTAATGAGGATCCTCATGGTTTTACAGATGAGATGGAGAAGATCTTTCAATTTATGCATGCGACTAATGTAGAGGGTGTGAAATTCACTGCCCATCAATTGAAGGATGTAGCATATCAATGGTCTGAGGAATGAGATCTTTGTAAGGGAGAGGATGTTGAATCCACATTGTGGAATAATTTCTATAGTGCTTTTCTGGACCGCTTCATTCCTTGGAATTTGAGAGAGGCGGAGGTGGAAAATCTTATTAATATGAAGCAAGGTATGATGATGGTCAAGTAGTATGCCTTGAAATTCCATCAGTTGTACAAGTATGATCCTGACTTAGTCTCTAGCATGAGTGCTAGAATGAGGAATTTTGCTTCCGGGATTTTGTGTCCAATTGCACAAGCAAGTGTACGTGGTCTCACCAAGTAGTAAAGTATCCCTTTATAAGACAAGTACTTATCCCACAGGGACAAGTGTTAAGCAACTATGGAATTTTAGTTCACGATTTAAATTAAATTTATGTGGATGTAACCAAAAGATCTTGTGGGTTTTAAATTGGAAATTAAAGTAGACAATGCAATAAAGTAAGATCTTGGACAATAAATAAAGAGAAAACCTTAGGTTAAGGCTCTGTGGACATTAATAGTAAGCTATTGAAGTTTATTGTTTAGATTACTTATCTTGGTTGCTAATTCACAGGGTTTATAGTATGATCAATGTCTCCCGATCCTCTAAGATTCTACCTAATTGGACATTACAACTACATTATTAAGAAAGGATGTAATAATCCACTTACATGCTTTAATATCTCATCCTACAAGTGAAACAAGCAAGTCTTCTAGGTATATCCCTATCCTAGACGCTAATTCAAATTCCTTATTTTATAATTGAATAAGAACTTGGTTTAGTTATCCCAATGTTATATACTCTTATTTCCCCTCCCAGGTTCACAAATATGATAGTGGATGTATTCTAATATTCAAAAATCCTTAAAATTGTTATAACAAGGATAAATAAAATCCAAAATCGTCATATAAAATCGGAAAGTGGGCTTTTATTCACTCATGGACCAAAATCATAATCAAGATAAATGAATACATAATAAAATCAATTATAAAACTAAACTAAAGATAAAAAAACCCTAATTGAAGTGTTTTCCATCCCCCCGCCAAGTTTCAAAGTCATCCAAGGTGTTTAATATTAAGTTCAAGTGTCCTACTTATATGAGGAATTTTTTTTCATCCATGGAATAGGGTGTGCACTGCGAGCCTTATTCCCTGGGAATAGGGTGTGTGCCAACCCTCCTATTCCTATAGAACCAAGGTGTGCAATACTAAATCCATTTCATGGTAATAGGGCGTGCGCCGTGGGGCTATTCCTATACCCCCACCGGAACTCACCTTGTAAGCCATATTCATGTCTTGTGCTCTTGTCCTTCTATCCCAAGCCTTGAAGTGTTGTTTACACTTCATTTCCAGATTGTTTATAATCCATATATCATCACAATTAACTCACCAAGTATCCTATAGCATCAAACACTACGTATTAGAGATCAAAATAATACAATGTTAAATTCAATGAACTAGAAACTTAAGCTAACAAAAAGTTTTGCCCATTTTGATGTTTAATTTCTTGTACGATTCTTGGCTTTATTTAATTAAACTCTTGGATTTATTTAATTAATATTTGACAGTCTAAAATAGTTGTTCCACATATAATTATACAATAATGAACTTAGGAACTCATAATACACATTAGAATCCATCGCGATGAACTAGAACAACACCTAGCTCAAGCTAGTAACACTATATTTCTTGTTTTAATTCTAAGTGACCAAATTATGATCAAACTTGTTTGAGATACACATTAAACATTGTAATTAAATACTTAAACACTTAGATGTTCAATTATATCATTTTAACACATTAAGAACACAAGTTGTCCTAAAAATAATGATAAACGAGCCCGGATAACAACAGTGAGGTGCATAAATCCACCTCAGATCACGACCCCATACTTAAAGCCATGTTTTTACTTAAACAACTTTTTACTCTAAGAATCAAAAGCTGATGAGACTTTTCTATTCTACTAGAAGCATTACACTCAAGCTAGTACTGCAATGAGTACACAAAATGCAAGTTTCTATACTAAGCATGTTCCATACACAATTGAAAGTTCAAGAATACTACACCAAAACATTATAGCCTCAAGAATTTAGTTACCTAGTTGTTAAACTCAAAAATATCATTTGATTAAGGACATCATTCAAATCACCCAACAATCATTAAACATGTTCCCTTATAATAAAAGAGTTACCCATAATCACTTACATGGATGCAGTTTATAATAAAATAGGTACAAGAATCAAAATACTCTCCCGCACACAAAGAATTCACAAGTTACACAAGATGAACCATAGGATTTCCCTTAGTGTAGTACTCCAATAATAAAAGAATGATGAAGCTTAGGATCAAATAGGTCTTTAAGGGTTGTAATGTACACTAAGGGACCGGTAGAAACTATTCTGGCCAATAATAGTGACTATCTTCCCTAAGAGATTTAATACATCACACTTTTTCATTCAATTCACATCTAACAACCCCTTTCCACCACTTTTGTCTATCCCTATCTTTTTTCCCCTATGGTAAAGGTGGTGGTCGTCTATTAATTAATGATTCAATTTTAGCCTTTTTCAACCACACTTTACATTACGCACACCTATGATAGACACCCTCAACTTAAGCAATTTGCATTAGTTTAGGTGCACAATGTCCAAGAAGGACCAGGGCCAAAGCAGTTTCATTGCAACACAACTGGGCTAAAAATGGGATTGATGGGAATCATGCATAAATCTTTGTAGTGGGATAGTTTTTAGTGGTTTGTATACTTTAAAAATTGTCCTTTCATAATCAAACCTCATTGTGAGCGTTCCCTCTGTCACATCTATTAATTCTTCTCCCGTCAACAAGAATGGATGTCCCAAGATGACTAACACTCTTTCATCTGCCTGAAAATCTAAAACAATAAAATCAACAAGAATAATAAACTTACCAACCTTGTTGAGAACATTGTCTTTGATTCTTTCAGGACGGGCTAGGGTCCGGTATACTAATTGGAGTATCACAAAGCTCTGTCTCAACTTCCACAAGCGTAAGGTGTTGAACAAAGAGAGAGTCATCAAATTGATTCTTTCCCCTAGATCACTAAGTGCATACACCACCTTACTATTGCTAATTTAAATTGGGAGAGTGAAACACCCAAGGTCTTTGAGCTTTTTGGGCATCTTCTGCATCACCATAAAACTACACTTTTTGGTGAGCGCTACTATCTCAACATCATACAATTTAACATTGTTAGTGACCACATACATCAAGTACTTAGCGTACTTGGGTATTCCCTGCAAAAAATCTTAAAGTGGAAGATTATTGTGAATATATCTAAACGTGTCAAAGAACTTCTTAAAGCATGCATCCTTCTTTGATTTTCTCAGCCTCTATGGTAAAGGTGGTGGTCGTCTCTCCTTCACATGTTTAGAAACTTTTATTTTTGAGTACTTAGACTTTCTTAAATTTTTAGCAACTTTGTCATATACCCGTTGAGGAACCACCTCCGCATCTACCTCCTTAGTTGTCTTTGGAGGTTCTTCGTTTAACTCTTTACCATTCCTCAATGTTATTTTCATTACCTATTTACGAGACTCAGTATCATTAGGAAAACCACCTTGAGGCCTGGTATTTTATGCTCCATCCATCTGAATTATCTAGATCTCCAAGTTCCTTGTAATAATCTACTAACTCTTTTTATTTGTTACCAACTATGCTTGAGAATCTATAAGTTGTTTTAGTATCTCTTTCATATAGCTAGCTTGAGTTATGTCCTAATTTTCTTAAACCTGCTGCTGCTAAAACTACTACTGTTGGTAGCTCCATGATGGAATTAGTGACTGAATCTGCTACTTTTTACTATAGGAATTCCCATAATTTGTTATTTTAGCATTGCTCACTAACATCACTATCTCAGGATTTGCACCACACATGGCTGCAGAATGACAATTATTTCCACAAACCTCACACCAAGTATTTATCTGATGAATTGTATTAACTATTACTGTAGGTTGTGTAACCTAAATTTTAAATTATTGAGTTGAGTAGTTAATTGATTTTATAGTGCATAAATCTAAGCTGATATAAAAGTTAATTAGACCATTTCTAACACACCTACAATCTTCTTTAGAGCATTTCTTTAGTCAACATGAAACTCAGGATTCCCTTGTGCAATATAGTTCAACAAGGTGTATAGATCAACATATGTTAATTCTAATGCTTGACCACCTACAACTAAATTTAGCAATGTTTTTGTGTTGTGATCAACTGCCATAACAAAAGTGTGATCTAATACCTTATTGGATTGCTGATGATGTGAACAGTCTCAAAGAAAAACTTTGAACCTCTCCCATACATGATATAAGTTCTCATCTGGACTATATTTGAAGTTCATAATCTCACTGCGCAATCTTACCAGATTTAAAGAATCAAATGAGGAATTTTTGGGAAAAGTCATCCCAAGTTATGATTGAACTTTCCAGCTCAGCATTCAACCAATTCTTCATTTCCCTTAATAGTGAAAGGGGGTAAATTGTTAGCCTAATATAATCAGTTGACACATTTGTAGGGATGAACGTTTCACTGATCTCCAAGAAGTTCTAAAGGTGGACTTGTAGATTTTCATGTGAAAGCCCTATAAACTATCAACTGCTGATCAAAAGCTACACCATGTTTTGTTTAAGCTCAAATTTACCTCCATCAGCTAATTTTTAAAAAGAGTAGGTCAAATTCATCGGAAGTGTTTTTTCCACTTTGCGAACTATCCTGCGGGTTGGTGGATATTCAGCCATGAGAGTAGGATTTTCTTGTTCCTCTTGAATTTGCATGATGCAATAGAGATGGAATGCTTTTTTTCTCAATTGGTGAAAGAATTTCTCAGGTTTGGGTATTGGTTCAACCAATTCCTTATCCCTTGCCAGCTTACTAGTCTGCAAACCTATTTCCTACAAATTCAATACCAAGACCAAGAGTAAAACACCATATAAATCTAAAAATTATACCTAAAGCTAAAATAGCTGCCAATTTACAAGTACCCAGCAGCGGCGCCGAAAACATTTTACGGCCAAACACACAAACAAGTGTACGTAGTCTCTCTAAGACGTAAAGTAGTCGTTAAGAAGTCAAGTACCAATCACACATGGACTAGTGTTAAGAAACTATAAAATTTTAGTTTACAATTGAGATTAAATTGATGTGAGGCTAACCAAAAGAGCTTGAGGGTTGTAAATCTAAAATTAAAGTAGATAATGCAATAAAGTAAGAGCTTGGACAATTAATAAAGAGAAAACCCAAGGTTAATTCTTTGTGAACATTCATACTAAGATATTGAACTTCATAGGTTAGATTACTTATATTTATTATTGATTCACAGGGTTTATAGTATGATCTTGGTCTGTGGATCCTCTAATCTTCTACCTAACAGGACATTACAACTACACCATTTAGCGGGGATGTAAAAATCTATTTAGATGTATTAAGATGTCATCCTGCAATGGAACCAAATCAAGGATTCTAGGTATATCCCTATTTGTGATGCTAAATTAAATCTCTTATTTTATAAAAGAATAAGAACCTTACTCTATTTCTCGACATAATTTATCCTCTTATTCCCACTCCCGAGTTAACAAAGATGACAATGGATGTATTCTAAATGTCATGAATCCTTAAAATAGTTTTAACAAGAATAAATAAACAACCAAACATGATAAGCAATCAAAACCTAATCCATTCAAAGCAATAGAAATCATGTTCTTGGCCTTAACGGCAAAATATGGGCTTTTACCCACTCATGGACATAATCATAAACAAAAATGGAGAATACATGATAAAATCCAGTTGAAAACTAAAGAAAATGATAAAAACCCTTATTGAAGTGTTTTATAGCCCCTATCCAAGTTTCAAAGTCATCCAAGGTGTATAACATCAAGTTCAATTTTCTGATTTATAGGAGGAAACTTTTTTCTATCCATGGAATATAGTGTGTGCCTTGAGGCTTATTCCTTGGAAATAGGGTGTGCGCCTCCCCTCCTATTTCCTTAGGCCCAAGGTGTATGCTGGCCCATCTATTTCATGGGAATAGGATGTGCTCCATGGGGTTATTTCCATACCCTCACTGGAATTCACCTTGTAAACCATATCCATATCTTGTGCACTTATTCTTCCATCCCAAGCCTTGTAATGTTATTTAGACTTTATTTACAACTTTCTTATTATCCATATATCATCAAAATAAATTAACCAAGGATATTATATCATCAAAATCCATGGATTAGAGCTCAAAACAACACAACATTAAAGACAATGAACTAGAAACTTATGTCAAGAACTAGTATTGTCCATTTCAATATTTAATTTCTCATTCGACTTTTGGCTTAATTCAATTAAAATTTAAAACACTAAAAAAAAAATTCCATTTATAACTATGCAATAATAACCTTATGAATTCATAATACACATTAGAATCCATTGCGATCAACGAGAACAATGCCTAGCACAAACTAATAACACTAGTTTTCTTATTTTAATTCCAAGTGTCCCAATTAAGAATAAACTAGTTTGAGATACACCTTAAATATTGTTATTAAATACTTAAACACTTATATGCTCCAATATATCATTTTTAACACATTAAGCACGCGTGTTTTCCTCCAAACAAAGTAAAAGGAGCCCAAAAAGTGCTTTAAATATGGTTAGATTAGTCAATTACGGAGCGATTATTCTTTTAAGGCTACTACACAGGCAAATGAGATTTTTGTTGCTGCTTCATCAACTCCCACACCAATTCTACTTTTTGTACTAGCACTGTGTGGAATTACTTGTACTCTCTTGCTACCCTCCCAGACTTCGAGGCATCTCTTGATATCGTCACTAGCTTGTTCTGACTCTTCTCTCATGATGTGTATTTGTTTTTTGATCCAGGGTCAACTCTTTCTTATGTGACCCCATTTGTGGTTGTATATTCTAGTTTTTATCCCGAGTGTACCCCTTATCCTTTTACTATTTCTTCCCCACTATGTGACTCTATGGTTGCTAGAATAGTCTATAATGTTTGCATATTATTTGTTAGTTGTAGAGATACTCTATTAGATCATATAAAATTAGAAATGGTTGATTTTAATGTAATATTAGGGATGGACTAGTTGCACTCGTGCTATGCCTCCTTAGATTGTTAGACTCATAAGGTCATATTTAAATTCCCTAATGAGCGGTTCATTGAGTGGGAAGGGGGTTCTCTAGTGCCTAAGGAAAGATTTATATCGCATTTTAAATCCTAGAAGTTTAATTCCAAGGGATATCTTTATCATTTTTTTTGGGTTAAGGATTCTAATTTCGAGGGTCTTTCCTTGCAATTTGTTCTTATGGTTAATAAATCCCCTAATGTTTTACTTGACAATCTTCTTGGTATCCCTCTCTATAGGGAGATTAATTTTAGGATTTACATGGTTCTGGTCACTCGTACTATCCTATCCCTCCTTATGGAATGGATTTGGCTGAGTTAAAGGAGCTTATGGAATAGTTGAAATACCTATTGACAATGGTTTTATCTGTCCTAGTGTATCTCCATGGGGTGCTCCTATTTATTTTGTACATAAGAAGAATGATTCCTTTCGGATGTTCATCGATTACCGTAAGATGAATAAGGTTATGGTAAAGAAAAAGTATCATCTTCCTTGGATTAATGATTGGTTCAACAAACTTTAAGATTCTTTATGATTCTCTAAGATTGATCTTAGGTATGGTTATCATCAGCTAAAGATTAGGAAGGTGTATATCCCTAAGATTTTTTTCTAAACCCGGTATGGTCACTATGAATTCTTAGTTATGTCTTTTGGATTGACTAATACCCAAAAAACATTCATGGACTTGATGAATAGAATTTTCCACTAGTTTCTGGATTATTTTCTAAATGTGTTTATTGATGATATTTTGCATAACTCTAATAGTGAGGCGGATCACACCAACTATCCTTGTAATATATTGCAGACCTAGAGAGATTAATGTTTTGTATGCTATATTTTAAAAGTAGGAGTTCTAGCTAGAAGCTGTTACTTATCTGGTTCATGTTATTTCTAGTAAAGGGATCATGGTGGATCTATAGAAAGTCTTAGTGGTAAAGAAGTGGCCTATGTCCGCGACTCCAACATATATTAAGAGATTCTTGGGTTTAGTTGGTTACTATAGGAGATTTGTGGAGAGTTTCTAGACTATAGTTGCTCCACTGACTATGTTGACCTAGTAGAAGGTGAAGTTCTTATGGTCTAAAGCTTGTAATTATAGTTTTGAAAAACGAATTTATAAGTTGACTTAACCTCTAATTTTGAAGTTGCCCGAAGGTAATGATGGAGTCATAGTTTATTGCGATGGATCCCGTATGGGACTTAGTTGTACGTTAATGAAATAACATAGGATGGTGGTGAATGTTTCTAGGGAGTTGAAAATTCATGAGAGGAATTATCCAACTCATGACTTGGAGTTGTTAGCAGTGGTATTCGCATTGAAGATTTGTCGTCACAATTTATATGGGGTCCATATAGATATCTTTTCTGATCATAAGTGCCTATAATATGTGTTCACCTAGAAGGAGTTGAATCTCAGGCAAAGCAGATGGTTTCATTTGCTGAAAGACTATGACATCAGTCTCCATTACTGGACATGTAACACTAATATTATTGTTGACTCTCTTAGAAGTTTATCCATGAGGAGTCTATGTCATGTGGATAAGGATAAGAGGGAATTGGTGAAAGATATTCAACATTTGTCTAACCTTGGAGTTCATCTCTTAGACTCTAAAAATAGGGGTATGGTTGTGCAAAAGATGGTGCAATCATCTCTTGGTACTGAAATAAAGGAGAAACAAGTATTCAATCCTATCTTGATTAAGATTAAGAGAGATGTGGTACATCAAAAGGTTTTAGCTTTTGAAATTGGTGGCTATGGTATCTTGAGGTACCAAGGATAATTATGTTTTCCTGATGTAGATGGGGCACGAGAGAGGATCTTGGATTAGTATCATTAATTGTGTTATTCCATTTATCCCAATTCGATGAAGATGTATCATGGTCTTAGAGAGTTTTAATGGTGCAATAATATGAAGTAAGATGTTTCCATTTTTGTTGCTAAATTCATAGTGTGTCAACAAGTAAAGTTTGAGCACTTGCAGTCTAGAAGGTTGTATCAAGTTGAGTTATCTGTGTAGAAGTGGGGAGTGATTAACATGGATTTTATTAGAAATCTTTCTCGGTCTCAGAATCAATTTTATTTTTATTTGGTTCATTATGGATATGTTGAATAAGTCTTCCTACTTATTGCAAGTGAGGACTAATTATTCGACAGAAGATTATGCAAAGTTTTTCCTCTAGGAGATTGTGAATTTTCACAGGGTGCATATTTCTATCAAGTCAGCTCGTGGCACTCAGCTCTTATCCCAGTTTTGGAGTTTATTTCAAAGAGGTTTGGGAACTAACATGATCCTTAGTAGTACTTTCCACCCACAATCGAATAGGCAAGCAAAAACAATTATTTAGATAGTGAAAGACATGCTTAAATCTTTTGTGATTGACTGTGGTTGTAGTTAGGTTGATCATTTTCCTCTTATATAGTTTGTGTATAATAATAGCTACCATTTTTGTATTGGTATGGCTCTTTTCAAGGCCTTGTATGGTAAGAGGTGTAGGTCTTTGATCGGGTCATTTAAATTTGGTGAGGCTAAGATATTCTTACCAATTTTGGTTCACAAAGAAATAGAAAAGGTGAAGGTAATTCAGGATAGTCTTAAATCCTCCTAACATTGCCAAAATTCCTACGCTGATGTGAGGGAAAGGGAGCTGAAGTTTAGTATCTGTGATTGGGTGTTTTTAAAGGTATCCCCCATAAAAGGAGTGATGCGGTTTGGTAATATGAGAAAGCTTAGTACCCGGTAGGTTGTTCGTACTTGGTGTTGAAGAGGGTTAGTAATGTTGTGTATAAATTACAGTTGCCCTCAAGTTTGAGATCCATTCATCCGGTGCTTCACATTTTATTATTGGGAAAGTGTGTGGGTGATCCTTCGACGGTTGTTCCTTTAAAGGAGGTAGGTATTTTGGATTCCTTATTGTTTGAGAAAGTCCCAATAAAAATTTTGGATTTCCAAAGTCGTTAGTTGCAGATGAAGGACGTAGCTTAGGTAAAGATTCTATGGAGGAACCACAAGGTTGAAAAGGCTACTTGGGAAGCCGAAAAGAACATTAAGTCCAAATCTCTGTTCTTGTTTTCTTCTCTAGATAATCATGTTTAAAGTATATGTATTCCTTGATATCTTTATTTTTAGTCTTTGTTAAGAGTAAGAGTAGAGGTATATGGAGACAATTAATGCTAATAAATGCCTTTTGCCATCATTCAAGGATGAATGATCCAAGTGGGGGGGAGTTGAACTACCCTAGATTTTGGCCCTTGAAAAATTCCTTGATCTTTGAGATCACTGTCGTAGTTACGACAAGACCCTATGAGTCGCAAGGTATGTTAATGACCCATTGATAAGAGTTGTAACCAAATTGGTAAGTTTGTGGATTGATTTTTCTTTGAGTACAAGTGGCTCACTAGGAATCGTAGTGATTGGTTACGATTCATGCAGTGTAAATCATAGGTTGTCCAGTGTAATAACTAATTTTGTTTCTGTGTTGACTACTACTGAACCTTATGAGTCACAGGTTCTCATTATGAGTTGGTTCCTAGAGTCTTAAGGTCAACAATGGATGATGTTCAAGAGACATCCCTAGTTATGACTTATGGTGAGAAGTCGTATGGAGTGGTTACACATTAATGGTTAACTCGTAGTCAAAGACGATCCTTTTTTTGCTTTTAAGCTAAGGGCATTCTATACAATTCCCCTCTTATCCAACACAAAATCCACATCTTATAACCTCATTAAGGTGTCAATAGATTTGCAAATACATCAAAGTAACTTCTTAACACTCTCAAATTCCTTGTGTTTAAGAACACTTAGGGTTTTCAAGAAGTTGACAAACTAGGGCTTTCAAGGGTAATTTCTCTCTTTACATCTTGCAATTTCAGGCATGTGACTCTTCCTTCATCGTTAATTTTCTAATAAAGCATATGTATTAAAGTGTTGTTCACAAGGAATTATTTTGGTTTTGAAAACAAGGGTTATGGGTTTTGAATAGTTATTGTTAAACAATGTTTCCCATGACCTAATTATGTCTATTAATTCTTTAAATATATTTTTGAACTTGTGGGTGTATGGGTATGGTGGATGAATTAGGGAATTGTGATTCTCTCAAACTTTTGACTTTTGAATTGGATATGACCCCAACCCATAGTATGAAATTAATTTTGAGTTATGAGAAAAATAAGGGTTGTGGGTTTCGAATGGTTATTGTTGAATGATGTTTTCCTGTTATTTAATTATGATTATTCATGTTTTAACTATGGTGTTGAACTTGTGGGTGCATGGGTATGAGGGTTGAATTAGTAAATTATGATTTTCCCAAACTTGTGAATTTTTAAGTGGTCATGACCCAAATCTATAGTGTGAAATTGATTTTGAGTTATGAGAAAGGTGGGAATTTGTAAATTGTACTTGTCTTCAACTATTGTTTGATATAAAGAAGGATTTTAAACATAATAGTCGGTGTCTCCCACCTTATATTAATGAACAAAGAGAGTTGTTCTCCCCCAGTTAATGGAAATTATTTTTGCATGATGTTGTTAACTTGCCAGTGTAGTTGGTATTACAAATATGTATGCCATAATATGGAATGTGGTTCGTGAATGCCATAATGTGGAATGTGGTTCTTGAATGTGATTGTGTTATAAATGTTTTAACAAAGCTATAAATAGGATTGTGTAGCTAAGTTGTGAAAGTGGAGGTCCGGGTGACCGACACAGGAAACCGCATTTACCGATGCAAGGAGGTCAAGGTGACCAGGGAGGATCGAGTACCCCTTACTATTATTTCATGATTAGGGAGGTTCATGTACCTCGTAAGTCATTATATGATAGGGTGCTTAAGTTACCTTAGTATATGTTGGGAGGTTCGAGTCCCAGTGTGCATATTTATGAGATTATTTTCCATTTTGTATAGCTACCCATATATGGACCTAACCAGGGGGTGAGATCTGGGGCCCATATATCCCGTGGGTACTTTTATATGACGATTGAGCTACACAACCCGACTAAAGTTTTTAAAATACATGTTAAGCCTTGTTTCATTTCTCGATATGTGATATCTATATGGATATATGTATTTGATTATGTGCGTTGATTTTGAAATGATATTTAACTGCTGATCATGTTATTATGTTATCCGCATCCCCGAGTTATATGCTAATGCTCCAACTGCTAACCATCTACATACATTGTATCCCCACATGATGAAGGATTTTTCCATACTTCTACTTCTCCTACTCAGTGATTGTGAATTGTTTGAGAGTATACTTGAAGTGGTGAGTTTTCATGATTCGGAAGGCCCTATTTTAGGATTATGTTTCTCTTTTGAATTATAGACTATTGGTTACTTTCTTTGGCTATAGTCCGGGGCATGTCCCAACACTTTATTTATATTAAGTTTTGGATCATTGTTTAGAAGCCTTTTTTTTACTACTATAGTAATTGGGTGGTGTCGGTCAGTCATTTGGCTGGCCGTCAGTAGTTGGTGATGGACATGCATTAAAAAATTTCTTAAGCTATTGCACATTATCTTGTTATATGTTCTAATTTTATCCGACTTCAGGGTGTATTGTGTTTGTTTTTGTTAGGTGTAGAGGGTGATCTCGGGTCAATGTGGGACTTGAGATACCTGACATAGCCAGGTCCCGATTTGGATATTTACAAAGATCTTCTTGGTAAGTATTTTACTAGTCCGAGTGTGTCTCCTTGGGGAGCTCCTGTGTTGTTAATAAAGAATAAAGATGGATCCATGTGGATGTGTATTGATTATAGGTAGTATAATAAAGTGATGGTGAAGAACCGTTAATTATTGTACAATGATGTTTACATGTACCATGCCTACAATATGTTTGATTAAATGCATAGATGAAGGAAAAGTGCCTAACTAGCATGATACCATGAAATCCCCATGTATGTACAAGTTATGCCTATCACATGTTTTGATGAAATGCTTCTATAAATGTAGTATGGATTATGATGTTAATTGTATGCTCAAGTAAGTTATGCTTGGTCAGTTTTCTTCCATCGAGTCCTGGGGGTACTCATACCCAAAACATTAGTTGTGTTCTTAGAGCTATGTTATGTTTTCACGATACTCTCAGTTAAGCTATGAATCCTTAGACTTCAGACAGTCTTATGACTCAGGAAGTCTCCATGATCTCATGAACTCTTTTAGTTTTCAGATATCAGTAGTATTCCATCAGTCAACGGATTTTAGTAACACAACCCATGTTCAGTTAAAGAAATCATGTTCAGAGTCTATTCAGATGGGAGTAGGAATTAGCACCGAGTGTAAAATTTTGACTTGATTTATGGCCTTGGAAATTATATGCCCTTAATCTGTTTGTGAAATTGTTAATGAATATGATTTTGTCACTTGTTTTGACTTACCCACCTATTTATTTAAAGGGTTTAAAGAGGTTAAAAAATGAACATGGATTTTAAAGGCCTTGTAGTCTTTGTTTTTATTCAAATATCAAGTAGGGGTCGTGGTATTCCTACATACTTGATTTAATGAATTTAAATGGGGTCGAGGCATTTCCCCAAGTTAAACATAATTGTTATGGCATAGAGATAAGCTTGCAACTATAAGGGTATAGTGATACCTATGTGTGTGCCTTAATGGTTTGTTTATTGAGTAATAAATAGGTTATTTGATACTTGTTTAAATTTAGGCCTAATTTGGTTTTTTAGCAAAGAAGTGAAGGTATGGGTCTCGGATACTTTGTACTGGAAACTCATGTTTGCATACATAAGGTTTCTTCTTGATGACCTGTGTGCATAGTTCACACTATTGATATACATATGTTGTATCTTTCATTGATGTGGGGTTGGGGAATTCCCTCGTCTTCCTTGATACCTCTAGTTCGTGCAACTAACACACACCGAAGCTCTTTCAGCAAGAGGAGCTGAACCCATATAGTGGTGGGTGGATATTTATTATGGTTGATTTCCATAGTTTAGGTTCATGTTCTAAATATTTATTCTAAGACATGTTTCCCTTTCCCGACATTATATATATGTATGTATTTGGATTTGATGGTATGTATGGGATTGGAATGGTTTTGAATTATAATCCATGGCATTATTTGTTCACTTATACCTTTATTAGCATGCTAGTGTTCAACCCACTAACCATCTTCAAACAATGTATCCCCATGCGATGCAGGGTCTGAAGGCTAGTATTTTTTTTTCCGATGATCAGGTTTTCATGGTTAGATCAAGACTAGACTTAAAGTGGTGAGCTTCTATCCATTCAAAATAATTGATTTCTTGTATTAGTCCTTATATCATTGACTTTATTTCGGTCTTTTTTCTGCTATGGTTGTGGTCTTGTTCCGATATATTATTGATACTCGATTTATGTTAGAGGCTTTATAGATACTCTGGAATGGGTATCGTGGATATTTTTGGACGTTTATATCACTTAGACTTTTGGGTTTATCTAACCTATTTTTATGTATATCTGTTGTGTTCCGATTGGATAGCCTAAGGGGGTGGTCTTCAGTCCTCGATGGACTCGAGATACCCATCATAGACATGCCCTAGTTTGGGTCATGACAAAGATGGTATTATAGCCTAGATTTCGGTGTCATGGGGTATCCAAAAAGTCGTGTCTATTATAGTATTTCTAATGGGTGTGTTGTGCACCACACTTATAATTAGGAGGCTACAAGGCATATAATAGATGTTTCTTTTTTTGTCATTTTATAGATCGTGTGATAGTGTTATTCATATGAAAGTTATCCAACTTTCTTCTTTGCTCTTCTTTATGGGTTATGTCTCATTATTGAGATGATACAAGTGCAAAGTCTTAGTTTCCTGAAAGTATGGTCCTTTCTAAATCTATTATCAAAAGTATTGTGATAGCACAAGGACTCAAAAAGATTCCATTAGTGCATCAACGTGTATTGGTTCAGGCGGGTACCTCTAAGTTTATGAATCATGCTTTTCTGCCCGAGGTAAGATGTGTAAATTATCCCTTTCAAAAACATTATTGCAAATATCTCTCTTAAGAAAAAGGGTATGTTTATGAATATTGGGATAGTATTTCTATCGTAGAGGTAGTATGAATTGGAATGTTATGACCTATGAGTAAAAATATGATCCCGGGGTTAGTGACATGAATCTTACCTTCGAAAGTCAAAGCGAGGGTAACTTTTAGTGAAAAGAGATAGTTGTAATTGCATGACCTTTATGTGAAGTGTTGGGGTAATATACTCTAATGGTGTTAGCTAAGTAATATGATTTAATGGTAGTTGGTAAAAGAGGTTGGTTAGTTTCAATATTTCCATCTTTAGTTGAAATGAGAATTAGCTCTTGTGGACTAGCTATGATAGTTATGAAACAAATCATAGGTTTTGAAAGGTAGGATTGGTGGGTTAATAGTTTATGAATTTAGCATTCACTTGTGTAGGTCATAGAAAGAGGGGACTCCATGATGTTTATAGAATTTTGAAGGTGTTTGGGATGTATGCGTGGGTAAATGGATGTGATATCTGGGAGGTGAATGTACTAAAGACCATAAGAGGGTTAGGTAATAAGATTAAGATAGACTATCCTTATTTAGTGGTTTTAATACACTAAGGGTCCCTTGATTTTTATTTAGTAACTGTATGTTGGTTTGGTATTTCAGAAGACGTGTGAGGAAAATTAAGGTGCCATAGTAATGTGGCGAGGAAAAATAATTTTAGGGGCCATAGTTAATGTAAATAAGGAGTTTAGGTGGATTTACCTATCTGGTGGACTGGTATATTATGTAGGATATTTTATTGGTGGTCCATGATTGTTGCAAGACATTTAGATGAGCTTTAGATGTTAATTATGGTGATGAGAATGTTAGCTCGAGGATAGTGATGTGGGATTTTTAGGAGTGAATTAGTAGGTTTGATATAATGTGCGAAAGAGTGTAGATTGATGACATATGAAATATTGGAGTGTTTAATTGAGATATATGCATGAGGTCTAGTGTTTAAGTATAAATGGTGGATAAATCATTAGATTGATAAGAGCCTTAGGTTATAAGAATAAAGTGTGCTCGGTCATAAGTTATGAGTGCCATATATGCAAAGCATATCTTCTTAAATTTATTTGTATCGAGAAGAATAGGGAGTTGGTATATGGTGTTATGTAGAGCTGAATTGAGGAAGAAATAGATAATGATAGTTGCAAGGCAATTACATTGGAGGTTGGAGGAATTTATGATTAGTGTACCCTAAGGTGATATCCTAGAGACAATTTAGTGTCATTATATTAAAGTTGTTGAGGGAAGTTTTTGTTCTTATGCATAGTGATAACCCCCATTGTGCAGTGTGTAGTGCGTATAGATTTAGTGAGAATATACTTTTAAGATTGGGATTGTGGTCTTTGATCTAAGAGGGAGATGATACAAATCATGAATTTTCTCAACTGTTGTAAGTTTCCAGGAGGGTTCATGATAAATCTATTCTTGTTATAGCAAATTCCTCCTATTTTGATAAGGGGACATTCTACGAACATCCCCTAGAGTCAAATGGTGTCTATGCATAAGTTTTTAGTTCTCTATACAATCATTATCCATGTTTCGGCCCTATAATTTTAATCTAAGTGTTTTAATGTGTGGTTCCCTTTGTGCTCATTGGATCATATCTTACATCACAGAACCTACCTTGAATGGTGCGATAAATATATTTATTTGAATACTGTTACTCCTATTTCCGAAGCTTGTACTCTATTCTCTCAGTAACTCTCCTTGTTTTAATATTCTAGTGGATATGGAAGCATCAAAAGTTATAGATTAAAGAGTGGATGATTCTTATACTGAATTTTTTTTTGGTGTGGCTACTCGAACAAAGGGTATAGATGAAACGGAAAGGTTGTGATGAAACTTTTGTTAAGAGAAATAGTTAGTAGGGGAATATATAGTTAAAATCATTGTGAATGTGATCAAAGTTGTTGGTTTTTTCGAAGGGAGATCCGTAATGTGGGTGTAGTAAAGATAGGATGAAATATTTTGATTTATAGATACACAATTCATTGTGTCAAGTGGCTAATACTTTTACTAAGACATGTTTATTGTTGACTATAGAAGTAAGATGCTATTCTTGAATGGTTGTAAGTTATAGGGTCCCAAAGCTTAAGATAGAACCTTTATCTCCAAATTAGGCTTTAACATGTAAGCAATGTCTAGTTAAAGTTCGACTCTTGTTGCAATATGTTTTGTTGGGGAAATTATAAGATTGAAATTCTAAGGTGTGGCATTCTTAGGTTAATTAAGAGTAGAGAGGCATTTTGATAATTAAGGTTTATTAGTATAAGACCCTCAAAGTATCTATCATTTTATTTTGACCTTCTCGTGCTTGAACCATAAATTTTTTATTCAAATCAAGTCCGGGGATGTTAAAAATGGTAACCCAAAAGAGTTTTGCGATTCTTGAATAGTGTTTGGGGTAGTTTTGGGTAACGGAGGCAGTAAGTCTCTGCGAGAGCCCTGCGATATGAAGGTTGTTATCTATGATAAGGTCTGCGAAGCGGACCGAGGTAAAATTTTAATTTCTTTGATTTTCTCACTTCGGATGAGGAGCTTTGGGTCTTTTACCCTTTGTACTACATTGTTCTCATTTTCTCATGATTCGTGCTTACGTATTTTACGTGGTGATGTCATCAAGCCCTTTCCTTTTGATTCCTATATATGTTTAGTTGAGGGCGAATTGTTAATGTGAAATTACATACATTGTTCCATACTTCTAAAGCATCAAAAGATTTCTTAACCATCTTTCGAGGATGAATGATTCGAAGTGGGAGAAAATGTAACACTGCATTTTCCGCCAAAAATTTAAACCATTGTTTCAACGTGTATAAACTTGGATCCCATTTTTTCTACATAAATATAAGTGTCATGATCATTATCCTAGTGTTAAAATTTCTACTGAGGTTAAAACTTTTAAGGTAAACACTTAGAGTGAAGTGGAGTTAAGAACATTCGTTATCAACCGAATTTTTGTATTAGATTCAACTAGGGTGAACTTTGAACATGTATAATATCTATAATTTCAGGAATTTTGAGGCTCAAGAACCATAAAATTGTAGATAAATGAGTCCTCTATGAAACGCTTCAAATTTCTCCATAATCTGATACTTGGGTGAAAAGTTATGAGCACTTTCGTGAGGATGCAATAAGGGTCCGCGATAACAGTGCGACACGTATCTCATTATGTAGATTACCCTCTGTGACTTGCTGATTCTTTAAATTCGGTAATTTTTTATCTTGTTGACTTTTGAGGAGGGGTATTGAAGTCATTTCTATAAGAATTGATCCCTAAATAATATATTAACTTATTTCCATCAGTTTTCACCACATAAAAATAATTATTTCACTCTCAAAACAATCCTCTCTACCAAATTCCCCTTTTAGAGTAAGGACTAGGATTCAAGGATGTGGTCATCTAGGATCCTAAGGTTGTTGTGTTCTTCAAATTTCTTTGTAATTAATCCATGCAACTCTTTTCCTTGAATTTATAATTTTATAATGGCATTGATTGATTATAAATGCATGGTTTTGATGTGTGTTTTTACATTGTTGAGGTCTTTTGACTTGGTTTGGTACTTAATTAATATTTTTGATTGTTATTTATGAAACATTCATGTCTTACTGATGATTATGAAGTGTGTGGGATGCATGGGAATGGTATTAAATGAGGGGTCATTATTGGTCCCCTATTCGGTGATTTTACTCGATTTATGGCATTGGAAATTATGTTCCCTAAATCTGTTTGAGAAATTTTTAATGAATACAATTTTTCCACTTGTTTTGACTTACCCACCTATCTATTTTCATGTATTAAAGAGTTTAAATAATGAACGTGGATTTTAAAGGCCTTGTTGGCTACGTTTTGATTCAATAAGAAGAAGAGAGTCGAGGTATTCCCCCATACCTGATTTAATGAACTAAAAAGGGGTCGAGGAATTCCCCAAAGTTAAACATGATTGATATGGCATAGAGATAAGATTTCAAGTGTAAGGGTATGATAATACCTATATGTGTGCCTTAAACGTTGGTTCATTGAGTAATAATGGGTTATGTGAAACTTGATTTTATTTAGGCTTAATAGGGGTTATGTTGCAAAGCCTTGAAGGTATGGGTCTTGGATAATTTGCACTGGAAACTAGCTTTTGCTGACAAAAGTTTTCGTCTTGATGACCTATGTGTATGGTTCATAATATTGATATACATATATTGTATCTTGGATTGACATGGGTTTGGGTCATTTCCTCATCTTCCTTGATACCTCTAGTTCGTGCACCTAACACACTAGAGAACTTTCAGTATGGGGAGCTGAACCAATATAACCCATGGGTGGATTTTTATTACAATTGATCTACATACTCTAGGTTAATGTTTTAAAAGTTTTTGCTAAGCCCTGTTCCCGTTCCCGGCATGATATATATATATACATATATTAGTATTTGCATGTGATGGTATGTATGGTATTTGACTGATTTTGAATTATCATCTATGACATTATTTGTTCCCTTAAGACTTTAGTTACATACTAATTTTCAACAAACTAACAATCTTAAGATATTATATCCCCACATGACGTAGCGTCTGAAGGAAAGTCTACCTTTCTTTGACAGTGATCAGTTGTTCATGGTTAGACATAGAGTTGACTTGAAATGGTGATTTTTGATCCATTCGGAAGACTTTATTTCATGTATTATTCATTATGTATTAGACTTTATTTTGGTGTTATTTCTTCTATGGTCTGGGGGATAACCAAACACTTTATTTATACGCGCTTTGTAGTAAAGGATTAATGGATACTTTATACCTAGGTATCGTAGATATCTTTGGGTATTGATATAACTTAGACTGTTAGGTTTGTCTTTCCTATTTTAATATATACATATTGTGTTCCGATTGGATAGGCTAAGAGGGTGGACTTGAGATACGTTATGCCTAGGCCCTGGTTTGGGTCGTGACACTTTTGGGTTAACTAATTCCCTAATTTTGTTTATGGATTTGATAAACTGTGTGTTTAGTCCTTATTTGGATTCCTTTGTTATTGTGTTCATCGATGACATCCTTATGTATTCGAGGAGTAGAGAGGAGAATGTGTAAAATTTGAGGATAGTGTTGTAGACTTTGAGAGATCATCTGTTTTTTGTCAAGTTCTCTAAGTGTGAGTTTTGTCTTGAGTAAATGACCTTCCTTAGGCATATGGTGACTACAGATGGGATTATGGTAGACCCAGTGAAAATTGAGGCTATTCATGATTTGTTTAGGCCTTGACCTCCGATCGAGGTTCGTAGCGTTATTAGCTTGGTTGGTTATTATTAATGATTCTTTAAGGGTTTTGCTACAATTTTATCATCTATGACTAGATTTATTCGGAAAGAGGTTCCTTTCAGATGGTTTGAGAAATGTGAGTCCACCTTTGGGAATCTTAAGGAGTTCCTTATTTGGCTCACATTTTGGCTCTCGTTGTTTTGGGTGAGTGATTTATTATGTATTGTGATACATTTGGCATTGGTTTATCTTATGTATTAATGCAGCAGGGCTATCTTATTTCTTATTCTTTGAGGTATCATAAGATGCAGGAGCGCAACTACCCCACTCTTTATTTGGATTTGGATGTGGTAGTTTTCACTCTTATGATTTGGAGGCATTATATTTATGGTGTGCGATGTTAGATTTCACCTGATCATCGCAATCTTTAGCATCTTATAACAAGAGGTAGCTTCATGCTAGGTAGTGTAGATGGATGGAGCTGCTCAAGGACTTTGATATCTCCACCTTGTATCATTTGGGCAAGGGAAATATCATAGCAGACGCCTTAAGTCAAAAGGTAGAGAGTATAGTTATCTTGTCTTTTATTTCTATTTCTAAAAAGTCATTGGCATGGGACATTCAATACTTAGCCTACTTAATGGGTAGACTTGATATTTCAGATCCTAGAAGGATTCTTACTAGTGTTGAGGCGGGGTCCTTACTAATTGAGCAAATTTGGGATTGTCAATTTGAGGATAATGGGTTTTGCATCCTTCGTGATCTAGTGTTCAGTGGTAAGTTCAAGAGGGCCACCATAGATTTTGAGGGTTTTTTGATATTTGATAGTATTTGTGTTCCAAGAGTTGTTGATTTGATTCTGTTGATTTTGCATGAGGTTAATAGCCCAAGATATTCCATTCATTTGATTACAACTAAGATGTACTAAGATATGAGACAACACTATTGGTGGAATGGCATGAAAATAGATATGGTGGACTTTATGTTGACAATAGTGAAGGCCAAGCATCAACAACCAGATGGTTTTATTCAGTGGTCGCCCATTCCCGAGTTGAAGTGGAAGTGGATTACTCTGGACTTTGTTAGTGGATTACCCTGTCTTCCTATGTTTCAAATTGTATTTGGGTCACTATGGATCAGTTAACACAGTCGACGCATTACATTCCTATTTAGAAGTCTTTCGGTGGCAAGAGATTAGCCTGTATCTATATGCGTGAGATAGTCCATTTGCATCATATGCCCAATCCATCATTTCTAACAGGGGTTCCTTCACTTCTATCTTTTGGAGAGCTTGTCGGGAGGAGTTAGGTACTCAAGTGGATCTTTGTACTACCTTCCTTTCACAAAGGGGGTGCCCGTCATAGAAGACTATTTAAGTGCTTGAGGATATGCTCTGATCCTGTATTATGAATTTCAGAGGCTAGATGGAGTAGCACTTAGCCTTGGCAGAGTTCACGTATAATTACAGTTATTATTCAAGTATTGAGATGGTGCCATTTAAGGCTTTGTATGGAAGGCAATGTTGTTCCTCGATTGGATGGCTTGAGACTTTTGATATTCGATCACATTATATAGATTAGGTTTACGAATTGTTGGATAGAGTTTGGCTAATTCAGGACAGGTTGAAAGCATTTGAAAGAAGGAAGAAGGCTTATGCAGACCATAGACTTCGTGCCTTGAGATTTGGAGTTGGTGAGAGGGTATTCCTCTGTTTATCATCGATGAAGGGTGTGATGAGGTTGGGAGGAAAGGAAAGATCCACCCCACATATATCGTATCATTTGAAATTCTTCGCACAGTTGGTAAGGTGGCCTATGATTTAGACTTACCTCAAGATTTTTCTGCTATCCATCTGGTTTTTCATGTTTTTATATTGTGGTGATGCATTCCTTATCCATATCATGTGCTTAGATGGGATTCAGTCCAGTTGGACGAGCAATTCACCTTCGTGGAGGAGCCTTTGCTCATTTTGGCTAGTGAAGTTAGGCGACTACACACGAGGGTGAGTTTTGGTAGTTAAGGTTTAGTGGAGGAACTGTCCAATAAAGGAGGCTACTTAGGAGATTGAGAGCTAGATACAGAACTAGTATCCTCACCTAGTCACGGCTCAGGTACATCTCATTCCTTGACTTTTGTGAACGAAAAACCTTTTAGTAGTGGATATTGTAATGACCCCCCAAGTCATTTTTCATATCTCCGCTTATTTTTCCATTAAAGCCTTCCTATATATACCCTAAGTCCTTCGTGAAGTTTTGGGGCTGTGTAATACCCCACAAAATCCTAGATAAGTTTTCAGCTATGCATCTTAAGTTTTAAAGTGCCAACGACATTTATTTTACACTAAGTACAAGAGACTTAGACATTTTAAGACCAAAAGATTTCGAACATCTTATTTTTGGCCTTCCTGAGTTCAAAATGTTGATTTATGAGTTGAAATATGTTTAAGGTGTTAAAAGGGTCATCTGGGAGAGTTTTGGAATTTTCTTTGGGCCAATTTTTACCATTAAGGCGGTAAGACTCCGTGATTTGGTCATGCATAGAGGTTAGACCTCTGCGATACATGGCGTAACGTGTATGTTAGTCTCCATACACGCTATGTCACGGTGTCTAGTCTGTGCGATAGACTCTGTGCCATAGAGTCTGTATTTTCCTACATTATTATTAACGTTTCAAGGGGCATTTTGGTGTTTTCCCCTCACTCCAAACACTCAATTGACAACCTAAAACTTAAGAGGGGTATTATTTTCCCCATTTCTCTTCAGTTAACAATGAGAAATCATTCCCCATTCCCAAAATCACAAAATTTCAAGTTTCTTCCAAGAATTCAACCATTCAATGTCCCAATTCCATGTTTTCTTCAAGAATTCAAGCAACCCAATTATGTGGGGTATTCATTATGGTTACCTTCCACCCATTGAGTCCTAGGAACACATATAATTCATGTACAAACCCTTTTCCCTCTTTTTTATAAAATGCCAATATTACGTATGAATTCAATCAAGGTTCTCATAGTAGTTTTAAATTCAAAACCATGCCAATATGTTTCCCCATGTGAATTTCGTTATTATCTTCGTTAAATTTTAATCACACATATCATGTACTATGTTAACCTACCAATTCATGTATTAAACCTTATGAGGATGTTTTTATCATGAGTTTAACATATTTCCATACTCATAATCATGGATTCAATTAGTTAGGGATATATATTCTATGTTTTAGGTGTTTGAATTATGATTTCCCTTATTGTGCTCTTAAATAATGTCATTGTATTTAAAGTATTATTCAGTGTGGGATGGTTATGAACACGCAATAACTATACGTTTATACATGTTTCCATTTTAAAGTAATAAGTTGGTAAGATCATGATTTAAATTTTTTTGAGTATCATGTTCATGTCGTGCACTTATCAGTACTACATCATATTAAATGAATAATAATACCAGTGTTATTTTGTTGGAAGTAACAATTAGCAAAAAATGAATGCAGGATTATAAGTTAAGGATTATATATAAAATCTTTTAGTAAAATTATGATATGTTTTCAACAGATAACAACAAGATTTGATGAACGTGAGTAGATCAAAATACATCTTGTTCAAGAAAATGACCATATAGTTCTTATCACTCTGCCTTATCATCAAGCAACTATGGAGTCTGCAAAACCCTTTCATATTAACTAAGTGGTCAACTATCATTTACAAAATGAGGTATAGAATTCACCTAGCATAATCCATTAAATTTTATTGTTCTTTTTAAATGGACTTTAAGATGTTATGTACTCAACTGCTTCAACAATTTCCATAATATTTTCCCAGAGTTTTGCATAACGAAATTAGGATACAAAAAATGATGATATATGTTTCAGCGGTGCGATGAGATACAAAAATATTGTTAGAAGATAGAAATTAGGGCATTGAAATCCAATGGCACTTTGCAACTATTTCCGCAAATCCGAGAAGTTGTAAGAAGCACGAATACCTATTTTAATAAACAGCTAGGGTTCAATCAAAAACGGTCTTAACATTGGTATTTGGACCCATAGTCGATTGGAGCACTGTTGGTCGGAGCGATAGTTGGTGTAGTCGATCGGAGAACTGATTTTAGATGCAGTCGGAGCACTGTTTTAAGATTCAGCCGATCAAAGCGGTATCTTTCTAATGATGGGAGAAGTAATTTGACACCCAAGTTGGAGCACCTATTTGTTAAGACCACATCTTTAATATTCTTTAATTTTTGTTATTTATTTCATTAATTTTTTGCGGACTTTGTGAAAAATTTGGAGGAAAAAAGTTAAAAGCGATGCAATAGCTTTTTTCCCAATAAAGTGTTTCCATAGGTAACTTTATGGCTACATTCCATGCAATCATTGCAATAAGATACCCTATTGCAAAGGTTATATATCAATAGAAACTGATATAGCATCTACTAAAATCATTTTGTTGCAATTATTGGAACCATTACAATCGACTCTCAATAGCAATACCGTAGGAACCATTTCCAAAAGGCTCGTTGTAATAAGGGTAATTTCTAGTAATGACTATATATCAAAATACTAGATACGTAGCAATGAAATATCTAAAATATTTGATTAAAACATTGGAAACAAAATAGTCAGTGTGATACAACTAATAAAACATGAAAGAACTGACATACTGCCAAACTTATTGTTTGAAACCCTCTAAAGATTATGAGGAGTTGATGGGACAAACCCCCAGCTAACTTTGACTTACTGAACATAAATATATAGAAATAATTGAGAAAAGATTATCTTGTCCTTGATGGATGTGGACTTACCACTACTGTTGTTGGGTAACATTGAGTTATCTAAGAGCTATTGGGAAATATAGCATCCGAACCTATGTTATAAGACAAAATAGCAAAAATAAAAGTAAGCGGCCAATACTTTGAATGTATTGGTATGTGAGATAAAGACTTACTAAAATGCATGAGATAACTGGCATGAATGAATAAACATGTAATATCTGAGAATACAAGACCAAATATAAACATAATAGTGAGATAATCTAAAATCTCAATGACTGAAATCAGTATAACTGAATAACTAATAATCTATAAACTTGATCAAACAATCCTAAGCTGAGATACACTAATGTACTAACTAAAACTATAGGTGCTATCAGGTGACCGATATGCCCCAATCTGAGATAATATGGATTCGACCTTTTTGAAGGGTGTCAGTACCGTACCATAAGTACTAACATTGGTTGTGTGGATCTACCTATTTGTTTTCCCAGAGGACAAATGTGTCATGAGTAAATTGACCGGTGAACTCTGAGAGGAAGTCAAGCCAAAACTGATGGGTTATCCCTAATATCCTATGCTAGCTATGTAGTTCTGGAACTCAGAGACTGCTACTAACGACTCTTCCTAAACTGAAGGGGAGGCAATCCCTGCTTTTGCCCGGTGCTAAATCCTACTCCTACCTGAGCTAACACTAGTACTACACTAAAATAAATTCAACTGAATGTTATTTGTAATAGTGCTCAGCATGATCATAATTATCTGAGTATAATATTAATGTTTATAGTTTAACTGACTTGTTAATTAAAAATCTAAAATCATGTAAAACACACATGTATCGGGTGTTTATAACCCTCCAGTACAGAATGATCATAAAGTTCAATATCAAGCTTAAAATTGTAGTATGGAATCATGATTTAAAGAATCAACATATAAATATTTCACCTAATAAGTGAGACCTTGAATTTAACATGGAAATTTGCTAGGAATGAGAAAACAACTTGATTAAATGGCTAAATTCATAACTTGGGGATTTAACATGAAAATAATGAAACATGGTATGAAATCTTGAAATTCAAAACATGAAGTAGCTTAATTCACTTGTAAACATGAATTTTAATTTATTTGCCAAGGTATTAATGGATTTATTTCATGAAGTAGAATAGTATTAGTACTCTCATGTTAAAAATAGGGTTTTTGGGATCAATGGGTGAAAGTGACCCATTGATGAATACCCGCATACCTCAATAGATAGTTTCTTGAAGATTCTAGTGGGTTTCTTGAAATTGGAATCTTGAACTCTTGATTTCTTGAGAAAGAGGCTAGGATGTTCTTCTTGGCAAAGAAGGAGGATTTTTTTAGAGTAATATTAACAGAATGGATCAAATAATGATCCTAATAATGCCCCAAATCGTGTTATGGACAAGTTGGGTTGAGAGGGATAAAACCTCATTACCCCTTGATTTTTATTAATAAAAAGCTGGATTAAATACCTTTGGTGCGCCACGACCCTTCTTGGGTGAAGTGACTCTCGCACCACGACCCTTGCTTGGGTCAAACCATTATCACGTCATGACCTCCTACACCTGTGGAGATAATGTCCTGCCATAGACCTATCGCGAGGGCTCTGGCTCCACTATCCAAACACTTCCCGAATTCCCCCCAAAAATCTCGAAAATCCCCAGGATCACACCATTAACAACCCTAATCATATTTCAACTCATGGATCACACCATTAACAACCATAATTATATTTGAACTCAAAAAACCAAGGTCTCGAGGTCAAGAAAGTTAAAATAGAATACCTTGAAGTTTAGGGGTCTTGAAAATAACTAAGTCCTTAAAACATAGTGAAAATTGCAAGACTTGGACCCCTTAAGCATCTAACTACAACTAAACCGAGTGTAGGATCTTACGGGTCATTACAATATCTCCCCCTTGAGAATATTTGTCCTTGAATAAGTTTGATTAGACTGAGAACACTAAGTCAACTGAGATTGTATACTGAACATGCATGACTTTGAACGTGATTACATAACTGTGACTGAAGCACCATGCATGAACTAAACTTTTTTCGTGAATGCATGCAATGAAATGAGAATGGTTACATAGCTGAAATAAAAGTGCAGCCCAGTGCACTAAAGCTACCGCTATGCGTGGTGTCCGGGGAAGGGCCCCACCACAAGGGTGTATTGTACGCAACCTTACCTTGCATTTATGACAGAGGCTATTTTCAAGGCTTGAACCCGTGACCTCCTGGTCACATGGCAGCAACTTTACCAGTTACTCCAAGATGGTAATAGTTAATATAAGAAAGATCGTTACTTCAAGATGAATCTAAATTTTTTAAAAAAGATGATGTTACTTGGTTCGCATTTTTGCTTTTGCTTCCCAAGTAGCTCCCTCAATAGACTGATTCAGCCATCGAACATTAACCAAGGGATCTTCTTTATTCATATCCTAGGAATATGTAGATCAAGGATCTCAACTGGAACTTCTTCATAGGAAGGAAAATCCTAAACATCCATACTTTCTAAGGAAACAAAAATAATTGAATGACCGATGCATTTATTTCACAAAGAAACATGGAACACCGGATGTACTAATGCCAAATCTGCAGACAACTTAAGCTCATAAGCTACCTTCCAAAAACAGTTCAAGATTCTATATGGTCCAACACAACGGGGACTAATTTTCTTATTTAAGCCAAATCTCTTCACTCAATTCATAGGACAAAATTTCAAATAGACCAAGTCACCAACATCAAACTCAAGATCTTTTCTCCTCACATCCGCATAAGAGTTTTGATGACTTTGGTTTGTCTTAAGCCTCTCTCGAATCAACTAAAATTTCTCCATCACTTCGATTACTGAATTTGGCCCTTTCAAAGAAGCCTCACCTACTTCAAGCCAACGAATAGGAAATCTACATCTCCTTCAATAGAGAGCCTCAAACAGAGCCATCATAATACTGGAGTGATAACTATTGTTGTATGCAAACTCAATCAAAGGTAATGGGTCATCCCAACTATATTTAAAGTTAATAATATAGGCCATCAACAAGTCTTCGTAAGTAAGAATGGTCTTATCTGCCTAACTATCTGACTGGGTATGAAAAGCTATACTGAGATGAGCTTGGGTACCAACACCCTTCTGAAAAGCTTCAAAAAGTGAGAGGTAAACTAAGTACCTCTATTTAAAATTATAGACAATGGAATCCCATGCAATTTACCCAACTCTCTAAGATAAAACCCGGCATAATCCTCAGCTGAGTACAAAGTATGAACTGGCATATAATGGGATGACTTGGTCATTCTATTTATAATGACCCAAATCAAATAATGTTGACGATGCATACAAGGTAATCCTATCAGAAAATCCATATTCACCACCTCCTACTTCCAATTAGGGATGTTGAACTCCTGAAGTGTACAACTAGGACTTTGGTGCTCAACCTTAACTTGTTGACAGTTTGAACACTTATCCACAAACTCCACAGTATCTTTGTTCACACTACTCCACCAATAAATCTCTCGCAAGTCACGGTACATTATAGTGGTATTGGGGTGGATAGAGTATCCCACACCATGCGCTTCTACAAAATTTTTTTGTCTCAAACAATTAACACACAGAACAGATAGCTTGTTCTGACAACAAACCACACCATCTTATTCTAGGAAAAAATCTCTACTTTCTGATATATAATAGCCTCATTTGACTTCTCCAAAATAGGATCCCTGACTTGCTTTTATTTTACTTCAGCAACCAAAGAATATTCTGAACCATTCAGAACCCATGTACTACCTTAAGATGAATCAACTAACCGAATACCTAATCTAGACAGCTGATGAACCTCATGGACTAACTTCTTCTTATCATCCTTTACATAGGAAACACTAACCATAGACAACCTACTAAGGTCATCCACCACCTCATTGGCCATGCTAGGATTATATAATACACTCGTATCAAAATCATTCAATAACTCAAGCCATCTTCTCTAGCAAAGATTTAGGTGTTTCTGTATGAACACGTACTGTAAACTCTTGTGATCTATGAATACATCAATATGTATCCCATGAATATAATGCCTACAAATCCTTAAGGTAAAAACAACAGATGCCTACTCAAGATCATGGGTAGTATAATTCTTTTCATGGGGTTTAAGCTGTGTAGAGGCATAGGCTATGAGCTTTCCTCTTTCTATCAATACACAAACAAGACCAACACTTGAAAATCACAATAAACTACAAATCCATCTAAACTATCTGGCAATGTCAAGGATATGGTGGAGGTTAGCCGAGTCTTCATCTCATGAAAACTCTTCTCGCAAGAATCTGACAAGTAAAATTTAACCTTTTTTTGGGTTAGTCTATACATAGGGGAATCAATAGAAGAAAACACTTTAACAAACCGTCTGTAAAGGTTAGCCATACCTAAGAAACTCATGATGTCTAATTAAGAGATAGGTCTAGGCAAATTTATCACTGCTTCAATCCTTTGAGAGTCAAATTGTATTACATTGACAAAAACTATATGGCTATGGAAATATACCAATCTTAGCCAAAATTTGCACTTACTGAACTTAGAAAATAACTTATGATCTCTAAGAGTCTTCTAGACTACTCTCAGATAGTCTGTATAATCATTCTCGCTATGGGAATAGACAGGGATATAATAAATGAAGACTATGTCAAACATGTCCATGCACTGCCTAAAGACCCTGTTCATCAAGTCCATGAAAGCTGCAGGAGGATTTGTTAGTCCAAAAGACATAACTAGGAATTCAAAGTGACCATAGTGAGTTATAAAAGTTGTCTTCGGAATGTCACATTCCTAGACTTTAAGCTAATAATAGCCGAATCTGAAGTCTATCTTAGAGAAATAATTGGAACCCTAAAGTTGGTTTAACAAGATATCAATTCTTGGGAGTGGATACATATTCTTGGTGGTGACTTTGTTCAACTGATGGTAGTCGATGCACATTCTGAGAGAACCATCTTTCTTACACACAAAAAAGACTGGAGCTCCCCATAGGGAAATATTAGGCCTGATGAAACCCTTGTATAAGAGATCTTTTAATTAATCCTTCAATTTGTTAAGCTAAACTCGACCCATTCTATAGGGTGGAATAAAGATAGGCTGAGTTTCTGGAAGGAGATCTATTTCAAAGTTGATTTACCTCTCGAGAGAAACTCTGGGAAGATCTACAGGGAACATGCCTAGAAGTTCATTTACTACTTGAACTGACTCGAGATTCAGAGCTTTAAAACTGGTGTCCTTGACTCAAATAAGAATGTAAATACACCCTTTTGATATAATCTTTCTTGATTTAAAATATGAAACAATCTGACCCCAAAGCACTGAAGTACTATACCTCCATTTAATAACTGGTTCATTCAGAAACTGTAACTAGAAAATTCTATTTTTGCATTCAAATGAGGCATTAGATGAGTAGAGACAATCCATGCTGAGAATGACATCAAAATTAGTCATCTATAACTCCACAAGATTAATTGTGGTAATTCTCTGAGATAATGTAATTGGGCAATTTCTGTATACCCATCTAGCTATAATATATTTACCTACTGGGGTACACACTTAGAAAGGATCTGTGTTTTGGGACTGACATTGAAATGGATGGCTATATAAGGTGTCACAAAAGGAAATAAAGCTTCGAGGTCTAATTAAACATAAACATAAAGATAAAATCTTGTTACTTACTCGTAATCACATCAAAGAACTTTTCTAATCATGCCATTCTGGAGAGCATACAACCGATTTTGGTGCTTTCCACTGGTGACACTAGACATAAAACCATGTGGAGTATAGGAGTTTTTGGTGTTGTTGAAGAATTAGTCAGGCCTTGCTATCCATCACTTTTTCCCCTATGAGTAACCCCTGTACATTCATGGATCCTGTGGCCTAGCTTTCCAAATCCAAAACACATATTGCTAGTCACTCTACAGGCCATGTATCAACACCTTGGTCCTCCTATAAATTCTTAAACCAGGTGTGAGATACATCTTGCAACTGATATGTATCCACTTCTACACTCTTACTAGTCATGACGCCCATGATATTGGTCAACTTTTGCACCGTATCCTGACACAACTATGGATTCTCCTCAAACTTTGATCCTAAAAATAGAAGGGGATTTATCTAAGTGTAATCCTGAATCACAACTGCAGCTGTATTTCCCAATTGAATAGTTGGGTCAATAACCATGTGGATGTTTTGAGCATCTAAAGAATGGTCTAGGTCACAAAAGCATCCCTGAATTCGGCGTGAGAGACCTGTTCATTTAGAGGATCTTCCTGAATAGGTAGTGGTGCATGTTGATCCCCGTTCCTTCTTCCATTGTTTCTTCTATGATTCATTGTTGCAAACAGAATGAAGGATGGGTTAGAAAAAGGAATTCAATAGAGATCATGCTTTTTTTCACAACATAAACACTAAAAAAGGGAAACTTTCAAAAAATGTCTCGTAGCCTATTTTCCATAAGTGTGGCGTGCTTCACACCTACGCACAAGACTCTGATCAATGTGGCTTCCAAACACCCTTAGACGCTTTAAAACTTTAGGATATAATACCAAGTTTTTGTCACAACCCAAGGTTACCCCCTAGTCGCGACAACGATGCTTACAACCATAAATGACCATAAGCTAACCCATGAGCTGGTACCTATTGTGAACACTGAGTAAAATAGTCATACAACACATATGTAAAAGATAAGATGAGAAGATACTTCAGTTCTAAATACTTAGATACATAGCAATGACACATCTGAAATATCTGATAAAAATACTAGAAACTAAACTGCCTATCTAAAACCACTGGTAAAAATTTAAAGAACTGACTGACTTTTTAACTGATTGTATGAAAGATTCTAAACATTATGAGGAGTTGATAGGACCAACCCCCAACTATCTCCAACTGACTGAACTTAAGTAATTGTTAAATAACTGAGAAAAAAACATTATGTCCACAATGGAATAGGAATCACCACTACTGATGTTGGGTAACGCTAATCTGTCTAAGAAAAGATAGGAAAATGAGTGTTCAAAACTATGTTATAAGACAACATAGTGCAAAAAAAAAGTATATGGTCAGTACTTTGAATGTACTGGCATATGAGATAACGAATCACTAAAATGCATGAGATAACACTAGGCATAAATGCATAATCATGTAAGATCTGGGAATGCAAGACCAAGCATAAACATAATACTGATATAATTTGTATAATTGAATAATTGATAATCTATAAGCTTGTTCAACCTATCCTAATATGAGATACACTTAAGTACTGTCGAAAATTATGGGTGCTATCATGTAACTAACATGCCCTAATCTGAGCTAATCGTGGTCCAAGCTATAACCCTAGTTGGAAGAGTATCAGTATTGTGCCACTGGTACTAACATTGACTATGTGTATTCACTAATTTATTGTCCCAATGGACCAAGGTGTCAAACCTAAACTGACGGGTGACCCTTGAGAGGAAGTCAAGCCTAAATGATGGGTGACCCCTCATATCCTACAAAGGCTACGTAGTTTTAGAAATCAGGGACTGTTGCTAATGACTCTGCCTAAACTAACGGGGAAGCCGTAATCCCTTTATTTCACTTGGTGCTAAATCCTAGTCCCAACTGAACTGGCACTAGTACTGAACTGATCTAAATTGAAATGAATGTTATTTATGATAGTGATCATCGCGATCATAATTATTTGAGTATAATAATAAGGTTTCTTTCTTAACTAACTTATTGCTTGAAAATATAAAATAATGTATAAGACATAGTTATCGAGTGTTCATAACCCGCCAGCACTGAATGATCATAAAATACAATATCAAGCTTAAAAAATATAGTATGGAATAATTGTTCAAATACTCAATACATAAACATTTCACCCAATAAGTGAGAAACCTGAACTGAACATGGAAATGTGTTAGGTATGATAAACAATATTATTACATGGCTAAATTCATAACTATGGGATTTACCAAGAAAACAATGGAACATGGCATAAAATCTTGCAACTCACAATATGAAATAGCTTAATTCACTTGAAAGTACTTGTAAACATGACTTTTAATAGATTTGGGAAGAGATTCATGGATTATTTCATAAAGTAAAATAAGATTGAAACTCTCAAGTAAAAAAAGGATTTTTAGGATCCATGGGTGAAAGCGACTCATTCATGAATACCGACATACCTCAATAGATAGTTTCTTGAAGATTTCTTGAGTGTTTCTTGAACTTGGAATCTTGAACTCTTGATTTTTTAAGAAAAGGGATTGGTTTTTGTCCTTGGGAAAGAGGGAGGGTTTCTTGAGAGTAATTTTGAGATAAAGGAAAAAATAATGCTCCTAAGAATTCCCTTAATTGTGTTATGGATAGTTGGGTTTAGGGGAAAACACCCAATTGCCCCTTGATATTCATTAACAAAAATCTATATGAAATACCCTTGGCGCATCGCGACCCTTTCTTGGGTCAAACCACTATCGCTCTATGACCACCTTCACTTGTTGATCCACCCTCACACCATGGGCCTATCATGAGGGCGCTCGGCCTTTGCAATCCAAACATTCCCCAAATCCCCTCTAAAAATCCATAAACTGCCCTGAATTACACCTTTAACAACCCTAATCATGTTTCAACTCAAAAACCACTGTCTCGAGGTTGGGAAAACCAAAATAAATTTTTTGAAGTTTAGAGGTCCTTAAAATGGCTAAGTCCTTAACACAGTGAAAATATCAAACCTTGGACCCTTTATGTATGCAACTACAACTAAACATAGTGTAGGATCTTATAGAGTGTTACAATTGGCTTATTCTGTGGCTGCTCAGAATAACCACAAGAATTTTTCCACAGCTAATCCATTAATGAATATAGCCGCAACTATTATCTAATATTTTACTCAAATTAATCCTCTAGTTTTTTTTGGGTACCATTCTGAAGAGGATCCATATTAGTTTCTAAATTGCGTTCAGAGGGTGACAAACATTATAGGTGTCACTACTTGTGATAGTGATGACTTAGCTGCTTATATATTGCAAGGAGTAGCTCACACTTAGTTTAAGAAGTGGAAGGAGAATAGAGGTATTGAGGCAGGGACTATTTAATGGGATGAGTTTTCTATGGATTTCTTGGACTGATTCTTCCCACTTTGGTTGAGGGAGGATAAGGTTCATGATTTCAATAATTTGGAGTAAGGTAACATAAATATAAAGGAGTTCTCACTCAAAAACACCAAGTTGGTGAGGTATGATTTGACTATGGAGGTTGATTCTAGGTCCATGATGAGTAAGTTCACATTAGGAGTATCTGATAAAGTGGTCAAGAAGTGTAGAATAACTATGTTAATAAAGGAGATGGATCTCATTAGGATGATGGTCCATGCCCAGCAGATGGAGAAGAGCAGATTGACAAGGAGAAATTCAAGGAGAAAGAAAGAAAGAATAAGAGAGACAAAATAGATAGCTTCAAATTTTCACAATAGAGGTCTTTTGGCCGGATTCATTCTTAGTACCACAAAATATTTTCATCTCCAAATCCATCTTCTGCCAGTGCACCAGTGCCTAAGTTTAGGAAGGATAGTCGAGATAGAGAGCAAAGCTTTATTTCCCAAAGTAACATAAACAATGGTAACACAAATCCTCTTTGCAGGAAGTGCGGTAAGAATCATCATGGTAAAGGTCGAGCACGTAGAGGTGCGTGCTTTGGATATTGCAAGTTAGGCCACATGATAAGTGATTTCCCATTAGATATGTGGAAGGGTAGAAATAATCATTAGTAGGGCCAGAGAAATATTTTAGTAGCACCCTAAGGTCGCCTTACTTAGTAGGGTACTATCTCCAGTACCACAAGTCGATAGCTTCCGAACCGACTATATGCACTCCAGACTCAACATAATTAGGAAAGTTCCCCTAATATGGTTATGGGTCTGTTACAAGTCTTTAATCTTTATGTGTATGCATTGTTAGACCCTACCACTTTACTTTCCCTTTTAACTCCTTATATATTGGTAGATTTCGATATAAGTCCAGGAATATTAGTAGATCCTTTGTTAGTGTCAACCCCAGTGAGTAGTTCTATTGTAGCCAGATGGGTATATTCAAAGTGCTCGGTCACAGTTTCTCAAAAATTTACTTCTGTTAAATATGTGGAGTTAGAGATGACTAATTTTGATATTATTCTCGACAGGGATTGGCTCCACTCGTGCTATGCGTCAGTTGATTATCGAAATAAAATTATCCAGTTAAAGTTTCCTAATGAGCCCGTTATTGAATGTAGGGGTAGTACTTCAATTCCTAAGGGTTAATTTATCTCCTATCTTAAGGAAAGAAAGATGATATCAAAGGGATGTATTTACAATATCGTTTGAGTCAAGGACTTAAATTCTAAAAATTTGAGTCCTGATTTAGTTCTAGTAGCAAATGATTTTCCAGAAGTGTTACCTTAGGATCTTCTCGGAGTTCCTCCTAAAATAATTAACTTTAGAATAGATCTCCTCCTAGATATCCAACCTATCTCAATTCCATCAAATAGAATTGCCCTATCTGAGCTTAAGAAATTATAGGAATAGTTGAAAGATCTCTTAGATAGGGGTTTTATCAAGACTAGTGTTTCTTTATGAGATGCTCTAGTTCTCTTCATGCACAAGAATGATGGTTCCTTTATAATATGCATTGAATACCGTCAGTTGAACAAGGATACAATCAAGAATAAGTATCCTCTCCCCATAATTGATGAATTGTTCGACTAACTTTAAGGTGTATGATATTTCTCTATGATAAACCTTAAGTCTGGCTATCATCAGCTGATAGTTAGAGAATATGACATCCTGAAGACAACCTTCAGAATTTCCTATGGTAACTTGGAATTTCTAGTTATGTCTTTTGTACTAACAAATGCGCCTGCAGATTTTGTGGAGTTGATGACCTGGGCATTCAAGCAGTACTTGGACATGTAATTCATATTCATCATAGATGATATCCTTGCCAATTTACGTAGTAAAAGTGATCATGCAGACTATTTGAGTGTTAAATTACAGACCCTTATAGATCATTAGTTATTCGCTAAGTTTAGCAAGTGAAAATTCTGGTTCAGATCAGTAGTTTTTCTTGGTCACATTATTTCTGACGATGGCATTCGAGTTGATCCTCAAAACATGAAAGTAGTGATAAAATGTCCTAGACCTATCTCTCTGTGAAATATTAGAAGATTCCTAGATTTGTTGGTTATTATGGAAAATTTGTTGAAGAAATTCCTTCTATTGCTTCTCCCATTTCTCAATTAACTAAGCAGAAAGTCAAATTTTAGTGGTCAAATTTCTGCAAAAATAGTTTACAGGAGTTCAAGACTCGACTACTTCCACTCCAGTCTTAACTTTACCAGAGGGTTTAGGTGGGTTTGTAGTTTATTTTGATACTTCTAGAGTTTGTCTTGGATTTGTATTGATGAAGAGAGGTGAGGTCTTAACCTATGACTCTAGACATCTTAGACCCCATGAGAAGAATTACCCAAACAATGACCTTGAGTTAGTAGCAGTTGTCTTTGTCTTAACTATTTGGAGGAATTGTCTATATTGGATTCATGTTGACGTATTCATGAATCATAATTGTTTACAATATATGTTCTCTCATATGGATCTAAATCGTTGTCAAAGAAGGTGTCTCAAATTCCTGAAGGACTATGATATGAGTATGATGTATCACCCGGGTAAGGCTAATGTAGTGGTCGATGCCCTTAGTAGATTGTGTATAGGGAGTGTTGCACATGTAGAGAATGATAAGAAGGATTTAGTTTGTGAGGTTCATCAGCTTCCTAGGTTAGGCATTCGGTTGGTTTATTCTGCACAAGGTAGTATATACGTTAATGGTTCATAATCTCTATTGTCTACCAAATTGAAAGGAAAGCAAGAAAAGGATCCAATTTTTGTCACGATGAAGAAGGAAGTTTGGGATCAAAAACTTGAGATTTTCTCCCAATTGGGGAGATGGTGTGGTTTTTTTTCAAGGTAGGTTATGTGTTCCATGTGTTGATGGGTTGAGACATTGGATATTAGCTGAAGCACGCGGCTTGTTAAATTCTATAGGAAATCTATTGGTGAAGTGGTATGAAGAAAGGTAATGTGGAATTTATGGCTAATAATTTGAATTGTCAATAGGTTACGATTAAGGACCAGAGGACTAGTGGTATGGCTCAGGAGTTTTGCATCCCCACATGGAAGTGGGAAGTGGTGAATATGGATTATGTGATGGGATTACATCGTATGAATTGTCAATATAATTCAATTTCGGTCATTGTATATAGAATGACCAAGTAAGCTCATTTCTTCCCAGTTCATAAGTCATATTTACATGAGAATTATGCTAAACAAATCTTAGGGAATCGGTAAAGATTTATTGTGTTCCACTGACCTTCATTTCAGATAGTGGTGCCCAATTTACCTCTTACTTTTTGAAGGATTTTTAGAAGGGTCTTTGTACCCAAGTTTATCTAGCATAGATTTTCATCCTCGAAAAGATAGTCAGGCAGAGAGGACCATCTAGATCTTAGAAGATATGTTGAGGGTTTATGTTATCGACATCAAGTGTAGTTGGGATGACTGCTTGTCATTGATTGAGTTTGCCTAGGACAACATTTATCACTTTAGAATTAAGATGGCTTCGTGTGAGGCTCTCCATATAAGAAGGTGTAGATATTCTATTGGATGGTTTGAAGTAGGTGAGGCTGCTTTGATAGGTCCAGATTAAGTGTATAAGGCAATGCAGAATGTAATGTTCAGTTGATCTGAGAAAGGCTGAAGAAAACCCAAAGTCGTCAAAAATTCTATGCAGATATGAGGTGAAGAGATCTTGAATTTAACATTGGTGACTTAGTTTATTTGAAAATTTCTTGGATTAAAGGGGTGAAGAGATTCAGTAATAAAGGGAATTTCTGTCCATGCTAAGTTGTCCCATAAAGGTTCTTGATTCATTTTTGAAAAGTAGCTTATGTGTCAGAGTTGCCTATATTTTTGGCATCAGTGCATCTTGTGTTTTATGTCTCTTTGCTAAAGAAATGTATTGGTGGAGTAGATTCTATTATTCCTTTAGAGAGTATAGGCATGAAAGATATCCTTTCCTACAAAAAAAGTATAAGTTGAGATCTTTGACCGTCAGAATCGTAGCATGAGGAATAATTCCCTTTTGGTTAAGGTTCTACGGAGAAATTTTTCTGTTGAGGGAGCTTCTACGGAAGTAGAAGAAGATATGCGATCCAAGTATCCCCATAATTTCTCTATGAATTCAAATTCAGCTTGAGATAGTGGTTTCTCTCAAATAAATTCTCTTATTTTCTCTCTCAACCATCCAACCATCTTCATAGCATAGCATGTATTCAGGAATTCAGGTTAGTCCATGTGTTATGTTTCATATTCACTTTCTTAATCATGATTCATCTCATAATTATTCATTGCATAATCTCAGTCTTATTAATATCTCAGTTCAGACAGTTCCATTAGGGGATGAATGATCCCAAGGTGGGCATATTGAAATACCCCACAAGATCTTAGAATATTTTTAAAATATACGTCTCATGTTTATAAGTCCCAAAGGGATTTATTTAACTCTTAAGTAAAAGAGACTTAGCAATTTAAAGACACCAAGATTTCAAAAATTTTATTTTTGGTCTTCTCGAGTTCAAAACATTGATTCATATGTTGATATATGTTTAGGTATGTTAAAAGGGTCAGCTAGGAGAGTTTTGGAATTTTTGAAAGAGGTTTAGGGTAATTTTGGACCACAGAGGAAGTAAGCCTCCGTGACTTTGTCTTGTTACGGAGGCTGAACCTCCTAAAAAATGGAGTGTCATGGAGGTTAGTCTCCACAAAACACGTCATTTCACGGAGGCTAGTTTTCCCGATAACCTCCGTGCCATGAAGGTTGTGTTTTCCTATATTATTATTAAAGTTCCAAGGGGCATTTTGGTATTTTCCTTACCCCAAACACCCATTTGACTACTTAAAACCCTAGAGGGGTTTAATTTTCCCCATTCCTTATTAGTTAACAACATGAAATCATTCCCCATTCACAAGAACACAATATTTCAAGTTTCTTCCAAGAATTTAACAATTTAGTGGTCCTAATTCCAAGTCTTCTTCAAGAATTCAAGCAACTCAGGAATGTGGTATATTAATCAATGGGTTCATTCCACCTATTGAGTCCCAAGAACCCTTGTATTTCATGTATAAACCTTTTTTCCCTCTTTTAATAAAATTCAAATGTTAAGTATGAATTTACTCAATGTTCTCATAGTAGATTTGAATTCAAGCCATGCCAATATGTTTCCCAATGTGAATTTTATTATTATCTTCTTTAAATTTAAATCACCAATATCATGTTCTGTTGATAGCATGTTCAATTACCAATTCATGAATTAAACTATATGAGCATGTTGTCCAAATAAGTTTAATATATTCCCATACATATAATCATAGATTACATTAGTTAGGGATATATATTCTATGTTTTCGGTCTTTGAATCATGAATCCCATGTAGTGTTCTTAAATGATGTCATTATATTTCAAGATTATTCAATGATGGATGGATATGAACACACGATACCTATACATTTATACATATCCATTTTAAGTAATAACTCAGATAGATCATGATTTCATTTTCATATTTAGAGTATCATGTTACTGCTAAGAACATATAAGTACCACATAATGTTAAACAAATAATAATACCTGTGTCATTCAGTTGTGAGTAACATTAGTAGTAACCCCTAAGTTCCATACCTACGGTGCCACCCTAGATTATGAGGGGTCCCCCGTCAGTAGAGGCATGAAACCCTCGTCCTTCAGGATATCAGCATTGTAGATACACATCATCATCGATTTGTTGGTACCCTGGCAAAGTACCAACACTATTCCAACTAAGGTTACAGGTTGGATCCTAATAGCTCATATTGGGGCATGTTGGTTGTAGTTAGCTTCCACAATCTCCGATCAGTATTCAGACTATATAACCTCAGGTTTGCATGACAAAGTTTTAAGTTTATTAGTTATTCAATTATTCAGTTTACAGATTATCTCATTTCATGTTTTACTTGGTCTAGCATTCTTCTTACATATTTATGTATTTATGCGCAGTACTTATATGTATCTCAGTTGTCTCTATCTCACATACCAGTACATTACAAGTACTGATTGTGTACTCTCTTTTGTGCTATATTGATTTCACAATATACATTAGGACGCTATGTTTCTTGACCACCCTTAGTTAATCTAGTTCAACTCAAAAGTAGTTGTATGAGTCGTCATCCTTTAAGGAAAAGTAATTTTTGTTATTTTTTATACTTTCTTTATTTCACCTAGTTGGAGTTAGTTGGGGGTTTTTCCTATGAACTCCTCATGTCTTAGAGTCTTTCAGATATTCAGACTTATTTTTAGTATTATCAGTAGTTCAGACACATTGGTATTTGTTTCAATATTACATCTTATTAGAATTTTGTTTAGATTAGCTTCCGCGCATGTTGTTTCATTATTATCTTTTCCAGTGCTCACAGTACATACTAGATCATGCATTAGTTTAGGGTCACTTGTGGCCTTAAAAACCATCTTACTACTACGGAGTAGCCTTGGGACGTGATGGACTGACAGTTTGGTTACTGGATAGTATGGTAGGTTTTTAGAGCCAATTCCCTAGTTTAAAGTCTTTGCTGGTTCAAGATGGCCACAAGGTGAAAGTTTAGTCGAAAAAACTCTTCTGCCAATTTTGATAGTTCTAACAGTTTTGGAATATCGATTTTAGGCTAGGTGGACTCTTAGTTTGGGTCCCGAGGTACCCAGGCTCATTTTGACCTATATGTCAAAAAGTTAGGATAATTAACAAAATGACCTTAGATATGGGACCCACTAATTAACAAAACGACCTTGGATGGGAATTTTAAATACACCATGGAGTTTAAAATATCACATTTTATAGCGTAGCATAGTATGTTGTATATATGGGATTCCAAATGATCCTCGAGGGCTTGGCGGACACTTGGAAAATTTAAAGTTTCAGTTGACACTAGTGCTTTCGCTGATAGCAATGCTAAGGGTTACAATTGCGACACCCTTGGTAGGCATCAAGTATCACAATAGGAGTGAATGTCACACTAGAGATTAATACTAGGAACTACCACATGTGGGGATCATGAAGGTCGGTCGTGATTGGGGTACCCGAACACCTAGGAAAGGTATAAAAAGACCTTTTTCATCTTGTTTATACCATTCCACATCCATTCTCAAGAGACAAAAACTGTGAATATTGGGGGAAGCTTAGGAGTAACTATGTTGGATGATTTGGGACCTTGGGTATGGATTATTAAGAGATTTTCTTTCAAATTGAGATAAGATTCCTTATCATTCATGGTTTATTTTCTCATTTCTTGTTCAAAATCTCTAAAACTTTGTGACTTGATTTTAGCAATAATGTAGCGCAGGTTTTACTCTTTTTTAGGGTCATTAGTCCTTGATCATGAGGAAATATTGAGTTTGCTTCAGAAATATAATTTCTGTAAGTGGGACCCGTATGGGATTTTTGACTAATTTTTGACCCGAAGCATAATGGCGCAATATTGGTTTCATCGTTCTTGTATTGATAAGTAGAATATGATTTTGATATTATGTAAACTTTCAAAATCTTCTCAAAAGTAAAAGTAGGTGAGTTAGCAGATTTTTTTAGCTTTCTTTGGTTTCCCAATAGGCTAGGCTTGACCCTCCTTATAGATTGAGCTAGTTCATAGTATATTTAGAATATCAGGTTAGATTTGGGATGGGTTTTAGTCGTTGGTGATGAAATGGGTTAGTTGAAACCTTTAGGATAATTGGAGATCCTAACTTAGTGGTATTTGGCTTAGTTTCTTAGTTCTTAAGTTCCTTAGTAGAATATCTATCTTAGGGCTAATTTGAAATTTTTTAACATCTTAAAGTGGATTAGATAACTTAGTATATTTTAGAGTAGAAACTTGTCTAAAATGTATTTTGGGTATTAAGAAGTGGTCCCTTGACTCACCTTAGTCCATAATTCATATTAATTCTTGTGACCTTTTATACGCTCATTATATACGTAGAAAATTCTTACTAAGGTAATATTGAGGAGATTTGGCACTTTATGGTTATGATGGGTTGGCAAAGAGTTGATTCTTATTGATTATGAAAGTGATTATGTTATTGATTATGCTATTCATTATAATACTAATGATATATATATATATATATATATACGAGTTTGAGTCATGGATATTGGTTCATGTTTGGTAGTGGAAAATGGTTATAGTGTGGAATGACATGGATGGATTTTAGTCATATGATGGAATTTGGTAAATTATAGTGATTTGGGATATGCTTTATTTGATTTTACCCTCTAGGATTATGGGTGCCTGCGTTGGGTCCTTTAGTTTTTGCTCTCATTGGCTTATAGAGGCCAATTTTGTAGGTATAATTGCACATGTTAAATACTTTACATTATGTTATTATTCTGGTCATTTACTTATTTAAATATACCCATGTTGGTGTTGATTCAAGTTTTCCTCTATCTTGACATGGTTATGTTATCTTACATCCTATCATATTGATATCATAAATTAGCTCAGTTGACCGATGGTGCCTATTGAGTACCCATGGTTTTTGTACATACTAAACTTTTGTACCTTTTTTGTGAAGATTCGAATACTAGTTGGCGCCATTGATTTGTCAATCATGTTGTGTTGGATTTCGGAGAAAGGATGAGCTCTTGGAATTAGAGTTTCCCACTTTCTTTTATCTATCTATGTCTAGTCTTTTGTTCCGAGAGAGTATGGTATTGACTATTTTAGAACTTGGGTTGAATTTATAGTAGCTCTTGTACTGTCTCTACCCAGTTGTGGGATGTTTATCTGTATTGTTGGCTATTTTTTAATCTATTTCTATTGCTTTACTTATTTATAAGTTGCAATTTCTGTTATTTCCTCTTTACGGGTACTTTCCACTAAGTTAGCCTATTACATTTTTATCTAGGATAGGGTTTGCCTTACCTAGTAGAGGGATTTGATAGGTTCTATCATGACTCATAAATCGGGTTTTGATAGTCTCACTGGCCCTTAGGGTCAATCCCCTCACTAATCTCTGGATCCTTTTTGCTCATCTAGTAGTATAACAATGGCATAATAGGATATTGTATAAAATTGGATATTTTACATGGTAACTAAAATACCCTCTTATGATAAATACTTAAAGTGAGAACAGAAATGGTCAAACTAGTGCCTTTGCTCCTCCTTCATTCTAGAAGGAATAAATAAGTCAAGGAAATCCTTTGAAAACATATCCCAAGTTATCAATGAAGAACTTGTTGGCCCATTGTCCATTTATGATCGAGACCATTTCTTGGTGGGGCCACGTATGTACAATACTATGCAATCAATTAGTGAGACTTAACTAAACGTATGCACAAAGTCTCTCGTGGTAGCTAACTAAAATCTCTTATGCATCCTTGCTAAGGCGACCATGAAATTGATGTGGTTCCATCTTCTAACACTGATCAAATGCTGCTGCTCCTTATTTGACATAGAAACTTTAACTCTAAATGTAGCAACTACTCCTTACAACGTTCATATCTAGGTAATGGTTGAAACAATGTGTCATGACCCAGTATCTAAAGTAATGATGGTGCCTACTATAACACACCAGTAGGCAAGCAAGCCACATAGTCCAAAACGGTTAGTAACGGACTACCCAAATATATATTGAAAAAAATACGGAATAGATAAATTAAGGGAACCAATTACATAATAAAGTACTAAAACTTGGTGGTATTAGTACAAGAGCTTCGAATATAACAAAAGTACAAAAGTGGAATAGATGAAATAGATTACACTAATACGACTTATCTCTAAATACAACATAGAGACAAATCTAGTACATAAGAGCGAGGTAAGAAATACTCTAAACTTCAGGAGCTCACTCTAAGTCTCCCATCCATGGCTGCTTAACACAACGCACACATCAATTTTAATAACCCAATCTAAGATCTACAGGATGCGGAAGTGTTATTTGAGTATCAAATGGATGGTACTTAGTAGACAACTGCCAATTGAGGTCCAAAGATAAAGAAGATATGCATTACATATAAGCCGAATGGAAACTACACCAAATTGTCTAGCAACTGCATAACATAAATAATTAAGTAATAAAGTTGAATTGTCCAATTCATGTCCAAGAGACTAACATAAAAGGCTAAGAAGGTAAGAAGGATGAACTATCATATTCCTGTCATACTTTAAAACCTCAACACTATACTATATATCCCTGGCCAATATATGAGTAAAGGATGAAACAATATTATATATAAATATACAAGTCCAAGGAATGAATATACAATTTGATCAAATGAAGGAAGGGAGATACAGTAATACCATAGATACATATATCTAGACATACATAAATAAATATATATATATGTAAGGTCATATCGAAGCACAACATAGATGGTCATATATTTATTTTAAGGACTCATAATCCTTGAAAGAATTAGTACTCACATGCTTAGGGTTTCTAATCCATATGTCTTATCATGAAGTAATCATGCATAGTAATGAATACATAAGATTTAAGAGACAAGAATCATACCTCAAATTGTGATACCGATTCAATGACCAACCTATCATAAACTATCCATAACAATGATAAAAAAAATCTCAATAACAACGTGAGTAATCAGCTATTTTGAACAACCAAATACCTAGTCGAGCCTATGCGTACCCCCATCGCCCCACGCTCGAAAGGTTTAATCAGGATACAATAACAAATAGCATAGTTATAACCCATTTCTATAAAACTCTCCCATATGATTTGATAGAAATGGGCACATACTTGTGATAGGCGATAAGCATGTGATCTGAGGTGATTTTATGCACTTTAGTGTTGTTATCGCACCTTATTTAGCCTTGTTGTAAGGACTTCTCATATTCATAATGAGTAGATATTGATATAAACAATCATCAAAGTATTTGAATATGTGATTATAATTTTTAAAGGTGTTTTCAAATAAGTTTGTACTTAAATTGCTCACTTAGAGTCTAGATGAGAAAACTAGAGTTAATAGCTTAAGCTAGGTGTCGTTCTAGTTGATCTCGAAGGATCCTATTGTGTTGAATTAGTTACTAATGGTTTGATTATATAAATATGTGTAGAACAACTTTTTTATAGAGTTCAAAGTTAAATTGGTTCAATACAAGAGTCAAAATAATATGTTTAAGATCAATGTGGGCAAGCCTCGTCTTAGCTCAAAATTCTACCTCACCGTGCTTGATATTGTGTTGTTTTGAGATCTAATCCTTGGTTTTTGATGATATAAGATTCTTGGTGAAATTATTATGGTTCTATATTGACCTTGAAAAATCTTTAAATAAAGCTAAAACAACACCACAAGCATTGGGTTTGAAGGAAAAATGAAAAGAATAATTAAGGAGGCAATTTGTACTTTCCAGTAAGGCAACACGATAAAGGGGAGACTTGGACCTTTCTCCCATTAAATACGAAATGAACCACACACATATCTCCCTTGAATCAATACACATTATGATCCACTCTCTCCCATGAGCTAACCAATGCGCCACACCCCTTAGTCCACACACGGCCAACTTTTCCTACTATAAAAACCACACTTGCACTTTATTCTAATGACTTTTGGACATCTTTGGATTTAGAGAGGGGTTTGTCAACACTTATTTTAGGGTTTATGTCACTTTACTTTAGATTTTTAATTTATTATATCGTGTATTTAACTATATTGATTACAATTATGTCGATTATTGGCTAAATACCCCCTTTTCGGTGCACTACAAGAAAAACAGCCTATAAGGAAAGGAAATCTGGTCACAGATAGTACAAATCTTGTCCCAATTGATCTTTTAGGAAGAAAAAAGCTGGTCTCATCCCATACTAATAGGCTCCTATGCTAAAGATCAATAGCGACGACTCTAATAAGCTGGTCCTTAAAGCCTTTTTTAGACGACAAAAAATTCAATCGGAATTATTGTTTAGAGACGGTACATCTTGTCCTAATTGACTAACTATCTGGTCGTAATAATCCTTTTGTGATGATATATGTCTTCCCAAATAGACTAACTACCTAGTCATAATTCTCTTTTAGCGACGATATATCTTGTCCCAAATAGACTAACTACCTAGTCGTTAACCTCTTTTTTGGCCAACAATTAATTGGTCATAAATTATCTTTTAGCGATGAGAAATACTTGGTCCTAAATTATCCTTTAACGACGAGCAAAATTTTTTTCCTAAATACACATTTAAAGACTAGCAATATTTCTAGTCTCTAATTGACCACAAGTGAGCCTAATATCACAAAATAATAAATTTCATCAAATTAATATCAAATTACTATCGAGAATCTCAATACAAAAATATGATAAAATTAGAGATCAAAAAACATTGTTAACATCCTATGATATTTGTTTCACAAAAAACATAGTTACCATCCCGATCGAGCTAGAGTATATGATATAAGATTTTCCATAACATTTGAATACAAAGCAAAATAATAATGAGTTTTTGCATCTTCAAAGCTTGCATCTTGACTTGTCTTCAGTCTTCTAAACCTGTAAGAGTAAGATTTTTAAAAAATGATAAATAGTTAATGTTATAATACAATAATCTATGTAAATATGTTCACAAACATTAGTTTAACCTCTCACCCCTAAAAGTAATCTGAATGTTATCTTGAAACATCAGTGAACACTGCAACAACAACAACGAACCCAGTGTGTTCCCACAAAGTGGGGTCTGGGGAGGGTAAGATGCACGCAGTCCATACCACTACCTATGAAGAAGTAGAGAGGTTGTTTCCGCTAGACTCTCGGCTCAAGACAAAGAAAAGTAAATAAGATCATAATGAAACAAGCAACAGTATGGATGACATAACAGAATAAGGAATAAAATAGATAAAAAATAGAAATCATAGAAAATGCGATAGAAGAGAAATAAGAGCACTACGAAATAAGGACTAAGAAATAGGACACCCACCAAGTAGGAACATACACACACAAACCAAAGACACCCACCACACCCAAACTCTCCTGGCTAGAGACTCCTACCTATGGACACAGTCCAAATAATACAAACCCAGCTACACAAGAAAATAACGAACACTGCAACAAAATAAAAAAAATTAATTAGAAAAGCTTTGAGATTCATTAACAGATCTCCCAAGGATAGAAAACAAAGTGTTCATAGAGATGAAGAAGAAGAAGATGCAAATAACCTGCATCTTGTAGGAATTAGTAATGAGTGGTGTAGTGAGAGCAACAAAACTCAAAGTGACTAGAAAGAGGAAGTTGCCAACCAAAATCTAGTGGACAGTGATTGCGATTGGGTAAGTGATTAATTCTCACACACCAAGTGGATGGGATGAACTACAGTCTAACTACCAGCAGCAATCAGAATCCAACCATGTTTGGGTAACTGATGTTTCTCGTCCACGTGAAAAGTGGGAAGATCTTAGACAAGAAAGATACCAAGAGATATTGGATCCTTTCCAAGAGAATCATGATATCCGCCAACTTCTTAATAGGTAAAATTACAATTCTTTGCATCTGATTTTGACCCGATAGTAATCATATATATTTATCCTTGTCATTTCTGCACAGTTGGATTTAGGTTAATTGGGTATTTAGGTACTATATGATCCAAAGACACTTTGTCTGCCCACATTAATAAAGCACAAAACAATCAAGGGAGAATCAATAACAAAACATTAGAATATGATTTTCACCAAGAGTATCTGATAAAATTTAACCACTGTTACAACAAAAAGGTATCAAAGATAAAGCTCACATAATAAAGGCAATGATAAATGTGTTTCATCCTAATAATATAATTTTCACTTAGTGTATCAGGAATTAATTGATCAGAACAAAGTTTCACAGTCTTTACAGTCATGGAGCAATAATATTATTCCTCTTCTTATATTCTTTATCTTATTACCATTATCTTTTTCCTCTAAATCTTTGTGCATTATTCAATAACTACCCAAGTTTGTTACAAATCGCGCTCTACTTACGAGCTTCATATCCATGTGATCTCAGTCTTTTTTAGTTTTACTTAATTTTCTTTTGGTTCAATAGATAGAGTATAAAGAGAAATATTTTTGTAATGCAGGTCCAACGTTGGAAAGTAATTCAGATAAGGAAGAAAACAGAGCAAATTGTTGTATTTGCTATGAACAACAAGTTAATTCTCTCTTTTATAGGTATTTGGCATCGATTGTAACAAAAGATTCACTTAAGAAACTTAAAAGTGCACATAAAATAAGAATTAGAGATGTTAAAACCACAAAAGATTCTCTTATGCAAACTCTTCGATTGCAACATCAATCTATATATATTTTTCAGAACTAGCGATGTGCTGATTATTTTAGTTTTTGAAGCGGCTAGTTTTGTGGATGTTATGGATTTTGAGGTCGCTAAAACCACTCTTACCATCCTAATTGACCCTCACACTCCTATTCCTGAGTTATTGGGAATGCAACTTCGGATCCAACTCCTTCCATGCCACCACAACTTTCACATTCTACCTCTATCATTAGATTCCAGAAGTAGCTAACAAGACTAAAAAAATGCTACTTTGAGACAATTGGTCCTCGATATTCATAAATGAACCTATAGTATCTCTCAGTGATTCAGAATACAAGAACATCCTACACATTTTATGATTCCCACATGAAATAGGAGAGTGGTTCACAACAGGTCAAGATAAATTGTATTCTATTGTTATATATGTTTTGGTGCAACCAACTATACTCTAATGACACTATTTCTATAACTGATATTTTAGACTCAATATGGACATAGATCAACGTGTAGGAGTATTCTGTATGTAAGGTTTCAATACACCCCATGTACTACTGTGATATTAATACAAAGTTACCATTATCAAAAAATAATTCAAATGCGAGGTTCTAAAAAGCAAGGGCAGAGAAATCCATATTAATCAAACACGCCTACTATTGCAACAAATTCAAGAACATTCTTATCCTATTCCATCTTGAATTTTTTTTTCCTTTCATTCAAGGAAATTGAATGTTTTCAAGTCTTGCAAAGGTTGCAGATGAGGCAAAACAAACCTGTACCATTTTCAATAGCTGAATAATCTAGATCCTTCCTAGAATACAACAAATGAGTAAAGCACAAATCAGCAGAGCACATAAAATCACTCCTCAAAGCAAAGAAATGTATAATTGTTCAAGCCCATTTTAACAAAAGCAACTAGTGGATAAAGAATCTAGTAGTTTGGAAAACAAAGTAAAATGGGACAGAAGGTAACCTCCAATGAACATGTTCATCTACATGAAGTCAATATCTACACTCATATGTATTTCTACTTGCTAGAATTTTTTAGATGACACTTATCCAATCAGGCATTACTACATTAAGACCTAACACTATCAGTAACGATCCAAAGGAAATCCTTTTATTTCATTCTTTCCCTTTCGCTGAGTTCCAAAGAATCACCCATACTTAATAAAAAAGAGCACCATAAAGGTCAAGAAGACACAAGGCAACAACCTTGCCAAAACCAGGAGAGATATAGATACTCAACTTTGATAAAATAGAGAGATACTTAATTAATGACAAAGCAATTATCTGTAATTACTATTCAACACATCATAAATAGAAAAATAACATTGCAGTGTATATACATGAGAGATAGATGGATAGATAGATTGATATATAGATAGAGAGAGAGAACTGAAGCTTCAAATGAGAAAAACATTCAAACCCTATCTAGCACACTTATATTTAGGTCCTACGGATTGGAATCAATGACATTTTCACCCATCATATTGTAGGAGAAACCTTCTTGTTTACAAGGATAGTCTCCGGCTTCTACAGAATGATCCAGCATATGCATATTTGTCTCATCATAAGAAATATGTGTTAGGTTGTTCAGTGCCTATACCCTTATCAACAAATCTTGGGTTGACATTCCTTGCTGCTATATCTTCTAAACTAGTTGCAATTTAAAATGTAGCACTGTCTTGGGAAACCTCCAATAGAACTGGATCATCTACCATATTTTCAGCTCTAGCTTTAGCTTCAGAAGTAAAGTAGTCGCTTTCTGGACAGTCACTTCTAACTCTAAGGTTTTCATTGTTCAACTTTTCCAGAGCCATATCAACTTGAGCAGCCGGTGCATGATTAGGAGATCGACATGATACTTCCGGTATAATAAAAGAAATTTTCCTTTCAGAGTCATTAAATGAATCAGTTAGAGTTGGACCTGCCATGATATCACCATCACCACCTAATCCACCCTTTTTAGGATATGCCAATTATTCTTTGAAGGAAAAGACAGTATCTGCTGCTTCAGCTGCCACAGTACCCGAAAGACATGTTACCTGAGGTTCCATTTCTACTGAATTATCTAAAGGTTTGAGAACATCAGCGACAGTGTCTGGACACAATTGAGATGCATTACTATTTAAATATTGGTGATGCTCATCAACTTCCCGATTCTCTGTTGGAAAAGAAGCCTCAATAGCTTGACTTGTAACAAATAGTAGTAATAGTAAAATTGTAAGAACAAATCAAGTCAGTGAAGAATATCTTCATACACCTAATGGATAAAGGCCCAGTTGTCTAAAGCATTTTCTCAAGCACCTGAAGGACAGAGGCTAAATCCTATGTTGGTCACACCTCTTCAAAAATGGTTGTCGGTACATGAGAGATTCTCTAAAAATATTAAATTTTTGAAGAATCCGACGCTAATGCAATATAGATAATGAAGAGTCTATGCTACTTAGGTTAAAACAAAACACGCATAGGAAAATTAAGCATTCATTGATTACAAAACACTATAACATATATGTTAGGATACCTCAGTTGCTAGGATATGTTAGGATACCTCAGGAAAATTAAGCATTCACTGATTAGGGCAACACTATGTTAAGCATTAAATAATAAGGAAAATTAAACAAAACATCGATAGAAAGCATCAAAATCATACCTCAATTGTTAGGATGGAAACACTATAACTTAGTAATTTCTTCGTAATTTGATGATGCTGCGATGGAAAATAGTGAGATTAGGGAAAAATGAAATTAAGCATTCACTAAGGAAAACCAAGGAAAACTGATTGTGTTGGTGCAACATTGGGCGCGAATGACCTAATTTTAGAGAATACAGAGGTTTCATTTTTTTTTCGCCTTGTGTTTTATTAATTAGCAATTTTTATTAAAATATTTAGTAGACAAATTTGGCGGCACAAGGCTCTAAATTATTAATAGGGACTAATTAATAATTTTTTTAGGATGAGATTTTACACCTTCATAATAAAATACACATTTAGGGATCGGAATTTAATCTCGTCCTAATAAATGTACTTTTAGAGATGAAACTATTCACTCATCCCTGAATGTTGGTCTTAAATAGACCTTTTTGTTGTAGTGGTGTTAAGGCCAAAAACATGTTTACTTTCACTTTGAATGGAGTTTGATTGTATTGCTTATCTCATTCGGTGGTTTGTTCATCTTTTTTTTAACTATTTTTAAAAATGTCTAACCTTAGAATACATATATTGCCGACCTTGTGATCTCTGGAGGGGAAATAGAAAGATAAAACGTGGGGATGAATAGAGTAAGGTTCTTATTCTTTTATAAAATAAGAAATTCAATTTAGCAACTAGGATAGGAATATACCTTGAACCCTTACTTAGTTCAAATGAAGGATTGTATCTTCATGCATCTAGTATGATTATTGCATCCCTGCTCAATGATGTAGTTGTAATGTCCAAGTTAGGTATATAATTAGAGGTCAGGAGACCATAATCATGCGATAAACCCTACAAATCAACAACCAAGATAAGTAATTTAAAGAATGAATTTCAATAGCGTAGTGTAATTGTTCGTAGTGCTATAACCCCAGGTTTTCATCCATTGATTGAACAAAGTCTTTACTTGTCCGCATTACTTTAGTTTACTTTTAGTTATAACTTTCGAAACTCTTTTGGTTACAATTATAGTGGTTAAACTCAATTGTTAAATGAGAATTCGATAGTTGCCTAACACATATTTGTGAAGGATATATATTCGTCTTTTATTTAAGGCCACTGTATTACTTGGTGAAACCACGTACACTTATGTGTGTGCTTTGGCGCAAAAAGTTTTTGGTGTCATTGCCGGGGACTTGTAATTTGGAAACTATTTTATTTTTAGTTTTACTTTTTAGATTTCTTTGGTTCTTTAGACTTGGTCTTGGAATTGATTTTCCTGGAATTAGGTTTACAAGCTAATAAGATGGCAAGGGATAGGGAATTAGTTGAACCAATCCCGAACTTAAGCAATGCTTCAATTAATAAAGGAGAGAAGCAATTCTTCTCCCCCATATCCAGAAAATTCAAGAAGAACAATATAATCCTGCACACATGGCTGAGGATCAACTATCCCGCAGGATAGTTAGAGAAGTGGCAATCCCACTTCCAATAAATTTTTCCTCCCCATTCCAGAAACCAGATGTTAGAGGTAACTTTGAGCTGAAATAGAACATGGTGTAGCTTTTGATCAACAATGGGAAATTCAAGGGGCTTTAATATGAAGATCCACCAGTCCATCTACGGAAATTCCTTGAGAGCAGTGACATATTCATCTTTACGGGCATGTCAACTGATTAAGTTAGGGTGACACAATTCCCCTTGCCACTATTGGGGGAAGCAAACATGTGGTTGAACTTTGAGATGGCAACTTCAATTACAACCTGGGATGACATAGCTCAGAAATTTCTCATCTGATTTTTTCCATCTGGCAAGACTATGATACTACGCAGTAAAATTATGTGCTTCAAACAGAAGTAAGATAAGAACTTATATCATTCATGGAAGAGGTTCAAATCTCTTATTTGGGATTTTCCACATTATTAGCAGTCCAATGAGGTATTATCTCACACTTTTGTTTAGGAACTTTATCATAAAATGAAAATTTTGCTAGATTCAGTTTGTAGGTGGTCAAGATTTGGAATTGAAGTATGATAAGTTGTATACCTTGTTGAATCGAATTGCTGATGGAAATACTAAGTGGCATTCTGACACAAAAGGTGCTACAAAGAAGGTTACATGTATGTTAGAGGTGGACCAGTTTACTGCTATATCTACTCAAATTGATGTAATACAAAATAAGTTAACAACTCAATTAAGTAATATGAAGTTGGGTGTTACAAAATCCGCAACAACAAGGAATGTGATTCAGCAGACAAGTACTTGCTGTGTAGTCTGTGGTAATAGTAGATATTCTGCAAATATATGTGTTGCCAATTTTGAGTCAGTGATGTTCGCAGGCAATGTTTGATGGCCAAATTATGGAAATGCCTACTATCTAATGTGACAGTCTCAGCAACCAAATCAATCATGGATCACCCAACAACAGCAGATTCAACAATTATGGGTTCAAGAAAATTAGTCCACTAGCAATATGGAGGACATGCTGAAACAAATTTTAGATTCTCAAGAACTATTTGCATCTGATATAAAGTGTCAGTGACAAGATTTGAAGAGTCAACAAGTGTCTACAAGGAACATGGAGATGCAAGTTGGGTAGATGCTGCAAGCACAAAATTCAAGGCCTCAAGGTGGTTTGGCAAGTAACACTAAAATTCCTAAACAAGTAATGAAAATCACATTGACTAATGGTAAGGAGCTCAACACTAAACCTCCAAATGCAATGAAGGAGGTAGATGTAGAGATAGTGACATAACTAAATCTAGACAAAGTTGCAAAAAATTGGAAGAAGTCTAGGTACTCGAGAACCAAAGTAGCTGAAGAAGTGTAGAATACAATCCCACTACTACCTTTTCCACAGAATCATATAAAGGCAAAGGAGGGTGCACCTTTCAAAAAGTTCTTTGACGCGTTCATAGAGTTTTATATTAACTTTCCTCTTTTAGATGTTTTCCAAGGAATGCCTAAGTATGATAAGTACTTGAATGATATGGTCACTAAAAAAGTTACATTGTAGGATGTAAAGACAATAGCACTCACTGAAGAGTGCAACTCTGTGGTGACGCAGAAAATGCCCCAAAAGCTCAAAGATCTAGGGAGATTCACCCTCCCTATTCAAATTGGAAATAGTAAGGTGGTCAATGCACTAAGTGATTTTGGGCAAGAATCAAATTGATTCCCCGATCTTTATTTGAAAATTAGGGATAGGGAAAGCCGACACCAAGTATTGTGATATGTCAATTGGCAAACCAGAACCTAGACCATCCTAAAGGAATCTTAGAAGATGTTCTTAAAAAGGTTGGTAAGCTTATTATTCCTGCTGACTTTATTGTTTTATATTTTCAGGAAGATGAAAGAGCATTGGTCATCTTGGGAAGACCATTCGTGGAGATAGGAGGAGCTTTAATAGATGTGTGAGAGAGAGCGCTCATAATGAGGATGGATGATAAAGAGGCATTTTTCAAAGTGTGCAAACCGATCTACACACCATCCCACTACAAGGATCTAAGCATGATTACAGTGATCGAGCGAGATAAGTGTGGGGTGGTTGAGTCTATTCCCCAAAAGACCTCTTTGGACTTTCTAATTGAGTAGCTTAAGCCACAACCATGCCCGCCTGACGTGATGCAAATTGATGAGCCTGAAAAGGCTATTATTAAGAAAGATGTTGACCTTGAGAGTTCACACTCAAGAGGTTAGAAACAAATAAGATAATGGCATTCGAGTATAAGAAAGAGGATGAAGGAAAATATATGAGTTGGATATTGTGTCGTGTCGCGACACTAAATTAGGTGTTGCTTTGGAGGTAACCCAAGTTATGGTAGGTTTTATGATTAATATTTTTAGTTTTTACTTCACTAGTTTTTGTCTTTTTTGAAGCACAGGTTGATGGGAACTCTTATTACCAAAAAACCTCAGCTAAGGAGCATGACAAAGACTGAGTATGGGGTTCTTTGGACCCGATTGATGTGTATGGATGCTAATAGCTAGGCATAGAGGCCTCATGGAGTATTTTTATCTCTACTTTTAAGTATACTTTAGGGGGAAATTAGATATTTAAGTATGGGGTAGGGAAATTCCCATTTTTATGGTAAATTTAATTTTTTTTTGTTAGGAATAAGTGAGATATTCTTGTTGGTGCTATATTTGATTACATGATTCAAGTGATTTGATTGTAATAAGCATGTTGATTATGTGAATTGCTATTGTTGAGACTCCTAGGCTCATGATTATAACTCTTATACTTAATGTCTTATTGTTGAATTCATGCGATTGTTTAGTTGAGAGTCTTTGAGTATCCTGCTTGAGTTGAGCATGTGCCAAGTGTGTATGAGGTTGTTTGCATAGTCCTTGTTGCATTTGATTCTACAACTTGCCTGGTGTATGTGTAAAATAAAATAAAGAGTATTGATTTAGGAGATGATATAGTTATTTCATTGATATCCATGTTTACACATTCTTTTGACCACAAAGTGATAGTTATTGGTGTGTACAATTGTTATATGTTGTGATTGGGAGTTGAGTAGTGAAAATAATAAAAATTTGTTCAAATTAAATAAGTTAGGATTAGAGAATACTCCCACCATAGTGTATGTGAATGAGCTTAATGACATGGGGAAAAACACAAGATAGGGGTGGATAGAAAGTGGTGTAAAATGGTTGTTAGAGATTCGTCTTAATTGTATAATGTGATGTATTAAATCGCTTAGGGAAGATAGTCACTATTACTGGCCAGAATAGTTCCTACCCATCCCTTAGTATACATTACAATCATTAAAGACCTATTTGATCTAAACCTTAACATTCTGATATTATTTGAGTACGACACTAAAGACAAGACTATGGTTCATCATTTGTAATTTGTTAATTCTTTGTGAGAGTGAGCCCAATTTGACTTCTGTACCTATTATGTTATGGATTGTATGACTGTGAGTGATTATAGATAACTCTTTTGTTGTAAGGACACATGTTTGATGAATATTGGGTGAATTATATGATGTATTTTATTGAACAATGTGCATGAGTTTTCTAACTAGGTGTGTCGTAAACGGATGCCCTAACAAATCCATTTAAAATCTAGTCGCAGGTATTCGAGCCTTGTTACCGACTAAATTCCTAATTGGATTCAATTTTCAACTACCTCTATCGTAAATAGGATTGACTACTGATTCAATTCTTGAGGCTAGTATGTTTTGGACTAATTTTTTCAATATTTAATTGTCTGTATAACATGCTTAGTGTAGAAACTAGCATTCTGCATAGTAATTGTAGTACTATATTGAGCTTATTTAAGGAAGTAGAAGTGTGGAGTCACCATAGATTATGATTCTTAGAGTAAAGAGTTATTCAAGGACGAACAAGGCTTTAAGTGTGGGGTGGTGCTCTAAGGTGGTTTTATGCACTTTTGTATTTTTACCCTCGATTATTTATCTTTATCATAAGGACTTCTCGTGTGCTTAATGTTTAAATAATGATATAAATAAGAATCTAAGAGTTTAAATATGTGATTACAATGTTTAAAGGTGTTTTCAAATAAGTTTGTACATAAATTGGTCACTTAGATTCTGGACGAGAAAACTTGTGTAACTAGCTTGAGCTAGGTGTTATTCTAGTTGATCTCGATGTATTCTAATGTATTGAATGTGTTTCTAATTTTTTATTATGTAATTGTGTGTGCAACAACTTGTTGATAGTGTTTAATGTTCAATTGGTTAAAGACAAGAGTCAAAACAATACATTAAAGATCAACGTGGGCAAGCCTAGTCTTAGATCGAGTTTCTAGTTCACTGTTCTTGATATTGTGTTGTTTTGAGCTCTAATCCTTGGTGTTTAATGATATAGGAAGATTTTTGAGATGATTATGGTGATATATGTACATTTAATAATCTGTAAATAAATCTAAAATGACACCACAAGCATTGGGTTTGAAGGAAAATTGACAAGGACAATTAAGGAGACAAATTGCACTTTCCAATGAGGCAACGCGATAGAGGGGTGAGAAGAACTTTCTCCCATGAAATAAGAAATGCGCCAAATACCTATATTCCTTACAGAAATACACGTGATGCACCACACTCTCTGATGATCTAACCAACACTCTGCACCTATTAGTCCACACACGCCAACTTTTCCTACTATAAATACAACACTTGCACTTTGTCCTAGTGAATTTTGGAAATCTTTGGCTTTGGAGAGGGGATTCTCAAAACTTATTATAGGGTTTATATCACTGTAAATTAAATTTTTAATGGACTATATATCATGTATTCAACTATATTGATTACTGTTATGTTGATTAGTGGTTGAACGCCCCCTTTCGTGGATTAAGGCCAAGAACATGTTTACTTTCACTTTGAATTGACTTTATTTGGATTTCTTACTATATTTGGTTGTTTGTTCATATTTTTTTAACTATTTTATGGGATATCTGTAATACCCCGGGAAATTTTTCGTTGAAATTTTATGCGTAAACGTGTTGGGTTCTATATTCTAGAATGAATTATAAATTTTACGTGCAGAATGTCTTATATTATGACCCACCATTGCGTAGAGTATCCAATAATCTTTCCAAAGATATGTGGATCATCCAAAAAGGACACCCGAGCGACGAGTTATGAACATTCCGATTGAACCGTGAATAGTAGTGAATAATAAACGTGCAGGAAAAAAAATAGTGAGACCTGGCGTATTTTCTCTCCAACTTTAAATGATCATAACTACTTATACATAATGATATGGGTTATCTACTATATATCAACGGAAATCTCTGCGAGTCCTCTTTCCGATGAAATTGGTTTCATCCAATTTGCCTATCGGAGCAAAAAGTTATGGTCGATCTACTTCAGCCTATCAAAAGTGAATTTTTGGGTCAACTTCAAACGACCATAACTCCTCGTACACAATTATCTGGGTGAGATACTATATATCAACAGAAAGATATGAGATTTCTCCTTCTAATGAAATTGGTTTCATCTAATTTGGATAACGGAGTAAAACGTTATGGTTGATCTACATCAGACTATTAAAACAGTCCACCAAAGAACATATTCGAGAATTATTTGATTTTTAGGGGCGTTTTGGTCTTTCCCCCTCACCCCAAATCCATCCAAACCCTATATTAAAGCCTATTAGAAGCATTATATGTTATATTTCATCAAATTCCCTCAAAAAGAAAACCCTAAGCTCCTACATCCAACTTCAAGAACCTCCAAAGTTCACCATTAATTCTGCAAATTTATTCAAGATTTCAAGTTCCTAGTTCAAGAACTCCAAGAACCATCATTAAGGATTAACATCTCAAAAACGAGTATCGATCTAAAGTTCATCATTCAAGGAATGTGGGGTTTTTCAACAAGAACTCTCTTTCGTTCTTGTGCCCAAATTGATTTTTCTTTTATGAATATACATGATTTTACATGTTTTGATATGAATTTGAAGCATGAATTTATACCCTACACGATTTTACATGAGATTATGATACTCTCTATGTTTTGAAAGTTGAATTGAATAAGAATAATAACATTTTTGTACATAAAGCTGAATTTTCTAGATTTTAAAGTAAGTTATATATATTTATGATGAAAAGCATGAATCTTGAGAAAATTTAATATGATTTTGATGTATGAGACCTTGAGTCCTAATTGGAATTGTACTTTGAGAAATTATGTGCTACAAGCACAATGAGATTTGAATCCCAAAGTTAATTTTCTTTACCAAGATGTATGATTATAAAACTGAAATTTTAAGTTTTAAGTGATTATTTTTGTGCTTATGTCATAAAGTATGAAACTTTGGAAGGTTTTATGGTGATATTGATGTATGGGTTTTTGGAACCCTATTTGAGATTATTATTTTGAGAAAATCATATGTTATAAACACCTTGAGTTTAAATAATTTGAGATGTTTTGAATGATTTGACCTTTTGGTCGTGAATGAGTTATTTTGAACTCGGCTGTGAAAGAAATTCAGGTTTTTATTGTTTATGATAAAGGGGTAGCAAATTGGCTCCCGATGAAAATTGTTGAAGTATTTATTGTGGACATTCTTTAATGTGAGCCTGAGGCTGATTTAAATTTTTGAGCTATATCCGGGAGTAATCTTTAGGCACCGAGTGGGAGGTATAAAGTGACCTTACTTTCCTAGAACTACGTGCCCCCATAGGATGTGAGCCTGAGGCTGATTTATATAGTGATCACTAGTGTTTTTGAATTGATACTGGAAGTCCTACTCCGATGGCAAGGATAGGATGGCTCTCCCCAACGTGGGTTGTACGTTGGACTCCATGTAGCTCACATGGTTTATGTTGGTTATAGGATCTCCCAATATGTGTATGTGTACTCTTCTATCTGAGATGAAAACATATTTGCTTAAAAGGCTGAGTTTGAGAAAGTCATTATTCTTAAAAGATTTAAGGAATATATTCTAATGAGAATTGACATGAGATTTGATTGTTTTGATGATTTGAAATTAAGATGAAAGTGAATTGAGAACGTATTGTAATGACTCACTTGTTTTACTTTACATGTATTATTCATCCATGATTTTGATGATTTAATTCGAGCTAAGTAAGTCATCTATATCAGCATGCATAATTTTATAAACTGTGATGATATTAATATATTATTTTATATATGCATTGCACCCCCATATGCTCGGTATTTTTCTACGGTGCTGACTCACATATTCGTATATGGGTTACATTTTCTCGGAATGTAGGTACAAGGTATAGTTGCACCTTCGGATCCAGTCAGTTCATGGTATCCAGTCAGCAGGTGATGAGTCTTTTTGATTCAACGGCTTGGGTTAGTTATGCAGAGTTATAGTGTTGTATTTTCTTTATTCAGTCGTATTGAGTTGGGGTAGTCGGGAGTCATGACCCGGCTACCTACAGTCAGTACTAGTAGAGGCTTCATAGACAGTCAGTAAAAGTTAATGTATTTTGTTTCAATTTCGGTTCTAAAGGAAGAATTGTAATCCTGTAAAATTCTATTTTTGTATCAATCAGATTTAGAAAAGAGTTAATTTCTACTGATTTGTATGGATTTGTATTTTTATTTAGTTGCTTATGAGTTATGCCAGTAGAAGGGTTATCTTTTGGTCACTTGTGACCCTAAGCACCGTGTGACGTCTCAGGACCCAATTTCGGAGCGTTATAAACTTGGTATCAGAGCACAGAGTTCAAGTCTCCTAGGGTGTCTATGAAGTCTTGTCTAGTAGATTCTTGTGGAACGGTACGGAGACATTTGCACTTTTCTTCGAGAGGATGCAGGGCATTTAGGAAATGTTTCTCTTCTTTCAAGTCTAAGATCGTGCTATAAAAAGGTTCTCCAAGAAGCTTATATAGATTCTCATCTTACTCTATTCTTGTCGTGTGAGGCCTATTTCGATCCACTAGCAACTTGTAGTTCATCTTGTTCCTTGTGCTGGCTGAAAATGTGGGATGTGGAGGTGTAGTATTAAGAAGGATGGTAAGTGTGATTTGTTGAGCATAAGTATAGTGAAATCCCTTTTTTCATGCAATTGGGTTAATAGGAAGTGATATAGTTTGTTCGAGGTATGAAACAGGTGTTGACGGTATTTTTATGACAGAGAGTAAGGTTAGTGATGGAAGTACTCGGTGGGTAAGTATTGTTAATCTAGGCGCTCTCCAGATTGCAAGAGGAAGTTAAGTTAAGACGTAAAGAGATATGAACTATGTTAAGTTGTGTATGAAGGATAGATAGTAGTGACGGGTGAAAGAAGGATATGTTAATGGATTGTGAATAAGATAGGCTATATGATTAGGAACCATTATTATTGTTATGAATTTTAAGTGGGATAGTGTTCATGGATGTGTTGTTTTATAATCTTCATGTGGGAGTTATGCGTGAGATGGAGTTGTAAATTATGTGAAGTGTGAGACCTTAAGTTTGAACGATTGGTGATCATAAAGCCGAATGTGACAATTTCCAGATTAATGGTATTAATTGCCGGAAGTGACCTAATAGGCTTGAAAAATGTACACAAAAGTTTAAGTCTAGTTGACTTGTAATTAAGTTTAATATTATATTATGATGAGAAAGTTCACCCAAGATATTATGGGACTGCTTTAATTTCGAGGATTAGTTTATGTGGTGTAGTGAGTCGTGCCATGGGATTGTTAGATTGATAAATACTAGTTAGATGATGGATGATATTTTGATGGCTAAGTTAAGGCGAGGCGTATGATTGGAAATGTTGAGCCTCTTAAGTGTGATTTTGATTCTTATGGGTTAGAAACATAAGTTCATAGGCATGGTATTAGAGGGAGAAGACAGAAGTAGCATGGTCTATCAAAAGGTTAGAAAGTATTCAAGTTAAGCTAATAGAAATAAGAGTTGAAGCATTAGATGGTGTACATTCCAGCAATAGAGATGTTCATGGAGATTCAAAATTAGTAAGCATTTGAGAATTTGAGTGATGGCTTAAAGCTAAGGGGGAGATGATAGAACAAGTAGTCAAGTCAAGCTTTTACATTTTAGTGGAAGTACCAGTAAGTTGTAAATTTGCTGTGAGAAAGATCGGTGCTTGACCCAATGTTATTTCAGTATTTTCGGTTGTCCCAAAACCTACTCATGCTTTACATTTCAGTTCCATGATCTTAATTCATGTTCATACACGTGATGGAGAATTACATACTCTTCTATTTTCCAAAAATGAGAAATTTCAGTTCTTCTAGCAGTTGGAATCACATTCCATAAGTTATGAGCTCTAAATTCAGGGCATGCCGCCCATGACTCATATACTCAAGTTTTACAGTATGTTCAGTTCCAGTACTCAGGCAATACTCTTATTGATCAGTGAGATTCAGTTTCCATTATGGGTGTCTTCAGTTTTGATACCTTAATGAACCTATTATATTTGATATTTTATTCCTAAGGCCTCAATAGAGAGAGTCAAGTTATTTACATTATCCCTTCATGTTTTAGGTCTTCATGTTTTAAAAAATTTGTGACCCTTTCATTAAGTCAAGTTAATGGTGTTGAGCAGTTGTCTAGAAGGGAGAGAAGATTCTTCCTTATCTATGATAGAAGGTGGTGTGCTCACGGCAGTGAAGTGAAGTTAGATTAAGGCTGAGTCCTTGATACATGTCGTGGTTAGTTGAAGTTTTAAATGTTTATTTGGAAATATTGTTGTGCGTTGGTTTTATGCACTTCTATGAGGTTGTAGGAATAGTAATATAGAGTTTTTGTGTATAGTTCAATTGGTTGAGAAAATGTTATGTGTGCCATTTAAAGAATTGACCAGTATGTGTGAATGATGTAGTTGATGGAATCTTAGAGAAAACGAGAAAGATGCTTTATGAGTGTTCGTTTAGAGGTGCATGTGCGAAGTGCGTATGTGGTTATGAGTATAGGCTTGAATGTTATGGTTGTATATCTAAAAGAATGCAACGCAAGTTAGCGGATCCCTAGTATAAGATTGTATGTGGTTGTTGGAGTAGCAATAAGAGTTATGTTTGAAGTGAGGAGTTGTGAGGCTCAGTGTGTATTGAGGTTCATGATATAGATTAATATTATAGTGTTATGTGGCGTATCTCATGAGTACTTGGAGTTAGGCGTTAACATAGTCGAGGGAGTAGTTGGGAAGTGTTGCTAAGTTTGGAAGAAAGGAGTTATGTTTCCCAAGACCTAGAAATTCCTATCTTAATTTATGCCATATGGGTCCTTGTTCCCATACGATAGGATTGTATCAAATTATGGTTCATTTTCTCGCCGAACAATGTCATTTGAATCTTTTGGAGGGAGTGTTGAGGGACGTTTCATTTAGGTGCAAGTGTTCCTTCTTTTGATGAGATCCCCTTCTAGACCTTTGATTCTTAGTCTCTGAATAAACCAAAGATATCGATTCCTTAATATCATTCTCCTTTGTTTAAGATCCAACTATGTGACCATTCTCATTATGAATCGCACGTTCTATGAAGAATTCGAAAGTTTGGAGTGAAGTAAGTGGATTGATTTCGTTATACCAGCCTTTTGTCCTCATTTCCATGGTATTCTGTACTTATTCATCAACATTTGAGGACAAATGTTTCCAAGGGGGAGATGATGTAATACCCCGGGAAATTTTTCGTTTAAATTTTGTGCGTAAACGTGTTGGGTTCTATCTTCTAGGATGAATTATAAATTTTTCATTTGGAATGTCTTAGATTATGACCCACCATTCCGTAGAGTATCGAATAAGATTTCCAATGATATGTGGATCATCCAAAACGGACACCCGAGCGACGAGTTATGAACATTCCGATCGAATCGTGAATAGTAGTGAACAGTAAGACATGCAGGAAAAAAAATACTGAGACCGGGCGTATTTTTGCTCCAAATTTAAAAAATCATAACTCCTTATACATAATGATCTGGGTGATCTACTATATATCAACGTAAATATCTGTGAGTCCTCTTTCCAATGAAATTAGTTTCATCCAATTTTTCTATCGTAGCAAAAAAGTTATGGTCGATTTACTTCAGCCTATCAAAAGTGAATTTTTAGGTCAACTTCAAACATTCATAACTCCTTGTACACAATGATCTGGGTGAGATACTATATATAAACGGAAAGATATGAGAGTCCTCTTTCTAATGAAATTGGTTTCATCCAATTTGAATATCGGAGTAAAACGTTATGGTTGATCTACTTCAGACTATCAAAACAGTCCATCAAGGGACAGATTGGAGAATTATTTGATTTTTAGGGGCGTTTTGGTCTTTCCCCCTCACCCAAAATCCATCCAAACCCTATATTAAAGCCTATTAGAAGCATTATATGTTATATTTCATCAAATTTCCTCAAAAAGAAAACCCTAAGCTCCTACATCCAACTTCAAGAACCTCCAAAGTTCACCATTAATTCTGCAAATTTATTCAAGATTCCAAGTTCCTAGTTCAAGAACTCCAAGAACCATCATTCAAAGGCACGATTAACATCTCAAAAATGAGTATCGATCTAAAGTTCATTATTCAAGGTATGTGGGGGTTTTCAACAAGAACTCTCTTTCGTTCTTGTGCCCAAATTGATTTTTCTTTTATGAATATACATGATTTTACATGTTTTGATATGAATTTGAAGCATGAATTTATACCCTATATGATTTTACATGAGATTATGATACTCTCTATGTTTTGAAAGTTGAATTGAATAAGATTGATGACATTTCTATACATAAAGCTGAATTTTCCAGATTTTTAAGTAAGTTACATATATTTATGATGAAAAGCATGAATCTTGAGAAAATTTAATATGATTTTGATGTATGAGACCTTGATTCCTAATTGGAATTGTACTTTGAGAAATTATGTGCTATAAGCACAATGAGATTTGAATCCCAAAGCTAATTTTCTTTAGCAAGATGTATGATTATAAAGCTGAAATTTTAAGTTTTAAGTGATTATTTTTGTGCTTATGTCATAAAGTATGAAACTTTGGAAGGTTTTATGGTGATATTGATGTATGGGAACCCTATTTTAGATTATTATTTTGAGAAAATCATATGTTATAAACACCTTGAGTTTAAATAATTTGAGATTTTTTGAATGATTTGACCTTTTGATCGTGAATGAGTTATTTTGAACTCGAATGAGAAAGAAATCCACGTTTTTATTGATTATGATAAAGGGGTAGTAAATTGGCTCCCGATAAAAATTGTTGAAGTTTTTATTGTGGATATTCTTTAATGTGAGCCTGAGGTTGATTTAAATTTCTGAGCTAAGTCTGGGAGTAATCTTTAGCACCGAGTGGGAGGTATAAAGTGATCTTACTTCCCTAGAACTACATGCCCCCGTAGGATGTGAGCCTGAGGCTGATTTATATATTGATCACTAGTGTTTTTGAATTGATACTGGAAGTCCTACTCCGATGGCAAGGATAGGACGGCTCTCCCCAACGTGGGTTGTACATTGGACTCCATGTAGCTCACATGGTTTATGTCAGTTATAGGATCTCCCAATGTGTGTGTGTGTGTACTCTTCTATCTGAGATGAAAACATATTTTCTTAAAAGGCTGAGTTTTAGAAAGTCATTATTCTTAAAAGATTTAAGGAATATATTCTAATGAGAATTGACATGAGATTTAATTGTTTTGATGATTTGAAATTAAGATGAAAGTGAATTGAGAACGTACTATAATGACTCACTTGTTTTACTTTACATGTATTATTCATCCATGATTTTGATGATTTAATTCGAGCTAAGTGAGTCATCTATATCAGCATGCATAATTTTATAAACTGTGATGATATGAAGATATTATTTTATATTTGTATTGCACACCCATATGCTCGGTATTTTTCCACGGTGCTGACCCACATATTCGTATGTGGGCTACATTTTCTCTGAATGTAGGTAAAAGGTATAGTTGCACATTCGGATCCAGTCAGTTCGTGGTATCCAGTCAGCAGGTGATGAGTCCTTTTGATTCAAGGGCTTAGGTTAGTTATGCAGAGTTATAGTGTTGTATTTTCTTTATTAAGTCGTATTGAGTTGGGGTAGTCGGGAGTCATGACCCGTCTATCTACAGCCAGTACTAGTAGAGGCTTCATAGACAGTCAGTAGAAGTTGATGTATTTTGTTTCAATTTTGGTTGTAAAGGCAGAATTGTAATCCTGTAAAATTCCATTTTTGTATCGATCAGATTCAGAAAAGAGTTAATTTCGGCTGATTTGTATGGATTTGTATTTTTATTCAGTTGCTTATGAGTTATGCTAGTAGACGGGTTAGCTTGGGGTCACTTGTGACCCTAAGGACCGTGTGACGTCTTGGGACCCAATTTCGGGGCGTTACAATATCTAACCATAGAAACATATATTGTCGACCATATGATCTTAGGAGAGGGAATAGTAAGATAGAATGTGGGGATAAATAGGGTAAGGTTCTTATTCTTTTATAAAATAAAGAATTCGAATTAGTGACTAGGATAGGGATATACCTAGAATCCTTGCTTGTTCATATGTAGGATTATATCTTCATACATATAATTGGATTATTGCATCCCCTCTCAACAATGAAGTTGTAATGTCCAATTTAGGAAGACGATTAGAGGTCGGGAGACCATGATCATGCGATAAACCTTATGAATCAATAACCAAGATAAGTAATCTAACGAATGAAGTTCAATAGCATATAATGATTGTTCGTAGTGCTTTAACCCCGTGTTTTCATCCATTGATTGTTGAAAGTTTTTACTTGTCTGTAGTAGTTTAGTTTACTTTTAATGAAACTTTCAAAACACTTTTGGTTATGATTGCACTAGTTAATCTCACATGTTAAACTAGAATTAGATAGTTGCTTAACACAAGTCTCTAAGGGATCAATATTCAGTTATTATTTAAGGCCACTGTATTACTTGGTGAGACTATGTACACTTGCATTTGTGCTTTGGCACAACAACATATAAGTATGAATGGAACATAATCCCCAATGTCACAATACAAACATCATAACTGTCACTGTCATAACCATCATCATCATAACCATCATAATCATAACTATCATCATCTTAATCATCATCATCATAACCATCATTATCATAATCATCCTCTTGCCTTTTCGGGTATATATATATATATATATATATATATATATATATATATATATATATGTAGAAAAGTCATACATAGGGATAGCCAGACTTGGAACAATACATGTACACATAGATAGGTATATATAATCATCTCTGGAATTTCCAGGAATCAATATCATCATCACAACATCCTCCGACCTTGTCGGGCATTAATATCATCATTACAATATCCTCTGGCATTGTCTGTCATCAATATCATCATCATAAAATCATCCAACCTTGTCGGGTATCAGTATCATAAATATAATATCTTTTGGCATTACCAGGCATCAATATAATCATCACGATATCCTCCAGCCTTTCAAGGCATCAATATAATCAATACACATATACATAAATATAACAACTGCACGGATTCACATTGTGGCTAAAAGAGTATAAATCCATAAGTCCATTATCCGACATGATATTCGGGACTAAATAATTATAAAAGTGTAAAAATGGTTGAAATCACTCATGACCAGAGTAGATAATCATGTTAATTCATGGATCGGAATCTTTCTCAGTCAACTTATTTAAAAAACATTACTAGCCTCTTTTATATATAAATTATCCACAGAGTTAGGCAGTTATTATTATGAAGAAATCTATTTTTAAGATGAAGGTAGGATTTACTCTTATTCAGGAAGAATAGTCATATGATGATATTTTAACAATAATAACATCATTTTCAGATATAATGATCATGAATGTACTGAATCTATGCATGCCATCACAAGTATCAAAATCAATGAAACCATAAGCATCATACCACATCTTCCTTCATCCCATACCATATATATATATTTATATATGTATATACTCCCTCATAGCTACAATCATACCTTTTAAAAGGATAAAGACAACCTAGATATACAACCCTAACATAGCACGGCCTTTGTCCCAAATTTCTGTCCAAAATTATTACAATATCATAATCATGGCATTAGGCCCATATATGTATCCGAAACTCATGTCAATAATCATCACTATACATAGTCTCATATATAAAAGTCATAGCATATTTATAAGGAATAACATCACCAGAAGCTATATGACATATCAATAGGCATCTTATATATAGGAGGCATAATATCAATATGCATCTTACATTTAGGATGTATCTCATATCCTTGAGGAATAATATCAATAAGGCCTAATTCATTACTTTGAGGCATATCACATCTATAAGTCATCTCATATCTATAGGTTATGATTATCATAACTATGAGGGAATATTATCTTTATAGGCCAATTGTCACATTTAAGAGGAGTAAAATCTCTAAAGGCTCAATATCGTATCTAAGAGTAAATAACATCTCTAAAGTCCAATATCATATCTAAGAGGAAATAGCATCACTAAAGTACTAATACCACTTCCATATAAAATATCATGACCATAATCCATTAGTCATAATATTGGGTAAGGAATCATAATTTACCAAGTCGCGAAGTAAACTTATTCTGAAGGATCAATAGTCTCAACTACACCAAGCATCCGCAACTAAGTCCACAAGGACTAACGCAAGTCCTGGCCTAAGTGGGCCGGAAGAACCCACTTCTAATCCTCAATTTCCATATTGGGAAATCTACACCCCAAACTAGGCTAAGGTATCTAGTTCAACTTCTAGATGTCAAGTAAGCCATAAACCAACCTAAGATAGGAAATTTGTCTAGAAACATGGGCATTTAAGTCAACTGCATCTAAATTGATTGTTTCAAGATCACAATAATAGTCCAAATAACGTTGAATGTACTTATCATACTTCCAATGCAAGAACCGCATCCTAAACCTAGCATTATATCATATCCATGCAATGAATTAGTTCAATCTAGGGAGAAGGCAATAAGGTTCTAGAAAGTAGTAAGCATTTCTCCTTACGCGTCTGAAACCCTCATCAATTCCCCAAAATATGATAAGCACGCCTAACTCATCCTACTCGTGATCAAACTTAACATTCACATTCATATTCACACACAATATGTACCATACATCATCTAATGAAGGAAAGTAGACACAAGCCTACCTCAAAGCCGAACCGCAAAACCTTACATTGTTCACAAAATGTCCATCTTTACTTCACAATGCTAAAATGCAATCACACTATAGAAATTTTAATCTACTCATCAATACTAGAATAACGATATCCATATTGCACAATTTTGCTGTGGGTCTAAAAACGATACCAAAAAACCCCAAGAAAATCCAACTTATGGAAAATACATTTTCTAGGCTAACCCAACTTGATATAAAGCTTATGGAGTTAAAACCCTCTGAAATGGGTGAAAAATAAGCAAATTTTAGGCTAAAATCAAGCCCCCAAGCTATTTGGGGTTTTGGGTAAAAAACCAAGATATTCCTCAAGATAGTGATGAAATGTTACCTTAATTTTCAAGTTAATCACGATAATAGATGTCTAGCAAACTCCCAAGTCACCCCAAAGTTTATATATTTGAGTTATGATAACTTGTAGGGGTTCTAGGTCTCAAAGATGAAGAGATAATGACCAAACTGTGACCTAAGGATCATTATATACCCATACAAGGTAAGGTAATGTTGTTGTCGCAATCCTAGGAATTGTTATCGCAATCCTTGACTCAGAAAAAGGATATTGCGATCGAAATACCTTTTTTCAATCACAATAGTACGATCAGAAAAGGCCCTTTGTGATAACACATGCATCAACACCAACAAACTTGGAAAATTTTCCAAGTTTACACCAAGGCCTGGAGATTCATTCGAAGTTGATTTTCATAGATGAACTATGTAACCCCTCCAATCTTGATATTACTGACGCGTTGGCAAAGTATGATTTTCCATATAAGGTTGTTTAGACCAAATATCTGCCCTACACTTACATTTTCTAATTTTAAGCTTTTTGACCAATAGGTTGAAATGAGCTCGGGTGCATCAGGATTCAGACCAAAGGTTTACACAACCTAAAATCGATATTCCAGAGGTGATGGCATAGTTTTGTATTTACATCTGAGATTATTTTACTGATGTTTTTGCATAGTGGCCATTTGGAACCATTGAAGACTTCTAAAAAAGCAATAAGCTCTAAAAAACAAACAAACTATCCATAACTGAACTCTTATTCCCTTCATGTCATAAATGTCTTGGGCAGCTATGGAGAAGCTCTAATAGAGAAAATAAGCAAAAATATAAAAAATGACCAAAAGGGTCATTACATAATGTACCTTGATACATTGGAATATGCTACTAAGATGGGGTCTGAAAACCATGTGGTGTACTTGCAAACCCTCATACCTAGAGAAAACCCTCTTAAATACCCATTATATAGGCCAATGTCCCTTGTAGTCCTAGATTATTAACAAGGTTAGACACAGTGTAACCTAGAAATATCTTCTTAACCAGAATTTGTACATTGTCTTGCTCATACTCAAACTCAAGGGACTCTGCCCAAAAAAGAATATGATTGATCGCTTGAGCCTGACCCATACCATGACATATACCTTCTATTATATTGTGTCCTCTATCCCATCAATAAGTCGCAACATGAAAAGCCAACACTTGGGTTGGAATGGACCCCTGAACTCCATCCAATGATGCACAATTCCTTATCGTCTATGAGAATCTAAGACAAAAATCCCAATTATTAGACAAAGGGATCATTCACACAATAAAAAAAGAAAATTTTACCAAAGTCCCATAGCCTCTCAACGATAGACAACTGATATCTCTACACTGATAAATAAGGATCTAAGAGCCTCAACTTATAGATAAACCTAGGTGTCTAATGCTAACTTGTCACAACCCAAACACAAATTATGATGGTACCTATGTCATCCCACTATGATAGGTAATATAAATCAACACACAAACCATGAAAAAGAACTAAAAATATAGAAGGAGATAAATAACAATAACTCACAAATTGAAAATCAAAATCAAAAGAAAGAAGTCACAAGAAAAATACCTATCGCCAAATACCAATAGTCACATGTCAACCTCTTAAAAATGAATTATAATTGGAGTATTTGGAATATCTCTAATACAATGAAATGACATAAAGACAAAATAGGTATAAAGAAACCATGAATCCTATATATCTACCTTCAATCCCTAAATGTCCAAAAATCCATTCATGAATAGGGGCTAAAAGCAATGTCCTATAATGCCTAGCTCAATTTCTGCATATAAGGCGCATAAAATAGCATAATGAGTATGAAAATATGTATACTTAGCAACATCATTGACCAACCTTAATTTAATATGGGGGTGAGAACCACAAAATAACAACCATCTAAAAAACCAAAGAACCTGCATTCAATAGGGATCACCTAGACTAACAGTCAAATATAAACATGAAACTAACAACTCATATTAAAATTGTTGATATTTCATAGCTGTCCAAGATAAGATATATGTAATAGTCCATCTATAATACTTCATACCTAGGAAACATAATTAGATGAATATGATGTGTAAAATGTATGCCAAATAATAAAATAATATAATATTATTGATGAGTCTAGTGCATGTTTATATTACTATTATACATCAACTAAAATATGGCTAAAGAGAACCATGGGGAATCATGAGGTTTATTTACCCCATTAGGAATACCCCTTTTAGGCCTTCAAAGGAACTTAATCTGGATATTTCCAAAGGGCACAGAGAGTAACAGAATCTGAATCCCACTCTAAGCCATCAAAGAGTAATAATGTCATGATCGAATTTCTCAGGTCATGATGACACCTACTATACCCCTCTAGTAGGTAAGCCAATACCGTAATTTGGAAGTGCAAGTACTAAACTATCAATGAAAATGAAAGTAACAATAGAATAAATGTAACAAAGGGGTTAATATATATAAGACAACTCCCAAAACTGGGTAAAGTTAGTACAAGAGGTTGTAAAGTAGTAAGAGTATAAGGTTTAATATTGAATAAATATGCAAATATTACCCATATCTAGATTCAATATAAATATTAGTCTAAACCATCAAAAGGAGAATAGTAGTAGTCCAAATGGCAGGAACTCACTCGAAATCTCTGATCCATAGCTTCTCTGCATAATTCACACAACAACAGTGAGAAACTATACTATGATCTATAGGCTGCAGAAGGGAAGTATGAGTACCAAACACATGGTACTCAGTAGGCACTAAGATCCAAAGTTAAGTAAAATATAGATAACATGCAAAAAAGGAATATCAACTGCAAACAACTATCCAAGAAGCTAACATAATAAGGCTTGGGAGATAATAAGGATTAACTATCTTATTCAAGCTATATCCAAGACTAAAGTATTATATCATATATCGCAGGCCCATGTATAAAAACTAGTAGACAAAAGATATATAGTAGCATACAAGGCCAAGGGATACATATACAATATGAATAAACAAGGGAAGAGAGAAATGTATGGTAATTCCATAGCTAAAAATATTATACACATATATACAAGACTAACTCAAAAGTAACAACAGTTATTACTAGTATGACCTTTTTAGGGAATCCTTACGAAGTAGGAAAGTTATTACTAGTATGACCTGGACTATAGTTAATGTCTAGCCATGAATATACTGTCCATACTATAATCTATCATAAAAGGAAAGGGATCAAAATCATACCTCAAACCTTACTACCGGTCCATAATGAACCTGCCACGAACTAACCATAATAACAACAATGAAGTAATCGGATAGTCTAGACAAACAATACCTAACCGAGGCCTCATAAACCTGGAAAGTTCTATCTACACTCAACAAATAGAAATCATAGCCTATACCTATGCAACCCCTCACAAGTCTAATAGATATAAGCATCAAACAATATACAAGTGCTAGGCAGTGCATATACATTAATGAATGCAAAGAAAATCCAAAATATCATAATCGATTCTCATGCTGCAATGTACCAATATGTACGCCTCCTCAGCACGATGGTTTGGAAAGGCAGGACCTATGGTGAACTCTCTTCAGTGTCTGGATGGTTCATAGACAAAGGGGCTCCTAGGAGATTTAGGAATATTTATATACATTAACTTAGTCCCAATCTAGGATTTTGTATAGTCCTAATCATTAATCTAGTCCATAAAATATCGTAGATATGTATATAATAAATGAACGAACTTAAACTGTGGATAAAAGAGTGTAAGTCCATAATTCAATTTTGAGGATCAACTCTTGTACTAAATCATCGTGATAGAGTAGAAAGGATTAAAATCTCATGATTGACGTAAATAGTAGCAGTAATGGAGTGGATAAACAATGGACTGAATTGAATCTCGAACATAATTGCAAAACATTATTTTTAGGTTAAAAGCTCAGAAATTTTTAAGTAAGGTGGTGTGATTTTCTTTTTTTTAAAAGTGGAAAGTGAGAATAAATCCTTTTTTAGAAAACAATAGTAGAATCATTATTTTAGTTGGAATCTTTCGACTATGTGAGCATGAATTCACAAAATCTATGCATAACCTCACCATTATCTAAGCTATATAATCATGAGAAACCAAGCCTTTATAAACTAAATCCACATCCTTCATAAGAAAAGAATACTCACACAGAGTCCAAATAATGTCATAATCAAAACCTCTATCCAAATAAAACATAACTAACATAATAATAATTCTAGAATGTGAGAAACTATAATCTAAGCCATTAAATCAACTGATAAACTTAATTCTAAAGGGTCCTTTGCATCAACTATGATCAAATGCTTATAATCTAAGGTTAGAGCATTCTATAGCTATAACAAGTATTTCATCTTAAGGGTCAGTTCATCTATCTATTCCCTAACTCATAGATTAGTCTAAATCATGTTATTCTACCCATAATCATATCCTAACATTCTTACCTAACATGAAAATTATATCATCCACTATCTCATGAAGAGGAGTAAACAAAATCCTTCCTTAATGTTGAACTGTACATCCTTAAATCATCCATAAATTTTCCACTCTTCATCCACGATCTTAAAAATCTTCCACACTACCAAAATAGAAATGTATACATCATTAGGAGTAAAATGAAATGCATATTTCTATATAAATGGTGGAGTAGGAATTAAGTTCAAGAATAGGACCACGGGGCCCATAAATAGAATCCCATATTGAATCCATCACGAGATCTCAAAGGAAAAGAAATGTATTCTTACAAGTTGAGCACAAATAGTGCATAAATCGGGGCCCAATCAACCTATAAGCTCAAGGGATTTATGGACTTAGTTTCAAAAAATTTACAATGAGAAAGGATGACCATTTATGGGGAAATCAATGGAATAGACCAAGGAATATTAGGCTAACTTTTCTTAGCTTCAATTGATGATTCCCCACTCTTTTACTCTCTCTAATCACCCAAAAATGATGAAGAAAAAAGAGGGAAATTAGATAAAGAAAAGGTATTTAACAATCCCTAGGTGTCGCTCAAGAAGTCACTTGACCACTTAAATGGCTACCACTAAAGCAGCACAAGTACGCTAAAGACTCAAGCCAAGGTATGCATGCATCGCTAATCCAGTCTCCTTGTCGCTAAAGTGACGTGTGCTTAAGCGGTCCTTGGATACTAAAGTATTGTTTGCTTAAGAGGAACTCAACCAAATGGCCAAGGCCACTTAATCAGCTAAGGGTCGCTAAAGAAACTTTCTCTTAAGAGACCAATGGTCTGCTTAAGATATTGCTTTAGATGGAACCATGCACTCGATTTTGCTATGTCCAAATGGACTTCAACCAGGTTCTTGGGATTCGTTCAGAAACCCATACATGCAAAGGAACTATACTACCATACCAAATTCGACATTCTGTACTTAATGTAACCATTAAAACTTTCATTTCAAATTGTTTTGACTAAACATAAGGCCCATACATATAGTTTGATTTTCCATCCTAGCCACCCAATAGCCCAAAACTTCTCTTAAAACTTTGGGACGTGAACGAAGGTTCCAAGAACATGAAATCAACATTTTAAAGCTGATGGCATTATAGGAATTCTCATCCGAGGTCATCTAGTAGAAGTTTTTGTCTGAGTCTAATTCCTTAAAAGTGAAAGCTCCAAATTAGGGAAATTATGCTAAATCCAAAATGAAGAGTCTAAAAACATAACGACAGTTCCGACAAGTCCTAAATGACTCTTAGAAGATATAGGAAGGCTCAAAATACCCAAAATGCTCAACAATTGAGGAAATAACGTGGAGGGACATTATAATATACAGTGCTAAAAGCACTTTCTTAAAAAATGGATAAAAGGAGTACGGAAGATCAAAAGGAGGAGGTACTAGGCTCACATGCTTGAAGCAAGACTCACCATATAACCTCTACGGGGAGACAACATTACGAATGGATATTGCAATAGGTATTTATTTTTGAATCAACATCCTTACTCCTATGCCAAAGAACCAAAACTCAACCTCAACAAACAACTTTATCCAACTAAATTTTTAATGGATGATACACAAAACTAAAAATAACAACACACTAATAACACTCTGATACCAACACTATCACACAAAAAACTTATCAAAGCCAAAGGCCATCTTAGGCATGAATCATGCAACAAACTCTAATATCCAAATCTAACTATCATTTTCCTTTTAAAACCTATTATTTACTCTAAACACAGTAGAAGGTCATTCAAGTCCTGTCCATGCAAACACATCACACAATCCTTGTAAAATTAAAGTTGATCCACCAATAATCCATAATGGTGAGCATAAGGATAGGCCCATAAGGTGCTACTAGGGCATACAAATGTTAATGACAAATGTCTGGAAACTACTCCCAAAGCTACAACTTGTCTGAAAGACCCTCAAAGCTGACAGTTGGAATTTGGAAGTAGAATCACTAACCACTAGATGATCTTTTTTCAGGTTGTCCCACCAATTGAGGATAAAACCATGCTTAGTCTGCAATGAGTACACTTTTTCTACTAAAAAGACAATCCAAAATCCTGAAGAAAGATGATAACCATGATTATGTGTGGAAAAAACCATCATCAAGTGTCAATGGGATATCATCCAAACATTTGCCAACCATAACCCATTTGAACTGAAGAATACATAATAGGTAGCTAAAGAGCATATCTAACCTTCCTATAGATGAATGCTCAACGAACCCAAATTCTAAAAATAGAGGTTGCACCAAAGGTCTATACTCACAATTAAAATCTCAACATCAAGGATGAACCGCTCGGTCTCCACTATCCAAACAAATCTTCTAGATGGGTAATTGTCTAGACTTAAAATCTATCATAACCTTCAATTCACCATTCCAAGACATCAAATAAAAAATTAAAGCCAACAAATCAAATCTAAAGGCAAACAACCAAATCCCCTCACTATTAAAAATCAGGCATACCTTCTCTAGATCCTGTCGAATCCAAAATCAAACTGTATTGAAGAAAAAATCATAACAGAGGGAAAATTATTGGCTTAAGGCATAAGCAATCCATTCCATATCTGTTCTAGGACATGAATCATCAATGCATATCTCAGAACTCACAAAGGCTACAAACCACACTATTGATTACAAAACTCTAGCAACTCAAAGAAACACAACCTTAGTCAAAAATTGAAAAATAAAATAATTAACAAAGTACTGATTGGCCAACTCATAAAGAGATCAAAAGAAAAGATCACCTATCTCCACCTCCCTTAACTCCACTAGAATAAGAAGCACATCATGGAAAGAACAGAGTATCCAACTCTTCACCAATACCTAGACTAAAACTATCACTAGGAGATGAACCAAAAAACCTGAAGGGAAATCCCAAGACCTTTTGACCTCAACATCAAGACCTCTTCTGGGCAATGTACTAGTCAAAGTAGAAGAATGGATCCGAAATTGGTTGACCTTAGAAATAGGCTATATGGAAGGATATCCAATGTTAACATTTCATCAAACTAAAATGTAAGTCCTAGAATCTCAACTTAAAATAAAAAAATATAAATAGTCCACCAATGTTGAACCATAACAGAACCATAGAAGGTCAAACTACATTAACTTTTCATAGCCCACTCAACAACTGATCTAACATCACCAATAGAAGATAAAAATGACTAATCTCACCTGATATAAGAAAGAAAACTATCCAACCAAGCCAACTACCTAGGACAATGAACAAGAATTTTGAGGAAGGAAATTTCGACTACAATATCAAAACAGTTAAAATAACAACAATATCAATAAAAATACTAGAATAAAGAATAGATGGTGCTAAAAATAAAAATCAATGACCGCTCTAGAGACATGGGAAGGCCAATGCGCCAAGGTAAATCACACTCAAACCCAATTGTTATAACCTTAAGGAAACACAAATACTCTTTCACTTTATCCACTACAAAAAGAAATTATCTATTGGTGTAGTCACACAATTAAGAACTCTACACCAACGAACCAAACAATCAATAAAAAACAACCAAGAAACATAATTATCGATGGGTATGAAAGCCCTAATACACTCAAATAATAAGGTAAAGGTAGGAAAATAAAAGTTGCACCTATCATAGTGGAATTTGATATCACATGCCTGATGTGATCAAGGGAGAATGAATCTGTATGGGTCCAAACCTAGACTAAATATCTGAATCACCAACTGAGGATCTATGTGCACTATCTCCAGTTAAGGGTACCATATCTCTATGAGATGAATGTCAAAAAGCTAAATGATTAGTAGTCCTTAATAGAGGACACTCTCTAAACTAGAAATAGCCTCTATAAAGTCTTAGAAAAACCATGATGCCCTAACCTAGGGAGAAACATAAGATAACCCTAACTGGCTGACTAAGTTATGTCAGGTACATTCCCTAATTAGATGATGATTCTCCCCTACAATTGTAACATGTCTCAAGTGTTATGTGCTAGTGAGGAACATATGTTGGCCCTATATTAACAAGCAACTCGCCTCTAGGGAACTCTCTAGACTAATAGTCATTCTCACCATAGCCACATCAATCTTTTAGAATACTATAAGATACTAGACCCACTAATCCAAAACAATAATCATGGCCTAAAGATCCATACCAAATACACTACAAGGACTGATAAGTACTCTCTCTAATGTGACAACGATGACTAATTTAAGAGCCATCTATATTCTGCGACACTAAATACTTAGAACTGATAGGCTACATATAAAGTTGATCTCTACCAGGAGGATCCCTACTCTTGGATTGAATACAAATTGTACTGTACTAAAGACATGGCATTTTCTCTCCACACCATCAATATAAATACTTGCCCTTTCTATAGCCATCGCATGATCAATAACCTTAGGAAAGAAAGACCCAACTATTATTAAATACTTGATTCCAAATATAGTGGCAAAGCTAATCCTCTAATAAATCCACACACCATGTCATGCTTTAAAGATATATCAGAAAAGTATGCATGGACCACTTGATTAGAAAATTCTAATAGTCTAAAATTTACAAAGAACCATACTAAACACCAACGAATCAAACTCAAGCCTAAGAATTGCTCGATAAAATGGATCTTATCTTTAGAGGTGAGGTATTCATAAAAAATCTTAGACATAATGCCGAATCTTGAAAAGGTTTAAGTGTTCACAAACTCTACTAGAGCGTGGGCTATTTCAAATCCTTTGGATGATGTTGAAGATCTTCGATATTAATCTTTTACACCCTAGATTAAAGTTGTGCTGAAACTCTGGGAATGCATGCAAAAGTTCTATTTGCATCTACCATTAGCCTTGTATCATCCATATAAAGTAGTATAAAGTCAAATAATATACTAAGGGCTCATAAAATATAGATATAGGACAAAAAGTAAAGAATAAAATTTCCTAAGAATGCCCTATAGCCTCTCGAAGATAGGATACAAACATCTTTGTATGAATTTGCATGACTCTACTAGACACTAAACTCTTGTACCTTTATAATAGTAAATCTATGCTATGATACAAACATTTCTTGACCCAATTTCTCATGTCATGTGGCACCTACTGTAACCCACTAGCAGGCAAGCCAATCTTGTAGTCCAAAAATGCTAGTAACGGACTATTAAAGAAAATAAAAGAAACAACATAATAAATATAATAAAGGGGCTAATATAAAATAAACAACCCCAAGTCATGGTGAAGTTAGTATAAGAAATCCTAATACAATGAGAGTATAAGGATCAATTTTGAATTAATACACAGAAATAAACTGTATCGATATATAATATAGAGATCAGCCTAAATCATAAGAGGAAGAATAGTAATACTCTGAATACTAAGAGCTTACCCAAAATCTCTGATCCATCGCTACTCTACACAATGCCAAGAGCCGAACAATGATTTACATACTATAAAAATATAGTATGAGCACCAAATACATAGTACACAATAAGAAAATACTGACTAAGGTCCAAACATAATGCAATTACAGATAATACGCAAAACATGAATATCAACTTTAGGAAACTATCCAGGAAGCTAACATAATAAAGCTAGAGAGTCAATAAAGACAAACAATATGATTCTAGTAAAATCTAGGACTAATGTACTATAATGTATATAGCCGGCCAATATAAAAATAATAAGTAGATGAAGGATATATATAGTGCACAAGGCAAAAGAATACAGATACAATATGAATAAATAAGGGAAAAGAGGATATATGGTAATACCATAGCTGAATATATAAAAATAATTATATATATAGGTATTAAATTCTAAATCAAAGGTAACATCCTAAGGTAGAAAACCTAACGTCTTCAGGGAATCATAACCAAGTAGTAAAGCTAATACTAGCATGATCTGGGCCTATAGTCAATGTCTAACCATTAATACAGTGTCCATACTATAAATCACCATAAAATTAAAGATATTATAATCATACCTCCAACCTCATTATACATCAATAATAAACCTTCCACAAAATAACAAAAATAAAGTAACCAGCATGTCAAAACAAATTATACCTAAAAGGGACCTCATACATCTCAAAGGTTCAATTAAACTCAGAAAATAATAATCATAGTCTATACCTATTCAAAACATTATAATCCTAATAAATATAAGAATAAAACAACATAAAACTAATAGGCAGTGCATATACACGAATGAATGCAAAGAAAATCTATAGTACGATAATTGATCTAAGTGAAATAATATATCTAGTGTATACACACCCTCTATCTCATTGGGTCATAAATAAAGGACCTATAATAATTGTTATTCTCGAGCATGACTCACAGAAGAATGCACTCATATAGGATCCAGGGATAATCGTATATATTAACATGGTCCCAATCTAGGATTTTTAATAGTCATCATCATCGGTCTACTGCTTTTAGTGAAGAAAAGATATATATATATATATATATATTTAATAATTTCTTGGACTGAAACTATGGATAAACGAGTGTAAGTCCATAATCCACTCCACAAGATCAACTTCGAGATTAAATTATCGTAATGGAGTAGAAAGGGTCAAAATCTCTCATGCCCGAAGTAAATGGTTATCAATGGAGTGGATAAACCATGGACCAAAATCAACCTCAGTTTAATTTTTAAAACATATATTTTATTTCCAAAAGCTTGTAAATCATTAAGGTGGTACAATTCCCTTTTAATAAGAGAACCTATTTTAAAAGTGGAAATTGTGAAAAAATCTTTTTTTAGAAATCACTAGTAGAATCATTATATTTGTTTGAGTCATACCACTATGTGAGTATGAATGTATTAAAATCTTTGCATTCTATACCCAATATTCAAATATTACAATTATGAGAATCCATGACTCTATATATACCGAAGCCACATTCTTTGTAAAGATAAAATACTCACCTCGAGTCCAATTGATATCATAATCATGGCTTGGGTTGAAGAGTATATAACTAAAATGATACTAACTCTATGATCTGGGAAACAATGATCCAAGACATCAATCCAAGTAATAAAGTTTAAAATAAAGGGTATGTAGCATCAACTATGTTCACATACTTATAATTTAGAGTGATAGAATTCTATAACAATCACCTATATTTCATCTTAAGAGTTAGTTCACCCATCTTCCCCGGTCTCCTAGATTAGAATAAGTCATGGTATTCTATCCATAATCATATCATAGCATCTTTATCTAACATATGATATATATCATGCACTATCTCATAAAAGAGAGTAGACTAAAGCCAACCTCGATCCCGAATTGCAAATCCTTGAATCATCCTTAAATAATCTTCCCTAGCTCCATGATATTAAAATATTTCCACACTACAAGAATAGTAATCGAGATTTCATTAAGAGTAAAATAAGACCCATGTTTCTATATAAAGGGCCAAGTCAAAATTAGGGTCAAGAACAGGCTAGTGGGTGTAGTGACCATATATGTTATTTCATTGATTTGAATGCATTTCCATATTTTCAAGACTTCCCATAGTTTTTATAGGTAATTTATGACTTACCAAATATGTCAGTAAGATTATCATATAGTTCGTTTGGATTTTCATCTCATTTTCCTACTTTGGAACTTTTATTCTTTAGGATTTGGTATTGGACCAAAAATCCTTGTAGATGACATCAAATGAGAAATTTAACAGTTCCATCAACTCTAGAACATTGATTTTTGGCTAGGGGGACCCTTGTTTTAGATCCAAAGACTTCCAGATATGTTTTGGGCTATTGGGCGGATTATGTAAAAAATGTAACTATAGGTGTGGGCCCAACACTTAGTCAAAACAATCTCGAATGAAAGTTTTGATGTTTCCATTAATTTTAGAACAACAAATTTTGTATGGTAGAAACGTAAGTTTTCATGCACAGGGTTTGGAATAAATCTTGTGAACCAGATCAATGTTCATTTTGGACTTGGTAAAAATATGGTGCATGGAAACTAATAGGTCTTCTTAAGAACTTATTCATCTTATTTAGGGCTAAACACCTTAGTTCCTATGTCTTATTAGATGTGGTACGCTTTAGTGCCTTATGGTTGCTAAAGCGATGCCCGACATAGTGTCATTGGGGCCTTTTTAGTTGCACCAACGACTTTCTGCCAGACCTCTTTAGTATTCATGTTGTTGCTTTAGCGGTATGCACTATAGCATTATATGTAGCCTTTAAATTACCTCTTTCCTACTTTATTTTCAATTAATTCTTCCATATTATCACACCAAATTGAGTTTTCAAAGAGAGGAAAAAGTGAGAAATCATCCACATAACCTAGGGTAAGCTAACCTAAATCTTCTTGGTCAATTCCCATTTATTTTTCCTTCAATTTCCACCCTAAATCATGGTGAAATTCTTAAAAGCTCGATCTTAAATTCTTAAATTTTGAAGGTTGATTTGAGACCTGATTTATGCTCTGCTTGTGCAGAATTTTCGAGAACATATTTCATTACCTTCGAGGAGCCTCATGATGGGTTATACTTTGAATTCTATTTGCATGCCTCGCGGGACCATTTTTGAGTTTAAATTTGACACACCCTTGATAAAGAAATATGGGTCTCATTTCATTGCAAATGATGTATCGATTACTATTTTGATAGCATAAAAACATTTTAGGATTGTGGAGCCAAAGCGAATGATTTATTTATGATTCAAGGACTTGTGGTATGTTATAGAGGTAGGATTATTTCTTCTTTTCTCTTGAGATGGTGTTTTATATATGCTACATGTTAAATAGGGATGTTAGAACATGAGTGTGGGTAGAATACATGACTTAGCCTAATTTATGACTTTAGGGGCTAGTAAGGTAATTAACCCTTAAGATGAAAATAGTTATTATGCTTATAATATTATATTACCCTAGGTTGCTAACATAATATATATAGTTGAGACTAATGAACCTTTAATAAGATGATTACTATGGTACTTTGTAGATAGTGATGGTTTTTCCTCATACTATAATGTTGTGATTATATCAGATATACTGTTAGTCCTAAGGTAATGGTTGTGATATGGTGGTTATGTTGGGTATATTATATGGTTCAAGGCCATGATTATGATATTTGTTGGATTCCCAGAGTGTTTTATCTTTCTAAAAGATGTGACCATAATTGTTAGATGTTTTGATGGTTATGATCATATTTTTTGGAGTAAAAAGTTATGGCCGTTTTACTGAGAGCTGTCTGAGCTGTCCAGAAGTGAAGGACAAGCTGACGGACCATCAAGTTAGTGATGTCCTGATAACGCTCAATCTACAGCTCTCGTAGGAGTGTAAAGCGGTCGTTAGCAAATATAGAACCCAACTGGGTTGGGTATCGATCCCACAGGGAATAGCTTGGTCAACAAGTAAGTAAAGATTACTAGACTTTTAGTGCAAGTCTCGTAAAAAAGGAGGGAGTCTTGTCGTGCAAGTAATGTAAACAAAAGCTGAAAATAATAAAGTAAAAAGAGAGAGATTGTTACGTTGGTTGTAAACAATGAGAATTGAAGCGTTGGGGTTATGTCCACCTTCTGAGGTATACGTCTCTATTGGCTATGAGTGTGTAGAATTCTGACATGCAATTGCTTATAGAGGATTGTAGTCGATGGTAAATCCAAGCGTCTCTCGACCTAAACAAGGACTATTTCACTTTAACTCTCTCAAGATTAAATCGTGTCTAACGGTATGAATTCTCCAAGAGGTTAGTCCAGTTACGGCTCTAGCTTTTTAATAGGAAAGGGTGTCCTACTACCTTGACATTATCTCTTTTCCAGACAAATAACTTTTCTCTCGAACAAGTTAAATGTTAGACTGGCGTATTCTTGCGTTTGCAACCGCAAAGAATGTAGATTAAGATGAAGAGAATAATGATATAAGCAATATACGTTCCTCGAACTCACAAACTCACAGCAATAGATAGTAACTCATTCGGCTTCCATAACCCCAACAGAGAAATTTAGTTACCCATGAATGCGAAGGAGATCACGATTGACATTGTTGTTATACCACAAGATTGAGTAATTTCGTGTAGCTTAGGTGGTAGGCGTGAGGCGTGAATTCCTAGGCAAAGTAACGATTCTCTTGTTGTGAAATTTAAGAATGGAAGAGTAGAAGAAGAAAAATAGAATTAATGGAAAGATTAGAAGAGTTTAGAAGATGTAAAAAGATGATAGAAGATGTAAGAAGATGAGAGGGATGGAAGGAAGTATTGTGTTCTCCCTCCTTCCTCCCTCCTTATTCTCAATCTCTAGCATGATAGGGTATTTATAATACCCATATCCTAATCCTACTAAGCTAATGAAATAAATAACCGAATCCTACTAGACTAATGAAATCCTTAACCCAAATGTACTAGGTTAAGGTAACATTATCATAATCCACATAAAATAATGAAATACATAACCTAATTGTACTAGGTTAATGTATCATTGTCAAAATCCAGCTTTGTGTCTGTAAGTCCCCAAAGTCTTCAGAATTATTGTTTTAGCCCGGGACAGATTTTTCATGCAGCAGTTTTGGTCCTTAGGCGTGTAAACTCCCTTCCCTTCCTTCGTGAGCTTTCTTTTGCGTCAAGTAAGCCATAAAATGCTGAATTCTGCATCATTTATACCTGAAACTTTACTAATCATGTTTGTTAGCTCATTTACGGGAAAAAGGACTAAAAGTGCATGAAATATATAATTTGTTCTCAAAACTAGGCTAAAATATGGGCAAAATATATTGATATAGGCGTGTAAATTCGCCTATCATCATGTCCCGCCACTTAGGCCGTCAAAACTGAAGCAGTGAGGGCATTTTATGGACCAAAAAATGACGGTGGGAGTGATGGTTAGTCACCAGAGTGACGGTCCGTCACTCTAACCGTTAGAATTGTCTGAGACAGCGCTGAAGCACCGTTGTAAAAGGATTTTTGGGTCATTTTTCACCCTATTTAATACCCAATCACCCCAAATCAAAGCTCATAAATTATCCTTCATCCAAAACATCAAATTTGGGTTCATTTACAAGATCAAAACCTTTATTTCTTCTTCAAGAAAAATCAAGAGAAGTCAAAAAATCAAGAATCTCTCCAAGAACCTTCAAGAAAGAAGTTTTCCCAAGGTATGTAGATGTTGATTCTTGGGTCCCTTTCATCCAAGAATCTCAAGTACCCTTTTTTTAAATCTCCAAGATTTATGTTTATGAAATTTTAATGATTCTTATGAGTTGTGATTCATGTTTGTCTACAAGAATTAAGTTTTGGCCTTAGTATGTGGTATTTGTGTGGTATATGGATTATATACTTGTTGTTGATGTTGAATGATCTCCAAGATGGGATATTTATGTGGTTTGTATGAATCTATGATAATATATTAGTTGGAAACATGTAAATTTGGTTGTTCATGATGAGTAGTTGGGTTATTATACTTATGCCTAAGTTGTGCATGTGAGGTGTTCGATAAAATGTCTAAGAGACTAGAAATCAAGCATTGTAGTTAAATTATGACCTAATGACAAATGCATGCTACACCCTTATGAAAATAATGACTTCTAAGATATTGTTATGTGTTATAGTTGTTGATGAAATATTCATGAAGCTAGGTCGATGGGCGTATGGCATGTTGTTATATGCACTCCCCTCCATGTATAAGACTTTGAGAACTATGAGTGTCACAAAATTCCCTAGTTAATGAATTGTACCATGATAGTGTGAAATGCCCAAATAAGTGTGAACCTATGCATGTGTAGTGTTTGTTGAAGGACCTTAGTGTACAAGTGGATATGTGATAGTAGTAAATTTCCCAATTATATGCCCTTTAACATATGCTAAGTTTTTAATACATGCCAAGTGGTTAGCAAGTAAGTTATGACATGATAGTATGAAGTTTCCCTAAGCCATGTGATACCCAAACATATGTCAAGACTGATATAGGAATGAAATAGTTATGGTAAAAACCTTGTTGAATAGAGTACGATCTAATAGCATGTTTTCCCTATGTTATTATATGATTATTATTTCGAGAAGCTTAAAGAGACCCTTTGGTGATTGTGATGATAAATAGAGGCCTATGTTTCCTAAATGCTTGAATGCTTGTGTTGATGAATGAATGATTGTGATGATGAATGGATGATCGTGATGATGCAAGCATGATTATGTTTAAATTTTATATTATCGAGTCCTGGGCGTATTTATACCCAAAAATAGAGCTGTTGTCTAGAGCCGGTGTCAGTTTCACGATAATTCCAATCGATCCATGATTCTCAGAACTTAGTGAACTATATAACTCTGTATCCTCAGACAAGTGCAGAACATAAGAAAAATCTGTAATCTCAGAAATCTCTGTAATCATTGTATCACTAGTAATCTAGCCCCAGTCCTGTAAATTATCTCAGATCTAATAGTATTCAAATGATTCAATTCTAATCTCAGAAGTGATTTGAGTAATCTATTCAAGCTTTGTATCATCAGTCAGATACCATGATTCGATACCTTTTTCCGTTAGATACAAAACTAAGTAATCTAAGCGTAACTCAGTTAGATATCTTGAGAAACATGATCAGTATCAAATTTAGCTCAGTCTAAGTTTAGTTAAGAATCATATCGATGTCTTTTAGTTGGGAGTAGGATTCAACACCGAGGCTCAAGGATGGGAACTCACCTACTAGTAGAGGGTGTGATTCTTAGAAGCAATCCTTGCACTCCCGAACTATGTACCCAGCGTAGGTTGAGACATCATACTTGCTAGTTTAGGGTAGATTAGCTGGCTTGACCTATTAGATGAGGGTTCCACCATTCTCGTTTGAGTACCTGATATATGAGGGTCAAATAAAGTAGTCTTTACTAGTGGCATGGTACTGACACCCTTCCAAATGGGGCACAGGTTGGACCCCAACTTAGCTAGGTAGGGCATGTCGGTTAGAAGACTACTTCCCACAGTCTCAGTTTCAGAATCAATCTCAGACTTCAAGAAAGAGATCAGTTCAGTGTACAAAATGCAAGGCTGTTAGATACAGGCCATCAAGTATGATTATCTGCAAATTCAAAGATCCGCTGCTAGATAGGCCAATCTCAAAATCATTTATCTGATCTCAAAATCAGTTATAAAGTAGTATTATTATCCACAAATTCAGAGACTACTAGCTAGATAGGGTTGATCTCAGTTTCAGTCCATCATTCTTATTATTAGCAGATTTGGAGACAACCTATTAGCTAGGGTTGTTATCAGCTTCAGAAGCTTCAGATACTCATAGTCTCAGTATGTCCAGAAATTTTAGAATTTTAGTATATTCAGTATCAGTTACCAGAGTTATTCTGAGTATGCTCAGTGACAATATGGGCAGTATGTTTAGTAATTACAAATTCCTTATGTATGTTAATCCAACTCTTGCGTATTATTCAGTTAAGTTATCCTCATGCATAACACCTTGCATTTAGCCTTACCTCGTCTACATACTCGGTACATTTTTGTACTGACACATTTGTGCTATGCTGTTTTATTTGACACCATAGGTTTAGAGGCACAGGATCCAGAGTATCCCATCAGTTCAGTGCCAGTTAGCAGCAGTAGCAGTGAGTCCTCTTCTTTCAAGGATGAATCTCAGTTTACTATTATTGCATCATATTTTGTTTATATTTTCAGTTGACGGAGTTAGTTGGGGACATGTCCCATCAACTCCACAGTTCAGACACTTTAGAGGCATTTCAGACGAATGTAGATGTATTAGTATTCAGTTTTTAGTTTTGAGTATGCGTAGATGTATTAAACCTTATGGCTAGTTTTCGCATTTATTTTAGATATTATGTAGTGTACAGGTACAGATATCAGTAAAGGGTTATCTTGTGGTCCTTCGGGTCCATAAGCACCGTGTGACGTCTTTGGATGGGATCTCGAGGAGTTACAAAATCACTTCACAACTTAGGGACTCTAACCTATCAACTCATCAAAGATATAGAGTGACTTAAAGAATTGGAGACTTTACCTCATCATCTATCAGGGAAGTGAATTGATACGAGTTATTAGAGACATTACTCATCATAACACAACACACACAATTTTAAAACATTAGGGACTTGAACCCCTTATCTAATAAGGCACAAATCAATTCAAACATTAGGAACTTTAGTCCATGGCCTAACAAAGACATAAATGAATTCAAATCTTAGGCACTTCAACCCATTGTCTATCAATGACCTACATCAAAGTAAGGATTTTAACACATACCTCCATCGCAATCTTCTAGAGTGGAAAACAAATGCAGGTACTTGGACTTCATCTCCTCTTCTGCCTACTAAGAAGCTTCCTTAGACTTTTGGTTCCTCCATAGAACCTTCATCGGGGCCACCTCTTTCATTCGCAATCAGCGAACTTGCCGATTGGAGATCCTCACCGAGATCTCATAATAGCTCAAGGAGATTGAGATACCAACTTCTTCCAAGGGAACAACCAAGAAAGGGTCACCCACACATTTTTTCAACAATGACACATGGAAGATAGATAAATGGAGTGCATACTAGGGGGTAACTCCAACTTGTAAGCAATATTAGAAACCCTTTTCACGATAAAGTAGGGAACTACATACCAAGGATTAAGCTTCCCATTTTCGCGAAATCGTATTACTCTCTTCATTGCAGACACTTTCAAGAATACGTAAGCGCCCACATTAAACTCTAAGTCCCTATGCCTCACATCTGCATAGGACATTTGGTGACTTTGAGCGGTTTTCAATCTATCATGAATCACCTTCACCTTATTTAAGGCTTGGTGAAGTAATTCAGGCCCAAGCAACTTACCCTCGCCAACTTCGTACCACCAAATAGGAGATAAACATCTCCTACCATACAATGTTTTGAATAATGCCATGCCTATACTAGAGTGGTAACTATTATTATAAGAGAACTCAATTGAAGGCAAATGGTCATACCAAATTCCACCATAATCAATTACTCAAGCCCGCAACTTATCTTCACAACTTTGGATAGTTCTCTATGTTTGACCATCTGTTTGCATGTGGAATGTGGTAATAAGGCTATCCCTAGTTCCCAAACATTTATGGAATGACTTCGAAAGGTGGGATGAAAATAGAGGACCACGATCTGAGAAAATAGATATCAGAGAACCATGCAACCTCATAATATCCTCAAGATACAACTTAGCATAATATTCTGTCGACAAATTAGTTATCACAGGAAAGAAATAGGAAGACTTGGTTATTTATAAACGATTACCCAAATACAATCACATTGATTCTAGTATCAAGAAAGACCGATAATGAAATCCATATTAATAGACTCCCACTTCCACTCGAGTAAGATAATTTCTTTGTATAGGCTACCGGGCCTCAAGTGCTCAACCTTTACTTGTTGGCACTCCATACACTAAGCCACATGGATAGCAATATCACAGTTCATATTATTCCACCAATAGAGCTCCCTAAGTTCATGACAGATCTTGGTATCACTAGGATGAATAGCATAAGAGGATCCATGAGCCTCGGCCATTACCCTTTCCCTCAATCCATCAACGTCGGGAACACATAGCCTACCTTGGTACCTTAAGATACCATCACCACCAATTACAAAGTTCGCGACTTTCTGTTGACCCATATTACCCTTGATATTAATCAATTTGGGGTCCAATACTTATTTTTCCTTTATCTCAACAACAAGAGTTGATTGAGATACCAGATAAAAATATATGCCACCATCCTCGGAGTCTGCAAGTCGAATGCCAAGATTTATCAAATAGAGAATATACTTCACCAACTCTCGCTTATCCTCATAAAAGGGAAAAACTCCCCATAGACAATATACTAAGAGCATCGACGACTATATTCACCTTACCTAGATAGTAATAAAGACTCATATCATAGTCTTTCAATAGATCAAGCCACCTTTTTTGCCAAAGATTTAACTACTTTTTGGTAAACACATATTTGATGCTTTTATTATTAGAAAAGATATCAGCATGAACACCATAGAGATAATGCCACCAAATGATCAAAGCAATGACCATAGCTAACAATTCTAAGTCATGGGTAGGGTAATTATTTTCTTGAACTTTTAATTATCTAGAAGCATAGGACACCACCCGACTATGTTAAATCAATACGTAACACAAATAAACTCAAGAAGCATCACAATAAACCACAAAACCATCACTACCCTCGAGTAAGGTCAAAACTGAAGCCAAAGTAAATTTATCTTTCAACTTCTCAAAAATACCCTCACACACATTGAACCACAGGAACTTGACCTTCTTTTGGGTCAAATTGATAAAAGGGGAAGCTATAGTGGAGAAACTCTCCGTAAACCATCTATAATAACCTGCTAGACTCAAGAAGCTCAAAATATCAATTGGAGACGTAGGTCTAGGACATTTCTTAATTGTTGTAACCTTTTGGGGATATACCAAATCCCTTCACTAGAGATGAGATAACCAAGAAAAGCTACAACTTTCAACCTAAACTTACACTTGGATAACTTAGCATACAAATGATGATCCTTTAGAGTTTGAAACACGGCATGGAGGTGATCTACATAATCCGCCTCACTCATAAAATACACAAAGATATCATCAATAAAGTCAATGAAAAATATGTGCAAAAATGGATGGAAGACCCTATTCATCAAATCCATGAATGTCGTTGGGGCATTGGTCAACCCAAAGAACATAAAAAGAAACTTGTAGTGACCATATCGGGTTCTAAAGATAGTCTTAGGGATATCTACATCCTTAATATTAAGTTGATGATAACCCGATCTAAGATCAATCCTAGAGAAATACCTTGCACCCTAAAGTTGATCAAAGAAATCATTGATTCGAGGAAGAGGATATTTGTTCCTTACGGTGAGTTTATTCAACTGACGATAATAAATGCATTTATGAAGGAAAATATCTTACTTTTGCACAAACAACACGAGAGCACCCCAAGGAGACACACTAGGCCAGATAAAACCTTTATCTAAAAGTTCTTTCAAATGCTACTTATGTTCTTTTAACTCCATCAGAGCTATTCTATAAGAAGAATTAGAGATCGAACAAGTGTCCAAAATAAGATCAATCCTAAAATCAATTTCTCATTTAGGAGGAACACCGAGAAGATCATCAGGAAAAACCTCAAGAAAATCATTTACCATGGGAACGGACTCTAGAGAAGACTCTTCTGAGTTATAATCTTTAACTCTGACCAAATGATACAAACACACCTTTAAAATCAACCATTTGTCTTTGAGATAATAAATAAACTTTCCCTTAGGCACTAAAGGACTACCTTCCCATACAATGAGAGACTAATTAGGGAACTTAAACATAACCCTATAGGTCCGACAATCTCAGGAAGCATAGACTGAGTGTACCCAATCCATTCCAAAGATGACATCAAAATCAACCATGTCTAACTCTACTATGTAAAGAAGGGTGTCTCTTTCACCAGCAGATATCACTCACCCAATATAGGCCCTTCTACCAATCATAGGGTATCAAACTGGGGTAGAAATAGAAAAAGGAACCGACAAACTCTTGGGACCATAATTAAGACACATAGCCACATACGAGGTCACATAAGAAAGAGTAGACCCAGGATAAAAAAAGCAATACATCTAACAGGAGAAAAGTCTCAACATACGTATGAAAATATCAAGAGATGCCAAAGAATATTGCCTTGTAGCCAGTGCATATAAGCGGTTCCAGCCAGTGTCGGTGCCAGAAATAAAAGAAGTGGCAGACATAGCAACCTTTGGTGCGAGAGTAGATAGAGTAGCAATAGAGGCCCTGTTCTCCCAAGAAGCTTCTAGAATGAGTCACTCACACTGCATGTGCCAAAGCTGACCATAATGAAAACATCTATTCTTCCCCTTCTCATACTGACCAAGATGGCTCTGACCACTTAATATACATGGAGAGTAGGGTGGAGCCGACTGGGTACTACAAGTCTAAAATTGGGCACTATGTGCCCGGGACCCGGCACCTTACTGAGAGCAACGACCACCCGATAACTTCAGGTAAGGAGAGCGAGCACTAGTCAAGGATAACAAACCTTAAATCCCCCACTTTTTTCATAGCCACATGCCACCATCCCAACCACTCTTCTCAAAAGTCCTAAACATCATTCCTTGCTTCTCTCTAAGCTTAAATTTCTTATTCTTCTTATCCTCTACTTGATGCACATATATAATAAACCTACATATGTCTACGTTCTCGATCAACAAAGCTGCCTAAATTTTGAGAACTGTCTCAGGGACAATCCTGGGATAAACTTACACATTCTAGCCCTTATGCTAGCAACCAGATCGAGAGCATACCTTGATATTTGATAGAATTTCAAGGAATAATCTTGAATGGACATCCTGTCTTATTTCAAGTTCATAAACTCTTTCGGTTTAGCTTCCCTCAACTCTCAAGGAAAGAAGCGGTCAAAGAAATCCTTGGAGAAATCCCCCCAAGGATTGGGGCTAGCATCAACACCCTTAGAAAACTCCAACCCTTTGAACCATTAGTTTGCTACATCTTTCAATTGGTAGGAAGAAATTCAGTGGCCTTAATCTCTGTAGAATGTATGATTCAGAAGATATTCTTGATTTCATTAATCAAGCCTTGAGGGTCTTTCTCAACCTTTGTACCGGAGAACATGGAAGGGTGCAACCACATAAATTAGCCAATTATTTTAGCCTCAGAAGGAGCTAGAATTGGAGCACCACACTCTGATTGAGAGGTTTCTAATTAATTAAAGAGGTTGATAGATCAACAAAACTCTGCATTAGTAGCATCTATTTAAGGTGACTAAGGAGGAATGACACTCTCATAAGCTGGGTTAGTGGGTGGAACCCCATGAGGATGGCCTAATACCATAGCCCTAGCCCAATTCTGAACTCTAGAAAATTGATGAGCTTCATCTATAGGTCCCTCAGTAGAGTTTACCTGAGTTTAGATCTCCTTTGAGGCTTGATCTGAAAGGTAGCAAATGGAATCAGAGGAATTAAAGTCCCAAAACTTTATAGCTAGAGATTGAAATATTAGAAACGGAAAAATTTCCTTAAATGTCTCATAGATTCTCTTTTATAAGTCTGACGCACTTCACATCCATAAAAAAGACTCTAATTGACACGACATTGTGAACAACCAACTGACCATGAACCTAGGATCTGATATCAACTTGACACACCCCAATCTTTAAGCCATGTCATATGGGCACCTCAAGAACTCATGTATTGGGGTTCTCCCCATAACCCAACCTAAGCATTTCATCATATCATATGATTCTAAGGAACTCCAATTTGCAAGATAAGGTCAGACTAATATTTTAATACCCCAAAGTTTCATAACTAAATTTTTTTATCCCAAGAATGTCAAGTGTTATCTTATAAATTGAATGATGTTTATTACATGAGGAATTTTCAAGATTTTCACTTTTTGTCATGTGGGAAATTTAATAACCTTTCCATCGATATAAAATTTGCCTAAATCTGATAATCGGGTAAGAAGTTATGACTATTTTAAGTTCCCATGGTAAACAATTCCATATTAGTCAGTGGCGCCCCGCGCCATAGGAGAAAATGGCAATTGTCCAATTCCAGTAGGGGTCCGTGAAAGTGGTGCATCGTACCAAACATCCAAGTCACAAATGAAGTGGCAATGCGATGGCTCTGCGTCGCGCCATCCCTCAATTTCCTAGTTGTGAAATTCCAGTTACACGGCGAGATAGCACCGCGTCGCGCCAGGGGTCCAATTCGAGAAAATTTCACTAAAATTAAAAAATGCATCTAGGGTTAAAAGGGTCAATTTCCCACCCCTATTTAAGTCTTTAAACACGAGATTCAGCTATTTGGAACCCAAAATATACTAGTTTCTAATAATTTTCTCTCAAGAACAAGATGGGGTTTCAATTTCAAGAAACTCTCTTCGTCAATATTTTCTAAATAAAGAACTAAGGTATTTCATGTGTTGATTCATGGGTCTCTCTCACCCATGAAGCTAAAGAATCTCTTTTCAAAATCCAAGATTTGGGTATTTGTGAACGTTCATGATTCAAATTGAATAGAAATTCATATTCATGATGTTGTGTGGTTTTGATTCATGTTTTAAATTACATATTCCAATGATTGAACCTAGTATGTGACGATTTTCATAATAATCATGATAAACCCCCTTTAATTTACAAGTTCATTGATGTATCCTTGATTTCTACATTTGTTGATGATTGTTTAATGTCACACCTCAATTTTTTGAACTAGAATGCTACACAGTGCTCATGACCTCAAAGTACCACAAATTAATCCATGACAGATATTTGTACCTGTACACTGCATAATATATGTATATAAATACAGAAACATAAATTGAAAGGCCATATGGTTCAATACTAAACGTAATCTGAATAATAATAATGTCTAAATAAAGTGGTATCACAATACCAAAACAAAACTGAAATACTGAAGTTTGAATCTAGTATGTAATTTAGTCTGTAATCTAGTATGAAAGCCTCTAACTGTCTGAAGTAGGGAGTGGAAGGAATATGTCTCCAAATAACTTGTTACTACTGAAAGCCTAACTAAAATACTAAAGTAATAAAGTAGTAATCATGTCCTCAGAGAATGAGGACTCACTGCTAACTCTGACTGTTGAAATCTGTAGTGCTACTACTGCTATGGAACTCATGCCTCTAAACCTATGGCGTAAAATAAAACATCATAGTGCGAATGCATTAGTACTACTGAATGTACTGAGTATAGAGTGAGGTAGGCTAAATGTAAAGGGTTAATATGCATGAACAATGCTGACTGATATGAACGTGAGAATACATACATGCATAAGTAACTATAACTAAACTCGTGGTGATACTGACTACTAAGTCTGAATGCTGACAACATGAGTGTACTGATATTGAGATACTGAATAAATGATCGACTATTTCTGACAATTCGAATTATGAAAAACTGGTCTTATTTACTGTGTCTAACCGTCCTGAAAATGAATACTGATAACGTGAGTTATGATGACTTATATAACTGATATGACTGTGATGATCGGCATAACCAATGTAACTGATACTGAGCTACTTTATTTGACAGTCTAAGTTTTGAGGGAACTATCTGAGTTCCGTTTTGTATGGAGTAACTGAATTTGAGATCACTCCTATCTAGTGGGTGATCTTTGAGTATAATGATAATAACGATGATTTGACTATGTCTCAGATCAGTCCTATCTAGCGGGTGATCTCTAAATCTGATGATACTGATATTGATTGACCATAGTTGAGATCAGACCTATCTAGTGGGTGATCCTGGAGTCTATTGACAATGATTAGGATTAACTATATTTGACAGTCCTGAATCTATAATACTGAGCTAAATTGACTGTATATGATAGTCGTGAAATCTGAGAAACTATCGGAGTTCTTTTACTGAGACTGGGTTGACTGTATTTGACAGTTTTGATTCATTAACTGAAACTATGGAATGTATTCATCTAACCGACATACCCCTTTCTAGCGAGTCTGGGGTCCAACCTGTAACCCCAGTTGGAACGGTGTCAGTACCGTGCCACTAGTAAGGATAACTATTTTGGAGTCAGTCCTAATATAGCGGGTGTCCCCTGGGATCAATCCTATACATTTAATATGCTAACAGGTGATCCCTAAGTATGTCAGTCCTATCTAACGGGTGACATCTCATACCTACGCTAGATACGTAGTTCTGGAACTTAGGGATTGATACTAGGGATCTCAGTCCTATCTAGCGGGTGAGTCCCTATTCTTAGGGATGCTCAGTGCTGAATCCTTCTCCTATCTGAAAGACACTGAACTGATTAATTGAGATGAACTGATTAACTAAACTGACCTGATTAGCTGAACTGAAATGATTATCTGAACTGATACTAGTGGTATTGTTTAGCGGAGCTAAACTATCTTTACTAAGTTCCGTTGACTGACGGAATATACTGATGTCCGAGGACTGACTCTGAGTACTGTAGTTAATGAAATTTTTCTTGGAATACTAAAATCACTGAGATTACTGAACTACTGAGATTTCTGAGATTTCCTGAGTCACATGGGTGACTGAAGTCTATGGATCATGGCTTGACTGAGAGTATCGTGAAACAGGACATGGCTCTAGGCACATAGCTAAATTGTCGGGTACAAGTACCCCGAGGACTCAATGAAAGGAAACTGACAAAACATGACTTTTGTCTTCTTGAACACATGACGAATATTCATAATTCAAAATACCATAAGTTGGGGATTTCATACTACACATAGTTCTCAAAGTCTTATACATGGAAGGGAATGCACATAAAAACATGCATAAGTCCATCAATCTAGTTTCATGAACATTCCATCAACAATCATGATGCATAATAATATCATAAAATTCATTATTTTCATAAGGGTGTAGCATGCATTTGTCATTTAGGTCAAAATTCAACTATAATACATGACTTCTAGTCATTTAGGCAATTTATAAACACCTTACATGCACAACTTAGGATAGGTGTAATCAAAAAATTATTCATCATGAACAACCAAGCTTACATGTGTCCAACTCGTATGATATCATAGATTCATAACAACACATAAAGATTCCAACTTGGGAATCATTCAACATCAACAACATGAACATAATCCATTCACCATATAAATAACATAATATAGAATTTAAAAGAGGGTTCTTGGACTTCATGGATAAAAGGAATCCATGAATGAACACTACGTATACCTTAGGGATTGAATCTTGAAAGAAAATTGACTTTTCTTGAATGTTCTTGAATTGGGAATCTTAATTCTTGAGCATCTTGTAGAGAGTGTGATGGGATCTTGAAGTTAATTGAGAAGAAACCCTAAGTTTGTTCTTGGGAACAAAGAGGGTTAAGAGCTTTTGAAACTAAATACCAATAGCTAAATACATATTTTTGGTGTTTTAAGTCATGGGTGGTAAGGTTTAGGGTGAGGGTAAAATACCAAAATACCCCTACGAAATTACTTTCAAGTTGCTGAAATTATCAGCTAATGACCAAGGCTGATTAGCCGTCAGATCTGTGATAGCCCGTCAACCTAGGTAGTCACCTAGGAGCTGGAATTGATAGGTTGATGTATAAACTTGACGACATGGATGATAAGTCATCAGAAATGTGATAAGCCGTCAGATAGATCGTCAGAAATGTGATAGCTGTCAGACAGGTCGTCACTCATTTTCCAGGCTGACATGCTGGAGTAAAATGGGTATAACTTTCTTCTCCAATATCAGATTTTGGCGAAATTAGTATTGTTGGAAAGATAATTCAATTATATATCAGGTGGTGGTTAATGAGATAAAAAAATTGTAGTACAACTAGAGATATGCCCATTTGAAGTTGACTATAGAAATATCCTTCCCAAGAATTCAATCTGTAAGGTATGTTTTGATTCGTCTGATAGCTGGGAGTTATTTGAAGCCTTAATATACATCTGAATTACTCATAGAAACTATAAAATAATCATGATGTACTATGAATGGTATTTATATATGGCACTAATAGTGGTTTGGAATTTTTGGGGTATTACAATATCCCCCCGGGAACATTCGTCCTCGAATAAGACTGACTAAGAGGGGAGGAATGATAGACCGAGCATGAACTGAACATTAATAACTCAAACATGATCTCATGAATGACGTGTCTGATAAAATGACTATATCAAACTGAACATGCATATCTGATGCATGTGTAACTGATTAGTGAATGCATGGCTGAGGTTTCTGATAACTGAAGTTCTCGCAATGAGAATGCATATCTAATGAATGATTATATAATTGAAATGGCACATGTATGCATGACTAAATATGCAATGGTACTTGATATCAAGTTTATGATGTAATCCTTAAAAAGGAACTGAATAAGTTTAAAGAGAACTGTTAACCTACACAGGAATGCTAACGAGGCTGATATCATATACTAAACATGCATGAGCAGAAACATGAAAACATAATTGAGTTTGATACGGGACATATGAACTGAACATCATGAACTGAACTGAGCGTCTGAATACATGGCTTACAGCTGAGGTTGGGATTTTAAGGGTCAACTTATGAGTACCCTATACTCTAAACTGGAATCGTTATGCAAAGAGAAACTGAATGAGTTAAGACATGAGAGAATTAAGGGTTTATGGGTTATCTAGCCCTTGGGACACTATGTCCTTATAAGAACGCTCACCTTGTTGAGACACTGGGGTGATGCACAAGGCATCTACGAACTAGATTATAACTAAACCTTGGGAGAATGAAACTAATGCATGATGCATAAACTGAACTAAACCTGCAATTACTAGAAGGTTCTACCTTGGAATAGTTACATTCCCTGAGACTTTGGATAGCATGAATAAAAGCAAGGATGAGAAAAAAAAACTATACCAATCTGACTGCTTGATTGCTAAACTGACTTGCTGATTTTACTAGCTTACTCGTGCTGAAACATAAGTTCAAAGAGAGAAAGATATCTAACAATGCATATCATGAACACGAAATACTTGTAACATACCCGAATCTAGGTCAGGGAAGTATTCTGGATCATGACGGGTCTGGAGTGCATAAAGTCTATTTTGACGCTGACCACTCTTGGTGCCCTGCTGACGCAAATCTTTAACCCTTTATGCTAGAAAACTACACTCTTGCATGGTATGTCCTATCTTGCCACACCCAAAGCACACATCACTGTCTTCCCTACATGCACCTAGGTGATTCCTACAACACTCTTCGTAAAGTGGATAGGTAAAATTCCTTTTCTAACTAACCTGGGCCTCAGATCCTGGCGCCCTATCATGACAGTCATTCCTGGACTTGGGTACTAGTGCATTAGCTGAGTATGGAGCTGGGACTCAAAACTTTTGAGTATGATTAGAACGGTTACCGCCATGTGACTTATGTTGAGCAAAGCTGAAACTACCTGTCCTTGCTCTCTTACTCTGTCTCTCTCTCATCCTAATCTTCTGCTCCTCTATCTATTGAGAATGAGTCACAAGCCTTGCTAAAGTCATATATCTATTCAACATTACAGACCTGCACTCATTGACAACACTATCATTCACCCCTGAGACAAACTTACTCATCTTAGCTTTGCTATTTGCAACCACATGAGGGGCATATCTGGATAACTGAATAGAATAAAGAGAATAATCTTTCACCATTATGTTTCCCTGCCTGAAGTTGATGAAATCTAGCACCTTAGCTTCTCTAAGCTCTAGGTAAAAGAATCTATCAAGGAAGAGCCAAACTCATCCAACTCTATAGAATCTGCATCATCTAACCTTTCTGACTTCCACTATTTGTACCAAGTATGAGCCACATCCTGCAACTGATAAGCTTCTAACTTAGCACACTTAACAGTAGTATCTCCCGTGATGTCGATAACCTTCTGAATCTGATCAATGAATTCCTGAGGGTCTTCATCTGTCTTAGACCTAAAGAAAGAAAGAGGATTCATTCGGGTGAAGTCCCAAATTCTAGCTGTAGCTGAATTGGCCAATGGGTTAGCCGGAATAACAGCTGGTCGTTTATGCTGGGCAGCGACTGACTGAGCAAAAGTAGTGAATACATCCCTGAACATCACATGAGAAACATGTTCACCCAAAGGATCTTCGGGCTGAGGGCCAGACAGACTTCTTCTCTTGGGAGGTATGTTATGAAATCAAGAGGAGAAACAGGTTTGACTGAGAGATTAACTTGAGATTATGCTCACTCTCACGACATGAATACTGAAAGAAAGGAAACTGTTCCTAAAACATCTCATAGCTTGCTGTACGTAAATGTGGCGCACAACACACCCATGTACAAGACTCTACTAGATGCGGATTTTAGACTTCCTAGGACTTTACTGAACCTTAGGCTCTGATACCAAGTTTGTAATGCCCCAATTATTTGAACTGGAATGCTACACGGTGCTCATGACCCCAAAAGACCATAAGATAACCCATGAATGATATCTATACCTGTAGACTGAATAATATATATATAAATAAAGAAACATGAACTAAAAGGCCATAAGGTTCAATACTGAACGTAATCTGAATAATAAAAAATATCTGAATAAAGTGTGATAACAATCAAATTACACTCTTGAATGGGTGTAGGAGATCGTTGACAATATAAAACCCAAAAAGGTTGGGGTCGAATCCCACAAGGAATAAGGTATGAACCCAAGTTGTTTGAGATTTAATTCACTGATAGTTTAATGTTTCCTGAGATGGGGGGTTTAAGTATAACGAATAATTGTTGTTCACTTTAATTTCGATGTTTGTAATCGAGAGCTTATAAAATAATCAGAATTATATTCACTAGGGCTTACGGTACATGGCAGATGATAAAGGTGATTCAAGATTCTCATGGTGGGCAGGATAATAAGCTATTTTTATTGATGTTATTCTCAAATGTCTCTCGACCTACTTAAGCATTTAATTTCAAAATCCTCTCGGACTTGGGGAATTTTTATTCAGTGCCTAGATTTTACCTTAGGTTAACCAACCTTGTTACAACGCTGATTATGAAATGAAGTATTTCCAAGTCCCTGTTGATAATTCACTTCCTACTATATTTGATTTCTTTCTCAAGCAAATCAAAGCAGGTGTGTCTACTGTTTACAACCAACATACATTAATTAAAGCTTCAGAATTATCAATAAATCCTACCACCTACTGAATCATGAATACTTAGCACCTTTTCAAAACCTAACCCTTCGCATAATTTGGGTTAATGGAGTTTAGCCACTCATGATGCAATAAAAAAGTACACAAGTTGAATTCATAGTTGGGCAGATTAACTTATAACGATGATGAAAATCAAGAAGTATAACTTGAACTGAATCTTAATACAAAATTCCCAAAATATTGACGATAATCTTCTCTCAACAATAATGTTCTAGAGCGTATTGGAACGAGAGAGAGAGAGAAAAATCATGCACACGTATATTGCAGGATATGTCAATGATAATTATAAAACCCTAAAAACTGCTATTTATACTTGAGTCTAATTAAGGAAATAAAATAACAACTTACGTAAATTTCTCGGACAGGTGACGCCATTAGGTAATGCCTTATCAAGGGTCTGATGCCTTATCAGGAATGGCGTTAGATTTCCTTCAATGTTGACAAGATGTAAGGCTGATGGTATGGATGACAACGTATCTTGAGTCTGACGACGTATCATGTATGTCGTCATCTCTTCTTCCCTTTTTATAATTTATGCCTAAGGCTGACGATGATCCTGACGCCTTATCATAACTCTGACGCCTTGTCACAAAATGTCATCACAACTTCAACTCATGCCTATTATCTGGTGAAGGATGACAATATTTATGACGGTGTATCATACTTTTGATATCCTATCACCAGATGTCGTCACAAGATTTAACTCAGGCCATGTCTCTAGTTAAGTTTGACGACAACTGTGATAGACTATCATAGGGCTGACTACTTATCACAGATGTCGTCAGCCAAACTTCTCTTCAAATTTCTCCAGATTTCAACTTCTTTTATCCCATTCTTGTTGGTTCTCTATCTCATCAGCTTAAACTGTAAAATAAAACATAAACAAATCAAAAATGAAAAAAGTTTATTAAGACTTCACAATTATTCTCAGTCGAAGGCCTTAAATGTGTTAGAAATTACTCCCACATCAACACCCTCAACTTAAAACAATTGCTTGTCCTCAAGAAACTTAGCTCAACTAAGGGAATACATAGCACATTCAGTAGCCAATTTTCCATTTAATCTCAGGACATAGTTAACACCTCCAAGGTCAATCCAATTAAAACCAACTATGTATACCATTGAAAAACAATAATGTATCACAAAGGACTCAAGCGATGGAATCAATCTTAGCAACAAAAACCATTCATATACTAATGCTACACTATGTAAACAAGCAAGAAGCTAGAAACAAAACCAGGGTGCCCTCACAACAAAGCAATCCCCCTCCTCTTATGTAAGGAACCAAAAATGTAAACATTAGGGTCTTAAAAGACTCTCACTCTCAGAATGAAGTTCCAATCGGTGTATGCCAAGTACCATAGGATTGCCCTTATTTTCATTACTAAGACCTTTAGATAGGCCAACTAGGATCACTATATGACTTCTTTTAGGCTGGGGATGGTATGATATTCAAGGACAATTATAGTGACTATACCTCCTTGACACTACACTACTCTCTTAGGGTTCACTCATTAACCTCTTTTTCTTTTCCTCTTCTCTTGATCACACATATTCAAGTTGTTTTTTTATATTAGCAACCAACTTTTATTCATTTTCTTTTATTATACCTCTCTTGACACTCATTTTACACAATGCATCCCTATGATAGCTACCCTCAACTTAGCCTATTTTCCTAGGTCAAGGTGTATAGTGTCCAAGAAGGACCAGGGCCAAAACATGTTCATTATGGTATAAATGGGAAGGTAAAAGGTGTCATAAGCAAAAAATGGTCAATTTAGGCTCAAAATAGGGATCAAGGGGCATTATGCACATAGGGAAGTCTATTTAGGCTATAAGTGGGTTAATCACAAAATGGCCTATGATCCTTTACTAACCCTACCCTTCAACTATGGTACGACTAACCAATCAAGTTTTGTCTTTAGCATACAAAGGGAATTAAGTAGTTGCTCACACACACATGGCATACAAGTATATTGAAGGATATCACTTATCTAGTTTATGCAATTGGTCAGCAATGATCGATAAGCAGCTAGAACTAATGCAACAACAAAATTCACAATGGTCACAAGTAAATGTTATTCACACAGTTTTACAAACAAAACATTGGAGAGGTGTTCAAACATCAATCAAAACATATCAACTGGTTTCTGTACTTGTATTTCTCCTAGTCAACATTAAATATGTTACAAAAATAGACTACCTTACACCCTCAACTTAAAATCAAAGAAAAACTAAACAAGGGTTAGAGTATACCTTGAATGGATCAATCTTAGGGGTCATGGGTTGCCTCCCATGCAACGCCTAATTTAACGTCGTGGCATAACTCTGGTATCTCGATTACTTCAAACTTCATTGAGATAGATAATGGTGATACTTTTCACTAATTCTTTTGGGCCAATGTAAAGCTTGGCACATTGCCTATTTACCTTGAAGGTACTGCCATCTTCGTTTTCAAGTTCCACTACTCCAGATGAGTGAACTTGACTAACTTTAAAAGGGCCTGAACAGTTAGATTTCAGCTTACTTGGGAACAATTTTAGTCTGGAATTGAACAAAAACACCAAGTCACCTTTTTGGAATTTTCGTTTCTCTATTTTCCAATCATGGTATTTTTTCATATTTTCTTTATATAGATCTGCTCATTCATATACCCTGAGATGGAATTTATCCATCTCATTCAATTGCCCCAGTCTCAGCTCTGCTACTTCCTTTTAGTGCCCATAAGGCCTTGTGCTCCAGCTCTATTGGTAGGTGGCAAACTTTCCAATAGACTATCTGAAATGGTGAAATGCCAATGGGTGTCTTGAAAGCAGTTTGATATGCCCATAAAGAATCATCGAGCTTTCGAGACCAATCTTTCTGACTAGCGTTCAGCGTTTTGGATAGGATGGATTTAATCTCATGATTTGACACCTCCACTTGCCCACTTGTTTTTGGGTGGTATGGAGTAGCCACTCTGTACTGTATTCAAGACTGTCAGATACAGTCAACTCAGATATACTATAAAACTCAGCTAGTTCCATCAGATTCAGGATTATCAGATACAGTCTCTCATATCATCAGTTATATCAGTTATCAGAATTCAATTATTAGTCATGTTAGTTATCTGTAAATTCATGTTATCAGTATCTCAAATATAGTTAGTACATATTCATGCATGTATTCTCACGTTCATATTACTCAGTTAGCCAGTATTATTCATGCATATGACCCCATGCATTCAGCCTACCTTCCATGCATACCATTACATTCAAAGTACATACGCATTTGCTCTATGGTGTCTTATATCATAGGTTCAAAAGCACGAGATCCATAACATCAGTAGCATTCCAATCTCAGCAGTCAGAGTTAGAAGTGAGTCCTCATCTCTCGAGGACATGATCATTTATTTTTTATATCATTAAGTAATTTATTAGTTGGAGTTAGTTAGGGACATGTCCCATCAACTCCTCATTCAGATATTTCAAATAGTTAGAGGTTTTCCAGACTATCATGTTATTTTAGTTTTGTTTTGGGTATTTCATACCCCATTCAGACGTTATATCTTTATCAGTTATGTTACAGTCTTGAACCTTATGGCCTTTCAGTTTATGTTTCTGCAATCATTCAGTAAATTATGTTATATACAGCTATAGATATCCGTCAAGGGTTAGTTTGTGGTCATTCGGGGTCATGAGCACTGTGTAACATTTTGTGTACCAGATCTGGGGCGTTATAAACTTGGTATCAGAGCCTAAGGTTCAATAGTGTCCTAGGAAGTCTAAATTTTGCATCTAGTAGAGTCTTGTGCATGGGTGTGTTGCGCGCCACATTTATGTATAAGAGGCTATAAGATGTTTTAGGAATAGTTTCCCTTCTTTCAGTATTCATGTCGTGCCAGTGAGAATAATATCAAGTCAATCTCTAAGTCTAATCCATTTCTCCTTTTTTATACAAAACATGCCTCCTAAAAGAATAAACGGAAATCAGTCAACCCCTCAATCCGAAGAAGTAGGAACCCATGGTTTCTAGTTTTGAGAGGGCATACTCAACATTGGTAAAGTCTCACAAGGATTTACAGGACTCCCATGAGAAAATGAAGAAGAGGTACAAGTTCTTTAGGAAGATGTGGAAGGGGGTTAAGGGACTATGGAAGTTCCTATAACCCCGTGACTGATTACCTTATCTAAAAGTAGGGTGTGATGATGAGGCCCATACTAAGTGGTTAGGTTCTGATACTGGTGGTGGTGCAGAGTCAGCAAGAGAGAGCAACAAATGATGTAGATTTAGGGAGCATCCTTTACTCTTACTTTATTAATTATGTAGTGGGGGCACTACTCGGTTTTTAGTTGGGGGTGCTAGACCCTAATTGTGTATTATATCGATATTTTATGGATATTTTGGTAACATTTGGGATTATTTTTATTTTATTTTGAGTTGAATTATTTGGGCGCACTGATGATGCCCACATTTCATGGATTAGTTATTTTGTCTATTTTTAATTTTGTGTTTTACTTTATCTTTATATTAGTTGTGATGATATTGGATGAGTTTTTCCCTATGATATATTGGGTGACGACATTCTTATGGGAAAAGAGTCATATTTTTTTTAGCCATAGATGTAGGGGAAGTCTGAGTACTTGTGGCATGAAGGTCACAAATGCAAGGGAAGTCTGAGTACCTGTGGCATTTTTTATTCGGGATCACATTAATACCTATGGAAAAATTGAGTAGTCATATGGTTGGTTAGCCCGTATGAAATCCAGAATGTAAGGCAAAGTCTTGGGTTGTTGACATGGTAAGAAAATTTATGTGATGCAAATGTCATAGCAAACACCCCCCGTCCGTCCAAAAAATTTTCAAAAATCAAGTGCATGGACGTGAGCAACCTTGTAATAAAACTTTTTATCTCTTTGTGACTCCAAAAATTTTAGTTTATGAAAATTGATAGATACACCATTATTTCTCTAACAAAAGGAGAAATTAATCCCCATTAGAAAATTTACATGGCATGTGCAGTGGGTTGTTTTGAATCAATCTCACATATATATGTGTCATATAGAACTTTCCCCATTAGTCACCCAATGCTAAATTTCTATTGTATTTTCCTGGTGAGATGATCTTAGGCCATCTTTGTGATAGTGGAATCCCACTTAGCCTAACCACTTAGCCTAAAAAGCTACCCGATCATAGATGTCATCCCTAGTCATCCACTTTGTGCCTTTGGACCTTTCTTTGGGAAACAAATTACGATTCGTGAGCCATTCAATTTTTATCCCTCTTTCGAACCATACCCTTCTTGAACTTAAAAATGTAACTTAAGGCTAAAAGCCTAAGTTGGGGTTGGTGAAGATTGAAGGAGGTAAATTTGGGCCATGAAATTGTAAGTGAATGCTAATGAGCTTAAGCATTGAAAGAAAAATAGTTAAAAAGATAAAGGACCCAATGAATAAAAATATGCATGAAATTTGCAAGAAAAAGACAAAAGAAAATGGGTTAACCAAGGTACTAAAAGTTTGCATTTGTAAAAGAAAATAAAGTGGCCCATAGTCAAGAGTTGGATTAAATAGTGTGATATAGATGTTCAAGGAGGGTGTAGCCTTGTTTTTCCTAAATTATATCCTACCTCACCCCAAACCTATGTTACAAGCTCAAAAGCCCTTCGAGATCTCAAATCATTTACTTTCATTGTAGTGGTGATTGGAAATAGGGGCAAGCCTTTGGTATGACACTTTTTAGCATAGAGAGGTGTTGTAATGGAGATAATTTTGCACTTCACTTCCTTATTGCATATTTGGTAGCTTTGACTGTCGAATTTTCGTTCTTGTGGGGAGGCATGTGAACAAGTTGAGATGGGTAATGTTGCCATCTTCCAAGAAAAGAGTCAAAATGAGTATAGTGTAGTTAAGATCAAGAAGTGAGTCACTTCTAGTGTATCGGTGATTGTTTCATTGTTTCTCTTTGAAGTATTTTGCATTCTTCATTATTGTGATTTATGTTTAGGGTTGTTGAGAGAATATCTTTTACCATATTTGAAGATCTACTTAAGGTAGTAAATAAGCTTGATATCATTGTGATCATTGGGTCATCTAATGTGGGCATAAATGTGCATTGTCTCATTGTAAGATGTAATGTTGTTTGAGGACAAAAAAAGCTTTAAGTTTGAGGTTTTGATGAGGGGTGAATTTACCAATCATTCGAAGTCAACATTCATGCAAATTACCATATTTTGAATCAATAGGTGAGACATATTCGTGACTAAATGCACTAATATCCAATTTTTGTAGGCACATAGGTAATGAGATAAAAATATATAGATGTGAGCTGAAAAAGATCAAAAGAGGAAAGAAGTTCACTTTGAATACCTCGAGCAGAAAATAGCCCCAGTTACCGCGATTGCAGTATGAGGACCACGATCGTGTTCAGTCAAGAAGGTCAATATACCGTGATCACGTGGCTTTAATGTGGTCGCAGTAGCCATGAATGTGGAAACACCCCTACGGTCTTGTCCTATCAGAAAATTAGCATAGGGCAAAGATGTAAATGCACACAGTTGTTCCCAAATTTCCTTGAGAGACTCAAACCCTATCTCTTTGGACAGAATCCATCAATTCCCAATTATTGGAACTTTGTCTACTTCTTAGTTTTCATTTTTTTAGGACAATTATTTTATTAATTTTGGGTGAAGAATACACGGAAGTAACATCTAAGTTAAGAATTAGAAAACTCCCACTGTAGATTTGTTAAAGTTCAAAGTTTGAAGTAGCATCCACTTAGTCTTTCATAAATCAAATAAATGGAGATTTCAGGTATATCTTTATTTATTTATCTTATGAGTAACTAGTTCTTCCTCTTGGGGTTATGTTAGAATAAGGTTAAAATATGTGTGTGTTGTATTTGTTATCATCAATTATTAGGTTATGTTGATTTGTTTTTACAAATGCTTGATTATAACATAGAATTTGTTAGTTGAATCCTCAAATATCCTAATACCCACATCATCCTTGGAAAATGGATGTGGGTAACCTAGATCCATCATCTATCCTTGAAAGAGGGGTTGTAGGTGACATAAGACTTTGCAAAAAATAACTTAGATACTATCTATTCTCTCTTTGTTGTCTTAGAAACAATCATAGATTGTGGAATTTCTATGTCATTGGCACATCCTAGAAATCAGGATGTAGAATTTAGGCATTTTGATGATTAGTTAAACACACCCACAAGGTATTTGAAGGAATCCATGAGTGATAGTTTTGTACTTTGACGAAAGGCTAGTATCGAAATCTCTAACCAATCCTACCCTTATATGTTCAAGATAAAAATTAATGTTGATTGTCTTGTACCCACATACTAGCTTTCCTTTTTAAGACATAACCATAATATCCGCACTTAATTGATTATACTCTAATTATTCGTAGCCCCGAATTAGTCCTTTAAAAGTACCTGAATAAACAATAGTTTGATACTCACTCAAACCCTCTAATTTTTATATATTTGTATTTTAGGTTTTAATTTTAGCATGTTTCATCTATTTTGATCTAATTCGATTGCAACTCAAATTGTTCCTCATGGATTTGACCCTGACTCAAAGACGGGTAATTATATTAACGACTACTGCTTTGCAGTTAAATAGAATGTAAGTTAAGTGTTGTCAAGGTAAAGAGATAGGATGGGTATCCGGTAGATGGTCAATCCCAAATAATTTTCCCTATAAGGGAATTACTAGTAAGATCATCACGAAAGACCTCAGGAAATTCATTAGTTAAACATAGGAATGGATTGCAATGAAGGACCCTCTGAGTTAAAATATTTAACCCGGACCAAGTGATAAAGACACCCTTTAGAAATTAACATTCGTTCTCTAAGATAAGAAATGAACCTTCTCTTAGGCACTAGGGAACTCCCTTCCCATTCCATAACTGGCCTCATTAGGAGATTTAAAATTGACTTTACTGTTCTGACAGTCTAGTAAGGCTTTGAATAAATGGAGCCAATCTATCCCTAATATAACATCAAAATCTAGCATATCCAACTCTATAAAATACAGCAGAGATAGATACCACACAACCCCTATAAAATCATCTAGAAACCATAGAATAACCTACCGGGTAGACTCATAAAAGGGGTCTGAAATACTTTTGGGACAAAAATAAAAATGAACAACCATAGAAGGGGTCACATAAGAAAGAGTAGACCGTGGATAAAGAATATAATACACATCATGAGAAAATAGTTGTAATGTACTAGTAACAACATCAAGAGAGGACTCAGAGTCTAGATAAGTGGGAAGAGCATATAAATGATTCCGACTAGGGCCGATACTAGAAGCAACACCCGTTAGTGCAGGAGCTGAAGAAGTAGTAACAGGGGCCTAATTATTCATAGAAGAAATCTTACCCACGGGAGAATTTCTCAATATGTGTCCAGGTTTACCATGATAAAATGGTGCTTCATCTCATCACCATAGAAACCACGATGAAACTAACCACAAAACCACCAAGGAAGATAGGTTGGGTATTATATTGCTACACTAGCCTGAAACTAGCATATTGTGCCTTAAAACCGCTATCAGCCTAGAAATTGTGATCACTATATGGATTTGGATAAGGAGCACTAACCATCGAGCAAGAGTTATAACTTCTCTAATTCTTCGTAGAACACTGTTTTCCATCTCTACCACTCTAATGCTGAGCTCCACCTTGATTCGAATATTTAAACCTCTTACTTTGCCTCTCTCTTATATCTTTTTACTTCTTCTTTCCCCTTTGACTTGGTGCACATACATCACAAGTCAAGAGATATCCATGTTGTGATTCAGCATTGCTGCCTTACACTCTGACACTGACTCTTGAAATTAGCTAGAAGTAGACTTCCTAATTCTAGCCTTTATTCTAGACACCAAGTCCAGAGCATAACGCCACATCTGGTTAACCATCTAGTCAAACTCCTTCAAAGTCATTTTTCCTTGAATCAATCAAGAAAGGCACTCAGGAAGTCCTCCCTCATAGCGTAATTAGAAAAATCTCCCCTCAACTTCTTCCACTCCTCATACCACAGATATGCCATATCTTTCAACTGATATGCAACAAACTCTACACCTTCACAGTCAGAAGTATGTATAACTTTTAAGATATTCTTCATCTCATCTATGAACTTTTGAGGATCCTTCTTAACCTTAGAGTCAGTAAAGGTCGGAGGATTGAGCCTAATTAACTTCCCAACTTTAGTAACCTCAGCAGAAATCACAGCAGCACCAACAAGATCTGACTGACTTGACTTAGATGTCACCAACAAGGTCGACATATGAATATAACATTGTGACTCGACAATAGTAATAATTCCTTAAGGTGATAGAGTATGAGTTTCATAAGATGGAGAAAGATCAGTGGGGATCAGTGGAACTCAACGAAGGCAATCAGATGGTGTGACCCTAGATTAGGTTTGTACCTCATATTTAGGTGAATTCCTTCCACATTGTCCTCAAGCAGGATAGAGGAGTTTCCATGAGCATCAGATCTTCTAGGAGGCATACTATGAAATATGAACAAATAGGAATTAAAGGAGATTCAAGGACATAGACTCTATAGCACAATAATAAAGCAAAAAGAAAGAGAAACACTCTTAATGCCTCGTACCCTCTCCCTTATAAGTATGGCGCGTCTACACACTCATAAAGGATACTCTACTTGAAAGGGCTTTGTGGTCACCTAATTGACCATGAACCTAGGCTCTAATACTAGCTTGATCATGACCCAAACCAGGGCCTAGCAGTGACGAGTATCTTAAGTCCATCGAGGATCGAAGATCACCTTCTTTGTCCAAAAAAAAAAACACATTATAGCTAGTACGGGATTAATTCCAAACATATAATGAGTTCCAAACATATAACAAGATAGGAAACTCAGAAAAAAGTTTAAGAATTTTCACCACATCCCAATTCGTAGTAATCCACAAAGCCTGTACGACAAAACTGAGTATAATATAAGTCGGGACATGCCCAATAGGATAGCCTAAAGAAACTATATGAATAGTCTATGACATAAAAGAATAGAAAAACATTGAAATGAAGACCTTCTGGAGAATGGAAGCTCACCTCTTCATGCTAACTGCTGAGATGCCAAAATCCAATCACTTTGCAAAAAAAGTAAAAGTGTTTTTGTGTCTTGCATCGCATGGGATACAACATCCGTATATGGTTAGCGGGTCGATCACTAGCAAGTAACTCAAGTATAAAGGGATAAAATAATGTTATTATTCCAAAACCAATTCAAAACCATTTCACAGGCACAATTATAAGCATGTGCATATGCATTTATATATAAAGATCCTGGCAGAGGGAACACGTTAAATCATTAGCCTGGACTGTGTAGCGTGACCATCCCAGTAACAACCCACGGGCTATATGAGTCTAGTTGTCACCACCTGGTCGGTCCCCAAGGCATGTTAGCAGCACAAACTAGAGATATCATAGAAGGTCGGGAAATCCTCGTACCCTATGCCATCTATGATACAAATGTACATATAGTATGACATAAGCACACAGTCATCTAGACCAATCCTCACATTGAGAAATGTGAGTTTCTGGTATAAGTCCCTCGAGACCTCTACCTTCACGGCTAGCTACACAATCCCTTTAATCCCAATTAAAACATTTTACACTTAACCCATCCATTAGTTCACGGAGTCAATCATTAAGGTGTCATTAAGAGGTGTTTTCATACAGACTCTATCTTATAAGAAAATTCCATTAAGACATCACTTGGTGGAATCCTCTTACCCCTAGAATCTATTATTAAAACAACTTGGGGAAATCCTTGTACCCCCCCCAGGTTTTCAAGATCATTATTATCCATTTATCTTTTTATGCAATGCATTAGTTTTGAGAAAAGTAGTCCTATCAAAATGAATATTCACATTCCGAAACCAAATATGCAACTGGGTTGAGGTTCTCATTATTTTAATATCAAAATCCAATTATTTGGGGAATCCTTATACCCCTATTTCTATTATTTGTAAATTTGGGGAATCTGTGTACCCTTATTTTACTCATCATTCCCATGCACCCCAATGATTTTACAAATAATTAATTCAATGCATAATTAATCCATAAAAATCATTGGAAAAATATTTAAACAAGTTACACCCAAAACCCTCTACCCATTATTCAAAACCCAATATCAAAACCATATGAATATCAAACTAATTCATTCATTAATGAAATCCTAAGATTTAGGAGAAAGATACATGCCTTAATCCCCAAGAAATTTAAAGATAAAATACTCTTAGATCCCAAGATGACCAATTTCATGAAACCCTAGCCTTGTCTTTGAATAGGGAATTTGAGAGAGTTTGAGAGAGTGTTTATGATTTATAAGTATTGAAAATAGGGTTCCATGCTATTTAAGGTCGTGGTTCTTAATTAGGGAAAAAAGGAAATGTCCATATTACCCTTAATTAAAGTTCATGGGTCTTAAATGGGGAAAGAAGGAAATGTCCATATTACGCTTAATTAAAAGCTGAAAATTTTTCTCTGATGAAGATAGGTAACCCTACAACTCATAAGGATATACTATGGATCGTCACTTGAGTCCTAGATAGTAGCTAAAGGACCCTCTATGGTGACCTAATAAATCATACCACATGACTCATCAAGTAACCCAATGATTCGTAGGGTCCTAGTCGTAATCAAGACATTATATTTGGGCAATTACACTAGTCACCCTACGATTGGTACCTTATGAATCATATAGAGTCCTTATGACTCTTTGGGATTTTGTCATAACCAATGAAGAAGAAAAGGCAAACTTCACTTGTAAGGCTATGACTTGGGTCATATGACCTGTATAGATACCTTACGACTCGTATAGTAAGTCATAGTCAGTGTAGTGAAATAAAAGCTCAGGGATATTTCAAGGACAAAAGTTTAGGGTGTTACAACTCTAGACAAGAATAACATCATAGAAATAATGGAGCATCCAACTCCATACCAAAAATATGGGAAAACCATCATTAAGAGACGAACCTAATGAATCTTTTAGATGAATCCAGGATATCTCGATATCAAAATCCAACCGCTATTGGGCAATGAAATAGCCATAATCAAAGAATAGATCAAATCTTGTCAAGCCCAAAAATGGTCTATTTAAAAAGAGATACCAAAGTGAAAGCTTTGGCACACAAGGGGGAAGTCTAAAAGTGTCAGACTCAAGAATGGGAAAAATAAGCAAACTCCCAACTCTAGAACCATAATAGAACGATGATAAGTCAACTTACCTTTAATACCATAATCCACTCCCAATAAATATAGCATAGCATACAAAAGAGAAAACCAACCAACCTCACCTCGCTATTGAAAAAAGTTATCTAAATGGGCTATAGATCCCTAAGCCAATGAATAGGGACTGTAAGGAATGGAATTCTAACTAGATAACACTAATCTAAATATCTGCCCAGAGAGGATCAATTACTTCAAGTAATAATATCAAATAATGTCGATATCCTAAAGAAGTGATTTCAATATCAATAATAATATAATGAATAGGTGATACTAAAAGAGACATCAATACCATGTACTACTAAAGGGAAAAAGGTCAAGATAAATAGAACTCGAACCCAAATGCTACACCTATATGGAGTAAATATCAATACAGATCAACCACATTCACTACTAAAAAAAATAAGCGATGGAGTAGTCACATAATCATGAATTCAATAAAAAGGCACACAATAACCAATGTGATCTCATCAAGGCATATAGTAATCAATCGGTGTGAAAAATCCAATATACATAATTAAAGATAAATGAAGAAAAATAAAAGCATACCTATCATGGTGAAATCCAAAATAACAAGCTTGACGGGTCTAAGGAAGAATAATTCTTAAAGGATCAAAACTCAAATCAACCAACTAAATCATCAACTAAGGTGTTAAGCACAATATCTCTAATTGAAGGTTCCACAATCTTCACGAGGTTGATCTGAATTTGCTAGAAGACTAGTAATCCCACATCGGGGACACTCTCTATACCAATAGTTGACCTCTTTGTAGTTGTAACAAGTCCTAAAGTCCAATATTAAGAGAACACAACTGTGCCTAAATGGTTGGTTAACTAACACTTAGAGCACTCTATACTACTAAAATTATTACAAGGTTTAATAGGCACTACACCTGCTGTGATCATCATGACTAATCTGAGAGCCACTCATAGTCTAAAATACTATTTGTGCAGGACTAAAGGACTATCATCCTTCAGTTCCCAGTATAAGGGGTTCACTTCCAGCTCCTTCAGTATTACGAATCATGTCCCACAAATGCAGAAACTCCAAACTCAGGTCATGCAGCTCATGACTCATGTACACTTGTCACGCTTTACAGTATACTCAATTTACACGACTCATGCTTTTCCCCTATAGATTAGATAAATTTAGATTATGTTATGTATACTCTCAGTTCATACCTTCTTGGTAAAAAAAACATGTTGTTGATATTCTATTTCTCAAAGTTTCAGTCATGTTTCAAGATCATCTAGTATCCATTCATACTTCAAGTCCTCTTAATTTAATCCTTCAGAAACCTCCCCTTGTGAAATAGAGTAGTGATGTGCAGTTTCTTAGATGAAGAAGAGTAAATGTTTCATCTTAAGAAAATATTATTCCATGCTTGTTTTACATGAGGGTGTAGTTATGCAGATAGGCTTAAACGTTATGTTAGTATGTAAGAAGTTATGAAAGTACAGAGTATGATTATATGTTCAGATCCTTGACTTATGTCAGGACCCCTCACGTAACTATCAATAATTTAGTTACCAGTTACTCAGCTATCAATGCTTCAGTATCTCAGTCTATAGAATATTTAGTCCTCGTGATCCATGTAACGCTCCTAACAATCACATAAATTCATAATGTGTCGTGCATACTCTCAGTTTAGACTCCTCGGTGAATCCATAGGGTCGATGTTCCATCCCCCAGTCCTCAGATACAATGTCAGCTCAGTAATCAATATTCAGTAAAGGAATCAGACGGTCCTACAAGACTATGACTGTTAGTAATAAGTTACTCAGTCATCAAGATTCAGTACTTCAGTATTAGTCTAAAATTTAGTTATCAGTATTCAATTATTCAAACCTAGCACCAGTATGGGTTCCAATTATAGCATTAGTTAGGATGTCAGCTTTAGATCAATGCTCAGCTTAGAAACTCAGTTTGGTTTCAAAATTGCTTGACCGAAACGTACAGTTATCAGCTTCTCAGTTATTGGTATTTCCATACCTCAGTCTATGGAATGTTTCAAACTAATGTAATGCGCTTGGTCCTGCATTTTCAAATAATACAGCTTTCAAGAAATCTATGTTCAGTTACCTCATGTTACTCCGTCAGTCCCTTCTTATACCTCTGATACTCTATGGCCTTAGCGTATCTATTCAGATTAAGTACAATTTAGTCGTCCATACCCAGTATTGAGCTATCAGTCCTTCAGTTAATCAGATAAGTTAGTGTATTTATGAACTCGTGTTTGTCTCAGTTCATGCATCATGTCTCAATTTCAGATCTCAAATATTCAGTAACAACTCAATTCGTAAGTGCCTTGTGCATCACCTCAGTTTTCCTCAGTATCTCAGTCAAGTCAGCATTCTTCAAGGTACATAGTGTCCCAAGAGGGAGATACACTATAGACCCTGAGCTTTCATAATTTAAACATGTCATTTTCTTTGATGAATCTATCTTAGAGGAAGGGTTACTTATGAGCCAACCTTCTAACTCCAAAACTCTGCAGTAAGACATGTACTCAATGGCTCAATTTAATCCACGCTATGATACTCCATCCATGTCATGCATTATAGACTCAGTTTAGTTCATGTATCATGTTCCAGGATCAGTTACGTCCTCATGTTCCCGCTCTTGCATATTAAGTAATTGATCTCAGACTCATCGGTATTTTAAGTTCAAGGTAACAGTCTTTCTTGAACTTACTCATTCTCTTGTTCAGATTTTAGTATCAAACTTGGTAATTAGTTCCATGCCCAGTTTTTAGTTCAAACTTGGTATCTTTTACCATTGCATGTTCAGTCGCATGTTCACGAGCCAGTTCAGTCATATATTCACATATCATATATGTGCAATCAGTTTATCAATGCTTTCAGTCATGCATTTAGGTATTATGTCGGACATAAAATCATGCATCAGATATGCATGGATTCAGCTTGTCAGTTATTCATCAAATATGCATTCTCATTTTGAGAAACTCAGTTCATCAGAGCACGCAGTCCTTCATTCATAAACTAGTATAATATGCTTAGTTTTCCGTTATGTCAGTCATGAACTTATTTCTCAGTAGTAAATGTCTTGTACGTACTCCAGTTTATCATTTTTCCCCTCTCAGTCAGTCTCATTCGAGGACGAATGGTCCCACGGGAGAGATATTATAATACCCCACAAAATCGTGTGTCAAATTTAGCTCGTAAAGCTCCATGAAAGATCCTAAGACTTATAAAAACTTTGCTATGTTTTCAAGATTTAACACTTAGTCTTATTTTAGACTTCCAAATTTTAGGGATTTATTTGGTGACCCTCTCGACATCTGTTTTTAAATTTTCAAGTTGCGTTACGATCATGAAAGCTCGTAGTATATCCCGAGTGAGTTTCGGAATTTTTGGATTAGCGTAAGGGCATGTTTGGGTGCCCAAAATAGAAGCCTTGAGCGATTAGAAAGCACCGCTTTCTATCTCCATGCTTGCCCAGTTATTTTTCAGCATTTTTGGGTCAACCTCAAATTATCATAACTCCCTGTATATAATGAAATGTGAGAGATTCTATTTATCAAATGAAATCTATGAGAGTATTTTTGTCCAATGAAATTTGCTTCATCCAATTTGGGCATCTGAGTAAAAAGTTATGATCAATTTAGATCAGCCTGCCAGACAGTCAACAGAGGGACAACTGCGTCTTTTTCTCTTTTCTTAAGGGCATTTTGGTCATGTCCCACCCCATATATACCCATAAATACGAAATTAATCCCATTTTCAAACAAAATACATTTTTTTCTTCAAGTTTCTCTCAAGAACAAGAAGATGGTTTTCAATTGGGGATTTAATTTCAAGAATCTTTCCATCAATCTTCCAAGAATCACGAACTAAGGTATGCGTATGTTGATTTATGGATTCCTTTCATCCATAAAGCTCAAACAAATCATTTTCTAAATTATGTATTATGATATTTATGATGTTGTTGGTTGATGATCATGTTGTTGAAATTTGATGATGCCCAAGATGGGATCTTAGTATGCTTGTATGAAACTATGGTGGTATATGATGTATAGATATGTGAAATTGGTGGTTGAATACTTGTAATCTTGATGAATCCACCTACGCTAAAGATTTGCATGTAAGATATTTGTGAAAATACCTAAGAGACTAGAAATCATGCTTTTATGACATAATAGGTCCTAAATGACTAGTCCATGTTCTATGCTTATGTTCAACATGATTTCCATGTAAATTGTTATGCAGTGTTGTAGTAATATGGAATTATCATGAAATTGAATTTATGAGAGTATTTACATGTTATATTCATTCCCTTTTCATGACCAAGAATATGATAGCCATGTGTAGTATGAAATCCCCTAGTTATGATAATGTGAATTGTGGACTCTATTGTTATTATCAAGTCAGTCATATGTGTCAGTTTCCTTCCATCGAGTCCTGGGGGTACTTGTACCTAAAAAATATAGTTTTGTGCCTAGATCCATTTCATGTTGTCACGATAACCTTAGTCAAGCCATGCTCAGTAGAATTCAATCAGTCATGTGACTAAAGAAATCTCAGTAATCTCATGAACTCAGTCTATTACCAGACATCAGTAGTAATTCTGTCAGTCAATGGAAATTCATAAACTCAGTACCAGTCCAGTTCTACTCAGTACTCAGTAACTTCAGTTCTCTCAGTCAGTCCTCAGATCTCAGTAGTATTCCGTTAGTCAATGAAACTCATTAAATTTAGCTTAGCTCAGCTAAGAAATACTATCAGTCCAGTTAATCAATTCAGTTAATCAGTTAATGTCAGTCATGCTCAGTGTCTATTTAGATGGGAGTAGAAGTTAGCACCGAGTGAACCCAAGGATGGGAACACACACTGTCATATGAGGGTGTGATTCTTAGCAGTCATCGTTGAGTTTTAGAACTATGTAGCTAGCATAGGTTGAGACATCAACACTGCCAGCTTGAGGGTTGATAAGGTGGACATCCACCGTTCTCTTTTGGGGACACTGCCAGATTTGAGGGTCACTCACAACTTGTCTTTACCCATGGCACGGTATTGACAACCTTCCAATCAGGGCAAGGATTGGACTCCAGTTCAGCTACATCAGCATACATGGGGCATGTCGGTTAAACTACTACCTCCCACAGTTTAAGTCATTCAGTATTAGTAAAAGAACTTAGATAGTTCTTTAGAATATCAGGACAGTTAGATACAGTCAAATCAGAAATAGTATGAAACTCAGGTAGTTCCATCAGATTTAGGGCTGTCATCTACAGTCACCCATGTTATCAGTATCCGGTATCAAGGATTTCATATATAGTGACTCATTTTATCATATATATCAGCTATCAAAAATCATTTTCCAGTTATATTAGATTTCAGTAAACTCATGCTATCAGTACTCAGTTTCAGGACTGTCAGATACAGACAATTAGACCAGTCCTTCATAATCAGAACTCCCAGACACAATCATTCCTTTATCAGTAATAAAGTATCAGTCTTCTAGTATTTAGTAATACAATATTAGTTCCTCACTTATTAGTGATTCACAAATCAATATCAGTAAACATAGTCATTTAGTATCTCGGAACTAGTAAAATCAAATTGTCAGTATTCAGACTCAGTAGTCAGTAAAGTCACGAGTTTAATAGAAGTTACTTATGTATGTATGTTTTCTCACGTTCATATTATTTAGCATTGTTCATTCATACAAACCCTTTTTATTTAGCCTACCTCACTCGTATACTCAGTATTCTTAGTTGTACTGACGCATTCGTGCTATGTTGCTTTCATTTATATTATATCATAGGTTTAGATACATAATTTCTAGACCAGTAGTAGAAGTAGTATCTCAGATGTCAGAGTTCTAGAAGTGAGTCCTCGTCTCTCGAGGGCATTATTATTACTTATGCTATGGTTTATTTCAGTTTAATTTTATAGTCGGAGTTAGTTGGGGATATGTCCCATCAACTCCCTATTCAGACAGTCATGTTAAAGGCTTTTCAGACTAGTATGTTCAGAATTCAGATAGTATTATAGTTATTTTGGGTATTCTATACCCCACTCTCATGTTATGATTATTCCATTTTGAACCTTATGGACTTACAGTATTATGTATTCCACATTTATGTTCTATATTATGCAGTGTACAGGTACAGATATCAGCCATGGGTTAGCTTGTGGTCCCTCGGGGTCATGGGCACCGTGTAGCATTCCAGTTCAGCAAATCGGGGCATTACAAACTTGGTATCAGAGTCTAAGGTTCAACAGTGTCCTAGGAAGTCTGAAAGCCACATCTAGTAGAGTCTTGTACATGCATGTGTTGTGCACCACACTTATGTGCAGGAGGCTATGAGGTGTTTAAGAAACATTTTCCCTTTTTTCATATCTCAGATCGTTCTAAAGAAAGGTTTTCTAAGAAAAATCATATAGATTCTCATCATGCTCCACGCATGTAAAATCCACCTTACTTTCAAGGTAACAAAAATAGTGAACTCAAGGTCCTAAAGACAGGGCTTTCTCAGACAGTCCCTACCGTTAGTTATGGGATTGGCTACAGACTCGGCAATGCCCTATCAGTCCAGTTCTGTTCCTAAGTTATACAAATTTTCTTCATGATCATGAGAACTCCTTCTCGCACCCAAATCTAGATATACCATCAGATCCCTTCTCAGAATTTTAAGATAGCATAAACCTAGAGTTAGAAGCTTAAACTCAGAAGCTTAGCAGTAGTAGAATTGGGATAGTATTATTCAGATTTATGAAATCATGTATTCATAGGGATAGTTATACCAATCAGTAGGCTTGAATAGTGCAAGCAAGAATATAAGTCTATTGACTTTGAATTAGGTATGAAAGTGTGGATATCATGTTAGTAGTATATGAGGAAACCGCAGAAGATGATGTATTTAGTTAGACAGGCAGGTGTCGAACATAATGTAATTATGTGATAGTAGATCAAGTAACCAAGTCAGGCTCTCAAATTCCAGTGATAGTGCCAGTATGAATAGAAAGAAGTAAGGGCAGATGATTCCCGACCCATTCTCATCTCAGTGCAGAGTTTTTCTCCTCGGCTATCATGAAACCCACTCAGGAGTTGTATCTTAACTCTATGGTCACGAACCATGCTTATTCATTTTTCCCCATAAATCATGTATGATTTCTGTTCCCATCTTAAGGAGTTCCAGTTTACTCCGCAGTACGAATCATGTTTCATGAACACAACTTTCTTTCATGCACTTTCCATGGGATCATGTGCGCCTTCAGTTCCCAGTATAAGGGGTTCACTTCCAGCTCCTTCAGTATTACGAATCATGTCCCACAAATGCAGAAACTCCAAACTCAGGTCATGCAGCTCATGACTCATGTACACTTGTCACGCTTTACAGTATACTCAATTTACACGACTCATGCTTTTCCCCTATAGATTAGATAAATTTAGATTATGTCATGTATACTTTCAGTTCATACCTTCTTGGTAAAAAAACATGTTGTTGATATTCTATTTCTCAAAGTTTCAGTCATGTTTCAAGATCATCTAGTATCCATTCATACTTCAAGTCCTCTTAATTTAATCCTTCAGAAACTTCCCCTTGTGAAATAGAGTAGTGATGTGTAGTTTCTTAGATGAAGAAGAGTAAATGTTTCATCTTAAGAAAATATTATTCCATGCTTGTTTTACACGAGGGTGTAGTTATGCAGATAGGCTTAAACGTTATGTTAGTATGTAAGAAGTTATGAAAGTACAGAGTATGATTGTATGTTCAGATCCTTGACTTATGTCAGGACCCCTCACGTAACTATCAATAATTTAGTTACCAGTTACTCAGCTATAAATGCTTCAGTATCTCAGTCTATAGAATATTTAGTCCTCGTGATCCATGTTACTCTCCTAACAATCACATAAATTCATAATGTGTCATGCATACTCTCAGTTTAGACTCCTCGGTGAATCCATAGGGTCGATGTTCCATCCCCCAATCCTCAGATACAACGTCAGCTCAGTAATCAATATTTAGTAAAGGAATCAGACGGTCCTACAAGACTATGACTGTTAGTAATAAGTTACTCAGTCATCAAGATTAAGTACTTCAGTATTAGTCTAAAATTTAGTTATCAGTATTCAATTATTCAAACCTAGCACCAGTATGGGTTCCAATTATAGCATTAGTTAGGATGTCAGCTTTAGATCAATGCTCAGCTTAGAAACTCAGTTTGGTTTCTAACTTGCTTGACCGAAACGTACAGTTATCAGCTTCTCAGTTATTGGTATTTCCATACCTCAGTCTATGGAATGTTTCAAACTCATGTAATGCGCTTGGTCCTGCATTTTCAAATAATACAGCTTTCAAGAAATCTATGTTCAGTTACCTCATGTTACTCCGTCAGTCCCTTCTTATACCTCTGATACTGTATGGCCATAACGTTGCTATTCAGATTAAGTACAATTCAGCCGTCCATACCCTGTATTGAGCTATCAGTCCTTCAGTTAATCAGATAAGTTAGTGTATTTATGAACTCGTGTTTGTCTAAGTTCATGCATCATGTCTCAATTTCAGATCTCAGATATTCAGTAACAACTCAATTCATAAGTGCCTTGTGCATCACCTCAGTTTTCCTCAGTATCTCAGTCAAGTCAGCATTCTTCAAGGTACATAGTGTCCCAAGAGGGAGATACACTATAGACCCTGAGCTTTCATAATTTAAACATGTCATTTTCTTTGATGAATCTATCTTAGAGGAAGGGTTACTTATGAGCCAACCTTCTAACTCTAAAACTCTGTAGTAAGACATGTACTCAATGGCTCAGTTTAATCCACGATATGATACTCCATCCATGTCATGCATTATAGACTCAGTTCAGTTCATGTATCATGTTCCAGGATCAGTTACGTCCTCATGTTCCCGCTCTTGCATATTAAGTAATTGATCTCAGACTCATCGGTATTTTAAGTTCAAGGTAACAGTCTTTCTTGAACTTACTCATTCTCTTGTTCAGATTTTAGTATCAAACTTGGTAATTAGTTCCATGCCCAGTTTTTAGTTCAAACTTGGTATCTTTTACCATTGCATATTCAGTCGCATGTTCACGAGCCAGTTCAGTCATATATTCACATATCAGATATGTGCAATCAGTTTATCAGTGCTTTCAGTCATGCATTTAGGTATTATGTCGGACATAAAATCATGCATCAAATATGCATGGATTCAACTTGTCAGTTATTCATCAAATATGCATTCTCATTTTGAGAAACTCAGTTCATCAGAGCACGCAGTCCTTCATTCATAAACCAGTATAATATGCTTAGTTTTCAGTTATGTCAGTCATGAACTTATGTCTCAGTAGTAAATGTCTTGTACGTACTCCAGTTTATCATTTTTCCCCTCTCAGTCAGTCTCATTCGAGGACGAATGGTCCCATGGGAGAGATATTATAATACCCCACAAAATCGTGTGTCAAATTTAGCTCGTAAATCTCCATGAAAGATCCCAAGACTTGGAAAAAAATTTCCAAGTGTTAAAGATTCAAGACTTAGTCTTATTTTAGACCTCCAAACATCGGGGATTTATTTGGCGACTTTCTCAACATCCATTTTTCAATTTTCAAGTTGTGTTACGATCGGGAAAGCTCGTAGTATATCCCGAGTGAGTTTCGGAATTTTTGGAGTAGCGTAAGGGCACGTTTGGGTGCCAAAAACAGAAGCCCCGAGTGATTAGCCTGTGCCGCCTGCTAACTCCTGTGCTTGCCCAGTTTTTTTTCAGCATTTCAGGGTCAACTTCAAACGATTATTACTCCCTGTATCTAATGAACTGTGAGGGATGATATAGATAAAATGAAAGATATGAGAGTATTCCTTCCAATTCAATTTGTTTCATCCAATTTGGGCATTTGAATAAAAAGTTATGATCAATTTACTTCACCCTGTCAGACATTCAACAGAGGGACAGTTACGTCTTTTTTTCTTTTCTTAAGGGCATTTTGGTCATCTCCCACCCAATATATACCCATAAACATGGAATTAACCCCATTTTTAAATCAAAATACACTATTTTCTTCCATTTTCTCTCAAGAACAAGAAGATGGTTTTCAATTGGGGATTTAATTTCAAGAATCTTTCCATCAATCTTCCAAGAATCATGAACTAAGGTATGCGTGTGTTGATTTATAGATTTCTTTCATCCATAAAGCTCAAAAAAATCATCTTCTAAATTATGTATTATGATATTAATGATGTTGTTGGTTGATGATCATGTTGTTGAAATTTGATGATGCCCAAGATGGGATCTTATATTTGTATGAAACTATGGTGGTATATGATGTATAAACATGTGAAATTAGTGTTTGAATACTTGTAATCTTGATGAATACACATATGCTAAATATTTGCATATAAGTTGTTTGTAAAAATACCTAAGAGACTAGAAATCATGCTTTTATGACATAATAGGTCCTAAATGACTAGTCCATGTTCTATGATTATGTTCAACATGATTTCCATGCAAATTGTTATGCATTGTTGTTGTAATATGGAATGATCATGAATTTGAATTTATGCAAGTATTTACATGTTATATGTATTCTCTTTTCATCACCACGAATATGATAGCCATGTGTAGCATGAAATCCCCTACTTATGATATGGTGAATTGTGGACTCTATTCTTATGATCAAGTCAGTCATGTGTGTCAGTTTCCTTCCATCGAGTCCTGGGGGTACTTCTACCAGAAAAATATTATTGTGTTCCTAGAGCCATGTCATGTTGTCACGATATCCTTAGTCAAGCCATGCTCAGTAGAATTCAGTCAGTCATGTGACTTAGGAAATCTCAGTAATCTCATGAACTCAGTCTGTTACCAGACATCAGTAGTAATTCCATCAGTCAATGGTAATTCAATAAACTCAGTACCAGTCTAGTTCTACTCAGTACTCAGTAACTTCAGTTCTCTCAGTCAGTCCTCAGATCTTAGTAGTATTCCTTCAGTCAACGGAACTCATTAAATTTAGCTTAGCTCAGCTTAGAAACACTATCAGCCCAGTTAATCAGTTCAGTTAATCTGTTCATTCAGTCATGCTCAGTGTCTATTCAGATGGGAGTAGAAGTTAGCACTGAGTAAACCCAAGGATGGGAACACACACTGTCAGATGAGGGTGTGATTCTTAATAGTAATCCTTGCGTTCTAGATCTATGTAGCCAGCATAGGTTGAGACATCAACACTGCCATCCTGAGGTTTGATAAGGCGGATATCCGCCGTTCTTTTTTGGGGACACTGTCAGATTTGAGGGTTACTCACAACTTGTCTTTACCCATGGCATAGTATTGACACCCTTTCAATCAGGGAAAGGATTGGACCCCAGTTCAGCTACATTAGCATACATAGGGCATGTCGGTTAAACTACTACCTCCTATAGTTTTAGTCATTCAGTCTCAGTAAAAGAACACAGATAGTTCTTCGAAATATCAGGACTGTCAGATACAGTCAACTCAGATATAGTACGAAACTCAGATAGTTCCATCAGATTTAGGGTTGTCAGCTATAGTCACCCATGTTATCAGTATCCAGTATCATGGCAATCAGATATAGTCACTCATGTTATCATCTATATCATCTATCAGAAATAATTTACCAGTAATATTAGATTTCAGTAAGCTCATGCTATCAGTACTCAGTTTCATGACTGTCAGATACAGTCAATTAGACCATTCCTTCATAATCAGGACTGCCAGAAACAATCATTCCTTTATCATAATAAAGTATCAGTCTTCTAGTATTAAGTAATAAAATATCAATTCCTCACTTATTAGTGATTCACAGATCAATATCAGTAAATCCAGTAATTTAGTATCTCGGAACCGGTAAACTCATGTTGTCAGTATTCAGACTCAGTAGTCAGTATCGTCATGAGTTCAGTAGAAGTTACTTATGTATGTATGTGTTCTCACATTCATATCAGTCAACATTGCTCATGCATACAAACCCTTTGCATTTATCCTACCTCACTCGTCTACTCAGTACTCTCAATTGTACTGACGTATTCGTGCTATGGTGTTTTTTTTATGTTACACCATAGGTTCAGATACACGATTTCTAGACTAGCTATAGCAGTATCATCTCAGCTGTCAAAGTTCCAATAGTGAGTCTTCGTCTGTAGAGGGATGATCATTACTTATGTTATGGTTTATTTCAGTTCAGTTTTGCTAGTCGGAGTTAGTTGGGGACATGTCCCATCAACTCCCTATTCAGACAGTCATGTTAGAGGATTTTCATACTAGTATTTTCAAACTTCAGATAGTATTACAGTTGTTTTGTGTATTCTATACCCTACTCTCATGTTATGATTATTCCGTTTTGAACCTTATGGCTTTACAGTATTACGTATTCCGTATTTATGTTCTATATTATGTAGTGTATAGGTACATATATCAGGCATTAGTTAGCTTGTTCTCCCTCGGGGTCATGGGCATCGTGTAGCGTTCCGGTTTTCCAAATCGGGGTGTTACACTGATGCTCTAAAAAGACGTATTAAAGTTCCATCCGCCTCTATCGACTATCTTATCTAGTATATTTTGAAAAGAATAGAGTTAAACAATTTGATTGAGGCTCATAGAAATGTGGACACACCAAGGAGTCAAGAAATAAATTTTCTAAGAATTTCCCTATAGCCTCCTGAAGATAGGCTACGAACGTCTCTACACCGATCCGCAAGACTCTACTAATACTTAGCTCTTGTACTAATAGATTGGTGAATCTTAGGATATGGTACCAATTTGTCATGACCAAATTTCTTGAGTCGTGATAAAGCCTACTATAACCCACTAGTAGGCAAGAAAAATCTATAGTATGGAATGACTAGTAACGGATTACCCAAAAGGAACAAGGAAAGAATATGGAAAAGATGTAAAAATGAATCAAATACATAATGTAGTCCTAAATCCTGGTGGTATCAGTAAAAGAGATTTTACATAAAAAGATTTCAAAGTAAAGTACAGATAAATAAACTGATATAAGTTATCTCTAAATACAACATAGAGACTAGTCTAATACATAAGATAGAGATAAGTAATACTTGATGAGCTCACTCTAAGTCTCTTAACCATGGCTTCTCTGCATAATGCACACATCAATAGTGATAACCTGTACTATGATCTGCAGGTTGCAGAAGTGTTGAATGTGTACGAAACATGTGGTACTCATTAGGCAACTACAAATTGAGATCCACATATAAAAAATATATATATAACATATAAACAGAATGTAAAACTACACCTAAATTTCTAGCAACCATATAAGACACCCAATGACACAATAAGGATAAACTATCCTGTTCATGTCCAATAGACTAACATATTAAGGTTAATGATGTCGTAAGAATACACTATTCTATTCCAGCTATACTTAGAAATCTCAAAACTATACCATATATTACAAGACAAAATGCAAGTAAGAGCAGTTAGAAGATAGATATAAGTAAACAAAGACCATGAATGAGTATATAATCTGACTAAATAAGGGAAATGAGGGATATATTATAATACCATAGTTACATATAGATAAGTATGCATATATATATAAGTATATAACCAATGTCTACTCGAAATACAACAAAACTCATCAACTAGCTACTTAAGACTTCATAATCATAACAAGAGGTAGTGCTAGAAAACTCAGGGTTCTAATCCATCTACAAAGTCTTGAGATAGCCATGCTTAGTAATACATCAAAAATATAAAAGAGGTTAAAATAAAACCTATAGTCTCGATACGTAATAAATGACCAATCTTTCATAAACAAGCAATAACAATATTATAACAATGATAATGACAATTATAATAACAATGTGAGCAATTGGCTAGTCCGGATACACAAATACTTAATCAAGCCTATCATGTTCCCCTACCGCTCCAAGATCATAATGTTCAATCAACATACAACACACAACAAAGCATAGTCATCACCTATACCTATGCAGCCCCCTATAAGTTGATAGATATAGGTGCATATTGGTGATAAGCAATGAGAAAGATAAATTCAATAGAATCTATAATACCATAATCATCAGCATCATAACCATTATCATCATAGCAATCATTATCGTAATCATCCTCCGGGCTTGCCAAGTATATTTATATAATATCCATACGTAGGGCTAGCCAGACTTGAGCTGGTAAATGTATATATAGGCATATCAATATAATCATCCTCTGACCTTGTTGTATCAATGCATTATCACTATAATCCTGCGGCCTTATCGGGTATTAATTCATCATCATAATATCTTCTAGCCTTGTTGGGTATCATCACATCATCACAATAACCTCCGACCTTGTAGGGTATCATCACACCATCATAATGTCTAAGTAAATATCAATAATAGATATCAAGCCCCACGAGGGATAAGGTAAAGAATAAGCCCCACCAGGGCTAAACTTAATAGCAAGCCCCACAAGGCCTAAGGTAAAGAACATGCCCCATGAGGGCTAAAGTAAATAGAAAGCCCCGCGAGGTCTAAAGTAAATAATCATGAAATAAGAAGCAAGGTAGAGTATATGTCCATAATTTATCATTTATCATAAATGTCACATAATTAATAAGAATATATACATAACATGAATATTATAACTTTCATCAGGTTTAACCAAAATTTATATCATCAATACAACATCTTTCTCTATCCAATGCTGGAGAGATGTCTATTTAGATATATTTAGGTGCACACACTTATGCCATGTCTAAAAGGGTGTAAATCCAAATTTTGTTGCTCAAAGTGAATTGAAGGACTAAATCATTATAAAAGTGTAGAAAGGGTCAAAATCTCTCGTAACTGAAGTAATTAGTAGTATCAAATAATAGACCATAAATTATTTTGATCAATTCCTTAAAACATCATTATTAACCTCTTTAACCTATGAATTACTTATAAAAATGACCATTTATTATTATGCAAAAATCCATATTTAGGATAGAAAGTGGGCTTTAACCATTATCTTGTGAAAACAATAATAAGATTATAATCCAATATTAATGTATCAACCATTGATGCAACGATTATATATGTACCGAATCTATGCATTCCATCACCATTATTCATTCAATGGAACCATAATCATTAATATATCCATAAACTACAATCACATCCTTTAAAAGGGGTAACACTTCCCAGAAGATCAACTCATATCATAACACAACCTTGGGCCCAATAATAAGTATGGAATAATTATAACATCATATTCACGGCTGTTGAACCAATTACATATCTGCAACTCATATCAATAAACCTATTAGTAAGTCATCCTGTATCCATGAGTGATATCACAACTATAAGGCATTACATATCTTATAAACCATAAGCAGATTTGTGATCATCTCACACTAGGAGGCATAATATACAATAAGCATCTCACACCTAGGAGGTACACTATCCATAAGATTCTCACATCTAGGAGGCATATAAAATATATAAGTCAGGTGTCATGGCTAGGAGGAATATCACCTCTATAAGGCAAATGTCAGACCTATAAGGAGAACTATTCTCTATATGCCCAATAATATTTCTATAAAGACTCATATCTTTAAAGGTCCAATATCATATCTAAGAGGAAATATCATGGCCAAGAGCTATTTATCATTATCCCAAGAAAATACTCCATGACGTAGCAAATCGCAAAGTAACCTTATACTAACGGCTTACTAGTCTATACTATGCCTAACATCCGCCAGTAAGTCCACATGGGCTAAAATAAGTCATGGACTAAGAAGGGATGGAAGAACCTAATTCTAATACTAAATTTACATATTTAGGCAATCTATACTCCAAACTAGTCTAAGGTATCTAGTTCAACTTCTATATGTCAAGTAAGACATAGAAAATTCTAACATAGGAACTTCATCTAGAAATATGGTCATTTAATTCAACTCCACCTATATTAAAGTTCCAAGTTCACCATAATAGCCTAAGAAAGGTTACAAATACCACCCATGATTACAATGCTAAAACAACATACAAGAACTACCATTATATCATATCTATTCCACAAATTTGTTCAATCTAGAGATAAGGCAATAGGATTTAAAAAAAGTAATAAGCATTTCAACTTAAGGGTCAAAATCCTCATCTAATTCCTAAAAATAAATATTCAATACTAAGTCATTTCACCCATAATCAAACTTAACATTCATATTCACATAAAATATATAACACACGTCATCTTATGAACAAAAGTAGACAAAAGCCTACCTCAAAGCCTTAATATAAATCCTTAAATAATTTACCAAATGCTCGTTTTCACTTCATAATCCCAAAATGCCATCACACTAGAAGAATTGTAATCTACTCATCATTATGAGAATAACATTGTGTGTCGAATCAAAAAATATCACAAAAAACCCTAAGTGGGACCCAATTATGAAAATCATATTTTTGAGGTCAACTCAATGTTCTTACATGGTAAAGGAATCATAAACCCTCAAGAAATGGGTGAAAACCATGATAATTTCGGGCTAAAATCAAGCCCTCAAGACATTTTGGGTTTTGGGTCAAGAAACTAAAAATTCATCATGAAAGTGATGAAATCATACCTGAATTCGGATAATAATCAAGATAATAGATATTAAACAAGCTCCCAAGTTACCCACAAGACTTAATTTGAGTTATCACACTCACTTAGGGCTTTTGACGCAAAAGAATGAGTGGAAATAGGCATTTCCGTGAACTAAAGGGCTTATTTATAGCTCCATCAGGTATATAAGGGTCGTTATTGCAGTCCAGGTTATGCAATCGCAATCCCTAGTCTTAAAAGAAGATATTGAAATTGCACAGTCCAGGGTGTGCAATCGCAATCCCTGGTCTCAAAAGGAGATAATTCAATTGCAATACACCTTAGTGCGATCGTAGTATCCTCTACAACATCAGAAAACAAGCTGAAACTTGGAAACATTCCGAGTTTCTACTAAGGCCTTAGGACTCATTCGGACTAAAATTTATGCAAATGAACTGTGTAACCACACTAATTTAAATGTTTTGGATGAAATCGAAGAGATAGATGTATCATTCAAGGTTGTTTTGACATAATTTGGGTCCCACACCCAAATTTCCTATTTTTAAACTTTTTGACCAGTAGTTTGAAATGAGCTCGGGAGTCCTGGGACCCAAACCAAATGTCTACCTAGACTAAAATTGATATTTTAAAGCTGCTGTGAAGGCAACATTTTCACCCGAGATGATTTTACTGAAGTTTTTGCCCGGTGGCAATTTGAAACATATGAAGACTTCTAAATAAGGAATTGGCTCTAAAACCCAAACGAACAGTGCGGTGACTGAACTGTCAGTCCTAGTAAGTCATAAATGACTTGTGGAAGCTATAGAAAGGCTATAACAGCAAAAATAAGCAAAAATATGAAAATTGGCTTGGAGGGTCATTAAAAATATATAATGTCCTGCCTTAGATTGGGCTAAGTCCGAATAGACTCTAACTAGGTGCTTGGGATTCATTCGGAACCCTATACACATAATAAAACTATACTACCACGCCAAATTGTACTTTCTGAACTCAATTGAACCATTAAAACTATCAAGACACAAAACCCAGCCTAGACATGATGGGCAATCTCAAGCCTACTAAGGGTCGTAGACCACCCCCTTAGTCATACCTCATGAGAATAGTAAAAGTAATCAATAGAATTCAACCTAATAGAAATAAAAAGTATAGATAAACCAAATAAATGTTAGAAGAATCAAATTAACAATCAACCCCCATTTTTCCATAAAAGCCTTTAAATAAGAATACCAATTAAGACGGGTCATGCCCCTAACTATGATAAAAAGAAACAAAATAAAATTATAAAACAGTAATAAAACTAGTGAAATGACTTGGCCTATCGAAAGTTAGAATCTCACCACTCTACAACGCAACCATGGGAGTACTCAGCCACCTAACACTATACAAAAGTAACGAACAACTCTTGGAACCCTATATCATGAAATGATATAGCATCATGGGACAATCTGGAATGTAACTCAGGGAATAAGAATAAAATAATGCAATTACCAAAATCCAGTCATAAACCATACGCATAATATTTATACATATAGATATAGGATGTCAAGATAGGAACAAGGGTCATGAACATGATATTTTAAAGTATTAATTTGAACTGTATAGCTCGCTCCTTCCTAAAGGAACTCAAGGCCTATATGGGTCCAGCTCCCCTTGCTGGAAGGGAACCAATGCATTTTAGATAGATGGACTAAGGAAAAACTTAGGAAAGGCTATCAACACCATGGTCATAGACCTCCCAAAATATATATTATCATATGTGCACCAAGCATACGGTCTCATGGACCCCCCATACTGGAAAATGTGGTTTCCTGTGTTGATCTCCTATGACCTACACCTTTATGGTGAACTACACAATTCCCTTTAAGCACAAATAAAAATAATTTACAAATAGTGAAGCCTTAACCCAGGAGTCATTCATTAAGGCATATACCACTTGGTATTGTCATACCAATATGCTTGAACGCTAACCAAACCAATTCACTTAACCAAATTGACTCTTAATTTCCATTTAAAATAAAAAACCAAGGACACCAAGGACATCCAAAATCATATTCATTTATTTATCCTTAAATGCAATGCAATAAGATCAAAATACAAGTTAAATGATGCAATTATCCATTTTTAAAATCAAGTTTACAAAGTGGGTTGAGTTTAATGCCATTACAAAGCCCAAATTCATCCATTTAGGAAAAACCATGTCCCTCATTCCAACCATTAAAACAATGCACCAATTCAGACCCAAAACCATTAATTTAAGGAATGGATAATCAATTACAAACATGGGACAAGTAATTCAAGCAATAACAATGAAAACCCCTCAACCCAATTTCAAACCCCTCAATTTTAATCATAAAAAAATACATTCAATTAATGCCTCAATGTAAAATAAAAGTTTGGAAAAGAAAAACATGCCTAAAATACTTAAGGATTTAAAAAGAAATTAAAGTTTAGAGCCGGGATGATGAATTCTTTGTAAAACCCTTGAATATTCTTGGGTTTTGAGTTTAAAAGAGAAATAGATTGATCTGATCTTTGAAAACTAAATTTAATTGGGCTATTTTATACTTAAAGGTTGTACAAGGGGTAAAAAGAAAAAAAGTCCCTCAGCACAAGTGAAAAACAAGAACTTTGCATTTTTAACACAGTAGTGTGGCACACCAATATCGTGTAGGTTAGCCTCTGCGCCATGATGCAATCGCGAAATTCCAAGGGCATGGCACACCATTATTATAGAGACACACTGTCTCAGAGTCCAAAATAGCCTCGAACCCCTTCCAAAAATTCCAAAACTTTCTCAAAACACCCTTTTAACATCCCTAAACATAATTTAAGAAATAATGTTATAAATGCGGGAGAGTAAAAAATAAAATGATCAAAATTTTCGGACGGTCTTATAGAAACTTTTATTTGAGATTGTTTCAACAAAATATGGGGCCACACCCATAGTTCCATTTTTCATATAATTTACCCAACAACAAAACTGTGTTCTGAAGTATTGGGACCTAAACCAAGGGTCCATTTAGACTGGAATCGATGTTTTAAAGCTAATGAAGTTGTTGAAGTTCTCATCAAAGGTCGTGCACTAGGATTTTTGGTCATAGACCAATTCCTTAACAATCAAATCTCAAAAAGAAGGACATGGGCCTAAAACCTAAACAGACTATCTAATATCTAAACCGATAGTTCCGACATATCATAAATGACCTGTAGAAGTTGGGGAAAGGCTCAAAATACCAAAAATGCATGTAAATTGAAGAAATAACCTACATAATCATTACATATAAAAAAGTCTTCTGTCTCAAAATCCCTAGATCCTACTTTAAGGATATCAAAAGGGAACGATATCAATAATATGCATATGAACTTATATAAAATAAAATGATAATTGATTTATACATAGGGGAAATAAATAACCCAATGACTAAATGAAATATGTACTTTAATCACAATCCTTCCCAAAAATTGAAGCTAAATATCCTGCCTATTTGTGAATCTTAACATAACCATCGTTAGTCAATTCATTACCATGCTTCCTACATATATTGAGGCCATAATTAAACAACAATTATTATATAACTCAATTTTATGCCATAACGCATAGACTAGATTTAAAACATTAATTCAACAAACAAATTCATTTTTATGATGTTCTACAATAATATAATATCTCTGTTTGCACCTCACTAAACTATATTCTCAATATCATTGATAAAATATTCAATAAATAAACTCATGTCATAAGAATATTAGTACACATATTAACTAGCATACTAAACAAGTCTTTTTTAACTATATTGCACATATTTATGCTAACAAATAGATGAAATGGTTCAAACAAGCAAATTAACTAGTTTTAACGTTTCATATAACATTGATACCCATATAGATACTTTTCATTCAACTATAAGAAACATGCATATTTTTGTTCCTCCGCTTAAAAGCAACTAAGTTAGATACACTTCAAAAAATAGACTAGAAAAATCTCAAATAGCCTTAAGGAAGCCCGAATAAACAACCCAAAAGAAACCTAATCTATTCAAATATGAGTAATATGTAAGTAAATAAAGCGAATGATACCAATATTACCATGCCCCAAATTTCAGTACAAAAGTTAACCTCGAGCTAAAAAGGGAAAAACAAGAATATTATTAAAAAAAAAATTTACCCATTGTTTAAGAAGTTCAAAATGAAATGCATTACAAATGGAGTTAAAATCAAATTTTGAATGCACTGTTTTTATCAAATTTTAACTTTGTGGTAGAAAACCAAAGATTGCAATTTGAAAAACCTAATTTGATGTTAAAGTCCAATGATAATTAGGAGAAAATGATGGAAATATTGATTGAAAACTTACCCAAGATTAAAAATATGCAATCCCATATTAAATCTCCTAAAAATCAAGTTCTCAAAGGTAATAAAAGGGTGTTAGGTACATAATACTCATTGCAAACATAATTGGTCCCTTCACTATCATGAAAGCAACCAGACTCGACCCTAACATGATTGTGACACAAGCCTCGCAGTTGCAATAAATAACTCCATCCTAACTTGGACCTGACCTAATAACTCACTACTATTGTGGCCACATCTACCGCTTTCATAATTCCTAGGACCTTAGTTTTTCACGATTGTAGCAAGGAGAATCATAATCATGTGGAGAAATTCCTTGTACGATATGAGTGATAATATAAACAATAACAAGTCAAACAACAATCTCCCCGATAGAGCCTTATAATAAGTTTTGGAATATCACAAAAATAAATCGACAATGATACTAGACCAAATTTAATATTTCAGACTCAATAATCCAGTAAGAATTTTCAATGGAGGCCATTTTGAGCATATGTTAATCCAAGTAAATTATAGTCCATAACTTTACAATATTTCATCATAAATCTCAAAGTTAAATTCAAAGCCTAGTGACCCAAACCAAGCATGCTACTAGCCCAAATTCATTACAGAATATGTAGGAACTGATGGAATTCTCATATGATGCTCGAATCTTTAAATTTTTACAAAAGTTAACCATTCTAATTCTAAAGCCTTCAAAATTAAAAATTCACTCATTTCTACACCAACCACCTCAGTAATCAAAGCACCCACTTCCACCATCCACAAATATCAAACTACTTGAAGGACTAAAATAGTCGAAACACATAAAACCCTAAATTTCACTGTACATGTTGTTACATTAATGGAAAATTTATTAATCACAAAAAACATAATACCTTAATTGAAACACCTAGGTTTTGAACCCATAGAAAAATAATTTGAGTTGGGAATTCTGACGAAGATACGGTTTAGGTACGTCACTCGTATACTAGTGTACGAGTTGTACACTTCAACCCCACCCCTCTCGTACATTGAAGAAACTAGGAGTATAGCATACTATCCCATATATGACTTATTCTCTAACAGTCGTATCTTAACGTACTAGTCATACACAACCTAGTTGTATAGACTGTTGAACATGATCCAAAATGGATTGCTTTTGGTATGAGTAATGGATATAGTTTAGGATACAAGTTATACCCTTTGGATATAAGTCTAGGATATATGTTCATACCTTGGACAGTTATGAGTCATAGGTAAATCCTAGGGTAAGAGTTAGAGTACCACTCGTACCCTAGGATATAGTTGAGTAAGTGAGGCATACCCTACCTTGGGTTCATTTTCCAACTTTTAGCTAAGGTCCCTATGATTATTTCCTACCCTAAAACCCTAAATACCCTATCTATATAAGTGTGTGTGGACTCCTAAAAATATTTTTGAGAGGATTAAACATCCTAAATACTAACTCAAATACATTTTTGAAGAATTAGAGGCTAGGTTTCCAAGGGTGTCCATCTAGAGGCAAAGTGAAGTCATGTTCTTTCTTGAATCAAGTTGTATAAGTCATGTAACTCATTTCTTTGGTCAATAACTCAAAATCCATGTATTTCACACATGGATTAATAATTGAAAATGGTGATTTTGAAACCAAATGATAAGGTTTTTGTTGTCTAATTATGAGTAATCTTGGCCTTTTATTAGACTTGTGTTTACATAAGTTATTGGTGATGATTTGTATATGTGGGTTCTTGTTGTATGTGATTTAACAAATGAGTCTTTAATAATCATAATAATGATGAATTCTTCAATGTATATGGCCTTGATAAAGGTATGTGCATACGGTCTTTGTGAAAATATCTAAATAAAATATCTAGTCGCACGTTGACAATGTTTTGAACTAGGGAAATGGGCCAATGAATATGAATGGTTTATAAGTGGTATTGTAAAGATATTATTGGACATATAATTTGATAATTTATGAACTTGTTGGTTTGATGGCTAAAGTGGGGTTGAAGTCCCTTACATAAAGTAGAATTTTGTTGAACTAAGAAGGTGATATAAGATTCCTAATGAGGAATGGCTTGTAAGGGTCTTGATGACCATAAATTGAATTGACTGATGAATTGAATTAAGGCATTGGCCTAATGAAATGTTTGAAAGAAAAAATGACCATGAAAGTCATGTGTGGTATGGAATTGGATACTGTAATACCCCATAATATTCTAAGATCAATTCAACTCTTAGTTTCTTGCTTAAGGGGTCCAAGGCTTACAGATTTCAATAAAGTTTGAGGACTCAGTCATTTTCAAGAACCCTAAACTTTGCAAATCTCTAGTTTGGCCTTCCTGACCCTGAAATATTGGGTTTTAAGTTGATTTATGGTTAGGGAGAATAAAAGTATGTCTCGAGTGAGTTTTTGTATTTTTGGACGAGGCTCAGGACATGTTTGGATAGCTAAAATAGTAAGGAAATTCAATTTGGCCATGATGCATTGCTCCCTGCTATGGTGAGATGCTCTACGGCACATGGATGTCTCATTATAGTAAGATACGTGGGGCGTTGCTCTCTCCTCTGGATAGAGAGGCATGAAATGTGCATCTTTCCCATACATTGTCATTATATAAGTACCTAAGGGGTATTTAGGTCATTTTCCCTTATCCTATTTCATCCATAACACAAATTAGGGTTTCTAAAAGGGTATTATTTTCCTGTTTCTCCCCAAATTGCTCTCAAGAAACCCTCCTTCATCCCCAAGAACAAATTTATGTTTAATTCTCAATAAATCATGAGTTTAAACTTCCAATCAAATAAATCTTCAAGAATTCAGTCATTAAGGTATGTGGGATGTTCATCCATGGGTCCTTTTCACCCATGGAGCTTAAAAACCATATTTTGGCTTAATTTTTGAGTTTATACAAATTCATTAAGAAATAAATCCATGAATAGATTATTAATTCAATGTCAAGCTATGGTTACAAGTGTTTTCATGTGGAATGAGTCATATCATTTTTTATGTTTTCTATTCCCATGCTATGTTCAATTGATTTCAGAATAAATACCCAAATTCTAAATTTAGCCATGTAATCATGTTATTCCTCATGTTTTAGACATTCCCATGTTCAAATTTATTATCCTTACATATTTGATTAAATGTCTGTCCTTTGAGTCTTTGATTCATGATTTTATACTACAGTTTTAAGCATTAATATTGTATTTCATGATTAATCAAATACTTGTGGGTTATTAAGACCCCATACCGACATGTTTTACATGCTTTCATATCTTTCACATAATAACTCAGTGAAATCATGGGTCCTTGTATTTTCTCAGATATTTCTGATCATGATGAGCACTCTCAGTTATTAGAAATAAGGTTTAATTAAACATAGTTCTATTCAGTACTAGTGTCAGTTCAGTTGGGAGTAGGATTTAGTACCGAGTGAATGCAGGGATGATAGCTTCCCTGTCAGTTAGACAGTGTCGTTAGTAGCAGTCCCCATATTCCAAAACTACATAGCTAGCGTAGGATATGAGAGGTTACCTCTCATTTTAGGCCTTAATTCCTCTTAGGGGTCACCCATCAATTTAGGTTTGACACCCTGGTCCTTCGGGATATTAGATTAGGGGATCCATATAGCCAATGTTAGTACCCGTGGCACAGTACTAACACCTTTCAAACTGGGATTATAGTTTGTACCCTAATTAGTTTAGATTGGGGCATGTCAATTATATGATACCTTCTATAGTCTCAGTATAATAATCAATGTATTTAGTTCAGGTTTGGTTGACTAAGTGTACGGATTTTCAATTATTCAGCTATACATCTTTCAGTCTTACAAATTATAGAATCTCAGAAACATATTTATACATGGTCTTTCATTCTCTGCTATTCTATTTTCATGCATTTATGCTTAGTTCCTTAATGCATATCAGCCAGTCCTTATCTCATATACCAGTAAATTCAAAGTACTGAATGCAAGCTTTTCTTTGTGATATGATGTCTTATAATAGAGGTTTAGATGCACAGATTCCCGACCGTTCTTAGACAGTTCAGCATTACTCAGCAGCTAAAGGGGTGAGTCCTGATCCTTCGAGTACATGATTTTCTTATTTTAGTTACTTCAGTACTTTCATATGTTTAGTTGTTGGACTTTGTTGGGGGTCTGTCCCATCAACTCCTCATAATGTTTAGTGGCTTTCAGATAATCAGTTTAATAGTCATTCAGTTATCTAAGTGTTATCAATTGTTATCAGATATTTTGAACATGTATTTATTCATATTTTAGTAACCAGTTTTACAGTATCTTATTATCTTACCTTCCACTCATGTGATGTATTACTATGTTGTTCAATAGTCGCAGTAGGTACCAACTCATGGGTTGGATTATGGTCACTTGTGGTCATAAGCATCGTAGTCGAAACTAGGCGGTTGCCTCAGGTCGTGAAAAAACTTGGTATCAGACCCTAAGGTTTTAAAGTTTCCTAGGGTGTCTAAAAATAGCATTGAGTAGAGTCTTGTGGGTTTGAATCATGCCACACTTATAGACAAGAAGCTATGAAATATTATCGGTCAGTTTTCCTTCCTTCAGTGTTCACGTTATTCGAAAGAGCATAAGAACTATGTAAACTATCTTTATAACTCATCCTTCATCCTGTTTATAGACAATACCTCCCAAGGGAAATAATGAAAGAATAAATAGGGATCAAACCGTACCACCACCTATTCAGGAAGATCCCCTGAATAAGAATGTTTCTCATGCCAAATTTAGAGCTGGTTTTATGACCCTGGCCCATTAATTAGCTGCTCAAAACAACCAAAAGGTTGTTTCCCTAACTAATCTAGTGGAAAATATTACTGCAGTTAGGATTTAGGATTTCACTCAGATGAATCGCTCTTTGTATTTGGGATTCAAGTTAGGGGAGGATCTACAAGAATTTCTGGATATGGTATAGAAGGTAACTAATTCATGGGCATAATTTCAAGTGAGATTATAGAGTTGGTTGCATATCAATTGCATGATGTACCTCGTACCTGGTTTAAGCAGTGTAAGTAAGGCTATGGTGTTGATGCAGGGTCGGTAGAGTGGGAGAAGTTTGATATAGCATTCTTATATAGGTTCTTTCCCTTAGAATTGAGAGAAACTAAGGTTCAGGAGTTTTCTAATTTTAAGCAGTGTAATATGAGTGTAATGGAGTACTTTCTTAAGTTCACTAAGTTAGTAAGGTATGCGCATTCTATGTTTGCATATAATAGGTCTAGAATGAGTAAGTTTGTATCTGGTATATCTGATAGTATTGACAAGAAGTATAGAACTGGATTGATAATTTAGGAGATGGACCTATCTAGGCTCATGGTTCATGCTCAATAGATGTAGAAGGAGAAGCGTAAGGAGAGGGAGAGAGAGAACAAGAATACCAGAACATGTAGTTTTAACTTTTCTCAACCAAGGTTAGAAAGTTGTAACCATTCTCAGTTCCATCAGAAATTTTCAACTCCAGTTCCATTTTTAGCTAGTACGCCAGTGCCTAAGTTCAATCAAGACAGTTGGGATAGAGCGCTAGGTTCTATGTCCCCGGGCAGTATGAAAAGTGGTCGTAATAATTGAATCTACAAGAAATGTATTAGGAATCATCAATGGTGAGTATAAGGCTATTAGTGATGTTTGTTTTAGTTGGTACAAGACAAGTCATAGGGTTCTAAATTGTATAGTAGCCTCTCAGATGGGAAAAAGTGATCACTTATAGGGCCAGTCCAATTTCTCATCAGTAATAGTAGGATGCCTGACTCAGCAGGGGGGAATATCCAGTGCAACCAGTGGGAAGCATCAGAATTGGTGGTATTCCCTTAAGACCCGGCATAATCAGGAATATTTCTCGATATGGTTGCGAGTAGGTTATAGGTTTTTCATTTCATGTTTATGCATTGTTAGATCCTGAAGCTTTACTTTTCTTTGTGACTCCTTCTATAACCATCAATTTTTGTTTCAGTCTCAAAACGTTAGCAGAGCCTTTCCCAGTGTCTACCCCAGTGGGTAAATTTATTACAACTAGACGGGTATACAAAAATTGCCCAATCATAGTATCTCAGAAAATCACCTCAATTGATTTCGTAGAGTTAGAGATGATCTATTTTGAATTCATTCTCAATATGGACTGGCTCTTCTCATGCTTTTCCTTTTATAATTGAATAAATAGAGTCATTCACCTTCAGTTTCCTAATGAACCAGTTATCGAATGGAGGGGTAGTACTTAAGTTCTTAGGGGTAAGATTGTTTCATATCTTAGAGCAAGAAATATGATATCTAAAGTGTGTGTTTAACATCTTGTATAAGTCAAAGACTTATCTACTAAGATTTTGCATCTTGAGTCAGTTCCTATAGTAAACAAATTTTTAGATGTGTTCCCTGAAGATCTTCTTGTAGTACCTACCGAGAGGGAAATTAACTTTGGAATAGATCTCTTTCCAGATACCCAGTCTATCTCTATTCCACCATAAAGAATGTCTCCAGCTGAGCTTAAAGAGTTGAAAGAATAGTTAAAATATCTCTTAGATAAGGGTTTCATTAGTCCCAGTCTTTCTCCATGGGGTGCCTCAATCTTGTTCTTATGTAAGAAAGATAGTTCTCTCAGAATGTGCGTCAACAACCGTCAGTTGAACAAAGTCAAAATCAAGAATAAGTATCAACTCCCTAGAATTAATGACTTGTTCGACCAACTTCAGGGTGCCAGTTATTTCTCTAAGATAGACCTCAAATCCGGCTATCATCATTTTAGAGCCATAGAATATGACATTCCGAAGATAACTTTGAGAACTCGATATAGTCACTTTGAATTCCTAGTTATGTCTTTTAGACTAACAAATTCCCCAGCAATTTCATGGGCTTGATGAACAGGGTGTTCAAAAAATATGTTGACATGTTCATCATGGTCTTTATTGATTATATCCTTATTTATCCCTGTATTCAGAATAATCATACAGACCATTTGAGAATTATGTTGCAGACCTGATGAGCTCATCAGTTGTTCACCAAATTCAGTAAGTGTTAATTTTGGCTGAGGTCAGTAGCTTTTCATGGCCATATTATTTTTGATGATGGCATTAGAGTTGATTCTTAAAAGGCCAAAGTAGTGAGAAACTAGAAAATACCTATCTCTTCATCTGATATAAAGAGTTTCTTGGTTTTGGTTGGCTACTGCAGATGGTTCATCAAAATTTTTTCTTCGATTGCATCCCCTATGAATCGATTGACATAGAAAAAAGTAAAATTTTTGTGTTTATATTATTGTTAGAAGAGTTTTCAGAAGTTGAAGACTCAACTCACTTTTGCTCCAGTCTTGACTTTGCCTGATAGTTCAGAAAGGTTTGTAGTTTACTATGATACTTTAAGAGTTTCTGTCAAATGTGGTTTGATGCATAGAGGTAAGATCATAGCCTATTCTTCTAGACAACTTAAACACCATGAAAAGAATTATCCTACATATGATCTTGAGATGACAGTCATTGTTTTTGCCTTAAAAATTTGGAGACATTATCTTTATGGAGTTCATGTTGATGTGTTTACTTATCATTAGAGTTTTTTAGTATGTGTTCACACATGACCTTAAAAGGTTATTATTGAAGAAGTTGTTGACCTGGAGAGTTTACACTCAAGAGGTAAAAACGAATGAGAAGATGGAATCAAAGTAGGAGAAGAGGATGAAGGAAAAAAGATGAGTAGTGATGTTGGGTCTTGCCGCAACACAAAATCAGTCACTGCTTGGGAGGTAACAAAAGATAAGGTAGGTTTTATTTTTAGTATTTTAGTTTTTATTCACTTAGTTTCTATTTTTATTGTTTCCCAGGTTGATGGGAAGTCTGAGTATCAGAAATATACGCTATGGAGCATGATAAAAACTAAGTGTGGGGTCCCCAGACCCTCTTAATAATAAAAGTTGCTACTAGATAGGCGTATAGGCCTCATGGAGTATTTATATCTAAACTTTTTAGTATACTTTTAGGACTAAGTAGATTTTTAAGTGTGGGGTGGGGAAATTCCTTTATTTTGGGTGAAATGATGTCATAGTGTCTTGAGTTTTAGTTGTTTTTCTAGTGTTGGGGGAAACTTGAAAAAAATACAAAAAATTCTATCTTTTTAGTTTTAGTTGTTTGGGTCAGTCTAGTGGTGCATACTTCACTCACCCCGTGGTTGTTCTTCTCTATTCTTTTCCACGGGGTAACCTTTTGAACCAATGTCCTTTTTCTTTTTAGGAGTAATTTAAAAATTGTGTTTGTTCAGTGAGATATTCTTGTTTGTTCTATATATGATAACATGATGCAAGTGGGATTATATGTAAAGAGCATGTGGATTGTGTGAATTACTAATTTTTAGACTCCTAGGCGCTTGTTTAGGACTCTTGTACTTGTTGGCTTAATGTTGAATTCAGGCTATTATTTGTTTGAGAGTATATGATGATCCTACTTGAGTTGAACATGTACCATGTGTGTGAGGAATATATATTTCTTGTTACATGTGATGTCTAAAACTTTCTTGGTGTGTGTTCAAAGAAAAATAAAGCGTGTGGGTTTAGGAGATGATATAAGAATTTCTTTGAAAGCCATGTTTCATACCTTTTGTGACTTACCCTTGTGTATAATCCTAGTATCCCCATTGAGAATTTATCTTGTTTTCTTTGTAATACTCATATGTATTATGTATCTCCTTCTTTGACGGTACATAATTTTATACAAAGCTCCTAAGTGCTTTAGGGTACAATTAGTTTGGTTAAGGAGTTGGAAATCGAGGAAGGAGATTAGAGAAATTAAAGCCCCAAAGTAATAGTCATTGGGAGGTACAATTGTTGTGTTGTGGTTGGGAGTGAACTAAATTTATGTTAACCTAAAAATTGAATCATAAATTAATAGACAATACTCCAGTTCATATTGTATGTGAGTGAGATAGGGCAAAACAAAAGATATGGGTTAATAAAAGAGATGGAAATTGGTTATTATAGGTAAATTTAATGAAAAGTGTGATATATTAAAGTACTTATGGATGATAGTCACTATCACTGGAAAGAATAGTTTCTACCCATCCCTTAGCCTATGTTACAATCCCTAAAGACATACTTGATCCTGAGCTTTAACATTCTGATATTAGTGGAGTACTACAATAAGGGAAAGCCTATAGTCCATCATATTTAACTTGTGAATTTGTTTGAGAGTGAGCGTAATTTGATTCTTATACCCATTTAGTAATAAATTACATCTATGTTAGTGATTATTGGTAACTCTCTTGTTGTGATGGCACATTTTTTATGATAGTTTGGTGATTTTTTGATCTCTTGGATAAAGTAATATGCATGAATTTGTCAACTTGGTGAGTCAATTCTTTAGGCTAGGATGTTTTGGAGTAGTTTTCTTGAAATTTCAATTGTGTATAACATGGCTAGTGCCAAAACATTGATTATATGTAGTATTTGTAGTTCTATATTGAATGGCTTTCTTGTAGTAGAAGTATGTCTTCTCCAGTGATAATGATTCTTAGAAGAAAGAGTTGTTCGAGGACGAACAAGGCTTTATGTGAGGGGTGATGATCTGAGGTAAATTTATGCACCTGAGTGTCACTATCTATGATCTTTTAGACTTATTTTGAAGACTTATTGTGTAATTAATGAGTTGTAAATGATATAAATGAGCATATAAGTGTTAAACTACTTGATTATAATTATTAAGGTGTGTTTCAAACAAGTTTAGAATTAATTTGGTCACTTAGAGTTTAGATGAAAAAACTAGTGTTACTAGCTTGAACTTCGTGTTGTTCTTGTTAATCTCGATGGATTCTAGTGTGTAATGAGTTTCTAAGAGTACTATTGTTTCATCATGTGTGGAATAACTTGTTTATAGTTTTTAAGATTCAATTGAAACAAGTAAAGAGAAAAAACCATTAGTTAAAGATCTAAAGGACAAAACTAGTATTCTTAGCTTAAGTTTTTAGTTAATCTTCTTGGATTGTACATGGATTTGAGCTCTAATTCGTGATTTTTGATACAATATGATTCTTTTTGAGTTTATCATGATGATATATTGATGATACAAAATTTGGGAAGCAAGTTAAAACATCACCACAAGGCTTTGAATAGGTGGACATAAGCACGGGATAAGACTTGGCAAACAATGGATGTTTTGGGGTCATTGGCATGCCTCAAACTTTAGCCACCATGTTAGGATCCATTCCGCCCCATTGAGGGCATCCTAAACGAAAATTTAAAGTGTTTCACCATGATATTAGCGCGATATGGACCCTGTACAACACGATAAAGTCAGTGGCACATTGGGCAGTAAAAATTGGCGGCCTTGGTCATACTATAAATAGGACACTTAAAAATTTGTTATATACCTTGGACAACCTTTAAACATTCTGAGAGGATGGATAACACTTCAATTATGGTTTTTATTCTACTACATTTGTATGTATTTTAACATGTATTCAATCATTGCAATTACAGTTATGCCCATGAGCGGCTAAACACCTTTTTCTGGGGTTATGACCAAGAACATGATTAATCTTGATATCAATTTATTTAGTTTTGATTATTTACCTTATTTGGTTTTTTATTTATCCATTTTTACTATTGTAATGTGTATATACCCTTAGAATACATCCATTGTCATTTATTGAACCCGGAAGAAGGAAAAAGAGGAAAGAACGTAGGGTAAATAGAATAGGATTGTAATCTTCTACAGAATGAATTTCTAATTTTTATTAAGGATAGGAAGATACCTAAGTTCCCTATTTGATTCACATACAAGATGAAATATCAATTTATTTAGCTTAGTTACCACATCCCCTCTCAATGAGGTAATTGTGGGGCTATGCTAGATAGGTGATTAGAGGGTCAGATGACCATAATCATAATATTAACCTCGTGAATCATCAACAAAGATAAGTAACCTAAACAATAAAGTTTAATAACATCTTCGCACAGCCTTAACCCTAGGATTTTCCCAATTTAATGTCCATGAACCATTAATTTTTTGAATTGTTAATTTTACTTAAGTTTTAATTTCCAACTCTTTTTATTTTTGTTTCAACAATTTAATCTCAATAGGTTTTAACACAAGAGCCAGAAAAATCAATACTTGGTTTCAAAAAGGCCATTTTACTTCTTGGTGGGACCACGTACACTTGCGTATGCACTTAGGTGCAACAATAGTGATTCATTTCGGGGAATAGGGTGAGTTTTTGCCATTCGAGTCACCTATTTCACACTATATTTATTTTTGGTCTTTTATTTTCAGATAGGCGGATTCACTATTCTACATTTTGAGTTGTATTTATACTAGTAGATGCTCTTATACTTGCTCTACCACGTGATTGGATTGGTATCTTAAATTGACCATTTTTTCTATTTAGAAGACTTTGCTTATTTATATATTTTGAACTTGAATTTTGCCTATTATAGGAATTTCCTACCGAATTAACACATTGTTTTAGCTTCAGTTATGGTTTTTTCATTCCTACTCGTAGGATTTTTTAGAGCCTTCTTGACTCATAAATTAGGTCATGACAATTTGATATCAGATCCAGGTTTCATTGATAGTATTGGTACAAGACTAAGTGTCTGGTAGAGTCCCGTAAATCTAAGTTATGACGTTTGTTTCTTATCTTTGGGAGACTGTGGGACCTTCTTTGGAGTACTTCAATTCATTCACTCATATCATTCTAAGAGTTTGAGTTGGTTTATAGAAGTATCCCCTTGACTTTTCTCTTTTCAGATGACCAGGACACATACTACTTCTACACGAGACGAGGCTCTCAAGACAGATCCTAGGGATTTTTCTCCTAGTTTTGGATTATCCAGAGGTTGTGGAAAGCCGTGTGATGAGTCCCTATCTAGGGGCTAACATAAGCTCTTTTTCTAGGTCCTAAGCTAGAGATTATTCTACCCCACCCTGCGGTGGGACAAGGAGTAGCCCTGGCTCCACCAGGGTTCATCTTTTCTTTAGTACTCATAGATGTATTGGTTTAGATTTTGGGTTTAGTTGGCGGTCCACCATCTGATAGGGAATAGTCTAAATATTAGAGTTGTATTGAGGTTGCAGATATGAGGTGCCTCATGCACTAATAGTTTCTCAGCCAATAGCTTGTCAGCCAATGGTTTCCCAACCTATTATGCATTATGAGGAGAAAAAGATGTTTTCTAGATTCTTAAGATTTGCTCCACCAAGGTTTTTAGTGCTCCAAGTGAGGAAGCATATAGGTTTTTGATTATTTGTTAATATAGGTTTCGTAATTTCGGCCTAGTTGATTCACGTGGTGTGGATTACACTATATTTCATTTGGATTTTGTTGCTTGACATTAGTTTAGAATATATATGGATTCTAAACCAATAGAATTTTTTGTCTTGTTATGTACTAAGTTCTCTAAGTTATTCTTAGAGAAGTACATACCTCACCACCGAAGAGATTGTTTAAGGGATCAGTTCTCTATATTGGGGTAGGTTTCCACGATAGTTGCATAGTATAAGGCTTATTTTTATAAGTTAGCTAGGCATACGTCTTCTATTCTATGTATTAAATATGTGAGAGTTCAATGCTTTGTTAGAGGATTAAGACTTTCCCTTGATATGGCTACTCAGATTTTAGTTTTTGTGAACAGGTCTTTTGCTGAGGTGTCAGATCAATCTAGGGTGATGGAAGAGATGTACCATGAGGGTCGTGATAAGAGGTCTAGTTTTTGGACAGATTCAATGGGATCCATTATACTTCTCGACCCAGAGATAGCAGCTTTTATAGTAAGTATCACTCATATCCGTCCTTTAAGTCCCCAAGAGTTTGAAGGTAAATGAGGTGGAATGTTGGTTGTTAGAGGAGTTTTGGATGAAAAATATGATATATTAAGGCGCATAGGGAGGATAGTAACTATTCTTGGCTAAAACAGTTCCTACCCATTCTCTAGCCTGTGTTACAACCCTTAAAGACCTATTATATATTGAGCCTTAAAATTCTAATATTAGTGGAGTACTACACTAAAGGAAATACTATGTTTCATTATGTGTTACTTGTGAATTCTTTCTAAGAGTGAGCATAATTTGATTTTTTTACCCATTTTTTTACAGATTGCATCTATGTGAGTAATTATGGGTAACTCTTTTATTGTTAGGGCACTTGTTTAATGATAGTGTGGCGATTTGTGTGATGTCCTTAATTAAATAATATTCATGAATTTTCTAAATTGGTGATTCAATTCTTTAGTGTAGGGTGTTATGGCGTAGTGTTCAAGAGCTTTCAATTGTGTGTATAACATATTTAGTTTAAAACATACCATCTGTGTAGTCATTGTAGTACTGGCTGGTATTTTTTTTTTGTAATAGAAGTTTGGAGTCTTCAGAAATTATGATACTTATAGTGGAGAGTTGTGTAAGGATGAACAAGGATTTATGTGCAGGGTAGTGATCTTAGTTTGATTTATGCACCTAAGTGTCATTATCTATGCTTGTTTAGGATTGTCTTGAGGACTTATTGTGTCCTTAATGAGTTTTTAATGAGATAATTAAGAATTTAAGTGTCAAACTACTTGATTATAATGCTTAAGGTGTGTTTCAAACAAGTTTAATCAATTTGGTCACTTAAGAGTTTAGATGAGAAAACTAGTGTTACTAGCTTGACCTATGTGTTGTTCTAGTTGGTCTCGATGGTTTCTAGTGTGTTTAATGGATTAATAAAGGTATAATTTAGTAGTTATGTGTGGAATAAATTTTTTTAGTGTTAAATTTTCAACTGAAACAAGCAAAGAGACAAAATACTATGTTAAATATCAAAAGGACAAAACATATACTCTTAAGTAACTAGTTCATCGTCTTGGATTGTATGTTGTTTTGAACTCTAATATGTGGTGTTTGATTGTATAGGATTCTTGGTGATTTGTTAATTATTATATATGTATTATAAAAAAGATGTAAATCAAGTGTAAACAATACCACAAGGATTGGAAAGGATGGATAAACACTTGGGACAAGACTTGACCAAAAATGAACGTTTTGGGGTCACTTTTTTGGAGTCATTCGTGTCCCGCGGACCTTAGGATATTCGTTAGGACCATTAAATGCCGTTGTGAGAATCTAAATAACCAATTATAGTATCTCATAACAAGAAGATCTAATGTATGAATGATAGATAAGATTGTAATCTTATAATTAAAAGAAGTTATTATTTGCATTTAGGATAGGAATATACCTTAGTGCATAAAATACTTTATAATGCGGAATCATGAACTGAAAGGCAATAATGTTCAATACTGAACATACTAAAGTCTGAAACATGATAGTCTAGAAAGCCTCTAACTGACTGAACTATCTGAGTAAGGAGTTGATGGGACATGTCCCCGACTAACTCCAACTAATAAACTGATTAATGAGATAATAGGGAAAAAATCATGTCCTCAAAAGATGAGGACTCACTTCTAACTCTGTCTGCAGACATCTGGAATCTACTATTGCTCTGGAGCTCGTATCTCTGAACCTATGGTATAAGACACCATAGCGCAAATGCGTCAGTACTTTAAATGTACTGGTATGCATGTGAGATAGGCTGAATGCATGGGGTTCATATGCATGAACAATAATATTAACTGACTAACTATCATGAGCGTGAGAATACATGCATGAGACATAACAACTTACACTACTGCTGTGATAACATGATTACTGAATTTGAATATAGCTGATAACATGAATGACTGCATTTGGCAGTTTTGAATGTGATGGAACTATTTGAGTTCCGTACTGTATCTGAGTTGACTGTATCTGACAGTTCTGAAATCTGAAGAAGTATCTGAGTTCTATTGACCACATCTAACAGTCCTGATTCTGTAACAAGAAACTGTGGGAAATAGTTATCAAACCGGCATTCCCCTGATACGCAATTATAAATGAGTTGGGGTCCAATCTGTAACCCCAATTGAAAGAGTGTCAATATCACGCCACCGGCAAGGACAAGCTGTGGGAGATCCTCATCTGATAGTGTCCCTTATACGAGAACAGTGAGGCCCTTATCTGATAGTGTTTATCCACCTCATCAACCCTCATCGGACAGTGTTGATGTCTCAACCTATGATGGCTACATAGTTCTGGAACACAAGGATGACTTTTAAGAATCACACCCTCATCTAATGGTATGTGTTCCCATCTTTGGGTTCACTCGGTGCTAATTCCTACTCCCATCTGAATAGACTCTGAACATGATTTACTCAACTGAACATGGGTTGAGTTACTGAATTCCATTGACTGAAATTACACTACTGATATTTGACAACTGACTGAGTTCATGAGATTGTGGAGATTTCCTGAATAATAAGACTGTCTGAAGTCTAAGGATCATATCTTGACTGAGAGTATCGTGAAAAAATGATATGACTCTAGGCACACAACTAATGTTTCGGGTACGAGTACCCCCAGGACTCGATGGAAGGAAACTGACCAAGCATAACTTACTTGAACATATAACTAACATCGTAATCCATAATACATTTATAGAAGCATTTCATCAAAACATATGATAGGCATAACTTGTACATACTTAGGGATTTTATGGTATCATGTTAGGTAGGAACTTTTCCTTCATCTAGGAATATAATCAAACATATTGAAGGCATGGTACATGTAAACATCATTGTACAATAATTAAACATCATGGTTCAATTATAATTTCATCATTCAAGGGTTTAGTCATAGGTTTGCATGAATCTATATCTATAATAATTTAACCCACATAGAATTTATCACCCAACATGGAGTAGAATTATATTTCTCATTATCCACATGAACAAGAGAAAACCAATAATGAAATTCATAAGAAAATCCATAAACTTAAATTTAGAAAAGGGATTCTTGGGCTTCATGGATGAAAGGATTCAATGAATGAACACTATGCATACCTTAGTTCGTGATTTCATGAAGATTGACGGTGAAACTTTCCTTAAATTGGATCTTCTATGGAAACCCTAGCTTTTTCTTGAGAGAAACTTGAGAGAAACTAGTATATTTTGGGTGAAAAGTTGTTGAATCACGTGTTAAAGGTCTTAAATAGGGGTGGGAAGTTGATCCCTTTTAACCCTGGATGCGTCATTTAATTTCAGTAAAATTTTCCTGAACTGAACCCCTGGCGCGACGCGGCTCTATCGCGATGTGTCACTGGAATTCGACAATTGAGAAACTGAGGGATGGCGCAACACGGAGCCATTACGTTTCCCCTTCTTTTGCGACCTTGAAGTTTGGCGCGACATGGAGGAAATATCTATATGACATGGAGAAAAGACAAATGCCATTTTAGCTTGTGGCGCGGCGTGCCACTGACCAATATGGTGCTTTTTTACGACGGGAACTTGAAATAATCATAACTTCTGACTCGGTTATCGGATTTGGGCGAATCTTATATCGATGAAAAGCTAATTGAATTTCCTACATTGTCAAAAAGTGAAAATCTTGAAAATTACTCATGGAATAACCATCATTCAATTTAGAAGCTAATACTAGACGTTCTTGAGAAGAAATTAGCTAGGAAATGTACGGGGTATTACATTATCTCCCCCTTCAGAACATTCATCCTCGATTGAGACTGATTAAGAGGGGAGAAAAGACAACTGATGTACATACTGAACATGAATAAGTGGAACATGATCTTATGACTGACAGGGCTGACAAGCTGAACATATAATACTGAACATGCATATCTGATGCATGTGTAACTGATTCATGAATGCACGACTGAGTGTTATGAAGAACTATGTTTCTCATAATGAGAATGCATATCTGATGCATAATTAGATAACTGAACTAATACATGAGTGCATGACTGAATATGCAATGGTACTTGATACCAAGTTTATAATGGGAACATGAGCATAAAACTGCATACCAAGTTTGTGATGAACACTGAACATGAAACTGAGTAAGCTTAAGAAGAACTGTTACCTTGATCTTGATCTGAGTTGGCGAAGAAGAGGTGAGGATACTTGGTACGCATATCTTCCTCTGCTTCCCAAGTAGCTCCCTCGACGGACTGATTTTATCAAACAACCTTAACTAGAGGGACTTCTTTGTTCCTCATTCTACGAGTCTGATAGTCTAAGATTTCAACTAGAATCTATTCATAAGAGAGTGTTCTTAACATGAATGCTCTGAATAGGGACTATAACTGATGGGTCACCTATGCACTTCTTGAGCAAAGAGACATAAAAGACTGGATAAACTGAGGCTATATCTAAAGGAAATTCAAGAACATAGGCTACCTTTCCAAAGCGACTGAGAATCTTGAAGGGACTAACATATCGAGGACTGAGCTTTCCCTTCTTGCCGAATCTCTTTACTCCCTTCATGGGAGAGATCTTTATATAGAAATGATCACCAATCTCAAACTCGATATCTTTTCTGCGAACATATGCATAAGAATTATGTTAGCTCTAAGCAGCCCAGAGTCTTTCTCTAATCAACTAGACTTTTTCTAAGGCGTCAAATACCAATTAAGGACCTATGACTGAGGCCTCACTAACTTCAAACAAACCAATTGGATATATACATCTCCTAATGTAGAGAGCTTCGGATGGAGCCATATGAATACTGGAATAATAGTTATTGATGTATGCAAACTCAATCAAAGGTAAGTGGTCATCCCAACTTCCCTTGAAATTGATTAGACATGCCCTTAGTATATCTTCTAATATTTGAATGGTCCTTTCTTCTTGACCATCTGTCTTAGGATTAAAGGTTGTCCTAAGATGAACTTGGGTACCAAGACCCTTTTGGAATGCTTTCCAGGAATGAGAGGTGAACTGGGTACCTCTGTCTGAGATAATGGACAATGAAACATGGTGCGATCTTACTAACTCCTTGATGTAGATTTTGGAATAATCCTCGGCTGAATAAGAGGTATGAACTGGAAGAAAATGAGCTAATTTGGTTATTCTGTCTACAATGACCCAGACTAAATCATGTTGATGATGAGTTTCAGGCAAAACCTTCACGAATTCCATGTTCACAACTTCCCATTTTCAAGTAGAAATACTGAACTCCTGTATGGACCTACTAGGATTCTGATGCTCTATGGTAACGTGCTAACCTATAGAGCACTTAGCCACAAACTTTGCAACATCTCTCTTCATCTCACTTTACCAATAGACTTCCCGCAAGTCGCGGTACATATTTGTGACCCCTGGATTAATAGAGTAGCATGCACCATGCGCTTCTGCAAGAATTTGCTGCCTTAAGTCATCTACACCTGGAACACAGAGATGACCCTGACAACAAAGAACACCATCTCCTTCTTGGGAGAAAACCTCTACTTTCTAATCCTGTAATGACTCTTTCTACTTGACAAGGTTGGGATCTCTATCTTTCTTTTCTTTTACCTCAGAAACTAGAGATGATTCTAAACTACTCTGAATCCATATATCACCCTCATCAGTATCGACTAAGCGAACGCCTAGTCTGGCAAGATGATGGACTTCTTAAGCTAACTTCTTCTTACTATACTCAACATTAGAAACATTACCCATGGATAGTCTACTGAGAGTGTCGGCCACTATGTTGGCCTTGCCGGATGATAAAGGACACTCATGTTATAATCTCTCAAGAGCTTAAACCACCTTATCTGACGAAGATTGATATTTTTTTGAGAAATCACATACTGAAGACTTTTATGATAAGAGAACACATCTACATGAACACTATATAGATAATGCCTCCAAATCATTAAGGCAAAGACTACGGCTACTAACTCAAGATCATGAGTAGGATAATTTCTCTCATGGGGCTTAAGTTGTCGGGAGGCATAGGCTATAACCTTACCATGCTGCATGACGACACAACCCAAACCTACTCTGGATGCATCACAATACACCATGAAACCATCTGGACCATCTAGAATAGCTAATACTGGAGCTGAGGTGAGTCGTGTCTTTGACTCCTGAAAACTCTTCTCGTAAGGATCAGACAACTGAAACTTGACTTTCCTCTGAGTCAATGTGGAAATAGGGGATGAAATAGATAAAAATACCTCATCAAACCATCTGTAATAACCAGCGGATCCCAAGAAACTCCTAATATCAAATGGGGAGACAGGGTGAGGCCATTTTCTTACTGCTTCGGTCTTTTGAGAATCTACTCTAATGCCATTACTGGAAATGATATGACCAAGGAATGCTACTGACCATACCCAAAATTTGAACTTACTGAATTTGGCAAATAGTTGATGATCTCTAAGAGTCTGAAGTACTGTTCTGAGACGGTATGCATGATCGCGTTCTCTGCAGGAATATACCAGAATATCTCTAAGAGTCTGAAGTACTGTGATGAAACTGTCCAAGTATTGCTTGAACTCACGGTTCTTCAAGTCCATAAAAGATGTTGAGTCATTGGTAAGACCAAAGGACAAAACTAAGAATTCAAAACGACCATACCAAGTACAAAAAGCTATTTTAGGAATGTCACATTCTCTAACTCTGAGCTGATGATAGCTGAATCTGAGGTCTATCTTAGAGAAATAATTGGCACCCTGAAGTTGATTAAATAAGTCATCGATTCTTGGAAGATGATACTTGTTATTGACCATGACCTTATTGAGTTGATGGTAGTCTACACACATCCTAAGAGAATCATCTTTCTTACGCATGAATAATACTAGAGCGCCCCATGGGGAAATGTTGGGACTGATGAATCCCTTATCTAAGTGATCCTTCAATTGTTTTTTCAGTTCTATGAGTTCTGTTGTTGCCATTCTTGAGGGAGGAATAGATATTGGCTGAGTATCAGGAAGAAGATCAATGCCGAAGTCTATTTCCCTTTCGGGGGGAATTCCTTGAAGATTTTCGGGAAAGACATCTGAATATTCACCTATAACTGAAACTGGTTCAAGGTTGGAAGTTTTGGAACTAGTCTTATTAACTCGAACAAGATGATGGACACATCCCTTAGATATCATTTTTTGTGCCCAAAGGTAAGAAACAAGATGACCTCTGAACGCTGAAGTACTACCCTTCCACTCAAGGACGGGTTCATTCAGAAAATAAAACTGGACTATTCTATTTCTGCAGTTGACTATGGCATAGAAGGAATGAAGCCAATCCATGTCGAGAATGACATTAAAATTAGTCATCTCTAATTCAACTAAGTCTACTGGAGTGACTTTTTGAAATATCATAACCGGGCAGTTCCTGTATACCCGCTGGGCTATGATGGTTTTACCCACTGGGGTAGAGACTTAAAAGGTCTCTTCTAAGATTTAGGGACTGATTCCGAAATTGCCTTCTATACAGGTAGTAATAAAAGATAAAGAATCTCCTGGATCTAGCAAAGAGTAAACATGCACATGAAAGATTTGTAACGTTCTAGTAACTAAATCAAGAGAATTTTCCTGATCCTATTGGGACTGAAGAGCATAGAGACAATTTGGGCATTGTCCTCTAGTAGCACTGGTGGTGGTACCCCACAGATTCGGGCAACCGAACTGAGATGAGGAGAGGAGATGACTCTGATAACCTGACTGAGGGCAGTCTCTGACTCTGTGGCCTGGCTTTCCACAACTGCAATAGACATTGCTATGAGCTCTGCAAGCACTCTTGTGTTTCTTACCTTTAGTCTGACAAAGGGGATTAGTTCGTGCATTTCTAACACTGCCCTGAGACCTAGATCCCGGATCTCTATCTCTGTTACCCTCCCTGACCTTAGGAACTGGAGCACTGGCTAAAGAAGTGGCTGGAACTGATGACTTAGGACAAAACTGGGTACGGTTTTTTTCTTCTGATTTAGGTTGAGTGAAGTTGAAACTACCTGTCTTTACTCTCTTATTCTGCTTCTCCCACTACTTAATCTTCTGTTTCTCTATCTGTTGATCATGAGTCATATGCCTGGATAAAGTCATGTCACTATTCAGCATGGAAGAACTGCACATATTTACCATGCTATGATTTACTGCTAAAGTGAACTTACTCATCTTGGCTCTTCTCCCTGCAACCACATGAGGGGCATATCTGGCTAATTGAGTAAACTTAAGAGAATACTCCTTCATTGTCATATTGACCTGCCTGAGGTTGATTAATTCTAGTACCTTAGCCTTTCTAAGATCTTGGGGAAAGAATCTATCTAAGAATGCAGTGATAAACTCCTCCCACTCTATAGGACCTGTATCATCTGACCTCTCTAACTTCTACTATTTGCTTATGTATGAGCCACATCCTTCAACTGATAAGCAGCTAGCTCAACACTCTCAATAGTAGTTACCCCCATGATGTCTGTCACCTTATGAACCTGATCAATGAATTCCTGAGGGTCCTCATCTATATTAGAATCGAGGAAGGATAGAGGATTCATTCAGGTGAAGTTCTGAATCCTAGTTGCGGCTGAATTGGCCACTGGGTTAGCCGAAATGACTACTGGCCATTTATTTTAAGAGACAACTGAATTAGAAAGAGTAGTGAATGTGGTCCTAAACTCCGTATGAGAAACATGATCTCCCAAAGGATCTTCAAGATGAGGGGCTGACTGATTTACATTTCTTCTTTTAGGAGGTATGTATTGTAGAAAAAAGGCGGAAACAGATTATACTTAGAGATTGACTCAAGATTATGCTCACTGACACGATATGACTACTAAAAAAAGGGAATCTATTCCTAAAACATCTTATAGCCTACATCAAATAAATGTGGCGCGCAACACACCCATGTACAACACTCTACTAGATGCGGCTTTCAGATATCCTAGGACTCTATTCAACCTTAGGCTCTGATACCAAGTTTGTAATGCCCCAAATCTAGTATCCAGAATTCTACACGGTGCTCATGACCCCAAAGGACCACAAGCTAACCCATGACTGATATCTATACCTGTATATTGCATAAAATACTTTATAATGCAGAAACATGAATTGAAAGGCCATTAGGTTCAATACTAAACATACTGAAGTCTGAAACATGATAGTCTAGAAAGCCTCTAACTGACTGAACTATTTGAGTAAGGAGTTGATAGGACATGTCCCCTACTAACTCCAACTAATAAACTGATTAATCATATAATAGGGAAATAATCATGTCCTCGAAAAATGAGGACTCACTTCTAACTCTGTCTGCGGATATCTGGAATCTACTATTTTTATGGAGCTCGTGTCTCTGAACCTATGGCATAAGACACCATAGCGCAAATATGTCAGTACTTTGAATGTACTGGAATGCATGAGAGGTCGGCTGAATGCATGGGGTTCACATGCATGAACAATAGTAATAACTGACTAACTATCATAAGTGTGAGAATAAATGCATGAGACATAACAACTTACACTACGACTGTGATAACATGATTACTGAATCTAAATATAGCTGATAACATTAGTGACTGTATTTGACAGTCCTGAATCTGATGGAACTATCTAAGTTCCGTACTGTATCTGAGTTAACTGTATTTAACAGTCCTAATATCTTAAGAACTATCTGAATCTATTACTGAGACTAATTGACTATATCTAATAAACCTGATTCTGTAACATGAAACCATAGGAAATAGTTATCTAATCGACATACCCCTGATACGTCATTATTGCTGAGTTAGGGTACACTTTGTAATCCCAATTAGAAGGGTGTCAATACCGCTCCATTGGTAAGTACAAACTGTGGGAGACCCTCATCTAATAGTATCCCCTATATGAGAATGTTGGGGCCCTTATCTGATAGTGCTTATCCACCTCATCAACCCTTATCGAACAATGTTGATGTCTCAACCTATGCTAGCTCAATAGTTTTGGAATGCAAGGATGACTTTTAAGAATCGCACCCTCGTCTCATGGTGTGTTTTCCCATTCTTGGGTTCACTCGGTGCTAATTCCTACTCCCATCTGAATAGACTCTGAACATGATTTACTCAACTGAACATGGGTTGAGTTACTGAATTCCATTAACTGAAATTACACTACTGATATTTGACAACTGACTGAGTTCATGAGATTGTGGAGATTTCCTGAATAATAAGACTGTCTGAAGTCTAAGGATCATATCTTGACTGAGATTATCGTGAAAACATGATATGACTCTAGGCACACAACTAATGTTTCGGGTACGAGTACCCCCAGGACTCGATGGAAGGAAACTGACCAAGCATAACTTACTTGAACATATAACTAACATTATTATCCGTAATACTTTTATAGAAGCATTTCATAAGAACATTTGATAGGCATAACTTGTACATACATGGGGATTTCATGGTATCATACTAGTTAGGCACTTTTCCTTTATCTAGGCATATTGAAGGCATGGTACATGTAAACATCATTGTACAATAATTAAACATCATGGTTCAATTCTAATTTTATCATTCAAGGGTTTAGTCATAGGTTTGCATGAATCTATATCTATAATAATTTAACCCACATAGAATTTATCACCCAACATGGAGTAGAATTAAATTTCTCATTATCCACATGAACAAGACCAGCCCAATAATGAAATTAATAAGAAAATCAATAAACTTGAATTTAGAAAAGGTATTCTTGGGCTTTATGGATGAAAAGAGTCCATGAATGAACACTATGCATACCTTAGTTCGTGATTTCTTGAAGATTGATGGTGAAACTTTCTTGGAATTGGATCTTCTATGAAAATCCTAGCTTTTTCTTAAGAGAAACTTGAGAGAAAATAGTATATTTTAGGTGAAAAGTGGATGAATCACTTGTTAAAGGGCTTAAATAGGGGTGGGAAATGGACCTCTTTTAACCCTGGACGCATCATTTAATTTCAGTAAAATTTTCCCAAATTGAACCCCTGGTGCGATACGGCGCTATTGCGCCATGTCACTGGAATTTGACAATTGGGAAACTGAGGGATGGCGCAATGCAGATCCATCACGTTCCCCTTCTTTTGTAACCTATAACTTTGCCGCGACGCGGAGGGAAATTGCGCTGAGACACTGGTGTAATGACAATTGCCATTTTATCTTGTAGCGTGGCACACAACTGACAAATATGGTGTTGTTTTACGATGGGAACTTGAAATAGTTGTAAATTCTAACCCGGTTATCAGATTTGGGCGAATCTTATATCTATGGGCGAATCTTAAAAATTCTTCATAGAATAACCAACATTCAATTTAGAAGCTAATACTAGACATTCTTGAGATGCAAATAGCTAGGAAAAGTATGGGGTATTACATTCCCACATCCCCACTAAACAATGTAGTTGTGGGGCTATGTTAGATAGGTTATTATATGATTAGAAGATCATAGTTTTAATATCAACCACGATAAGTAACCTAACTGGCGAAGTTCAATGCCGTAGTATGATTGAAAATTGTCATTAACCCTGGGGTTTTCCCTATTGATTGTTTAAACTTTAACTTTAATGAATTTTTAAGTTTATTATTTCTCTTAACTCTAAAATTCTACGTTCACACTAATTTAATTGTAATAGTTGAACTTTAATTGGATAGTTTCTTAACCCTAGTCCCTGTAGGATTGATACTTGGCTTTAAAAGGCCATTTTACTAAGTGGTGGACTAGGTACACTTGTGTATGGACATTGGTACAACACTCATCATATATTATGATGAGTCATACTCTACCTTCATTGTGACCAAAAACAAAGAAAATTACTTAGCATCAACTGTCCTTATGACTCGAGGCAATGAATCATAGTGTGGGACTACGACTCATTTTTAGAGTCACCAGGATTCTAGTGACTTGTTAGTGTGTTACTTTAAGGTGACGAGTGAATTAACAAGTCTTCACATGTCCCCACAGATCATAGGGTACCTCGTCTATCCTAGGCATGATAAATTTTGCAGATGATTTTTTTAGTTTTTCCATATCCTACCTACTTCAACACATGTCACCCTATAAACATCCAAGAATGAATATAAGTACAAAATCCTCCTGTTGCCTCCCAAGAAACACTTGTTTTAACATTGCAGCTTGATGTGGCTAAGTTATTTACTCAGACTTAACCAATTATCCCATGGGTTGCCTCTCGTGATAAACCTAATTTATCACCGTAGCACAACTCGGCACGTTTGATTATTCAGAATTCATTGGGGGTTATACTTCTCAATTTGTGTTGTCTCCTCTACAGTCCCAATGTAGTGCTATATAAAATGATCATTCACTTTGACCAAAACCTGATCATGTTGTTTTAGCCTAATTAACTTATGTACAGATACTTGTATAACCATGGAAGGTCCATACTATTTCGACTAAAACTTGCCAAGAAATAAGCGTAGCCTCAAATTAAATAATATGACCAAATCACTATGGCTAATCCTCTCATTTCAATCATTCGATCATGGTACAATTTCATCTTCTCCATTTACAAAGTTGAACTTAGGCGCCCGTACGAAATTCATCCACCCCATTAATCTTCTCAAGTTTCAAATTGGTTGCATTAATCAATTCTAGATTAACTGTCCTTACTACCCAAAAAGCCTTATGTTAAAGTTCGATATGAAAGTGGCTTGTTTTTCCATACAATACCTGATATGGAGAAGCACTAATATTGGTTTGAATGTTGTCCAATAAGCCCATAGTGCAACATCTAACTTATTAGCCTAATCCGTCTTATTGACATTCACAATTGTGGCAAAATAGACCTGATCTCATGATTTGAGACTTCAACATATGCACTTTTCATAGTATGGTAAGGTATTGTCACCTTATGTTTTGCACCAAATTTGTGAAGCAATGTTTTGAATAGACAATTGCAAAAATGTGAGCCTCTGTCACTAATGATAACCCTCGGTGTCCTGAATCAGGTAAATATCTTCTTTCTCAAGAATTTTGTGACACTATAATTTTTTTTAATTTCAATAAGTTCCACCCATTTTGATGCGTAGTTATGCTAGATCACAAAGTATCCCATGAAATCATTACCACATATTTAAACTAGTCATGCTTAAGAATAGTAGTCATTTGAAGTTCTTGCTTTCACGAGAGGCTTACTTTTTGTTGGCACTTATCACAAGACCTTGCATAATAATGTGCATCCTTGTGAATAGTAGGTCAATATTATCCATATTGCTAGATCACATTTTTAATCAACAAACCATTATGATGACCCCCAACTGGAGAAGAATGGTGTGCCTCTAAAATAATCAATATCTCGGCTTCAAGTAAATATCTTTGAATCACTCCATTTATAAGAAATCTTGAAAAAATATGGCTCATCCCAATATAGCATCCTCACATCATGGACAAAATTCTTATAATGTTGAAAATACAGGTCTTTAGGAACCACATCACTCACTTAATAATTTTCAAGGTTTGCAAACCATTGAATCAAATCATATTATATAGCTAATACCTTCTCATTCGTAAAAGTATCATCAATATCAAGTTCACCCTTTAGTTTCAGCATGGCCTCATCTTTTGAATGTGATAAGTGGTCCAACACTTTTATTCTTTGTCTCCCTTCGATACTTAATCTTAAAGTCAAATTCCTATAATAAAAGTACCCAATGAATAAACCTTTTTCTTTACATCTTTATTTTCCATAAGGTACTTAAGAGATACGTGATCAGTATGTATAATCACTTTCATGCCAAGAAAATAAGATTGAAATATCTAAAATGTGAAAATCACAACAAACAAATCTTGTTCAATTTTAGTATAACTTTCTTGAGATAGGTTAAATGATTTGCTAGCATAGTAGATGGGATGGAAGATCTTCCCTCGTCTTTTGCCTAGGACTGCACCTAGTGTCACGCCACTTACGTCATACATAACCATGAATGGCATAGACCAATTAGGAGAAACAATAATATGGGTTTAAATCATCATGTCTTTCATGAACTCAAACATCTTCAGACAAGCATCATCAAGTAGAAATTTGATCGCCTTGTCTAATAACTTGCACAAACAATTTATAATTTTATAGAAGTTTTATTGAAACCCACATGCCCCAAAAAGATATGAATATCGTTCATAGAATTTGATGGAGGAAACCTCTCAATCACCTTAATCTTTTCCTTGTAAACTGCTATCCCATTTTTGAAATCTTGTGACCAAGAACTATTCCTTCTTTAACCATGAAGTGACACTTCTCCTAATTTAGAACCAAATTATATTCTTTTCATCTTCTTAGAAAATTGTCTTGATGTGCCAAACAATCTTTGAATGAATCAATAATGAGTAAGAATCATCCATGAAAACCTCAATAGTGTTCTCAACCATGAAAAAAGAAATAGCCATCATGCAATCCATAAAGGCTATGGGTGCATTATACAAAAAAGTCATTTTTTTAATACAAAAGACCCATATGTATAAGTGAAAGTGGTATTATCTTGGTCTTCAGAAGTGATATAAAGTAGATAAAAAACTTAAGTAACCATTAACAAAACAATTCCATCCTATACCACTAACAAATTCTAACATCTGATACATGAAATGCATGGGATGTGAACTTTCTTAGTCCAAGAATTGAACTTCCTATAGTCCATGCAAACATGCCAACCAGTGACTGAACTCATAGGGGTAAGCTCATTCATTTTATTTGGGACAACTATGATTCCACCATATTTAGCACACATTGGATTGAGCTCATCCACTTACACACATGTCCAACAACATGATGAATTTTTTAGTTGCCACATATTGCATAGGTAGATTCAATCTCTATTGATGATCAATATTTGCAACACAATCCATGTCAAGTTGGATTATATGTGTGAAAATACTAGGAAAAATTCTAATGATATCAGCAATAGAACATCCAATGTCCCTCTAGAACCTCATAAAAAAAAACTAAAGCCTCAACTTGTCAATCTACCAAATTAGATACAACAATAATACGGAAAGTAGTAGTGGCTCCAAAAAATGCATAAGGAAGATGTGATGGAATGTCTTCGAGATTCACGACTAGAAGCTCCATAATAGAAAGCAAAGCAAGTGGGATCACTCTATTCTTTATATCCAAATATAACTAATTCAATGAATAATTGAATGAACGTTTGCCTTTAAGTGTGCTAAGTATATCATTATAACCCTCAAAATCCATTATTACTATTGCAAGGGCCTCAACTATAAGTCTCTCTTTAATAGGAGCTACCAAGTCATTATTAACGATTGTATCTATCACAGACATCATAAGGATATCCTTTGGTTGCATCATACAATGGAACATATTAAAGGTAACCTATTCATTGTTCAACTAAAACTTCATCTACCCTGTTTTTATATTAACTAATGCACTCTTAGTCATAATGAATAGTCTTACAAATATAATTGAACGGTCAAAGTCAACCTCACAATCAAGGATAAAAACATTAGATATAAATATGAAGGATGACACCCTTAGTAGAACATCTAACAAGATTTCCCCCTATTTCTTCATTGTGCAGTTAACCTTGGGAAGTCACAGTAAAGTCAGTTTGGGTAACCTCAACCCCAACTATCTCTAAACTGCCAAAAGTATCAAATTAATGTAAGAACCTAAATAACACAAAGATTTTGAAATGTTGAAACACCCAATAGGGCATGGAATCATGAATCATCCCACGCCTTATTTTTTATCAATCAAAGAACTAGAGGCGATTAAACTACAAGGGTGCACATTGTCAGTGGAATCAAAACTCACCATCTTCATCTTAGTTACCAGATCCTTCATAATCTTCATGCTAGGAATTTTTTCAAGTGCCTCAGTTAGAGGGATATTCACTGTCAACTTCTTCTACATAGAAATAAATTTTTGGTACTTTCTCTCTCGTCTTTGCTCCTATGTATTTGTAGAAAAGGAGGAGGAGGTCATGGAATAAGAGAAAAACTTTTGATTCCTACTTATCCTTCCTCTTTATTTTTATGACCTCATGTTTATCACCTAGAGACTTTTCATGTGTCTTTTCATCGACCACCAAGTCATCAAATTCAATAACTTTCTCATCTACTATGACTACTAATTCTACCTCATTATCAAAAATCATGAGCATAGATACATTTGTGATCATCTTGAAACTCATAGTAGTGATATGCAAGCAATGACTATCATTCTTAGGATTTTGGTAGCTGTTTCTTTATAGTGTACCTTGTTGACACTAATTTAATACTGCAAAATTTTACCAAACTATTTCTCAAGTTTTTTATGGCAATAAGATATGATTCAACTTTCAAATTCATTCTCAAAATAGCCACATTAATCACCTTAATGCAATATTCTATCTTCTCAAACCCTTTTACAGCCTTCTGAAGTATGTTTTTCATCCTCAAATTGGTTGAACCAATTTCACGATTGCCAGATGGTGTCCTGACCTAATTTCTCAGGTCATAATGGCATTTACTATAACCCACTATTATGTAATCCAACCTATTGTCCCGATTCATTAGTAATAGACTATCAACTGAAATGAAAGGAAATTAGTAGAATTGTTATGATATGAGGGTTATCATATATACAACAATCCCAAAACCTGGTGAAGTTAGTACAAGAGCTTCAAATACATTTATAAGAGGTTCAATATTGATTAAATATATAAATACAACTTATCTCTTAACACAATATAGATATTAATAAAAGTAATAAAAGGGAGAACAGTAGTACTTCGAATACCATAAGCTCACTCCAAATCTCTGATCCATAGTTGCTTTGTGAGATACAGACAGTAATAGTGAGAACCCATACTATGATCTGTAGACTGCAGATGTGTAGTATGAGTACCAAGGACATGGTACCAAATATGTAACAACTAACTAAGCTGCAAAGATAATGCAAATATATATAATATAAAATAATGAATATAAACTATAGATAACTATATAGGAAGCTAACATAATAAAACTAGAGAGGGAATAAGGATAAACTATCCTATTATATCTTTACTCAGGATCTAAGGCATTATATTAAATAAAATTGGCTAATATACAAATAAAGAGTAGAATAAGTATCTAAGTAGAAGTATACATGGCCAAGAATACGTATACCATATTAATTGGCAATAAAGATAGAGATATACGATAATATTATATTTATACCCATATATATAACTACACAATTAATGACTAAGGTAACAAACTTAGCATGTCAAGCCATCCTAATCTAGTAGGAAATATGTTTTGGCATAATCAGTGTCCATAACCCTAGTGTCTATCCATGAGATAATTATTCATACTATAATTACCTTACGAGATAAAGAAACATACCCAACCTTAGTACTATTCAATAATCATCCTTTGGCAAACTACCATAGTAGAAATATTAAAGTAAGTGTCTAGGTAAGACAAATAGTAACTAATGAGCCCCACAAATTGGATAGTATAATCAACACTCTAAAAAAATCACCCATAAGATATAGCTACGCAACCCTCCTTAAGGCTAATAAATATGGGATTTAAAAATATAATGGTGATAGGTAATGCGTATGTAGGAATTAATGCAAAGTACATCTATAATACCTTAACTATCCAAGTGTCATAATATACAGTGTATAAACCTTCTCTAGCTCGTCTTCTTGAAATGAACTATGGAAACAACTCTAACCTAGTATGATGGAAAATGGATGAAGGGGCCTCTTGTAGCATCAGTAATATTTGTATACACTAACCTGGTCTTAATCGAGGATATCTAATAATTATCATCATCAACCTAATTTTTCAAGTACTAAAGAGATGTATATATAGTAAATGCAAGAATATTAACCATGGCTAAAAGAGTGTAAGTATATAAATTTAACAGCTGGATTAGCTCCAGGACTAAATTAGTGTCATAGAGTAGAAAGGATCAGAATTTGTCACGCTCGGTTAAAATAGTAGTATAAAACCATGGACTAGAATCTTTCTTGGTCATGTTTTTAAAACATAAATTTTTAGTTCCCAAAAACCCATAAATCATCCATTAAGGCTCTACGATTCCCATTATGAAAGAATCTGTTTTAAATGTTGAAAGTTGGAATAAATTCCTTTTTTAGAAAAATAGTATTAAAACCATAATTTTAGGTAGAATCGCACCAATAAGTTAACATGAATGTACCAGCGCCTATGCATGCCATCACCAATATCCATACATTACCAGCATAATCAACCCAACAATATATAACTACAATAATATCAATACTATAATCAAGATAAAATAAAATCCAATCCACCAAGTCAAGGAAAAAATATTACACTAAAGGGATACTTAGCATAAACTATGATTCACAAACTTATATCCTAGGGTGATATGATCCTATAGTCTTGGAAAGTATTTCATCTTAAGGGTCAATTCACCATTATAACGCTAAAATCAAAATTGGGAGAAGTAATGGTATTCTACAATAATCATGTCATGTCATCCTTACCTAGAATGCAATATATATTGAGCACTATCTCATGAAGAAAAGTTGATTGAATCCTACCCTGATGTTAAGTTGTAAGTCCTCGAATCATGAAAAAAATTGTTCTTGTTTACTCTAAGATCCTAAAATACTTTTAAAATATCAATAAAGTAACATACACATCATTAGGATAAAAATGAGACTCATTTTGCTATTAATAATTTGAATTAAGAATAAGCCTGCAGGGCCCACAAATAGAATAAAAAATTGAATCTGTCATAAAGTCCCTCAAGGACAAGGAATGTTAGCTCAAAAGTTGAGAAAAAATGGTGCATAATTTGGGGCCCAAATAATCCCCTAAGTTATAAGGATTTAAATACCTAATATCTAATAATTCACCATTAAATAGGGTGTAAATTGATGGGAAAAATAATATGAAATAACCAAGGAGTGTTAGCCTAGCTTACCTTAGCTTCAATGGATGATTCGCCACTCTTTCCTCTCTCCAAACTCTCAAAATAATGGGTAAATAATGAGAAAATAAATGGGAAATTCGAGTGAAAAATGAGATTTAAAAACCCCTGATGTTTCTTAAGCGACTGACACGAAAACAACTCCTCATTTTCTAAAGCAGTCTGGCACGGGGCACCTATATTGCTAAACTGGTGCCTAGGCTGCAAAAGTGATTTCCGCTAAACCAGGTATTGATGACTAAATCTTCCCTTGGAAAAATTTCAATGGCCTAATAATGTGATTACCACTTCAGCAGGGAACCAACAATCTGAGGCATCAGGTTTTCTAAGTTCAAAATGAACTCCGATAAATACTCGGGATTCATTTGGAACCCCACACATGTAAATAATCTATGCTACAGTAATGAAATTCTAGGTAATTTCTTTTATTAACTATATTTTGATCTTTCTGAGCCTTTTCATAATGGGTACAAAACATTTATGACTTGCCAAAACTGTCGGTTTTGTGATTAGAAAATTTTGTTGAATTCTAGGCTCATTTCTCTATGTTAGAGTTTTAGTTGTTTAGGATTTGGTACCTAACCAAATCTCCTATTATATGGCATTGCATGGAAATTCTTTTAGAGACATTAGCTCCAAAACATTTATTTTAGGCTAGTAGAAAACTTGGTTTAGCAGCCAAGGCTTCCAAACACATTTTAGGCTATTAAGAGGATTATGTGAAACATAGAACTATATATGTGGGCCCAACATTTAGTCAAAACTATCTCGCATTGAAGTTTTGATGATTTAATTTGATTTTGAATAAGGTTTACAATAAATACTCACTAATGGACTATGTTTATAGAGTTCCGGGCGAGTTACGAGGGTCAAACATAATTTTTTGACTTTGCTGGGTGATCATGATTGTTAAAGGTAAAACGCAACCGTGACAATGAATTCTATTTCTTCTAGATCGCAATTTAAATTTTAGAGTTGCAATTATAGCTCCCGACCCCATATTTCATCACCTATTCAACCCGATTTTCCAATACTTTTTACACTATTTTGAGAGATCAAGGAAGGTAAAAGAGTGGTATATCATTGACTATGCAAAGGTAAGATAGAAAAATCCCTTTTGGTCATTTCCCATTGATTTTCCCTCTGGTTTTCATAATAATTCATGGTAATTTTTTAGAAAATAGGGATTTGAATTCCTAAAATTTGAGGGTTGATTTGAGACCCCATTTATGTTCCATTTGTGCTCAAATTTTAAGCACACATTCCTTATCCTTCGAGGGACCTCTTGATGGGTTTAACTTTGGATTCTATTTATGGGCATCATTGGGTCATTCTTAACCAAAAATTTGACTTGACCTTTTATACAGAAATATGGGATCACATGTGACGCTTTATGATGCATTATATTCTTTTTTGATAGCATTGTAGATTTTCGATATTGTGGAGTAAATATGGGCATTTTATGGATTATTCAACGATTTCCAGTTGGAAATCAAGGTAGGCTTCTATTTACTTTTTTTCACAAGATTATCTGTTTACTGTATTGCGTGTAAATAAGAATTTTATGATTGATTATGGGTAAAACACCATGACTTAGTCTTGAATATTAAAGTTTGTGGATTAGATGAGTGATTTTACTCATAAGGTGAAATACTTACTATACTTCTAGAATCCTATTCCTTTCTTTGTAGATAGAGCTAATTCATAGTATTATTATGGATTTATACTCTATTCGGTATGGTATTTAGGTGTTTGAAGCGTTATTAGTAAGATTAGCCTTATTTGAACTATTTAGCTATCTTTAAATCATAATTTAGGTGGATTTGACTTAATTGATCATGTCTTAGGTGAAATTCCCATATTAGGGTAAATTATGGCTTATGTACCCACTAGAAGTCAATTTAGAAACCTTAACCTAGTCTAGGTTAAAAATTGCCTGAGTATGGATTTTGAGAATTATAAGTCGATTCCTTCGGCTGACCTTTGGCAAAGACTTGTGTTATCCCTATGTACTTATTTATGCATGTTAGACTCAATTAAGAATATTGAACCTTTTGTATAAGGTTTCTTTGTGACTAAGTTAATGGTGATGGTTTTCCTGGATTATGATTACTGGATCGTAGCCATGAAATGGCTTTTAGAATTAATTAATAATATGGAATATCGGCATTCTAAATGATATGTCTTATTGATATGATTTAGACTATAGATATGATATGCCTTACATATATGATTTAGACCATAGATATGATATGCCTTATAGATATGAGTTGGACCATATATATGATATGCCTTATAGATATGATTTGGCCCATAGATATGATTTGGCCAACAGATATAATATGCCTTATAGATACGATTCGGCCCATAGATAAGATATGCCTTATAGATGTGATTTGGCCCTTAGATATTTTATTCCTTATGAATATGATTTGGCCCATAGATATGATATGCCTCATAGATTTGATGTGGACTATAGATATGATATGCCTTTTGAATACAAGATGACTTACAAATATGAGGTGGATTATAGACAAGGATACTAATATAGATTTTGAATATGTTTAATGTTATAACTTATAGATATGAGTCGTGATATAGCTTCTGGACGTGGCTAAGAATATAACGTATGATTATTATGGTTATAGATTTATGCCCCAGGCCGTGATTATGATCTTGTGGTTATTCCGGTCATATTATTAGGCCCAAGGACATGTTCATGATATTAAATGTTTTGGTTATAGAAAGTATTCCATCCACATATAAAAAATTATTGTTGTTTACCGATAATGATGATTAAGAATTCATTGTTTAAATACTGGTGATGACATGCATATATTTGGTACATTCATGATCACTAAATATAGTAAATCATATAATTCCAACTAGATTATGATTTTACTACTATGTTTCCTAAAAAGGATTAAAGCTCACTTTTAACTTTAAAAACGGATTATTTCATAACGAAAATTGTGCCATCTTAATGGATGACTTATGTCCATTAAGATTGAAAATAGTGTTTTAAAGATTTGGAAAAGGTAGATTTTGCTCCATAGTTTTAGTACTACTATTTCCTGTGGTCGAGAGATATTTCGGCCCCTTCTACACTCTTATGATGATATAGTTCCAATGTTTACCCAGGCAATGAAATTGTAGATTTACCCACTTATAGTCATGGATCATGCCGTGAACTTATAAATATACATACATATCTCTGGCATTAATGATATGAGTTTTGGGTCAATCCCAATTATTGATGATGGTATTGATAATATGAGTTGCAGGTCACTCTTGATGATTTATGATGGTACTGATGATATGAGTTTTGGGTCAAGCGTGATGACTGATGATGGTATAGATGATATCACTTTTGACTCATTCCCGATTATTGATAATTTTGATACTATGGGTAGTTTTTATGATTTAGAAGATGACTATAGGAGACTAGGTCCTTGGATGTTCGAAGTTATAGTACAGTTGACATGCGTAAGAACAACTTTGTCTGTTTACTTAAGAAACTGGCTGGTGATGCTTGTACTAATAAGGACACCTAGTCTAATAAGATTTTTCCCTAATCATTACTCATCTATAAAAGGAAAAAGATTTTTCTTCATCAAATAATTTTTGAAAATTCATATCGTAAAGGGAGGTAAAAGGAAAAAATCTATGTTCAGCTAAAGTTTTTATTGACTATGTGATCTTAAATAGAAAGTGATCTTGAGTTAAATACTGATTTGTAAGCAAACTACTTATGTTATAAAAATAGTGTTTTATTTTGTTGAGAAAAATGCTTAAGTAGAGTTGTCTAAGCTAGTTGCTGGTTAGAGTTAACAAATATTTGAGTGAATCTTGGGTAAGGTGTAAAGATGTGCTTGTAATAGAGGTATTTCAAGAAGGAAGAACCTAGAGTTAGGTTAACATTCGAGTCTATAATCAAGAGGTTGGTTTTAGTGGACTGTTTAAAGCTTGTGAGAGCAAGTCGTGGTTTTTTCTCCCTTGAGAAATGGATTTTCCATGTTAAATCTTATGTTGTTTACATTTCCTACACTCATTTATGATTACTTTACATCTTTAGTTCTACTTCATTTAAATTACATTGGGGGACCTGGTCCCTTACTGTATGGTGCAACCCTCAAGGTTTGTACAATTAGTATCAGAGCCAGAACACTCTAAAAGGTTCACACCTAGAGTGTATTGTTTAGCATGGATGCTTCACCTAATCTAGAAGAAGGGTAATCTACAACTAGACCACCAAGATTCAATGGGAAATATTATGGGTTGTGGAAAACTAGGATGTTTGACTTTATTATAGCTGAAGATAGTGAACTTATGGACATAATTATTGATGGTCCTAATGTTCCAGTTAAAGAAGTCAAAGAACGAGACATAACTAGAATGGTAGTAAAATGTAGGAGAGAATATAATAATAAAGATAAAAGAAAGGTTGAGAAAATCGACAAGTCCTATAAATTGTTAGTTTGTGGTATAGAGACTGATGAATTTGATAGGATCTTAGCTTGTGAAAATACCAAAGAGATCTATTACATCTTGAGGACTACTCATTAAGGTACTACTGATGTGAACTACTCAAAAATAAGATTCTTACCACTTAGTATGAGACCTTTAATATAAAAAAAGTAGAAACAATCTATGAAACACATACATGATTCACCTCCATCACAAATGAACTTCAGTACCTAGGAGAAGTGATTCCCTTGCATAAACAAGTAAAAAAATTTCTTGGTGTTGTTCATATGTTCTGGGAAAGCAAAGTGGATGCTATAACTAAGGCAAGGAACTTGAAGACTCCGACAATTGATGGACTTATTTGAAATCTAAAGACCAATGGGCTCAAGAAGCAACAAGATTTGGAGAAGAAGGAAGTAAAAAGAGAAAAGTAACTAGCATTGAAGACTACTAAACATAATCTAGATGAAGATGACATAGATGTTTCCTATTTTTGAAAAAGAATTGTTAGAGCCTTGAAAAAGAGTGGTCAATTCAAAAGGAGAGGATGCAACAATAAAAGAGAAGGCAATGTTGAGGCTTTTCACAAATATGGAAATCCTAACTATTTCATTAAGAACCTACACCTACAAAAAAATGCATTATTCGTATTACCTCAAGATTGCTGGTGAAAAAGGAAATAATAGGGACCAGGTCCCTGAAAATTCAAGAAGGAAGGCTACAACCGATTATGCAGTAAAGCAAGTCTTTGTTGGATAGGGAGACTCTTGTAGTGAATCAGATGAAGATGAAAACTATGAAGATGTGTCCATACTAGCTGTGGAAGAATGTCTAGTTATCTATGACTCCTTACTTGCCTTCATGGAGAATACTGAATACTAAGAGGAAAAAGAGGTACCTCTTTTTATATAAAGGAAAATCAAGATAACTAATCTTCTAAGAAAATAAAAAAATCTTGCTAGTGTCTTGACTGACTCTGTATGTGAACTTATTGCTTAGAAGATTGTTGTTGCAGACAAAGTTGAAAATCAATAGCTTGAACTAATTGATTTAACTCTCCAAATTTCCAAAAAAGACTAATTGTTTACAAATATAAAATCTGAGGCTGGTGAGTAATCTGAAGAAGGTAAATGAGGGAGACGGAAATGAGAAGAAAAAAGCTCCAATGTTTTAAATTGATATTGTGGAAAGGTTGAGGTATTCTCAAAAACACCTCATGTCTGCACTTCACAAGAATGAAGAGATGGAAAAGGACCTGGTCCACTTAAGAGAAGAGCTTAAAAAAACTCTTAAATAGAATACATCTTTACAGATCCTTTCTAATTAAACTAGTCAAGGTATTAATAATGGTAGAGGCCATTTCTATCAAGAAGAATTCCAAACTGAAGTGTGTCAATGGTAGACTGTCAATAATATTAGAAACAAAGAAATCAAACACCTATGCACTCACTGTGGAAAAGATAGGCTCACTAGGAAAATTTGTTAGAGTTGGATTAGAGCTAATATAATTAGTTCAAGATGTGTTCAGCGAGGGAAATCACTTTCTAAGTGTTTCAAGGATCTGGAAATTATAAAGAGAAAGTTATCTCTACCTTGTAGGCTAAGAAGAATTTGATCAAACCATTATCCCTATACAAGGAACTCAATTTTAAGTGGGTTCCCAAATCCGACTTGTGATCATGATTTCAGGGATGAGAAAGGGGATTATAGTCTATAATGCTTTATTTATAGTATGTTCTCTAAGCTTAATATTTGAAGATCTGAGTGAATTCTCTCTCTTAAGACACTTCAAAGTAGAATTGTCTCACATTGAATGAGATGATTTCAAGGGACCTGGTCCCAAAGGAATTTACCCTAAAGGAAGAAAATTAAGGCAAGATAATTGAAATAAATTCTAGAACCTGGTCTTTAGACCTATTCTAAAACAACAAATAGAGACTGAGCTTGATCAAAATACCCTGACCTTACATCTAAGTTTGTGTCACCCCTCAAAATTAGCTAATTCAAGGAGACAGGTATCCATGATAGATAAGGTGCATTTTAATCTAAATATACATCATACCTTTGTAGGTATACACTCATGGGGAAAGCTTTGCAGGAAAATAGTTGAAGCAACCACAAGTTAAAAATTTACTCTATAAGGAGAGGGACTTGGTCCTATCTCTCTAGTGAGTACAAAAATAATTTACCTTAAAAATTTTATAAAAATTCTAGTAAAAAGGCCACATTTCCAATCCTATAAGAACAAAATTTGTCAATTTGGTTCAAATATGAAAAGTCACATCATTTTTATCTGACACATCTACTCAAAAAGGGTTTCTCTTAAATTCCAAATGGTCACCTCCTTAATTATATATTAAAATCCTCTTATTCTCTTATCAATTATTTCAGAACATTATTTTCTTCCTAAATTAAACTATTCATTATCTTTCCCTTCTCAAAAGTTCAAAATGGCTAAAATTTCATCTTCTTCCAACACCGTGAAAGATTTATCCTCTGATCACCCTCAAGAGTCACAAAGTACTTTACCCATCAGTCCTACTCTTTAATTTCATGAAATTCTAGGTCAACAATTTTTTATTGATAATTTTTCATCCATTTAAGTTTTTGTTGAGTTAGCCTTGGAAGATTTGAATCAAGGCCTCGACTCTCCAATGGAACAAGATCTCTCTCAACCAGAAATTTCCCCAACTCAAAATAACTAGAGTCCTCTAATGTCCCAAAAATTTGTGTTCATCTTGAAGAATTGGTAGGTTCTAAAAATTCTAAAAGCCTTCCTGTACCTGGTTCCTTTAGTGGCTCTAAGTCAAAATCCATCTTTACCCAGTTGTGTGATGATTAAATTCCTATAAAGAAATTTAATCCTCTTAGCCACATAAAATTAGGAGGTGAGAATCTACTTTTGCTTGCTTGTGATCCAAATGAATGATATATAAGTATTAAAGAGCAATCTATAAGGGAAAAAAATAAAGAGAAAAGGAATAAAGAAGTGGTATTACCTCTAAATGAGGAAGATAAACTGGATGAGGATGAACAAACTCTGAATTGGAAAATTAATAGACTGATGGAAAGTGAAAGAAAAGGAAAATGATTTATGCTGGTGTACAAGTCACTAGATCCTATTCGACTAGAGAATTTGAATAAAAATTGCTAGCAAATTCCATGAAGGAAAGTAAGTCTTCTACAACTAAAAGAAGAAGACTCAAGAAAGTTTTCATATTAGAGAATACATGTATTGAAGTACTGGAGGTTCGAGAGGATGAGGATACTAACACTGATATTGGTATTGCATCTAAAAAGAAAATACAAGAAGTTCTTGTTACATAGAAGACTAAGTCCTCTGGCCAAACATCAGGAAGTCTTGTTATAAACAAAAAGAAGCATATTTCTTTCAAAAGAAAGAAAGTCTCTAAGGGACCTGGTCCTATGAAGAGAAAAAATAATGAAGAAGAAGAACGAAGTAGTGAATCAAAGTGAAGAAAAGAAGAGGAAAAAAAGAAGGTTGTCCCTAAAAGAGCAAGGAATGTTATCTTGGAAACCAGAAAGTGCATACTGGGAGATTGTTTGATCAAGTATTTATGAGAAACCAGAGAGGATGCAAGTGGTAGAATATATGAAACACCAAGGTTGGATTCACCTACTTGAAGAATAAGGTCCCATAATGTTTGATAATGAAGTTAGAGAGTATTACTATACCATGGACTTCCCAGATGATGGGCTAAATTAACTGCACAGGTGCAAGGAAAGTCTATTAATCTAGATGAAGAAGCACTGTGAAGGATTTTAGTTGTACCTGATATGGGAGTAAAATATGTTTTGAAGGAGCAACCTACCATTGAATTTATGATTGAAGCCCTAAAAGAGGGTGGAACTTTAATAGATCCTGTGAAAAAAAGTTTTAATTAGTGATTTTCAATTAGTATTTGAGTTCATCAACAAGATTTTGTTTCCAAGATTAGATAAAAGGACCATTGCCTATGGTGTTGACCTGCTCCTGATAGAATGTTTGAGTAAGTTTGAGTATATAAGCTTACCTACTTTTATGATAGTGCACATAAAGAAAGTAATCTATGAGAAAGAAGGGAAGCATGGGATTCCTTATAGGTATTTCATAAACAAGATTTTTTATCACAATGGAATAATTAGGATAAAAAGGACCCTGGAACAGTTAACAAAAGTTCAATTTGACAACGTTGGTAGAGTATAAATGCATTGAAGAAAAGGTCAGAATTGTGTCCCAAGTATCAGAACTCTTAACTTCTCAAGAAAATTTAAACATAAAAATGGAGGATTTGAGGATTCAACTATCTGCAAAGTACACTGAAATAGTTTATCTAAAACTGTAGAATCAGAAGTTATCCTTAGAGGGACCTGGTTCTACTGAGTAACTAGCAGCAAAATATTCAAAGATAAAGGGCAAGATTGTAGAACTAATTCGTGAGGTTCACGAGTTAAATTCTAAAGTTAAAACTCTTCCCAAATAGTTGTTGAATGCCCATGTTGTTGAGGCTTCTAGAATGGAAATGTTGGTCAAATTACTTCTCTCTATATCCCCTTCTACCTGAGTCCTAGTAGTTAGTTTCTTGTGTATGTTTCTATTATGGCCTTTGCAAACAGTACTTTTATAAAAATGTTGGTGTATTTTAAGGGTACTTATCCCATTTAATTATGCAGGAATTTCTATTTGTGAGCCTCATCTATTTTCTTTATTTTAAAGTTGTTCTTCATGTTAAGTGTTTCCCTAGTATCCATTTGTTAATTAGCCAATACTTATCCCTACATTGGTTTTCTGTTAATCCTTTTCAATTATTTCAAAAGAGGGAATACTGACTTCATGTGTAAAGACTAGGTATGATGATTGTGATGTGCATGGACCAGGTACTATGTAATGTTCTAAGAAAAAAGTGTGTGGTATGTTGAAAGAGGGTATTATACAAAGGCACTAACGAATTATTGTTCAAAGTGACTAGGGGATGCAACAAAGCAAATGTACTAAATATAACCTTTTTTTTTTCAAAACCTGCCATCCATTTCAAATAAAGTAAAAGGTCATTTTAATCTTGTCTGTTCAACCCTATCTGACTAAACTCGTAGAACTAAAGTTGATTCACTAAATTCCATATTGGAAAGCATAAAATAAGACTATAGGTTGCTACCTAGTCACACCAACGGAGATAACCAATATTTGTAATTGATATAAACAACTCCCAAAATTGATTGTCAGGAGTTCGAAGCACAAATATTTGAAATCAAATGATCCACTCTGAATGCCCCACAAACTGAGGATGAAACCATTTTAAGCCCAACCTGAGTACACTACCTCCAATGAGTAGATAATCTAAACTTTAGGAAAAAATTAAAAGTCAAGGTCAAGAGCAGAGGACAACAAAATTCTGTTTGTTAACTATCATAACTTTTATCAACCACAATACCTCTAAACTAAAAAAGATGGAATCGATAACAAAAGAGTAGGCTTAGTCATCCAATATAAAACCACAATCTAGAAAAATCTAAAAATAAAGGCTTCACCTAAACTCTATAGTTACTATCCAAAATCTTACACCAAGGCTAAATTGCTCTATTTCAACCTTCCTAACCAATCCTATAGATGGGTACATATCCATACCCCCAAGTATATCATAACCTCCAAGTCGTTATTCTAATGAATCAAATCCAGAAATGAAGCAAACACATCTGAATTAAGGCCAAACACTCAAATAACAGACTATCCAAATCTAAAATAATCCTATTGGGTTTTTCCACAGCTAAATTCGAAATATACATATGAACTAAAATAACAACAGAGATAAACCACATGCTGAAAGCATATCAATCAACTCCATATCTGCTGGAGGACATAGTTCATCAAAGGATACTAAAGAACTCGCCAGGGCTGTAAGAAGTAATACTAATAATCATAAAATCTACACCAATGCACACAACAATTAGAATAAAAATACCAAAGCATATATTAATCCATGGGTACAAAATCCTCAATCAAAATCAACTAGAAAAAAATATAGTAAATTAAGAGTACCTTTATAATGATAGAATCCAAAGTCATATGACTTATATGCCTGAGGTAGTATGAATTGGAGCATGTAAAAATTTTGGCTAAGCATGTGAATCACCTACCAAGGTGTTAAATGCACTACCTATAATTGAAAGTGCAAAAACTCCAATAGAATGATCTGGATGATATGAATGACTAACAATCCCATGACTGAGACACTCTTTAGACTGATGAATGACCTTTCTATAGTCTTTTCAAACTCCTAAAGCCCTAAATTAGAAAGTAAAATGGGTTGAGAATAACTGGCTAACCAACTGACTCTAAAAACACTCCACATTGGAATGACCATCCTCCACATAATGATAGCATCCCTCAGGAGCTCTAGGTAGTAAGAAATATATACTAGCTCTATTTGAACAATTGACTCATGCCTTGTGAACTATTTAGACTAATGACCAGTCTTACCACAACCACGACAAGCTTTTAAAAAACTCTAAGGTAGTATGTGCACTAACCCAGAATGTCCAGCATAACCTAAAGACCCATACCGAACACTCTGCATTATCACCACGACTAATCTTAGACCTACCTATAGCTTGGAACACTGCTAATGTAGAATTAATGGGCAACAAGTAACACTGCTCTTTGCCAAAAGAATCCTCACTCCAAGATGGAATACTAATAGCACTATACTGATAATATGTCCTCTTACAAACACCTCCATAAATCTCAAAACTTGTTCTTTATATGCCCATCACATAATTAACAACATGAGGTAAAGAAGCCCTAGTTTATATCAAATTCTTTTATACCAAACAATGTGGCATTTCTAATCCTCTAATAAAATCACAAACAATTTCATGTTGTGGAGGATATAGCATACGAGAATGTATAGCCCAATCAAGAAATCCAATCCTTCAAAACTCATAGAGTTCCTTATTGAACATCAACAAACCCAACTTTGACCAAAGAACTAAGTAATGATTCAAACCTTATCTCCAACTGTGGGGTATCTGTTAAAATAATTAGAATGCTTGATGTTGAATCTTAAAATTTTGAAGCTGTCACAAACTCTAACAAAGCCTGAATTTGTACCAAATTCTCTAGCAAAAACTAAAGATTTTTAATATCAATCTCTGAATACCTAGTCTAATATTGCAATAAAGCTCAAGAAACACGTGTTGATGCCTTATTCTCCTCTATCGATAAACTCATATCAACCATCTAGGATAGAATAGAGTCATACAATTTATTTGAGGATCATATAAACATGGACACACGACAAGTTGCCAAGAATAAAATTTTCTAAAAATTTGTTGCAGCATCTCAAAGATAAGATATAAACATATTTGCATCAATCTGTAGAACTCGACTAGACACTTAGTGAAATACCCTAGATTTTATCCCTTGAAATTTTCTAGATCTTTGGACTCACTACCATGGTTACGACTCTACCCCACGAGTCATATGGTATCTTGATGGGTCAGTTAATCTTTTTCATAAAGTGACCATTGTGCAGCGTTGAGTTTCTATCCTTGGTATAACTTGAGGACATGATTTGTAAAGATTCGTGATGAGTCTGTAAGAGATATCATAACCAAATAATGTAAGATTGTGGTATGATTCTTCTCTTAGTATGAGTGGATCACTAAGAGCCTTAGTGATATGTCATGAGTCATGGGATAAAATCATAGAATGTCCAGTGTTCTGTGTTTATTATGACAGGACCCTATAAGTCATGTGGTGTTATTATAGGTTGGTGGGTTGATTTGTAGGGATAGAAACTTGTATACTTGGTAAGACTATCCTTGTTATGACTAATGGTGATGAGTCATAAGGATTGGATTGACTCGTAGTCAAAGAGGACATTTTTTCCTGCTTTTAATTTAAGGGCATTCTTGATATTTTCCCTTTTGTACAATCGAAACTCGCATGTTATAACCCCTTTAGAGTATCATTAACCCCTAGAAACAAATCAAATAACTTCTCAAAATAGTATCAAATCCTCAAGGTTAGAAGCACTTAGGGTTTCAAGAGATTCGTTAATTGAGGCTTCCAATGGTGATTTAACTTTGTACTCCTCGGTGTTTAAGGCATGTCATTTTCCCCCATAGTCAATATTGTAAAAAATGTGATTTAAAGTATTATTCATGAGATGTTCATGTTTCTTTTGATATAAAGAATTGGGGTTTAGAATTCTTATTCTTGAATAATGTTTTCACATGGTTTAATTATGATTATTCATGCTTTAAATAAGGTTTTAAACATGTGGGTGTATGGGACAGATGGATGAAAATAGGGGTACAATGAAATCCCCAAATTGATTATTTTAGTATGGAAATCGGTAATAAACTCAACCTATTTGAATAATTAATTTTAATTTATGCATTATCACTTGGCTTGGTTGTTTTCTTAAAACTAACACATAGTATAGATGGTCAAATGGTTAAGGATGGTTTTAAAAACCTTGTGGGGTACAATAAAATCCCATAAGTGAATTATTTATAAAATTCATGTGTAGTACATGGGAATCCCCTAAGTGATTATAAAAATAGAGTCTGTTGGGTACTTGGGAATCCTATAAGTGTTAGCGAAAGACATTGCTTGAAAGCTCCAGTCAATATAATGATACCACTTAATAATTCCATAAGAATTGACTCCTAGAATTGGTGATTTGGTTACGTTTTAAATGTTTTAATTGAGCAATAATGGGGCTTCTCATAGCTAGCTGTGAAGGTGTGAGTCCAAAGGATGGACACAGGAAACTCATGTTTGCCGACATGAGTGTTGATCTTGATGATTGTGTTTTTTTGGGATACAATATAATCAGCTAGGTCTATACGTATATATATGTATCATGGATGGTGAAGGGTACAAAAGAATCCTCAACTATTTATGATATCTCTGGTTCGTGTAGCTAACACGCACTAGGGCCCATTCAAGGGTAACAGTGGACACATATAGCCCTGGGTGAACCTATGACATTATAGCTACACAAACCAGGCTTAGGTTTTGAAATACATGATAAACCTTGTTACCTATCCCGGCATGGTATAGATATATGTATATTTGTTTTTACATATGGTTATGTCTATTGGTTTGACTTGGTTTTGGATTAATGGAATTACATTATCTTTATCCCTAATTTTTATGCTAGTTTTCACCCTGCTAAACATCTATGAATGTTGTATCCCCACATGATGTAGGATCTGGTCATACTTTCACTTCTTTCGCTCAGTTACTAGGTGATTTGGGGATAACTTTTTAGTCAGACTAAAGTGGTCAGTTTTCTACTTTAGAACACCCATTTAATGTTATGAAATTCTTTATGTCCTTACTATACCTTTTGTCTTCATCTTAGCTATGGTCGAAGGAATTTTCCAACTAGATATTCTTTGGTTTTTATTAGAGATTTTGTCATACTACTGTGGGAATGGGTAGTGTCGATATTGGTGGTAGCATTAGCATTGGTATTGGTAATGGTTTGATGTTTGGTTATGAATGGTTGGTTTTTTTTTAGACTTATTATAATATTTTTAAATTGATATTCACTTATCTTGTTATATGTTAGAAATTCATCCAACTTAGGTGTAATATGGGCCATGGTTTTGGTGTTGGAGATGGTATTTCATCCTGGTTGGACATAACATACCTGACATTGTTAGGCCCAGATTATGGTCATGTCATATTGGTATCAGGGACTAGTTTTATTGTCAACCGGATGTCCACAAAGTTGTGCCAAATAGAGTCTCTGTTATTTGTGTGTGTGGTATCACACTTATAAGGGAGAGGCTATGCGATATTTAGGAATGTTTTTCTTTGTTATTGTTCTATTTCAGGTTGTAAAGTCTAAGGTACTTGGTCTCTTTAGTTCCTATTTGTTCGTATTTTAGATCATGCCTCCAAGAAAATAAGATGTCCATGGGAACCCTTCTGTCCCATCTGAGGAGAAAGGAAAAAGATTTTTTCCTACTCTTGGGGTTCATACTAGGTCTAGGGAAAGTGTCTCTAAAGGTCCTATTGGAGATACACTGGTTTATCCTATCCCTCCCCAAATACCTCAAGCTGGTATGTCTAATGCTGAGTTTTGCCAGTCGATCCATTTACTCACTCAGTTGGTTGCCTCTCAGATAGAACGTGTGAATTGTATTACTCCATAATCTAAAGCCACTAAATTTGGTCAATTTATGAGGTTTAACCCTCCTAGTTTCACGAGTGTGAATGTTGAGAAATAACCTTAGTATTTCATAGATGCAATAGAAAATATCTTTTGTATGATATATGTTATAGAGGTGGAAGGTGTGGAGTTTGTGGCCTGTCAGTTGAAAAATATAGTTCTTCAGTGGAATGAAGAGTGGGAGCATCTCAGGGGTGTGGGTGTTGAGTTCTCCCTGTGGGACAACTTTCTAGAACATTTCTCGGTCACTTTTTTCCTTAGTAGTTGAGAGAGGCAAAGACCAAAGAATTTGTGAATTTGATCCAAGGAAGGATGACAGTTAAGGAGTATGTCTTGAAGTTTTAATAGTTATCCTGGTATGTTCATGAGTTAGTTATAGCATAAGGGCTAGAATGAGAAAATTTTCTTCTATTTTGTCCCTTGATTTTATTCTAGAAGTAAGGATGCCTTGTCGAACAAGGATATGGATATCTCTAGACTACATTTGTATATCCAATAGGTTATGGAAGTAAAGAAAAAGTAGGTAGAGAAAGGGCATAGGCATAATAAGAAGGTTAGATTTTTTTATCAGAGTAAAGGTTAGCAACAGAGCAGTAGAGATGCTAGAAAGTGGTCTAAGAAAAAGTATAAAAGTTCTAGTTCCTACTATATGGCTAGTGCTCCTTTGTTTAAGTTGTCGTTGATTATTGTAACAACATGACAGTTGGTTTAAGGCATAAGGTGCCCAATCTTGTGCTAGTGGGTCCTAATAATCTCTATGATATCCTCTTCACAGATTTTGTCATTGATTGCATTAGAGTTTCAGTGATGAGGTAAGGGAAAAGTGCTTCAAATATGGTCATCCAGGGCATATGCTTAGAAACTGTATTGTCGGTAAGGTTTCTTCTATGGAAAACAAGCTTTTGGTTTCCTTTTCATCATCTCCTACAAAAAAGTAAGCCCGTCTAACTCCAGCACAGGTCAGAACCTTCTCTATGATCTAACTACCCGACAAGAGTTTGAGGAATCACTTGATGTCGTTACTGATATGCTGAAACTCTTTTCTCGTGAAATATACTATTTACTTGATTTGGGGTCCAATTTTTTTTTATGTGACCACTTTTGTGTATGTGCATTTTGGTTTCGATCTCGAGTGTATTTTGGATTACTTTTCGAGTTCTACCTCAGTAAGTGACTCTTTGGTGTCTAGGAGAATATATAGGGGTTGTATGGTATCTGTGGTTGGTATCGAGACTTTGGTCGATCTGATAAAGTTAGACATGGTCTATTTGGATTTCATATTGGGATGGATTGATTGCACTTGTGCTATAATTCTGTAGATTTTCGAACCCATAAAGTCATTTTTAAATTCCCTAATGAACTAGTTATTATGTGGGAAAGGTCTCCCTAGTGCCTAAGGGGAGGTTCATAATGTATTTTAGAGAAAATATAATAATTTCAAAGTGGTGTCTCTATAATTTATCTAGGTTAAAGATTATAACGCGGAGGGTCCTTCCTTAGATTTCGTCCATATGGTAAATTAATCCCCTGAGGTCTTCTGTGATGAGCTTCATGGTGTCCCTCCTGATATAGATGTTTATTTTAGGATTGACCTAATTCTTGGTACTCTTCCAATCTCTATTCCACCTTATAGAATGTCTCCAGCAAAGTTAAAGGAGCTTAAGGAGTAATTAAAAGTTCTTATAGACAAGGGTTTCATCCGTCCTAGTGTGTCCCGTAAGGTGTAATACTCGGTGCACCAATATTGTTCGTACGTAAAAAGGATGGTCCCCTTCATATGTGTATTGATTACCAATAGTTGAATAAAGTGACATTACAGAATAAGTATCCTCTTCGAAGGATAAATGATTTGTTTGATAAGATTCAGGGTGCTAACTTTTTCTCTAAGTTAGATTTTCGATCTGGGTATCATCAGTTAAAGATTAGGAAGGTGGATATCCCTAAGACTTTCTTTCGTACACAATATGGGAATTTCAAGTTCCTAATTATGTATTTTGGGATAACCAATGCCCCAATGATATTTATAGACTTGACAAATACAAAATTTTGTCAGTTTGTGGATTTTTTCATCATTGTATTTATATATGATATTTTTATGTGCTCTATGAGTGAAGTGGATCACCTTCACATAGTGTTGCAAACCATGAAGGATCAACAATTGTATCCAAATTTTTGAAATGTGAATTTTTATTTAACGTTGTTACTTTTTTGGGTTATGTCATATCTATTAAATGGATCATGATGGATCCACACAAGGTTGCAGTTGTTAAGAAGTGACCTAGACATACGACTCCAACTAATATCTGGAAAATCTTCGGTTTAGCCAATTACTATAGATGATTTATGGAAAGTCTCTCTTTTATAGCTTCCCCATTGACTATGTTAATTCAGAAGAAGGTGAAGTTATTATGGTCTGATGCTTATGAGGGTAGTTTTGAGAAGCTGAAGGATAAGCTGACTTTAGATCTGATCTTGACTTTTCTTGAAGGCATTGATGTTCTTATTGTCTATTGTTATGCGTCTCATGTAGGGATTGGTTGTATTTTGATACAACATAGCAAGGTGGTAGATTATGCCTCTAGACAGTTGAAGGTGCTTGAAAAGAATTGTCAAACTAATGAATTAGAGTTATTGGTTGTGGTGTTCGCATTGAAAATCAGATGTCACTATTTATATGGATTGAATTTGGATATTTTTTCTAATCATAGAAGCCTTCAATATGTGTTCACCCAGATGGAGTTGAATCATAGGCAATGGAGATGGCTTGAGTTGCTGAAAGACTACGACTTAAGTGTATACTATTACCCGAGTAAAGCTTATATGGTTTTTGATGCTCTTAGAAGGTTATCCATGAGAAGTCTATCTTATGTGGATGAAGATAAGTGGTAGTTGGTTAAAGATATTCTCCATTAGGGGAACCTTGGAGTTCACTTCTTAGACTCTGAAGAAAATGGTGTATTTGTTTAAGAGGTGGCAAAGTCATCTCATTGAGATGAGGTGAAAGAGAAGCAAGTGTTAGATACTATTAAGATGCAAATAAAGAAGAATGTAGGTAGGTAAAAAGTAATGGCCTTTGGGATTAGTTGTGATATAACCTTGCAGTACTAAGGGAGGTTGTGTGTTTTCGATATAGATGGGTTGTGAGAGAGGATCTTGGCAGAGGCTTATGAATCTCGTTAGGCCATTCATCCTGGTTTGACAAAGATGTATCATCATCTTAAGGAGATCTATTCGTGGAATAATATTAATTGGGATGTGTCTTGTTGTTAAATACATTGAGTGCCAATAAGTGAAGGTTGAGCATTTACGGCCGAAAAGGTTGAATCAAGAAATTTAGTTGCCTTTGTGGAAGTGGGAAGTGATTAATATGGATTTAGTTACTAGTCTTACTTTTTCTCAGAATCAATTTTATTCGATTTGAGTCATCATGGATAGGATGACAAGTCTGATCACTTTTTTCTAGTGAGGACAAATTTCTACTTAGATAAATATGCAAAGGTGTTTATTGAGGAAATCGTGAAGTTGCATAGGGCATTGATTTTCATCGTGTAAGATTGGTATATAATTATGGTGATCAGTTTGAATCACTCTTTTGGTATTTGTTTTAGAAAGATTTGGGAACTAGGGTGAGCCTTAGTACTGCTTTTCACCCACAGTCAGATGGGCAAGCAAAAAGGACTATTCAGATATTAGAAGATATGCTTCGAGTTTGCATGAACTACTATGGTGGTAGTTGGGTTGATTATTTGCCTTATATAGAGTTTGGATATAATAATAGCTGCAACTCTAGATTAGGGTGGCTTTATTTGAGGCCTTGTATGGTAGGATGTGTAGGTCTTCGATTGGGTGGTTGTAGGTTGGTGAAGCAGAGATGCTTGGCCCGAATTTTGTTCACCAAGCCATAAAGAAGGTGAAGGTGATTTATGATAGGCTTAAAGACACCCGAAGTCGCCAAAAGTCCTATATGAATGTAAGGCATAGGGAGTTACAGTTTGAGGTTAGCGATTGGGTATTCTTGAAGGTATCTCCCATGAAGGAGGTAATGCTGTTTGGTATGAAGGGGAAGATCCATCCTCGGTATGTCATCCTGTACTTGGTATTAGAGAGGGCCGATAGTGTTGCATACTAATTGGAGTTTCCCCCTAGTTTGAGTTCCAATCACTGGTAATTCACGTGTTGATGTTGAGAAAGTGTGTAGATGATCCGTCACTAATTTTGCCTATAAAGGATACTCATATTTTTTATTCCTTGTCTTATGAGAAAGTCCATATTAAAATTTTTGATCGGACATTCCATCGTTGCAGACAAAGGATGTAGCTTTGGTGAAGGCTATATGGAGGAACCATAAGGTTGAAGAGTCTACTTGGGAAGCCGAAGATGACATAAAGTCTAACTATCCATTTGTATTCCCTATTTTTTAAAGTCGTGTTTAAGGTTTGTGTATTCTCTTATATATTTTTTATGTCTTTGTTAATGGAAATTGTAATTTCCTTAGTATCTTTGTTTTATATCTTTGTTAAAGGTAAGAGTAGTGATTATTAAGGCCTAATTGTGCCGGTAAACACCTTGTCCCATCATTCAAGGATGAATAATCTAAATGGGGAAGAATTGAAACACCCTGGATTATGACCGTTGAAAATGTCTTGACCTCTGAGTGCACTTCCTTGGTTATGACTTCACCCCACAAGTCGTATGGTGTCATGACGAGTCATGTAACCCTAGTCATACGGTGATAAATATGTGGTGTTTAGTTTTTATCCTGGGTACTACTTGAGGGAACAAGTCATAAAGACTTGTGACGAGTTGATAGGAGGAGTCGTACCCAAATCATGTAAGATTTTAGCATGATTCAGCTTTGAGTACAAGTGACTCAGTAAGAGCCATAGGCATATATCACAATTCATGGGATTAAATTGTAGGATATCCACTGTTTTTATTATGTGTTTACTACGACTGTACCGTATGATTTGTAATGTATCATTACAGGTTGGTTAGTTGAGTCGTAGGGATAGAAACTTGTGTGCTTGGTAAGATTGTCCTGATTATGACTCATGGTGACGAGTCGTATGGTGTTGTTATGAGTCAACGGTTGGCTCATAGTCAAAGGAGACCTTTTTTTATCTTTTAAGTTAAGGGATTTTGGACATTCCCTTTTTTCCTAACTTGAACTCACATCTTATAACCTATTTATGGTATCATTAAACCTTAGAAACAAATTAAATAACTTCTGAAAATACTGTCAATTCCTTAAGGTCAAGAACATTTAGGGTATTCAAGAGATTAATCAATTGAGGCTTCCAAGGGTAATTTCTCTCCGTACTCCTCAGTGTTTAATGCATGTTACTCTTCCCTCATTGTAAATTTTTTAAAAGCATATGATTTAAAGTATTATTCATGATATGTTCATGTTGGTTTTGAAATAAAGGTTGGGGATTTTCAATGCTTATTGTTGAATAATGTTCTCCTATTCTTTAATTATGATTATTCATGCCTTCATATGGTTTTGAACATGTGGGTACATGGGAATATTGGATTGAAATATAGGTACAATGGAATCCCAAATTTATTGTTTTTATATGGAAATTGGTAATAAACTTAACCGATTTGCATAATTGATTTTGTTATATGCATTATCACTTGGCTTGGCTTTATTCTTGAAACTAACGCATGGTATAGATGGTTAAATGGTTAAGGATGGTTTTAAAAACCTTGTGGGGTACAATGGAATCCCCTAAGTGAATAATTTATGAAAACATTATTGGGTACACGGGAATCCCCCAAGTGATTTTAATAATGGAGTCTGTAGGGTACTTGGGAATCCCCTAAGTGTTCTCTAATAACATTGCTTGCAAGATACAGATGGTATGGCGATACCACTTAGTAATGCCTTAATAATTGACTCCTGGAATTGGTGTTTTTTCTTATGTGTTAAATGTTTTAATTTGTCTATAATGGGTGATGTGATATCTAGCCATAAAAGTGTGAGTCCAAAAGAAGGACACTGGAAACTCATGTTTGTTGACAAGAGGGTTGGTCTTGATGACCATGTGACTATGGCATATAAGGGAATCCCCCAAGTCTATACATGTATATATGTATCATGGAAGGTGAAGGGCACAAGGAAATCCCCGACCATCTGTGATATCTCTGGTTTATGCAGCCAATATGTACTGGGCCTGTTCAGGAGGTAACACTAGACCTATATAGCTCATGGGTGTACTTATACCGGTATAGCTATACATCCCAAGTTAATTTTTTGACATACATTCTAAACCTTGTTCCCTATAACAACATGGTATATATATTTGTATATATGTTTTAACCTCACTAATAAATTTTGGATGTTGTATACCCATGCGATGCAGGAACCTATCGTACTTCCGCTCCTCTTGCTTAGTGACTAGGTAATGTAGGGATCACTTGAGTCAAACTGAAGTAGTGAGCTTCCATTCTTTGGAAGATCCCATTTCGTGTTATGGATTTCTTTATGTCTTTACTATTACTTTGAACTTGGTTTTGGCTATGGTCGGGGGCATATGCCGACTAGATATTCTTTGGTTTTGATTAGAGGTTTTTTCGGACTACTGTAGGCATGGGCGGTGTCGGTATCGGTGTTGGCATTGGCATTGGTATTTGTATTAGTTGGATTTTTGGTTTAGAATAGTTGGTTTTTGTTATAGACTTATTATATTTTTACTTAAATTTATATTATCTTATATTGTTATATGTTCGGAATTCATCCAATGTCGGTGTAAGATGGGTGATGGTTTGGGGGTGGTCTCCGGTTCTGGTTGGACTTCAGATACCCAACACGGCCAAAACTAGGTTCGGGTCATGCAACTTAGCTCTTCTACCAATACACAAGAAAAACTAGGCCTTGATACCAATTTGTCAAAACCTAATTTCTTAAATAATGATGGCTCCTACTATAACCCACACATAGGTCAGTTGACCCATAGTCTGAAATCGCTAGTAATGCACTATCAATAGAAATGAAAGGATATTCATGGAGCAAATACGATACTAGGGTTAACATATATATAGGAGTTGAAAAACCTTGCGAAGAGCACAGGAGCTTCCAATACAATAAGAGTACAAGGTTCAATAGTGAATAAATATACAAATACAATGCATCACTGAATATAATATAAATATCAGTAACAAAAATAAAAGGGATATTCGTAGTAATCCAAATGCCAGGAGTTCTCCCCAAATATCCAATCGATAGCTTCTCTGCACTATGCAAACAACAATAGTGAGAACCCATAATAAGATCTGCAGGTAGCAAAACTGTAGTATGAGTACAGAATATTTGGAACTCAATAGGCAACTGTCGACTGAGCTAGAAAGATAATGAAAATATAGATAACATGTTGTAATACCCCGTACTTTTCTTAGCTCAGTTCATCTCCTAGGTCTATGTATAAGAATCTTAAAGCCAAAAAATTTCACCAAGTGTTGAGGACTTAGTCTTATTTTTGGCCTCTTAACTCTAAGGATTTTTTAAAACTAGCCTTCTCGACCCCGAGGCAATTTTTTTGAGTTAATTTATGTTTAGGGGTGTAAAGAGCATGTCTCATGGAAGTTTCAGATTTTTTGGATGAGGATTAGCGCTCGTTTGAATTTCGATTCTAGAACCTCACTATGATAGCGGCGCGTTGCGGTGGGTATAGTGGTGAGACCTTCATCACTTCCTAGTGATGAATCAATCAGCGTTCCAATTATGATTTTAAATGTCTGAGGGGCAGTAACGTCTTTTCCCTCAATCCAAGTCGTCATAACCCTACTTATATCAACAATTTAGACGTTATTTTCCCATTCTTCTCTAATTTTCTTATAAAAGAAACCCTAACCCTCTCCCAAGAACATCAAATTCAATTACATTCTTTTCAAGAAAAAAAGAATAAAACCAAGAATTCAAGTCTTCCAATCAAAGAACTTCAATATTGTGTTTCCCTGTTAAGTTTAAGGGTTCAAGGTAAGTGTGATGTTTATCCATGGTATTCCTTTCACCATTGAGTCCATCAATCCTTATTTTTTATGTTGAATTATGAGTTTTCCATTTTAAATTAATTATCTCCATGAATTACTTGTTATTTTTATTTCAAGTTAAGATTACAATTGTTTTCAAGTAGAATGGTTTATAATATGTTTTGGATATTGAAGTTCTCATGTCATGTTAATGCAATTTAGAATAAATCCTTATTTTATGGATTTTGTCATTTAATCATGCTATCACCTCGTGTTTAAAAGCATCCCCATGTTAAAGTCAATCCCAATGAGTTTGATAAAATACCAAAGAGAATTTTGTTGAATGATTCACCATTATGGATTTTTTAAGCCTTTACATGCCTTTATTGTTATTTTCATTCAGTGTTGGATTGTTATGAACATCCGATACTTAGCTATTTACATAATTTCAATACCTTATTAATAGTTTCAGATAAACCATGAGCGTTGTCATTCAGTCAGTTATTATGATTAGTTGGTTGTTCTGTATAGCTTAGTTTAGTCAACTAATTAGTGTTAGTTCAGTTGGGAGTAGGATTTAGCACTGAGAAACCATAGGGATAGGGGTTACCCATCAATTAGGACTAGGTCCTTAGAAGAAGTCCTTAAGTTTCTAAACTACGAAGCCAGTATAGGATTATGAGATGTCACCCGCCAGTTTAGGAGTAATATTCTCTGATATGTCACCCCCCAGTTTAGGACTAAAATTCTCTTAGGAGTCACCCGCTAGTTTAGGATTGACTCCCTAGTCCTTCAGGACACCATTTAAGTGGATCCACACAATCATGTGTTAGAACCCATGGCACGGTACTGACACACTTCCAATTAGGGTTACATGTTGGACCCCACTTAGCTCAGATTGGGGCATATCGGTTACATGATACCTCCCATAGTCTCAGTAAAGTATTCAGTACATAATTCAGTTCAGGTTTGCTTGACCATAGCATATAGTTTATCAGTTATTCATTTACCATATTTTAGTATTTAAGTTTATAGACTATTTCAGTATCATACTATATGTTATTTCATGCATTCTCAGATATTTTAACTTTCACGCATTTATGCATCAGTTATCACATTCTATTAAGATAGGGACTATTTCATGCACAGTTAACCCATGCATTAACGCCTAACCTCAACTCATATACCAGTATATTCAAAGTACTGATTGCATACTTTTTTTTGAGCTATGAGGTCTTATATCACAGGTTCAGATGCTCAGTTTCCTGACCACGCTTAGACAGTTCAACTCATTAACGCAATGTATCATAGTCATGTTCATGTTCATTGTTCAGATTCATTATTATCATGATTTCTGTTATAGTTCAGTTATCCATGCATGTATCCTCTCATAGTCATGTTCATGTTTATGTCAGTCAGTTATAGTTCATGCGTATGAACCTTTGCATCTAGCTTACCTCACTTGCGTACCCGTATATTCTCCCATACTAACATATACTTTTCATTAGACCTATGGTGTTTTATACTATAAGTTCAGAAGCACGAGCTCCAGAGCATCATTAGTAGATCAGTCGTTCAGCAGACAGACTAACAGTGAGTCCTCATCATTTGAGGATGTTATTATTTGACTATTTTATTCTTTCAGTACTTAGTTTATTTTAGCATTTAGAGTTAGTTGGGGACATGTCCCATCAACTCCTTATTCAAAAAGTTTAGAGGCTTTCAGACTAGCATGTTCAGACAGTTATTTCAGTTGTTTTGGTATTGATATACCATATCTCCGGACGTTATGTTTTATCAGATTTTTGAACATTATGGACTTTCATCCCTTAATTCTGTTTTTATACAGTATGTTACTCAGTTCTCAATTACAGATATCAATTATGGGTTAACTTGTGGTCTTTTAGGGTCATGAGCACCGTGTGGCATTCCAGGTACCAGATTCGGGGCTTTACAAAATTGGTATCAGAGCCTAAGAGTAAATAGAGCCCTAGGAAGTCTGAAACCCGCATCTAGTAGAGTCTTGTGCATAGGTGTGTTGCGCGCCACATTTATGTTTAGGAGGCTATAAGATGTTTTAGGAATATTTTCCCTTCTTTCAGTATTCATGTCGTTCCAGTGAGCATGATTTCAAATTTAACTCTCAGTCTAATCTGTTTCTCCCTTTTCATTTACAGAACATGCCTTCCAAAATAAGAAATGGAAATCAGTCAGCCCCTCAGCCCGTCTAACCAGATCCCTTGGATAAACATGTCTCCCATGTAGAGTTCAGAGTTGCATTCACTACTCTGTCTAACTTAGTTGCTGCTCAGAATGAACAACCAACTACTGTTCCGGCCAATCCAGTTGCCCATACTGCCACAGTTAGGATTTGAGACTTTCCCCGAATGAATCCACCATCCTTTTCTGGTCTAAGATAGACGATGACCCTAAAAAATTCCTTGACCAGGTTCAGCAGGTTATGGATATCATGGGGGTTACCTCTAGTGAGAGTGCTAGGATAGCTGCATATCAGTTGCAGAATGTGGCTCAGTCATGGTTCAAATATTGGAAAACTGAGAGGGCTATAGATGCAGGGCCTATTGAGTGGCAGGAGTTATCCACTGCCTTTCTTGAAAGATTCTTTCCCCTAGAGCTGAGGAAAAGTGTTAGAATTTTTCAACCTCAGGAAGGGCAACATGACAGCGAATGAGTATTCTCTTAAGTTTGACCAATTATCTAGATATGCTCCTTATGTGCTGGCAATAGCACGACCAAGAAGAGTAAGTTTGTTTTTAGGGTGAATGATAGTGTGGTCAGTGAGTGCATATCCACAATTTTAATTAGTGAGATGGACATAGCTAGACTTAGGATCTAGGCTCAACAGACAGAAGAGAAAAAGATTAAGATGAGAGAGAAGAAGAATAATAGTGCTAGAACTGGTAGCTTTACCTTCAATCAGCCTAAGTCAGAGGGTGGTAAGCATTCTCAGTTATACCCAAAGTCATTTGATCTATCTCCTTCCTTAGCCAGTGCTTTAGCTCCTAAGTTTAGGGATGGTGACAGAGATAGGGCGCTAGGATCTAAGTCTCAGGGTAGTGTTAGCAGTGCCTGCACCGATCCTCTTTGTCATAGTTGTAGTAAGAACCACAAAGGTATTTGCAGAGCTGGTAGTGATGTGTGTTTCAGATGAGGCAAGCCAGGCCACAGAGTTAGAGATTATCCCAAGTTAGGATTTTAGGGTCAGCAGAACCATTCCTCAGTGCAGTTCAGTCACCCAAATCAGTAGGGTTCCACTCTCAGTGCAACCAGTGGGCAGCACCCAACTAAACTCTACACTCTTCAGTCCCAATAGGATCAGGAAAATTCTCTTAGTATGGTCACTAATATGTTATAGATCTTTCACTTGCATGCTTACACTTTGCTAGATCCAAGCGCTTCTTTTTCTTTTGTTACTCTTTATATAGCAATTGATTTCGGAGTTAGTCCCAAAATCCAAGAAGAGCCCTTCTCAGTCTCTACTCCAGTGGGTAAAACCATTATATCTCAGCTGGTATATAGGAACTATTCGATTATGATATTTCAGAAAGTCAGATCAGCAGACTTAGTCAAATAAGAGATGACTGATTTTGACGTCATTCTCGTCATGGATTGGCTTCATTCTTCCCATTCCACGGTTGACTGCAGAAACACAGTTGTCAAGTTTTAGTTTTGATTTATGGGAAATCTATTGGTGAAGTGGGATGGAAAAAGATATTGCAGAGTTTATGGCTAAGTGCTCTATATGTCAGCAGGTTAAGATTAAGCATCAGAAGCCTAGTGAGTCCATGAAGGAGTTCAATATTCCATCTTCGCAGCGGGAAGATGTGAACATGGACTTTGTGATGGATTTGCCCCGTACTCATCATTAGTATGATTCAGTCTGGGTCATTGTAGATAGGTGGCCAAATTAGCTCATTTCCTTCCAGTCCATGCCTCCTATTTACCCAAGGATTACGCCAAACTCTATATCAGCGATCTTTTTATATTGCATGCTATTCCGTTATCTATTGTATCAGATAGAGGTACCCAGTTCACCTCTTATTTCTTGAAAGCGATCTAAAAGGGTCTTGGTACCCGAGTTTATCTCAGTACAGCCTTTCACCCTCAGATAGATAGTCGAGAAGAAAGGACCATTAAAACCTTGGAAGATATGATAACGGCATGTGTAATTGATTTCAAGGTTATTTGGGATGACCACTTGCCTTTGATTTAGTTTGCATACAACAACAACTATTATTCCAGTATTCAGATGGCTCTATTTGAAGCTATCTACGGTAGGAGATACAGATCTCCAATTGATTGGTTTGAAGTTGTCGAGGTCATAGTAATAGGGCCTGACTTGGTCTTCGATACCTTAGAGAAAGTTCAGTTAATCAGAGAAAGGCTCAAGACAACTTAGAGCCGACAAAAATTATTTGCAGATGTGCGCAAAAAGGATCTCGAGTTCAAGATTATTGATTATGTCTACCTAAAAATCTCTCCCATGAAAGGAGTGAATAGGTTCAACACGAAACAAAAGCTCAATCTCCGATATGTCCTTCACTTCAAAATTCTCAGTTGCTTCGGCAAAGTAGCTTATGAGCTCGAATTGTCTTCAGATCTTGCTTCAGTGCATCCAGTCTTTTATGTCTCCTTGCTTAAGAAGTGCATAGGTGAACCAACAGTCGTAGTACCTATTGAGGGCGTAGACATTCAGAACAGTCTCTCTTATAAGGAAATCCCAGTCAAAATCCTTGACTATCAGATTTGCAGACGGAGGAATAAAGAAGTCTCTCTAGTCAAAGTTTTTTGGCAGAATTAGTCCGTTGAGGGAGCTACTTGGGAAGAAGAAGTAGATATGAGGACCAAGTATCCTTACCTCTTCTTCGCTAATTTAGACCCAACCCAATGTAATAGCTTTCCTTAAGTTCATTCAGCTTATGGTTCAATTTTTAGTTTCAAATTATGCTCAGTTTTCATTTCAAACTTGGTATCTTTACCCTAACATGTTCAGTCGCCAGCTCCTCAGCCTGAAGATCCTTTGGGCAAACATGTTTCTCATGCGGAGTTCAGGACCGCATTTACCACTCTTCCTCAGTATGTAGCTGCCCATAATGAACGACCAACAGTCATTTCGGCCAACCCAGTGGCCAATTCAGTAGTAGCTAGGATTCGGGACTTTACCCGAATAAACCCTCCATCCTTATTTGGGTCTAAGCCAAATGAGGATCCTCTGGAATTCATTGACCAAGTCCAGAAGGTCATTGATATCATGGGAGTCACTTCTTCTCAGAGTGACGAGTTCGCCACATACTAATTGCAGTATGTCGCTCACACTTGGTACAAGCAGTGGTTAGCATAAAGGTAAGAGGATGCAGGTCCTGTTGAGTGGGAAGAATTTGTCATGGCTTTCTTAGACAGATTCTTTCCCCAAGAGATGAGAAAGGACAAAGTTCTTGAGTTAATCAATATCAGGCAGGAAAATATGACAATTAGAGAGTATTCTCTTAGATTTACTCAGCTAGCCAGATATGCCCCTCATGTGGTTGCAGACAACAGGTCTAAGATGAGCAAGTTTGTGTCAGGGGTGAATGATAGCATGGTAAATGAGTGTAGGTCTGCGATACTAAACAGTGATATGAATTTAGACAGGGTCAATAGCCACGCTCAACAGATAGAGGAGCAGAAGGTTAAGACTAGGGAGAGGCAGAAAAAGAGAGAAAGAGCAGGCAGTTTCAGTTTTGCTCAGCCCAAATCAGAAGGAGGAAATTGTTTGCAGTTTTATCTTAATTCAGTAGTTCCAGCCCCTTCCTCTGCTAGTTCCCCAGTGCCGAAGTTCATGTACGGCAACAGAGATAGGGCACCAGGCTCTAAATCTGAGAGCAGTGTTAGCAGTGCCCTCACTTATCCTCAATGTCAGACCTGCGGTAAGAACCATCAGGGTGTGTGTAGAGCGGGTCAAGGTATTTGTTTTGGTTGTGGAAAGCCAGGCCATAGAGTTAGGGACTGTCCTCGTCCAGGTCCTCAGGGTCAGCAAAATCGTTCCACAACTCAGTTTGGTCGCCCGAACCTGTAGGGTGCCACTTCCAGTGCTACTAGTGGGAAACGCCCAAACAGACTCTATGCTCTTTAGACCCGACAGGATCAGGAAAATTCTCTTGATGTCGTTACTGGTACGTTACAAATTTTCCATGTTCATGTTTATGATTTACTAGACCCAGGTGTATCCTTGTATTTTGTCACTCCATACATAGCAGACAATTTTGGAATTAGTCCCAAAATTTTAGCAGTGCCCTTTTCAGTCTCTACCCCAGTGGGTAAAACCATTATATCTCGGCGGGTATGAAGGAACTGCCCGATTATGATATTTTAGAAATCCACTTCAGCAAATTTAGTCGAGTTAGAGATAACAGATTTTGATGTCATTCTCGGCATGGATTAGCTTCATTCCTGCTATGCCATAGTCGACTGCAAAAATAGGATAGTTCAGTTTCAGTTCCCAAATGACCCCGTCCTATAGTGGAAGGGTAACACTTCGTCTTTCAGGGGTCAGCTTATGTCCTACCTTCGGGCAAGGAAAATGATTTCTAAGGGGTGTGTGTATCATCTCGTACATTTTAAGGATTCCAGTTCTGAATCTCCTAGTCTCGAATCAATCCCAGTGGTTAATGAATAGTCAGACGTCTTTCCCGAAGATCTTCCAGGCATTCCTCCCAAAAGGGAAATAGACTTCGGCATAGACCTTCTCCTAGATACTCAGCCTATTTTTATTCCGCCATACAAAATGGCACCAACAAAACTCAAGGAGAAGAAAGATCAGTTGAAGGATATCTTAGATAAGGGATTCATCATGACCAGTGTATCCCCATGGGGTGCACCAGTCTTGTTCGTGCGCAAGAAAGACGGTTCTTTCAGAATGTGTATTGATTACCATCAGCTCAACAAAGTCACGATCAAGAACAGGTATCCGCTGCCTAGGATAGACGACTTGTTTAACCAACTTCAAGGTGTCAGTTATATCTCCAAGATAGACCTCAGATCAGGCTATCATCAGCTCAGATTTAGAGAATGTGACATTCCGAAGATAGCTTTTCGTACTCTGTATGGTCACTTTGAATTTCTAGTCATGTCCTTTGGTCTTACTAATGCCCCTGCAACTTTCATGGACTTGATGAACTGGGTGTTCAAGAAGTACTTGGACATATTCGTCATAGTCTTCATAGATGATATTTTGGTCTATTCTCGCACAAAGGGTGATCATTCAGACCATCTCATAATTGTTCTTCAGACTCTCAGGGATCACCAGTTGTTCGCCAAGTTCAGTAAGTGCAAATATTTTCTAAGATCAGTATCATGCATTGTCTATATTATTTTTCCTTATGGCATTAGAGTAGATCCTCAGAAAACAGAAGCGGTAAGAAACTGGCCTCTCCCTATCTCTCCATCAGATATCAGGAGTTTCTTAGGTTTGGCTGGCTATTAACGATGGTTTGTCGAGGGATTTTCTTCTATTCCATCTCCTATGTCAAGATTCACTTAGAAGAAGGGCAAGTTTTAGTGGTCAGAACCTTGCGAGAAGAGTTTTCAGGAGTTGAAGACTCGACTCACCTCAGCTCCAGTTTTAGCACTTCCCGACGGTTTCGATGGATTCCTAGTATATTATGATACATCCATAGTAGTTTTAGGTTGTATCCTCATGCAGAATGGTAGATTCATAGCCTACGCCTCCAGATAGTTAAATCCCCATGAGAAGAATTATCCAAATCATGACCTTGAGTTAGCAGCAGTTGTCTTTGCCTTAAAGATTTGGAGACATTATCTATATGGTGTTCATGTAGACATCTTCAAAGATCATAAGAGCCTTTAGTATGTCTTTTCCCAGAAAGATCTCAATCTTCGTCAGAGAAGGTGGTTAGATCTCTTGAAGGATTATGACATGAGTGTTCTTTATCATCCTGGCAAGGCCAATGTAGTGGCCGACGCACTCAGTAGAATGTCCATGGGTAGTGTTTCCTATGTTGAGGATAGTAAGAATAAATTATATCAGGAGATTCATTAGCTTTCCATACTAGGAGTTGGCTTAGTCGACTCTTCAAAGGGTGGTCTATATGTTTAGAGTAGTTCAGAGTCATCTCTAGTTTCCGAGGTGAAAGAGAAGCAAGACAAGGATCCTAGCCTTGTCAAGCTAAAAGAGTCAATTCAGAGTCAGGAAATAGAGGTTTTCTTCCAAGGGGGAGATGGTGTTCTTCATTGTCAGGTTCGTCTGTGTGTTCCCGGTATAGATAACTTGAGGCATCAAATTCTTGCAGAAGTGCATGGTTCGCAATACTCTATTCATCCAGGGGCCACTAAGATGTACCGCGACTTGCGGGAGATCTATTGGTGAAGTGGGATGAAGAGGGTCGTTGCAGAGTTTTTGGATAAGTGCTCTACATGTCAGCAGGTTAAGATAGAGCATCAAAAACCTAGTGGTTCTATGCAGGAGTTCACTATTCCTACTTGGAAGTGGGAAGAAGTGAACATGGACTTTGTGATGGGTTTGCCTAGAACACGTCATCAGCATGATTCAGTTTGTGTCATTGTAGACAGAATGACCAAGTCAGCTTATTTCCTTCCAGTTTGTACCTCTTACTCAGCCAAGGATTATGCCAAACACTATATCAGGGAGTTGGTCGGATTACACGGTGTTCCACTATCTATCATCTCAGACAGAGGTACCCAGTTCACCTCTCACTTCTGTAAAGCATTCAAAAAGGGTCTTGGTACCCAAGTTCATCTCAGTACAGTGTTTTATCCTCAGACAGATGGTCAAGAAGAAAGGACCATTCAGACTCTAGAAGATATACTAAGGGCGTGTGCAATTGATTTTAAGGGAATCTGGGATGACCACTTGCCTTTGATTGAGTTTTCATATAACAACTGCTATCACTCTAGTATTCAGATAGCTCTATTCGAAGCTCTCTATGGTAGGAGATGTAGGTCTCCAATCGGTTAGTTTGAAGTTAGTGAGACTGAAGTCATAAGGGTTGAATTAGTATTCAATGCCTTAGAGAAAGTTCAGTTAATCAGAGAAAGACTCCGGGCTGCTCAGAGCCGACAGAAGTCTTATGCGGATGTTCGTAGAAAGGATCTCGAATTCGAGGTCAATGACTATGTCTATCTCAAGATCTCTCCCATGAAGGGAGTGAAGAGATTCGGCAAGAAGGGAAAGCTCAATCCCTGATATGTCGGTACCTTCAGGATTCTCAGTCGCTTTGGCAAGGTAGCCTATGAGCTCGAGTTGCCTTCAGATCTAGCCTCAGTTCATCCAGTCTTCTATGTCTCTTTGCTCAAGAAGTGCATAGGTGACCCAACAGTTGTAGTCCCTATTCAGAGCATTGACATTAAGAATAGCCTCTCTTATGAAGAGATTCCAGTCAAAATCCTCGACTATCAGACTCGTAGGCTGAGGAACAAAGAAGTCCCTCTAGTCAAGGTTCTTTGGTAGAATCAGTCCATGGAGGGAGCTCCTTGGGAAGTAGAAGCAGACATGCAAACCAAGTACCCTTATATTTTCTCCACTAATTCATACTTAGCTCGAGGTAACCATTTTCCTTAAGCTTATTCAGTTACATGTTCAAAATTCCAGTATAAAATTTGTATCGAGTATCAGTGCATAGCTTATCATGCATTCATGAGTTCATCTTATCAGTCATGCATCAGATATGCATGTTCAGTTGGGATATATTCAGTTTAGAATTCAATTAAGCCCTAAAATTATGTTCCAGTTGAGAATGATCAGTGTATGAGTAGTTTATCTTTTCTCCCCTCTCAAGCTGTCATCATTCGAGGACGAATGTTTCCAAGGGGGAGATATTGTAATACCCCAAAAAATCCAAACAATATTAGAGTCATGTACCAAGATCATGCATAGTAAATCATGGTTATTTTATAGTTTTATGAGTAGGTTAGATGTATATTAAGGATTTAAATAACTCCCATCTATCAGACGAATCAAAACATTCCTTACCGATTGAATTCTTGAGAAGGATATTGGTATAATCAAGTTCAAATAAGAATATCTCTCATTATACTTGGAATTTTTGAGCTCATAACCTATCAACAGATAGATAATTTAATTATCTTTCCAACTATACTAATTTTGCCTAAATCCGATTTCAGAGCAAAGAGTTATTCGTATTTTACTCCAGCATGTCAGGCTGGAAACAGTGTGACGACATTCGTGGTAGCTTACCACACTTGTGATGCCCTATCACGAAGGTCGTCAGGCTTAGGCAGAAACCAGATCCTAAGTGACGACATTCGTGGTAGCTTACCACACTTGTGACGCCCTACCACGAAGGTCGTCAGCCTTAGGCAAAAACCAGCTCCTAAGTGACGACATTCGTGGTAGCTTACCACATTTTTGACGCCTTATCACAAATGTCATCAGCTATGATTTTCAGCAACTGGGAATTTATTTCATAAGGGTATTTTGGTCTTTTCCTTCACCTTTCATGACTTATAACCGTAAAGAGGTGAAAATTTTCCCATTTTTCTTCAGTTAAGCATCTTAAAAACCCTCTCTTACGCTCTCAACCACAAGATTAGGGTTTTCACCAAACTCATCTCTCAAAATCAAGATTCAAGCCTTTTTCCAAGATAATTGAGAATTAAGTTTCCCAATCCAAGAACTCTCCAGCAAATCATCAAGGTTTCCTTTCTAAGGTATGCATAGTTTTCATCTATAGATCAAATCCGTTCAAAGAGCTCAAGAACCATGTTTTAAATATTATTTTGTAAACTTTTTGTGGTGATATGAGTATGTACATGTTGTCGATTGTTGTTTAAGTTTCCATGTGATTTCTAAAGGTGTTTTCATGGAATATATATGGTTGTTAATTGAAAACCATGAACTTTAGGTGGTTTAATATGGTTCAAGTATGAAACTCACCTATGCCTTAAATAATGCATGCAAGGTGTTTGATAAAATGCTTAGGATGCTAGAAATTCATGTTTGTATGGTTCTATGATGTCTAAATGACAAGTCCATGTTATCTATATACTTCAATATGAATCCCATGCTTTTAATGTATTGCTATTGTGGTGGTATGAACCATGTAAGATAATGGAGATATACAATATGTACACGAAATATATCCATGCATTCCCTACAATGTTTAAGATGTTGAATAACTATATGAAATATGATATCCCCTACTTATGATATTATGAATTGTGGACTCAAATCTTGTGATCAAGTCATGTCATGTGCGTCAGTTTTCTTCTATCGAGTCCTGGGGTTATTCATACCCTTAAACTATAGTTGTGTGCCTAGAGCCATGTCATGTTTCATGATATACAAAATCAAGCCATGATTCAGTAGAATTCAGTCAGTCATGTGACTCAGGAAACCTCATGGTCTCAGTCAGTTATAAGATATCAGTAGTATTCCATCAGTCAACGGAATTCAGTAAATTCCACTAACGTACAGTCAGTTAAATCATGTTCAGTCTCTTCAGATGGGAGTAGGAGTTAGCACCAAGTGAACCCAAGGATGGGAACACACCTTTATATGAGGCTATGATTCTTAGCAGTCATCCTTTCGTTCCAGAACTATGTAGCCAGCATATGTTGAGACATCGCTGCCTGTTATATGAGGGTAGATGAGGTGGCTTATCCTGTTATACGAGGGTTCCCACTGTTCTCATTAGAGATACCTGTTATATGAGGGTTGCTCACATCTTGTCCTTACCAGTGGAGCGGTATTGACACCCTTCCAGTCAGGGCAGAGATTGGACCCCATCTTAGCCATAATGGCACATATGGGGCATGTCGGTTAAACAACTACCTCCCACAGTTTCAGAATCAGTCTCAGTAAAAGAACTTAGATAGGTCTTCAGATATCAGTATTCCAGGACTGTCAGATACAGTCAAATTCATTCATAGTGTGAAACTCAGATAGTTCCATCAGATTTAAGACTGTTAGATACAGTCACCTATGTTATCAGAACTACAGTTTTACCCATATCAGTTATCAGTAAACCATGTATTAGCGTACAAATCTAGCTATCATGTACCCACGATCTTAGTTACTATGTATGTATGTTTACACTCTTACGTTCATATCAGTCAGTCAGTTAGCATTGTTCATGCATGTAAACCCTTTTTCATTAGCCTGCCTCACTCGTATACTCAGTACTCCAGTTGTACTGACGTATTTGCGCTATGGTGCTTTATTTCATGTTACACTATAGGTTCAGAGACATGGGCTCCAGATCAGCAGTAGCATCCAGCCGCAGAGTTGCAGTGAGTCCTCATCTATTCGAGGGCGATATTATTTACTTAATTTATTTTTTCAGCTCAGTTTTTCTAGACAGAGTTAGTTGGAGACATATTCTTTCAATTCCTTATTCAGACAGTACTTAGAGGCTTTTATATTCCGTATTCAGACTTATGTTCAGATTTGATTCAGTCGTCAGCTGTTTTAGGCATCTTTCACCCATATAGATATTATGTTTTGACAAATTCTTTATTCAGTCAAGCCTTATGGACTACATGTTCACGTTTTCCTCATTATTACGTTATATATGCAGTGTACAGGTACAAATATCAGTCATGGGTTAGCTTGTGGTCCCTCGGGGTCAGAAGCACCGTTAGCATTCTGATTCAGAAAATTGGGGCGTTACACATCCTTACCTAACATGTAATATATATCATACACTACCTCATAAAGAAAAGTAGACCAAAGCCTACCTTGATGTAGAACCGCAAGTTATCAAGTTGTCCAAAAATTATTTCCATTTGTGTCACGGTCCCAAAATGCCACCACTCTATCAATATATCAATCTACATGTCATCAGTAGTAAAACAAGACCTCTATGTCAATATAATGTGTTGGGTCAAAATTTGGGTCAAGAATGGGCTTGTGGGTCTTGGAAATAGAATCCAAAATAGAATCGATCACGAGGTCCCTCGAAGGTCATGGAATATGTGCTCAAATATAGAACGCAAATGGTGCATAAATTTGAGCCTAAAGTCCCTAAAGTCTAGGTATTTAAAGACATAATTTCTAAAAATTTACCATGACATGGGATGGAAATTTCTGGGAAAATATTAGGAAATGACCTAGGAGTTTTAGGATATCTTACCTTAGCTTCAATGGATGATTCCCCACTCTTTCCTCTCTTTAAGTTCTTAGAATTATGGGAAAATGGTTGGGAAAAAAGAGTAAAATTGATAGAAGGAAGGGGATTTAACAAACCCTCAGGTAACACTAAATGTGGCAATTTGTCATCTAAAGAGACATAAATCCGCTAAAGTGGTCAGTGCATTGGATGTGGGCACTGCTAAAATGATTTATTGACCGGCAAAGCAATATCAGCTTAAGCGGTCCTTGATTGCTACATCAAACCTCAACCAAATGCCCAAGACTGCTAGAGTGGCTCATGTACGCTAATGTGCTTGCCACTAAAGTTTCTCCTTAACCACTTAAATAGTTATACTAGATATCAGCTACCAGATTTTTGCTAAGTCCAAAATAAACTTTGGCAGGGAGCTTGGGATTTGTTCAAAACCCCATGTACACAAATAAACTATTCTACAATACCAAATTTGACATTCCAGACTCAATGGAACCATTGGAACTTTCATCCGAGTTGCTTTTGATTTAATATAGGGCCCACAGCGATAGTTTTATTTTTCATAGAATATATCAAATAGCCCAAAATGAGTCTGGAAGCCTTGGAACTTGAACCAAGGGTCCCCCAACCTAAAATCATTAATTTATTGTTGATGGAACTATCATAATTCTCATCTGAGGTAGTATACTAAGAGTTTCGTCCCAAGACCAATTCTTTAGCATCGAAAGCTCCTAAATAGAGAAATTAGCCTAAAACCTAAATTAACTATCCGATAACCGTACCGACCATTTTAGCTAGTCATTAATGACCTGTAGCAACTTTGGGAAGGCTTAAAATGCCAACAATTTGTGTAAATTAGGAAAATAACCTAGAGGGTCAGTACAATATCTACTACTAAAAGTACTTCTGTGAACAAAAGTCAACGGACAAAAAGAGAACGAAAGCCCAAAGGGATGATGTACTGGTTGTATTCTCCGAGCATGATTCCCTAGATATCCTTTAAGATGAATAGTTCTTCCAAATAATATTTTCATAGGTATGCCGTTTTAAAATACATCCTTACTTCAATTCTCAAACAATAAAAACTTAACCTCAACAACACACAAACCTCCAACTAAATCAAGAATGACCGAAGCACGCAAATCTAAACACAACATGCTTATACCACACTAATACAAGACAAACCAAGTAAAACCTCATCAAAGACAAAGGTGATCCATGGCATATATTATGTGATTAACTCAAATATCAAAATATAACCTCTTTTTCCTTTCCAAACCTACCATCTACTCTGAATCACCCAAGCTATCATCTGAGTCATGTCCATACAATCCATTATTCTAAACTCAGAGTACTGAAGCTGACCCATCAATAATCCATACTAACTAGCATAAGATATTCCCATAAGTTTCTACATGCACACACAAATGGTGATGTCCAATATCTACGACCTACTACCAATCCTACAATTTGTCCAGATAACCCTCAAAACTTACAATAGGAGTCTGAAGCACAAATAATAACTACCGAATGATCCACTACAAGATTACCCATCAACTGAGAATGAATCTATGTTAAGCCCAACCGTAACATACTAATCTTGGTGAGTAGATAATCCAAAAATTTTAACACAAACTAGAAGTTAAGGTCAAGAGTAGAAGAAACCATTATCAAGTGCCCACAAGCTGTCATCTAAACTTTTATCAGCCACAATGAACCTGAACTAAAGAAGACTGAATAGGTAGACAAAAAGTAGGCATAACTAGCCTATAAATAATGCTCAGGTGACACAAAGCTAAAAATGAAGGTTGTAACCAAGCTACTTAATCCTAAAACCATGACCTCAGCATCAAGGTTGTATTACTCACTCCCTACTATCAAACCAATCATGTAGATGAGTAAGCATCTATACTCCAAATCTATCATGACCTGCACATCTCCATTCTAAGGTGTCAAAATCTAAAACTAAAGTTGACAAGTCTAAACAAAAGGTAAATATCCAATCTCAACCTCACTATAAAACATCAGGTATATCCCCATTAGATCGCGCCAAACCAAAATCAAAATGTAGTTGCTAACCAACCTTACAACGGAGGATAAACCACAGGCTGAAAGCACACACAATCAACCCCATACCAGCTGGAGGGCATGAATATTAAAAGAATACCTAAGATCTCACTAAGGACATACACTATACTAGTACACAATAAAAACTCTTACAACTTAGAGAAATGCAACCTTTGCTAGAACCTAAACCAAGCCAATCAGCTAATGATGTCTTAATTACACAACTTAAGAAACTATCAAAGGAACAATAACCTTTTTCTCTCTCCCTTAACTATACTAAAACAAGAACCATATCATGGAAAGAATAGAGTATCAAAATCTACACAAATACTAAGATTAAACTATTACTGGGATATGAACCCATAAAACTTGAAAGGAAACCCCAAGACCTCTCGACACCGACACAAAGACCATTATCAAAAGATGAACTAGACAAATAAGAAGAATGTATCCTAAACTATTCAACCACAGAATAGGGCTATAGGGAAGCATATCCAATGCTGAAATTCTTATAGACTCAAAGGTAAGCCCTATAGTCTAAAAATCCAAAATAGGAAATATAACAAAATTGCTAACTCTAAAATAATAAGTGAAACACATAATTCTATCCTACCTTTCCTTTTTATCCCACTAAAGAACCGACCTAATATAACCAATAAAAGTGGAAAATAATCAACTTTAGCTTACTATAAGAGAGAAAACATCCTACCGAGCTAGCCACCTAGGACAACAAACAAGAATCACGAGGAAAGAAATCCTAACTAGATAATATTAGTCTCATCTTCCATCAAGAAAAAATTGACCAATGTCAAACAATGGCAATAATAATAAAAATATAAATATAAGATATAGTTGGTACAAAAATGAAAATCAATGACAAGTACAACTCTAGGGGCACAAGAAGGACAATATGTCAAGGTTAATGAGATTCAAACCCAAATGCAAAACCCCTAGGGAAATATCAATACTGATCCACTGTATCAACTACTAAAAGAAATCATCTACAGGGGTAGTCACATAATCATAAACTTTACACCAAGGCACATAATAATTAGTATTAAAATACCAAGGCATATAATCATTGATGTGTATGAAAACACCAATACAATCAAATAAAAAGGTAAAGGCAATAAATAAAAGGCAAACATATCATAAAGGAATACAAAGTCACATGTCTGACATGTCTGAGGGAGTATAAATCTGAGTAGTTCTAAAATTGGACTACAAGTTTGAATTACCAACTCAGGTACTAAGTGCACTGCCTCTAACTGAAGGTTTCACAAACACTATAAGACTGATCTGGATAAGTTGAACGGCTAATAATCTTTTATTAGAAACACTCTCAAGACCAATAATGGATCTTTCTAAGGTTATAGTAAATCCTTAAAGCCCTAACATAGGGATAAACACGGGGTGACCTCAACAAGATAATTGATAGACACTCAGGACACTCCTATTGAAATAACTATCCTTCCCTCAATTATAACATTCCTAAGGATCCCTAGGCTGGTAGGGAATATATTTTAACTCTATCTGAATAACAACCTCACATCTGGGCACTCTTTACACAAATGACCAATCTTTCCACAATAATGAAAAGCACATGGAATACTCTAAGGTACTGCACCCACTAAACCAGATGTCAACCATGACCTAAATAGAAATATCAAATACTTCGTGAGGGCCAATGAGAACTTTGTCTGCTTTGATCACCATAACTAATCCACGAGCCACCTATAGTTTGAGATGCTACCTTTGTGAAACTGATAAGCTATAAGTGTAGTTGATACCCACTTGGAGGATCCTTCCTCCTAGATAGAATACTAGTAGCACTGTACTGATGACATGGCCATTTACTAACAAACCCACAGGCTCTCTATGTGGCCCATGTGTGATCGAACACCTCAAGGAAGGAAGACCTAACTTCTATCAAATGCTTTGATGCTAAATAGAGTGGAAAGGCTAATCTTTTAATAAATCTATACACTATATCATGCTCTAAGAGATATAGAATAAGAATATTTCGTCCTACTCAAGAAACATAATCTCAAACTCTGAAATTGTTAAGGAATCCTACTGAATACCAACAAACCCAACCTTGGCTTGAGAACTACTCGATGTACTAGGCTATATCTTTGGTTGTAAGGTATTTCATAAAAGGATCAAAATTCCTAATGTGAAATCTTAAAAGGCTGAAGCTGTCACAAACCCTACCAAAGCTTGGGTTAGCCCTAAATCCTCCAACTACTATTAAAGATATTTTATATCCATCTATGACTCCTTGGCTCAGATCTTGGATAACTTTGTATCTTCCAACTAAAATAGATTAAAGTAAAATAATGTACTTGAGGCTTATAAAAACTCGACCACAATACAAGGAGTCAAGATTAGAATTTCCGAAAAATTCCCTTTAGCATCCTGAAGATAAGATGCAGATCTCTGCGCACTAATCTACAAGACTGTACTACGCTATTAGATCTTAAAAAAACACTAGTAAACCTAAGCTGCAATACCAATTTGTCATGACTTAATTTCTCAAGTCATGATGGCACCTACTATAACCCACCAGTAGGTATGCCAACCCACAGTCTGAAATTGTTAGTAACAAACTAACAAGAGAAATTAATGAACAAAATGAAATAAATATGATAAAGAACTAATACATATAAGAAAGTCTTAAAACCAGTTGGAATTAGTACACGAGCTTCAAATATAATAAGAGTACAAGGTTCACTTCTGAATAAATATATAAATACAACCTATCTTTAAATACATATAGAGATCAATCTGATCCATAAGTGGGACAATAGTAATTCCTCAAACATTAGGATCTCACCCAAAATCTATGATCCACATCTACTTCGTATTATGTACATACTAATGGTGAGAACTTGTACTATGCCTATAGGTTGTAGAAGATTAGTATGAGTACCAAACATGTGGTACTCAATAGAATCTTATCTAATAAGGTCAAAAGATAATAGAAATATAGATAACATGCAAAGCGGGAATGTAAACTACAAGAAACTATCCAAGAAGCGAACATAATAGGGATAAAAGGTAATAAATGCAAATAAGTGCTAACATAACAACTAAAGCACTACACAGTAATCACAGTCTAATATACAAATAAAGAGTAGATGAAGAATATATAGTAGTATACAAGTCCTTCATCTCAGTACACACACAAGTATACGTGGCCACCCAAGTAGTAAAGTGGCCCTTAAAAGGAAAATATCAATCCCATAGGGACATATTCTTAGAAATAATCAAATTCTAGTGTTACTAAAGAGATTAAAAAGTTCTAATAAAACCATGAGAGTTTGAGATGTGAAAACTTAAAAGTAACCTTAAATGATGAGATAATATAAAGTGATTGAACAATAATGGGGTGAAATCTACGGTTAAGGAACTACGAAAAATACTACTTGGCTACAATCTTGTTAGTTTAGTTAATTACACTAGTTGTCGATTCACGGGGTTGATAACAAGTATTTACCCCGTACTTTTTCCTAGCTAATTTCATCTCAAGAATGTCTAGTATTAGCTTCTAAATTGAATGATGGTTATTCCATGAGGACTTTTCAAAAAATTTCACTTTTTGACATATGGGAATTTCAATAAGCTTTCCATCGAAATAAGATTGCCCAAATCTGATAACTGAGTCAAAAGTTATGACTATTTCAAATTTCCATCGTAAAATAGAGCCATATTAGTCAGTGGTGCGCCATACCACAAGAGGAAATGGAATTTGGAAAAATCTAGTAGGAGTTTGCGTTTATGGGACATCATGCCAGGGTCCAAATTTAAAATTGTCCTTTTCTAGTGTCTCAGCGCGATTTCCTCCGTGTCGCGCAAAAGTTCCAGGTCGCAAAAGAAGGTGTAACGCGATGGCTCCGCGTCGTGCCATCCCTCAGTTTCCTAATAGTTAAATTCCAGTGACACGGCGTGATAGTGCCGCATCGCGCCAGGGCTCCAATTCGGGAATTTTTACTGAAATTACAATATGCGTCCAGGGTTAAAAAGGGTCAATTTCCCACCCCTATTTAAGCCCTTTAACATGTGATTCAGCCATTTTTCACCCAAAATACACTCTCTTATCTCAAAAACCTCTCAATATCACCCAAGGGATTTTCATAGAAGATTCATAATCAAGAATTTCCTCTGTTAATCTTAACGAAAGCACGAACCAAGGTATGAATAATGTTCATTCAAGGACTCTTTTCATTCATGAAGCCCGAGAATCCCTTTTTCTAAATTCAATTTTATGGATTTTCTTATGAATTTCATAATTGGGATACTCTTGTTCATGTAGATAAATGAGAAGTTGAATTCTACTCCATGTTGGGTGATAAATTCTATGTGGGTTAAAATATTATAGATATAGATTCATGCAAACCTATGACTAAACCCTTGAATGATGAAATTAGAATTGAACCATGATGTTTAATTATTGTACAATGATGTTTACATGTACCATGGCTACAATATGTTTGATTAAATTCCTAGATGAAAGAAAAGTGCCTAACTAGCATGATGCCATGAAATCCCCATGTATGTACAAGTTATGCCTATCACATGTTTTGATGGAATAATTCTATAAATGTATTATGGATTATGATGTTAGCTATATGTTCAAGTAAGTTATGCTTGGTCAGTTTCCTTCCATCGAGTCCTGGGGATACTTGTAGCCGAAACATTAGCTGTGTGCCTAGAGCCATGTCATGTTTTAACGATACTCTCAGTCACTTCAGACAGCTTTATGACTCAGGAAATCTCCATGATCTCATGAACTTAGTCAGTTGTGAGATATCAGTAGTATTCTGTCAGTCAACGGAATTCAGTAACTCAGTCCATGTTCAGTTCAATAAATCATGTTCAGTGTCTATTCAGATAGGAGTAGAATTTATAACCAAGCGAACCCAGGGATGGGAACTCACCTATTATATGAGGGTGTGATTCTTAAAAGCAATCTTAGATATAGTTACTATGTATGCATGCATGTATTCTCATGTTTATATTAGTTAGTTAGCCAGTATTGTTCATGCATATGAACCCCATGCATTCAACCTACCTCACATGCATACCAGTACATTCAAAGTACTTACGCATTTACACTAAGGTGTCTTATACCATAGGTTCAGAGACACGAGCTCTAGAGCATCAGTAGATTCCAGATATCAGTAGTCAGAGTTAGCAGTGAGTCCTCATCCTTCGAGGACGTGATTATATCTTTATTATCTCATTAACTAGTTTATTAGTTGGAGTTAGTTGGGGACATCAGTTCAGTCAGGTAGAATCTTTCTAGAATATCATATTTCAGATTTCAGTATGTTCAGTTTTGTTTTGGGTATTCTATTACTCCACACAGATGTTATATCATTCAAATTATGTTCAGTATTAAACCTTATGGCCTTAGAGTGCATGTTTCTGCATTATTATGTCATATTATGTAGTGTACAGGTACATATATCAGTCATGGGTTAGCTTGTGGTCCTTCGGGGTTATGAGCATCGTGTAGCATTCTGAGTACTAGCTTTGGGGCATTACAAACTTAGTATTAGAGCCTAAGGTTCAATAGAGTCCTAGGAAGTCTAAAAGCCGCATCTAGTAGAGTCTTGTACATGGGTGTGTTGCGCTCCACATTTATTTGTAGGAGGCTATAAGATGTTTTAGGAACAGTTGCCCCTCTTTTAGTATTCATGTCATGCTAGTGAGCATAATCTGAAGTCAATCTCTCAGTCTAATCCATTTCTCCCTATCTTCTACAGAACATGCCTCCTAAAAGAAGAAACAGGAATCAGCTAGCCCCTCAGCCCGAAGAACCTTTGGGCGAACATGTTTCTTATGCGGAGTTCAGGGCCACATTGACTACTCTTGCACAGTCAGTTACTGCTCAGAATAAATGACCAGCTGTCATTCCGGCCAATCCAGTGGCCAATTCAGTTGTAGTCAAGATTCAAGACTTCACTTGAATGAATCTTCCAGCCTTTCTTGGGTCTAAGACAGATGAGGACCCTCAGGAATTCCTAGATCAGGTGCCGAAGGTGATAGAGATCATTGGGGTGACAACTATTGACAGTGTTGAGCTAGCTGCATATCAGTTGAAGGATATTGCTTACACTTGGTTCAAGCAGTGGAAGTCAGAGAGGGCAGACGAAGCAGGTTCAGTAGAGTAGGAGGAGTTTACTTCAGCGTTCCTTAATAGATTCTTTCCCCTACAACTTAGAGAAGCTAAGGTACTAGAATTCATCAACCTCAGGCAGGGAAATATGACAGTGAGAGAGTATTCTCATAAGTTTACTCAATTAGCTAGATATGCCCCTCATGTGTTTGCATATAGTTAGGCAAGGATGAGTAACTTCATTTTATGGGTGAATAATAGCATGGTTAATGATTGTAGATCTGCCATCTGAATATTGACATGACTTTAGCAAGGCTCATGACTCATGCTCTACAGGTAGAGGAGAAAAATATTAAGATGAGGGAGAAGCAAAATAAGAGAGCGAAGACAGGTAGTTTCAACTTTGATCAGTCTAAGTCAGCAAGAGAAAACAGTTCCCAGTTTCATACTAAGTCATCAGTTCCAGCTCTTTCTATAACCAGTGCTCCAGTTCCTAAGTTCAGAGAGGGTAATAAAGATAGTGCGCCAGGCTCTAAGTCCTAGGGCAGTGTTAGTAGTTCCCGCACCTATCCACTTTGCTAGACTTGTGGCAAGCACCATCAAGGTATTTGCAGAGATGGCAGTGGTATTTGTTTTCAGATGTGGCAAGATAGGCAATAAACTCAGAGACTGTCCTCAGCTAGGTCCTCCAGGTCAATAGAATCGCTCCTCAACTAAGTTCGATCGCCCAAATTAGTAGGGTGCCACCTCCAGTTCTACTAGTGGGCATCACCCAAATCGTCTCTATGTTCTTCAGTCCAGAAAAAATTAGGAAAATTCTCCTGACGTGGTTACTAGTATGTTATAGATCTTTCATGTGCATGTTTACGCTTTGATAGATCTAGGATCTTCTTTTTCTTTTGTCACTCCTTATATAGCAGTCAATTTCAGAGTCAGTCCCAAAATTCTAGCAGAGCCTTTTTCAGTCTCTACCCCAGTGGGTAAAACCATCATAACCCGATGGGTATATAGGAACTACCTGGTTATTATATCTCAGAAAGTCACTTCAGCGGAATTAGTCAAATTAGAGATGACTAATTTTAATGTCATTCTCGGCATGGATTGGTTTCATTCCAGCTATGCCACAGTCGACTGCAAAAATAGAATAGTCCAGTTTTAGTTTCCGAATGAACCCATCCTTGAGTGGAAGGGTAGTACTTCAGCGTTCAGAGGTCAGATTGTTTCCTACCTTCGGGCACGAAAAATGATATCTAAAGGATGTGTCTATTATTTTATTTGCGTTAAGGACACTAGTTCCAAAACTTCCAGCCTTAAATCAGTTCCAGTTGTAGGTGAATATTCAGATGTCTTTCCCGAAGATCTTCCAGGAATTTCTCCCAAAAGGAAAATAGACCTCAGCATTGATCTTTATCCAAATACTCATCCTATATCTATTCTGCCATACAGAATAGCACCAGTAGAACTCAGATAAATAAAAGAACAATTTAAGGATCTCTTAGATAAGGGATTCATCAGACCCAGCATTTCCCCATGGGGTGCTTAAATATTATTCGTGCACAAGAAAAATTGTTCTCTTAGGATGTGTGTAGACTACCGTCAACTCAATAAGGTCACGGTCAAGAACAAGTATCCTCTTTCCAGAATTGATGACTTGTTTGACCAACTTCAGGGTGCCAGTTATTTCTCTAAGATAGACCTCAGATCCGACTATCATTAGCTCAGAGTTAGAGAATGTGACATTCCAAAACTAGCTTTCCGTACTTGGTATGGTCATTTTGAATTCTTAGTTATGTCTTTTGGTCTTACCAATGCCCAAGCAGCTTTTATGGACTTGATAAACCGTGTGTTCTAGTTGTACTTGGACATGTTTTTCAAAGTCTTCATAGATGATATTCTGGTTTATTCCCGTAGTGAGCATGATCATGCAGACTATCTCCGAACAGTACTTCAGACTCTCAGAGATCGTCAGGTATTCGCAAAATTCAGTAAGTGCAAATTTTAGCTATGGTCAGTAGAATTTCATGGTCATATCGTTTCTGGTGATGGCATTAGAGTGGATCCTCAAAAGACCAAATCAATAAGAAACTAGCCTCGCCCTATCTCTCTATCAGATATCAAGAGTTTCTTGGGTTTGGTCGGCTAGTACAGACGGTTTGTTGAGGGATTTTCTTCTATTGCATCCCCTATGTCTAGATTGACTCATAAGAAAGTTAAGATTCAGTGGCCAGATCCTTACAAAAAGAGTTTTCAGGAGTTGAGGACTCGACTCACCTCATCTCTAGTTCTAGCTCTTCCAGATGGTTTAGATAGTTTCATAGTGTATTATGATTCATCCAGAGTAGGTTTGGGTTGTGTCCTCATGCAGCATGGTAAGGTCATAGCCTACGCCTCCTGACAATTTAAGCCCCATGAGAGAAATTATCCTACTCATTATCTTGAGTTAACAGCCGTAGTATTTGCCTTGAAGATCTGGAGGCATTATCAATACAGTGTTTATGTAGATGTGTTCACTGATCATAAAATTCTTCAGTATGTCTTTTCTCAGAAAGATCTCAATCTTCGTCAGATAAGTTGGTTAGATATCTTGAAAGATTATGACATGAGTGTCCTTCATTATTCGGGCAAGGCCAATGTATTGGCCGACGCTCTCAGGAGACTATCCAGGGGTAGTGTTTCTCAAGTTGAGGGCAGTAAGAAGAATTTAGCTCAAGAAGTACATCAGCTTGCCAGAATAGGCGTTAGCTTAGTTGATAGAGATGAGGGTGATATATGGTTTTATAGTAGTTTAGAATCATCTCTAGTTTCCAAGGTGAAAGAAAAGAAAGATAGAGATCCCAGCCTTATCAAGTTAAAAGAGTCAGTTCAGGATCAGAAAGTAGAGTTTTTCTCCCAAGAGGGAGATGGTGCTTTACATTATCAGGGTCGTCTCTGTGTTTCAGGTGTAGATGACTTAAGGCAGTGAATTCTTGCAAAAGTTCATGGTGTACGCTACTCTATTCATCCTGGAGCCATAAAGATATACCGCGACTTGCGGTAAATTTATTAGTGGAGTGGGATGAAGAGATACATTGCAGAGTTTGTGGCTAAGTGCTCTACTTGTCAGCAGGTTAAGATAGAGCATTAGAAGTCTAATGGGTCCATGTAGGAATTTAGTATTCCTACTTATAAGTAGGACGTTGTGAACATAGACTTCGTGATAGGTTTTCCTCAAACTAGCCATCAGCATGATTCAGTCTGGGTTATTGTAGACAGAATGACCAAATCATCTCATTTCTTTCCAGTTCATACCTCTTATTCAGCCGATGATTACACCAAACTCTACATCAATGAGTTGGTCAGATTTCACGGTGTTCCGTTATCCATAATCTCAGACAGAGGTACCCAGTTTACCTCTCATTTTTAGAAAGCATTCCAAAAGGGTCTTCGTACCTAAGTTCATCTTAGTACAACCTTTCATCCTCAAACAAATGGTCAAGCAGAAAATACCATTCAAACGTTAAAAGATATGCTAAGAGGGTGTGCAATCAATTTCTAGGGAAGTTGGGATGACCACTTACCTTTGATTGAGTTTTCATATAATAACATCTATCATTCCAGTATTCAGATGACTCCATTCAAATCTCTCTACGGTAGTAGATGTAGATCTCTAATTGGTTCATTCGAAGTTAGTAAGGCGTCATTCATAGGTACTGACTTAGTATTCGACACCTTAGAGCAAGTCCAGTCGATTAGAGAAAGACCCTGGGCTGCTCAGAGCAGACAAAACTCTTATGTAGATGTTCGTAGAAAAGATCTCAAGTTTGAGATTGGTTATCATGTCTATCTAAAGATCTCTCCCATGAAGGGAGTGAAGATATTTGACAAGAAGGGAAAGCTCATTCCCTGATATGTTGGTCCCTTCAAGATTCTCAGTCGCTTTGGCAAGGTAGCCTATGAGCTCGAATTTTCTTTAGATCTAGCCTCAGTTCATCCATTCTTTTATGTCTCTTTGCTCAAGAAGTGCATAGGTGACCCATCAGGTGTATTCCTTATTTAGAGAATTGATGTTCAGAACACTCTCTCTTATGAAGAGATTTCGGTCGAAATCTTAGACTATCAGACTCGTAGATTGAGTAACAAAGAAGTCCCTCTAGTTAAGGTTCTTTGGAAAAATTAGTCCATCGAGGGAGATACTTGGGAAGTAGAGGAAGACATGCGAACCAAGTATCCTTACCTCTTCTTCGTCAACTCATATCAAGGTTAAGGTAACAGTTCTCCTTAAGCTTACTCAGTTTCATGTTCAGTGTTCATTACAAACTTGGCATGTAGTTTCAAGCTCATGTTCCCATTATAAACTTGGTATCAAATACCATTGTATATTCAGTAATTCACTCATGTATTAGTTCAGTTATGTAATTATGCATCAGACATACATTCTCATTGTGATAAACTTAGTTCTTCAGAACACTCAATCATGCATTCATGAATCAGTTACACATGTATCAGATATGCATGTTCAGTATTATATGTTCAGCATGTCAGTTATGTCAGTCATAAGATCATGTTAGAGTTATTCATGTTCAGAATGTACTACAGTTGTCTTTTCTCCCCTCTTAGTCTATCTCATTCTAGGATGAATGTTCTCAAGGGGGAGATATTGTAATACCCCATACTTTTTTCTAGCTTATTTCATCTCAAAAATGTGTAGTATTAGCTTTTAAATTGAATAATGGTTATCAATGAGGAATTTTCAAGATTTTCACTTTTTTCATGTGGTAAATTCAATAAGATTTCCATTGATATAAGATTCACCCAAATCCGATAGCACGGTCAGAAGTTATGACTAGTTCAAGATCCCGTCGTAAAACAACGCCATATTAGTCAGTGGCGCGCCGCTCTACAAGAGGAAATGGCATTTGGAAAATTCTAGTAGGGGTCCACGATTATGGTGCATCTCTCCAGGGTCCAAATTCATAATTGTCTTTTTCCAGTGTCTCAGCACGATTTCCTCCGCGTCACACCAAAGTTCTAGGTCACAAAAGAAGGGGTAGAGCGATGGCTCCACATCGCGCCATCCCTCATTTTTCCAATTCTCAAATTCCAGTGACACGGTGCGGTATAGCCGCATCACGCCAGAGGTCCAATTTGGGAAAGTTTTACTGAAATTTCAAGACGCGTGTAGGGTTAAAAAGGGTTAATATCCCACCCCCATTTAAGCCCTTTAACACATGATTCAGCCACTTTTCACCCAAAATACACTCTCTTCTCTCAAAAACCTCTCAAGAACAACCTAGAGTTTTCAAAGAAGATTCAAAATCAAGAATTTCCTCCGTCGATCTTTATGAATTCACGAACCAAGGTATTCATAGTGTTCATTCATGGACTACTTTCGTCCATGAAGCTCGAGAATCTCTTTTTCTAAACTCATGTTTATGGATTTCCTTATGAATTTCATGATTGGGCTACTCTTGTTCATGTGGATAAATGAGAAATTTAATTCTACTCCATGTTGGGTGATAAATTCTATATGGTTTAACTTATTATAGATATAGATTCATGCAAACCTATGACTAAACCCTTGAATGATGAAATTAGAATTGAACCATGATGTTTAATTATTGTACAATGATGTTTACATGTACCATGCCTACAATATGTTTGATTAAATGCCTAGATGAAGGATAAAAGACTAACTAGCATGATACCATGACATCCCCATGTATGTACAAGTTATGCCTATCACATGTTTTGATGGAATGCTTCTATAAATGTATTATGGATTATTATGTTAGTTATATGTTCAAGTAAGTTATGCTTGGTCAGTTTCCTTTCATTGAGTCCTGGGGGTCCTTGTACCTGAAACATTAGCTGTGTGCCTAGAGACATGTCATATTTTCACGATACTCTCAGTCAAGCTATGATATTTAGACTTCAGATAGTCTTATGACTCAGGAAATCTCCATGATCTCATGAACTCAGTTAGTTGTCAGATATCAGTAGTATTCCATTAGTCAATGGAATTCAGTAACTCAGTCCATGTTCAATTTAGTAAATCATGTTCAGTGTCTATTCAGATGGGAGTAGAAATTAGCACCAAGCAAACCCAAGGATGGAAACTCACCTGTTATATGAGGGTGTGATTCTTAGAAACAATCCTTATGTTCCAGAACTATGTAGACAGCATAGGTTGAGATATCATAGCCTGCTATATGAGGGTAGATGAGGTGGCTTAGCCTGCTAAATGAGGGTTCCCACCGCTCTCACTAGAGTTACCTGTTACATTAGGGTCACTCACATGTTGTCCTTACTAGTGGCGCGGTATTGACACCATTCTAATCAGGGAATTGATTGGACCCAAATTCATCTATAATACATCATTTGGGGCATTCGGTTAGATGACTACCTCCCACTATTTCAGTATCTGTCTCAGTAAAAGAACTTAGATAGTTCTTTAGAATTCAAGACTATTAGATACAGTCAACTTAGATATAGTATGGAACTCAGCTAGTTCCATCAGATTCTGAACTGTTAGATACAGTCACTCATGTTATCAGTTATCAAAATTCAGTCATTAGTCATGTTAGTCATCAGCATACTCATGTTATCTCGATTTCAAAAATAGTTACTATGTATGCATGCTTGTATTGTCATGTTCATATTAGTCAGTTAACCAGTATTTTTCATGCATATGAACCCTATGAATTCAGCCTACCTCATATGCATACCAGTACATTCAATTTACTGACGCATTTGGACTATGGTGTCTTATACCATAGCATCAGAAGATTCCAGATATCAGCAGTCAGAGTTAGCAGTGATTCTTCATCCTTCGAGGACATAATTATTTCTCAATTATCTCATTAACTAGTTTATTAGTTGGAGTTGGTTGGGGACATGTCCCATTAAATCCCTACTTAGACAGTTCAACCAGTTAGAGGCTTTCTAGACTATCATATTTCAGACTTTAGTATGTTCAGTTTTGTTTTGGGTATTCTATTATCCCACACAGATGTTATATTATTCAAATCATGTTCAGTATTGAACTTTATGGCCTTGCAGTGCATGTTTCTGCACTATTATGTCATATGTTGTATAGTACAGGTACAGATATCAGTGATGGGTTAAATTGTGGTCCTTTGGGGTCATGAGCACCGTGTACAGTTTTATGTACCAGGTTTGGGGCATTACATAACATAATTAGGGAATAGCCATCATCTAATTGTCTATTTAATTTAGACCCAAAACTACATTATTGGGGATGTGGGAATTAAGTAAAACACATTTATATTTCCTCCCATACATGAATAAAATTTGGGAAATAGGCATATTCCTATCCTAAATGCAAATCATAACTTCAACCCCCGAGTGTATAAGATTCATCTCAATGGATTCCAAGATCAATTCCAATGTTCCTCTTTCTAGGCTTACAATAGAAATATAGGTTTATCGTAAGGGTCGCGAATTCATAGAATAGTAAGAATAAGGATATATCAACAACCAAACAACAACAACAACAATAACAACATACCCAGTGTATTCCCACCTAGTGGGGTCTGGGGAGGGTAGAGTATATGCAGATCATACCACTACCTCAAGAGAAGTAGAGAGGTTGTTTCTAATAGACCCCTTGCTTGAGACCAATAACAGTATAAAAAATACAAAAATTAAGCGGATACAAATTAGTATTGTACACAAAACAAACTAATAGTATAACAAACACAAAAGATAAGTGTATAATAAACTAGTTCGGGATGGAAAAAAGCCCACATCACTAACCCCAAAAACTACAGCCCCAACACTACGAACTAGAAACTCCAGACCCAAAGGAGCACTCCCTTATTACTACCGCCGCTCTCCCACTCCCTAACCCTCTACTCTAATCTGTGTCCTCCGCACCTTCCTACCATGGGTCATGTCCTCTGTAAGCTGTAATTGCTCCATATCATGCCTAATTATCTCCCTCCAATATTTATTCGGTCTACCTCTAGCCCACCTAAAACCATCCATAGCCAAAGTCTTACACCTCCATATTGGAGCATCAGGGCCCATCCTCATAACATACCCGAACCAACGTAAACTCACTTCTTGCAACTTATCATCCACCGAGGTAACTCCCACCTTCTCCCGAATAATCTCATTGCTCACCCTATCTTTCCTCGTATGTCCACACATCCATCACAACATTCGCATCTCCGCCACCTTTACCTTTTGGATGTGGGAGTTCTTAACTAGCTAACATTCTGCTCCATATATCATATCCAACAAGACTACCACTCTGTAGAACTTACCTTTAAGCTTCGGGGGCACCTTCTTATCACAAAGAACTCCCAAAGCGAGCCTCCACTTCAACCACCCTGACCCAATACGATGCGTGACATCCTCATCAATCTCACTATTACCCTGAATTATAGACCACAGATACTTGAAACTCTCGCTCTTCTGGATGGCTTGAGAGTCTAGCTTCACAACCACTCCATCTTCTTGTGACATATTACTGAACTTACACTCCAAGTACTCCTTCTTTGTTCTACATAACCAAAAACCTTTAGATTCAAGCATCTATCTCCAAATCTCCAACTTATCATTAACTCCACCCCGAGTCTCGTCGATCAGAACCACATCATCTACAAATAACATACAACAAGGCACTTCCCCCTGAATATGTCGCGTCAAAACATCCATCATTAAGGGAAATAGAAACGGTCTAAGAGTCGATCCATGGTGTAACCCTATTAAAACTGTGAATTTCTCTGAATCTCTACCTACCATCATCACACAAGTCTTCGTACCATCATACATATCCTGAATCGACCTAATGTACGCCACGGGCTCCCTTCTAGCCTCCAAGAACCTCCACAGAATCTCCCTGGCAACCTTATACTCATTCTTATTCTTCTGTCTTTCCTCATCATTGTTTCTCCCAACCAACATAGCATAAGCCACCTTCTTAGACTCTACCTTTCTCTTTACCTCTTCGTTCCACCACCAGTCTCTTCGATGTTTTCTAGATCAACCTCTCAAAATGGCCAACACCTCTCTAGTGGTCTCCCTAATGCAACTGGCAGTCGTCTCCCACATATTATCCACCCATCTCTGCTCTCCCAAGCTCCCCTACTCTTCAACTTCTCTTCCATCTCCAAAGCACTAGCCAAAGTCAGGCTTCCTCACTTAATCCTGGGTTGCGCCTCCCTACTTCTCTTCTTTTTGCCATTAACGATAACCAAGTCCATCACCAACAACCTATGTTGAGTCGAGAGATTCTCGCTAGGTATGACTTTACAGTCTTTACATAGTGTTTTATCCCTTTTTCTAATAAGCAAAAAGTCTATCTGAGTCTTGGCCACTGAACTACAAAACATAATAAGGTGATCCTTCTTCTTAGGAAAGCTCAAATTTTCTATCCACAACCCAAAAGCCCTAGAAAAATCCAACAGAGAAGTTCCTCCTTCATTCCGCTCACCAAAATTGAAACCGCCATGCACATCATCATACCCTCTCGAGAAAGACCCAATATGCCCATTGAAATCCCCTTCCACGAAAAGCTTCTTAGTGATCGGGATGCTCATCACCACCTCATCTGAAACCTCCCAGAATTACTTATTCTTCTCTTTGTCCAAATATACTTATGGGGATAGGCACTAATAACCTTCACCATAGACACTCCCATGACCAACTTAATAGACATCAGTCTATCACTATCTCTCTTTACCTCTACCACCATCTCCCTAAGATCTCCATCTACTAAGTTACCTACCCCGTTTCTATGTCTCACGTTACCCGAGTACCATAACTTATATCCATCCATATCTCTCTCTTTAGTGCCTACCTATTTAGTTTCCTGGACACACGCTACACTAACCCTCCTCTTTCTAAGAATCTTCACCATCTCTATAGACTTACCCTGCAAAGTACCAATGTTCCATGACCCAACTCGCAACCTAGAAGCTCTTTTATCCTACCTAACCTTACTAACCCTATCCTCTAACCACAAACTCGATCCTAGACCCGACCCAGACCCAATCCCCCCAAACCCTAGCCCAAAACCAATAATTCCTAACCCCGACCTCGACCTATGACAAGCCCCTAGTCTACCCTCGCCAATCACAACCACTATGCAACAAAGAAAAGAAAGGAAAAAAGGAAAAAAGATAACAAAGGGGGATACACAAATTTTGATTCATAATAGTCATTTGCGGGAACTAATACTACCACACTTAATAGATATGCTAGTAAATCATGTAACAGTAATCATCCAAGGTAATACACTCCAAATCTACTAAGAACAATATAGAGATTCACATATACAACATTATTACAAAGTAACCAATCAACAAAAAATTCGACACCCACAACTAGATAATCAGCTAAGGCGCTACGAAATAAGAATCACAACAAGAATAGTGCAGAACACTACCAGTAGCAGCCTCTAAAAATCAAGAAAGTTATACACAACTAGAAAATATGGATCGAGTTCACCTGATCGAAGCTGGGTTGTGTCCTTATACTTTGTTGAGTCACTGGATTTCAGCAATTTGCGGTAAAAATTGGTCGCCGGAATATTGTCGCAGGAATAGTATTCCTATCATCAAATTTTAATGTGTTTTGCGTTCTTCTTATTTGAGATAATGATGATGATGGTGCCTATCTTCTTCTTGTTGTTGTTCATTAACTATGAAAGTATGACCAGACGGTGAGCTAAATTGCCATAGATATGCTGGAGAATGCCGAAATAGAAGCGATAAAGTGGTGCCTGACGGTGATTTTGGGCTAATGTTACGACGGAAAAGGAGAAATTCACTCATAAGAATGCACGAGGTTGCGATAGGAAGAAACCAAACCAACTAATATCCTATATATAAACAAAAGAAATTCCAAGCCAAACAATCCAATTTAAAAATAAAGCGATGAACTCACAGAGATGGTGAAATCACAACGTTTGAAGTACAAAATTGATCTAGCAAATGTTTTGAGATACGGTAAAGATGCCAAAAGAGATGATAATAAACCTAAAAAAAATCAATTGAAATCATAATTAATCATGTCCTTAGCCCTCAACACAAGATGATGGTTTTAAGACACTCGTGGTCTTACAACGAATCATAATTATGGAATTCATGTATAAAAAGTTTAAGTAAACTAAATTAAAGATAAAAAACCCTAATGTAGCCTTCTTGAGTCTATTTAAATCCCCAAAAGTCATCCTAGGTGTGTACAATTATACCCAAATGTTCTAATTAAAATAGGAAGCAAGTATCCCATTTTATGCCTATGGGAATGTCATGCTTGTGTTGCTCTGCATTTTGGGAATGGAATACCCTTAACATGGATACAAAATATTTCTTTACATTTTGGTTTTTGTATTTGGGAATTGAATTCCCTTATCTCATAGGTTCAAGGGAGTTACATTCCCATGGTCTCAAAAGTTCCATATTTCGACATCTTGATCACCTTCATTTTGCCTTTGCTTACCTCACTTTGTGGGTTCTTCCAAACATCATTAGACCTTGTTATGATCCAAAATATTTCTACTAAAATATTATATGGCCTCCTCTAACATTAAACACCACGAATTAGTGCATACCATATAATTGAATGTATCAAAATAAATTAGAATACCACATAGCTCAAGCTAGTAACACTAGCTTTCTCATCTAAACTCAAAGTTATAAAATTGATTCCAAAAATGTTTTTAACTCACCTTAAACATTATAAACTAGAAATTCAACACATATTTTCTCAATTATACCATTAAAAATATTACACACACGATAATTCCTCCAAACTAGGCTTAACAATTATAGATTATGACACTTAGGTGCAAAAATCCACCTAAGATCACCACCCCACACTTAAAGACTTGTTTGACCTCGAATAACTCTTTACATTAAGCACTATCCAAAGAGGACTCCAGCATTACAACTTTAAGAAAGACACTATATATAGTACTTCAATGGATACATGAATAGAAAGTTCCACAATAATCATCTCTTGTTATAATTTAAAGCAGATGAACACTATTTCACAACATCATAACCTCAAGAATTGACTCAAATATGTTGGAAAAATCATGTATTTAACTAAATCAAGAGATCATACAAGTCACCTAACTATCATCAAGCATGTTCCCTAACCACAATAGAGTTACCCATAATCACTCATAGATATGTAATTCATCACATGAATAGGTACAAGAATCAAATCTCACTAACTCTCACAATAATACACATGGCACATAACATAAACCATAGGCTTTCCTCTAATGTAGTTCTTCACTAATATCATAACATAAGGGATCAAGATTAAATAAAAAAAATTGGGTTATAATATAGGTTAAGGGATGGGTAGGAACTATTCTGGCCAGTAATAGTGACTATCTTCCCTAAGCATTTTAATGCATGACTATTTTCATTCAATTCCTCTCTATTCAACCATGTTCTCACCACTTCTATCTTCCTACTTCACTTTTGATTGGCCATATTGTATTTAGGCTAATTCACATGGAGTATGGAGGGAGTACTCTCTATCAACACATGATTCAATTTTGATCAATTTCATCTTTTATTATATTACTCCTTACCACAAAACATAAAATTTTTCATACCAATAACAACTATTCTCTTGGGGTTTCACTTTCACCAATTTTTTTCTTGAATTTTACACTCCGTAACAAAATAATTTTTTAACTATAGTGCTTAGGATCTTTGGATCAAATTATAGTCAATCAAGGAAAGAGAATAGGCCATATATGAGGCTTTCAAAGAATAATCTAAAGGGTCAATGGGGCTAAATAAGATCAATCAAGATGTGTAGACAAAAGATGGTGTGAATCATGGTTAACAAAGAAATACCTATATCATCTCCTAAGCCCAACATTCTTTATTTCGCTTTCTACACACACCAGGAAAGTTCTAGACATCAATAAATAATAAGGAATACAACAAAAACCTTCCTCACTCATAGCACATGCTCAAATAAAATAGGATACCTATAGACTCTACAACAAGCAATATCATGAATTTAGAATTATGCCAACATCGCTCAAGAGTCATAAACATGATCCTAGGCATCTCAAAGTAGTCATTCAACATATTCAACATGATTTTAGATTCAACCACTTGCATCGTGTAATCATATATATCACTTTGTAAGAAAATCTTACTTATTCCTAACATACAAATTTTAAAATTTACTCTTAAAAATGAAAAGGGATACTAGGTTCAAAGGGCGCCATCTAAGAAACGAATTGGAAAGAAAAAACAAGGGGTGGGTAAAGTGTTCCCCTACTATAATTACACCAACAAAAATTAAAAATAAACAAAGAGAAAATCTTTTTTGAATTTTTTAAAATGAAGTCAAAAGTTAGAAAACAACTAAGAATTAAAATCTATATCAGTAGTTCAGACTAAACCATGGGAAGATTCCCCACCCCATACTTAAAAACACACTTTGACCCTAAAATATAATTCAAAAGTAAGGATAGAAATACTCCCTAAGGACTCTACGCCTAGCTAGTATCATCGTAATCATCAGGAGATCGAGTGGGCCCTAAGCCTAGATTTTTCCATGCTTCTTCGATTAGGATTGTGGTACTCAGACTTCCCATCAACCTGTGAATTACTAAAAACAAAAAAAATATATGATATAAAAATGGAACTACTAAAATAAAATACCTACCTGAACTTGGGGTTGCCTCCCAAGCAGCGCCTGATTTAGTGTGGTGGCACGACCTACATCACTACTTTAATCATATTTAGTTATCCTCTTTCTCCTACTCGGAGGCTATTTTCTTATTCTTTTCTGACCTCTTGAGTGTTTACTCTTAAGGTCTGTATCTTTTCCAATACTAGCCTTATTCAGACTCCTCTTTCAACTCTTTAATGTCAGGCTTAGTGAGAAATTTGGGAAACACAATGAGATAGTTTGAGTAGGTCATTTGTGGTTTGAAATCCTCCACCCCACACCCATCTAGTTAAATATTTTTTATCATACACAAATCATTACAATGCGTAGGTGGATTAAGTTGTTTGTATACTATGAAGACCACATCTTCATCCTCCAGTCTCATGGTTAAAGTACCCTCTATAACATAAATTAATGCTCCTCCCGTCGCCATTAATGGATGTCCCAGTATGATTGCTACCTTACTTTCTATATCATAATTAATAACAATAAAGTCGACAGGAATAATAAACTTACCAACCTTTATAAGAATATTTTCAATGATTCCTTTGGGTTGCACTATGGTTCTATAAGCCTTTTGGATCACCATATCACATGACCTAGGCCTCCCTAATCTAATAGTATTTAAAATATATAGGGGTATTAAATTTATGTTCGTCCCTAAGTCATTTAAAGAGTGGACCACCTACTTTGGAACCTACGCCTTGTAGGTACCACCTACTGGGTGTAGGTGGTTCCATATGTATTAAAACATGAAAAACAGAGAGAAAATTTTGTAGGACCACATACTGCCCCCACTTATACACTCTTGATACTTAAAAACTTAAATTTTATACTGAGATCAAATTTTGAGCTTGGGATAGTTTTGTATTTTTTTTATGTTGATTATTCAGTTGAAGACTTTGGGTTTTATTCAGTGATTATTGTGATATTGTTTGAATGCGTTCAATTATGAATTCCTTTGATCATTTACCAACTATGAATGGCTAATTCCCTTAGTGAGGATTATGGTAACCCTAGCTGAATAATGAAGTAGGGGAAGTGTTCAATCCTTTTAGATTATTGTTGTTTCATGCATTATGGTTTTCTTCAAGTTTATTGCTTTCTTAATAGTTAGAAATGTTGGGATCCAACCGGTATTTACTTTGAATCTGAGAGGGAGGTAGAGATTAGGAAAAGGAGATAACAACAGCTATTTGGGGTTAACTGCAAAAATAAGCTAACCTGTATTATCTGATTAAGATGATTAACTTACATCTAATCAAATTTAGACCAAGATGAGTTAGTTGAAACTGGGTTTAAGGTAAGGGTTAGTAAGCCGACACTCTACAATCAGGAGGAGAAGAGTGAAACTCACCAAATGGTGTCGAGAGGCGGTTGGTGATATCTAACTTACCAGATTCTACATGCATAATAGTGTAATAGGTTTGAAGCCTACTAAGTTAGAATCCGGGGGAAACACAAGTCTAGTCTTCATTTTTTACTATTTTACCAAAGCTTTTGAGTTCAGTTACTATTTATAATTACAAACCCCCATTTACATTCAGTACTACCCGTTGGTTTAAGTAAATACGCGATATTTTTCCTTGTATTCCCTTGAGATTAGACCCCAACCTTTTTGGATTACTATTTTCTTCGAATGCTTTAGCCGTGTTTGGAGGCATAGCTTTGGGCAACATAAGCTTACAATAGAAATATATATTTATCCTAAGGGTCGATAATATATAGAATAGTAATAATAAGGATATATGAGCTACCAAACATTCATAAGAAACTTAAACAAACTCAACCAAAAGTATAAGTAATCTTTTCCTTGGCCTCAACCTTAGATGAGGGTGTTAAGACAATTATGTTCAGATAACGAATGGTAATTAATGAATTCATATATAAAAAAAAAAAGTAACTAAAGCAAAGATAAATATCCCTAATATCATCCTCCTCAAGTGTATTTCTAGACCAAAAAGTCTTCCTAGGTGTGTACAATTTTAATGCCCCAAAAATAGGTCTCAAGATGTCACACGGTTCTTCGGACCATAAGTGATCCTAAGCTAACCCTTGTACTGGCATACTTCTAAGAACCTAATTTACATACGTATTAAATGACTGAAGTTACTGTGTGGAAATATAATCATGATGAAATCTAGAAAAAATACAATACAGATATAATTTTACGTTTAGATGAAACGGAAGAGCAATAGTGAAATTACATGACTGACTCTGACTGACATCAATGAAACCTCTACTATAATGACTATAGATAGTTGAGACTTGACTGTAACTATGACTAATCAATACATATGATTAAGATAGTAAAGTACATAAATAACATCTAACTGCAGTCCCAGAAGTAAGAGAACTCATCGTCTGCTGGCTGGAATCTGCAACTCTATGATCGTGATATATGTACCTGAACTGGTACCTACATTATTAAACAATGTTGAACATATATGTATATGTGGATCATTGTTTATGGAATGTACTTAGCATATGGGGTGAATGCATAAGTAAAATCATGGATCAGTACTTTCTACTAGTGGACTAGTAGAATTAAAGTTAAGTTTGTTTTAAAATAATGCAGGCTAAGTGAAAAAGAACTCACCTTTGTATATGTAAACTAAAAGTTAAAATCTCGTAGATAATGACTTATGTAAAATAGTATCTGCATAAAATCGTGAGCCTTTACACTTAGTTTCTAAAAGTTGTTCTGTTATTCTATTTTAGGACTTAGGGTTTAGGGAATTCTTTTAAGAACTTTTCTATCAATCTTTACTAGTAGGGAGGTTCTTCTAACCGACATAAACCATATGAGATATCAAGGAGTCCAATATCTAGTTCTCTTATGGGAAAACCTTACATTGGGAAGAGGTGTCATACTATGACCTAATCTAAGTAATCATAATTTATATCTGTCATCCACATAGAAATGGGAATAATCGGGTAATATGAACCTACGTTGGATCATAGTTCTAGGGATGTATGATATGATAAAACCATACTTCCCACTCGGTGCTAAATACTACTCCATTTAATCCTTATTCTCAATTTTTAGGAAATCCACTTTAGAATTAAGCGTAAAGGTTTGTAATGAAAAACATTTATGCATATGTCTGTTTTAAACTGTAATCAAAATTAATCTATTTTCTGTAAACTATAATAAAAACTAAAATATGGATTCCATATGTAAGTTGATGATCAAAAGATCAAATCTTTCTCAAAGTCTGAATAAAAGCTAGTCATAGGGTGCTTAAAAGCAAAATCTTCTCAAAAATACCAATACTTAACTTAGGACTTTAAACTCATATCAAGTCATCACAAAGTTCATGCTCAATAATAAATATCTTGAAATTCTTACATAATTCTAGTCAAGATAGTAAAATTCAACTCTCAATTTATATAAAATTACTTCACACGCATAAACATGCAAAAGTAGAGATATAATTCAACATTTAATCACTTGTAACATCAACATCTACAAATAATGATAATTAGGTAAGAATCCTAAACAGTAAAACATATAATATCATGTAATTTGAACTTAAATTGAATGTGAAAGCTTGAACTTTGTATCTCTAATGGTGTTCTTGAATCTTATTCTTGAATTTCTTGAACCTGGAAGCTTGAATTATTAACTTTCTTGGAGAAAATTTGGTGAAGTTCTTGGTGTTCTTTAAGGGCCTTGGTTTTCTTGGAGATAAAGAGATGAATTATGATGTATCTAATGCTTTTGGGGCTTAAATTAAGTATTATGGACGAATTTGTGTGAGGGGAAGTGAACAAAGTGCCCCTAGACCCTTTAGGAATTGAAATAGTGTGTGAACATTTTGGCAACATGATTTCCATCTATTCACATCTCTAATCACGTTGATGACTGCCGAGTCGCATCCCAATCACATCAGTTTACTGCCTCACACGGAAACTGCTATAACCTTTTGTCTGGGTATTGGATTATGGAGAAATTGGTATTATTGGAAAGCTATTTAAATTATCTACAACTTGGTGGGTCTTTAGATGCAAATTTCTATGAATATAAAAAGTTATACACGTTTAAAGTAAACCCTTGTTGAATCGAATACCAAACTTTGGATGAATCAAAGTCTCTAAGCTCAACTTTGTTCTAAGTGATTCTTATGAACATTTTTCACTTCTAAAACACATCAAACATTAGGATAAAGATCATGAAACTTATTCATATGGGAATCATTTGGATTTTAGCTTATACATGTAGGAACGAAGGTTCAAAGACTAGCCCAAAAATATGGGGTTTTACAACAATAAAACCCAAGTGTTCTATTTATAATCGAAAGCAAGTTGCTCATTTTGTGCCCATGGGTGTGCCAAGCTTATATTCCTCCGCATTAAGGTTCATGGCACACTTTTAACATGGATGCACACTGTTTCTTGACATTTTCGTTTGTGTCTTGGGAATGGAATGCCCTTATCTTTGAGTTTCAAGGGCGTGACACGCCCATGGTTTCGGAAATTCAAGATTTCATCATCTTGAACTCCTTTATTTTGCCTTTGCTTTCCTCAGTTTGTGGGTGTCTTTCATATATTAGACCTTGTTATGCTCTCGAACATTTCTCCTAACATCTATCATGGCCTCCTATAACATTATAAATAACTAATTAGTGCATACCACATAATAGAATTCATCAAAATAAACTAGAACAAAACCTAGCTCAAGCTAATAGCACTAATTTTCTCGTCTATACTCTAAGTGACCAAATGGTTTTTAAAATTTTTTTAAACATGACTTAAACATTATAAACAAGTATTTTAACACCTAGATGATCAATTATACCAATAACAACTCATTAAACCCACAAAAATTCCTCTAATCTACGATAATCAAGAATAGATTATTACACTTAGGGGCGTAAATCCACGTAAGATCAACAAGGCCAAAAATACTTATATGACACGACTAGGCAAGGAAGATAAGGACATATTTTAATATGCATATATATATATATATATATATATGTTTATGTATATAAAACTACTCAAGGTAATGACTAAGGTAACAAACCTAGCATCTCAAGGAATCCAAATAAAGTAGGAAACTAGTGCTGGTATATTCATGGGCTATTGTCATGCGTCAAACCCCAATTATGCTACCCAAAATGTAAAACACCATAAAAAGGAGAGGAATTAGAATCATTACTCATTTCTCTATCCCAGTCTGTAATTATCTTGCCATAATATAACCATAATAACAATAATACAGTAACTAGCTAGTCTGGATAAATAATACCTAACTGAGCCCCATAAACTATATGGTTCAATCATCACTCAGTAAACGACACTCATAACCTATATCTATGAAACCTCCCATAAGGCTGACAGAAATTGGAACCAAATCATATACTAGTGATAGGAAATAACATACATTAAGGAATGCAATGTAAATATATAATACCATAACCTATCAAAGTGCCATAAGATACCCAGTGTATATACCTCATCCAGCTCGATGGTTTACAAAGGTAGGACCTACGGTGAACTCTTATCTCCTACACGATGTCTTACAAATGAAGGGGTCCATAGGGGTTTCAAGAGTACCAATGTAAATTGACCTGGTCCTGATCCAGTATTTCTAATAATCAATATACTCCATCTAGTACTAGGGAGATATGTATATATAAAAAATACAGGGACTCAACTGTGGAAACAAGAGTGTAAGTCGAGAAATCTATTACATGGGGTCAACTCTAGAACTAAATCATCATAATGTAGTTGAACGAATCAAAATCTCTCACGACCAAAGTAAATAGAAATAGTAAAATAGCGGATTAAACCATGACCCAGAATCAATCTTGTCTAATTTCTAAAGCATCATTTTTCATTCTAAAAGATCATTAATTATTGTGTAAGGTGGTATGTTCTCTTTATAAAAGGGTTTATTTAAAAGTGGAAAGTATGGATAAATCCCTTTTTATAGAGTACAATAGTAAATTCATGATTTAGTCAGAATCGTACCACTAAATGAGAATAAATGTACCAAAATCTATGCATCTCATCACCAATATCCAAACAATATAATCATATGTGACTAAGCATCTACAGATTAAAGCCATGTCCTTTATATGTATAAAATACTCATTAGAGTCCAACTGGTATCGGAACCACGACCTCGGACCCAATAGTATAATACTATCATAAAGGTGAGCCGTAATTAGGGGAAAACTATGATCTAATCCACTAAGTAGAGATATAAACCTTAAATAAGGGAAACTAAGCATAAACTATGCTTAACAAGATTATAATCTAGGGTGATAGGCTTCTATCGCTATAACACATGTTTGATTCACCCTTCTATCCCTAAACTCATAAATTGGAAGAAATCATAGTATTCTGCCCATAATCATACCTAATATACTTACCTATAATTTAATATATATCATACATTATCTCATAAATAAGAGTATATTAAAGCCTATAATGTTGCAGAATCGCAAGTTCTTGAGTTGTCCATAAATTGTCCACCTTTGCTCCACGATCTAAAAATAGAAATCTACATGTCATTAGGAGTAAAATGAGATGTATATAACTATTTTTAGTGATGGGTCAAAATTAGGATCAAGAATAGGCTCACGGGGCCTGCAAATAGAATCTAAAATTGTATCCTTCACATGGTCCCTCGAAGAACAAGGAATTTGTGTTCAAAAGTTAAGCACAAATGGTGCATAAATTGGGCCCCAAGTAATCCCCTAAAATATAGATATTTAAGGAACAAATTACTAAGAATTTTCCATGAAATAGGATGCAAATTGATGCAAAAAATAATTTGAGGTAACCAAGGAGCGTTAGTCTAGCTTACCATAGTTTTAATGGACGATTACCTACTTTTTCCACTCTTCAAGTTCTCAAAATTGTGGGGAAAATCTAAAAAATCAATTGAATAAAGGGTATTTAAGAAACCCCATGAGTCTCTAAAGTGAGCACTTGTCCTTTTAACTGGATACCGCTTAAGAGACCCAAGTCCGCTAAAGTTGTTGGGTCATGGGATGCGGGCACCACAAAAGAGGTCTACTCACCACTAATGTAATATCCTTTTAAGTAGTACTTGACCGCTAAAGCGGTTCATGAATTCCAAAGTGTTTGCTGTTATATTCTCTCTGAGTGCTAAAGTATTCATACCAAATATGAGGTGATAGAGTTTAGCTAAGTCCTAAAACTCCGTCCATGCTAACGAACTGTGCTACCATGCCAAATTTGGCATTCCAGATACAATTTGACCATCAAAACATTAATCCAAGATAGTTTTGACTAAATGTAGGGATCATACCTATAGTTACATTTTTATAGAATCCACCCAATAACCCAAAATGAGTTCAAAATCCTTGAGAACTTAACCAAGGGTACCTCTAGCCTAAAATCAATATGTTGGAGTAGATGATGCTATTGGAATTCTCATCAAAGGTCATCTACAAGGATCTTTTATTCAAGAACAATTCTTTAATAGTGAAAGCTTCAAAATAGGAAAATAATCCTAAAGCCTAAACAAACTATATGCTAACTGAACCAACCACTCAGACAAGTCACTAATGACCTATAGTAGTTGTAGGAAGGCTCAAAATGTAAAAAAATATGCATAAATTAAGGAAATGACCTAGAGGGCCTTTACATCAAGTATGTCAACAGTCCAAGCCGCTCATGAATCCAAATAACAATAGTATTATCAATCCGTCCACTCATGAAACACAAAAAAAAAACAAAATACACTGCGGTCCATTTATGGAACTTTCAATCTCACCAATACCGTGTATCAAATACAATGGGTTTGAGAAATGTCCATTATCCATAACCTATAGGTGACGAGCTCAGTTTATGTACCAAATAACTAAGATATCTTATGTTTGCCTCCCTTATTCCAAGTCAAGTATTATACCACCCTTATTCCAATGTCCCTACACTTATACTTACTGAATTCCACCAATTCCGTGATGATGGACTTTACTTGTTTATCTCAATAAATAAACTCATTTCACAATATGTACATTTATAATATTAGATAACACAACCTCACTTAAAATTTTAAAATATGTCCTTTACACAATCTTATTTTTTGTGATTAAATAACTTGTAATACTATCCAACAAGTTAAATACACAACATGCATCACAAAAAATAGACAAAGAACCAATTTATATGCATGCATACACTAAATTTAGTCTCAACTACAATTTAACCATCACCTACCTTAATCAAAGCCTTGTAATTCTCTTACAAACTTTGGCATAGCCATATTTGTAATTGCACCTTGATTATGGTCTAAAAAACACAAAGTAATAACCATTCAAACAATTTCATATCATATGCAAGGATTATAACCTAATCAATTATCCCCAAGGAAAAAATAATAATTATTCCCTTATTTAAGGTTGTTTCTACCTTTATTCTACCTTAGTTCTACCAAATTTATTTTTATAAGAATGACTTCTAAGCATGCAATCATAAATTACCCACCCTTTACCTAAAACTAAGGATTACTCTTTCTTTTCACTAAGTTACACCAAAATAAAAACCTAGGTTATGTAAAATCTTCCCTTACAATCAAAACCTAGTTATTTTGAGAATTAATTATTGAAAAACTAGTTAAATTGGTGGATTTTTACCTTAATGAAGGATTTTGGGTGGAAATTGAGTATATTTGCCCAAAATTATTCTTTTTAGTTTTGAAATAGAAATAGAATAAAAATAGCATTTTAATTATAAAGCTACATTTAACTATGTGTATCTCGCTATTGCGGTAGATTCCCAATTAGTAATGGGATCTACTCGATATGGCGAGATTGATTGATGTTGACTTCTACTATTAAAAATATTCCTTCAATAGTGGGCCCATGGTAGTGGCCAGCCTCAGGTTAATTCAACCTAGCTAATCTAGTAAATAAGACAATTCCAGAATTTTGCCAATTTTACAACCCATCAAGATTTTGACATCTCAAAATAAGTCCTTTATGTCAATCACAATATTCGAAGTTCTACTTACCCAAATTTTCTTCTAAAAGTTTTTATTATTGCTTAACACCTTAACTATCACAATAGGGTCTCAAATAATATGAATAATAACATATTCATTACCATATTTATCCAGATTATACCACACTTGAATTTCATCAATGATTAGCCTAGCTTGAAATTTTAAATACTTTATTCGAGAAGAATCTTAACCCAAATTTTTGGACACTAGACAATACAATAATGAAGGAAAGGGACATTACAATAGACATCAATTTAACCATTTTTCTTTCCCAAATTATAAATTAAGAAAATAAGAAAAATAAAGCTACAGAATTACATGAATCCTCAAATATATAAGGGTACTTATCGTGTATGTACTTCTTATTCTCCTAAGTGGCCTCCTCAATGGGATGGTGCTTCAACTAGACCTTCACTAATCCAACCTCTTTAGGTCTCAACTTTTGAATATCTTGGCAAGAATCGCTATATTCTTGTCAGGAAAAACGTAATGCCCTTTAATTATGAAGTCGCTATCCTCATGGTGTTTCTTAATCATAGAAACACGAAACACCAAACCTCTTCCCAAAGGCTTCACATCACCCACCATGAATAAACTGATAATTGATTTACACCTTATCCTTTAAAGAGTTTCAAATAGGGTAATATAGATAATAAAGTGATAATTGTTATTGTATAAGAAGTAATACAATGGTAGCAACTTATCCTAGTGACCCTTAAAATCATCCATTTATGCTTGTAACTTATCTTTAATTACTTAAAAGATCCTCTCATATTTCCTATATGTCATGACCTTAAATTTAAGGTCATAATGGAACCTACCTCAGCTCAATCCCTATATGTAAGCCAAATCCCATAAATAAAGGAAAATTGATAATAAGATAATAAACCCATAAATATAAGCCTTCTAGAATAATATCGGGATGTAACATATAGATAACATGAACTTAAACTATATATATAATATACCCAAGATATAAGTGTCATGTGTAAGAGTATCTAATATAACTTAGAATAATGAAAGTATCTATCTCTAAAAGGTAATAGAGAAAACTAGTATAAGAAGAGGTTCAAAATCATCCCCAAACTTTGGAGGTCACCAGTACCTTAAATATCAACTACAAACCACACTAGATTAGTGATGTTACATGTTTTTATGCCACTTTCGATGCTTAAAACCCAGTAATATTTAAGTACTTAGGTCCTTTTTGTTAGATGAAATGTTTTTTTGTGTTTGTGTTGTAAGAAACTAGGTTTTGGGGTAAAATAGAAGAAAAGAAGTTAAAGTGTAAAGAAGGACCACTTAGAACCTAATTATGGGTCATAAGTGATACTTAAGGCCATCATAAGTCATATTGTAAGCGTCAAAGAAGATATGTTTTAAGATCTAAAGATCACATAAGTGTCATAGATATGTTCTAAAGATTTGATGACAAGTCTATGAAGTAAGAAGTCAAGTGGAACATAGTCCTTGTCATCTTATATTGATTTTAATATAAAGATATCAAGATTTTTTACTACTATTATTGCTCTTACAAAATCCACCTATTTACATTTCTACACTTTTTCATCTACATTAGCAAATTCATGATAATGATTTGACTTATTTCCTATGGGTTCGACCCCAATCTTTTTTGGGTTTTATATTTGACAGTGCTTGTGTTATATTTTTTATACTTCTTAGAGGTGTAATCTTGGGAGACATTAAATTTTGGCACTATTAATAGGGAATATAGTTACAAATTAATTGATTTGAGTTTTTGAGGTTGTTTGGTTTTATTTTTCTATTATTCTTTAGGGCATAAGCCAGTGTACGCCCAACAATCAGGGTCAGGGCAATCCCTTAATATCACTTTATATTGAGATAGAGCATACCTTATAATATAATTGTAAGATAAAAAGGCTTGAGCATGGGGTTCATAATGACCATAATCTAATTTTATCACCTCCACGTGGTGTGTAAGAAATAGCCGCATAAACTACTACTCAATTATTGATTGAAGAGAGTATGAGGTGTCATATTACTACTTGTTGTGCAGTTCAATATGAATGAGTGATATAGGAAAGAAGAGAAACAAGTAGAACTTGATAGAGCTAGAAGAGATAGAGATCAAGTACCCGCTGCTTTTGTTTTTTTGGTGGCATATGATGTTCTGGAGGCATATTTGGGGTATGTTGATCTTTTCAAAAAGGATATACAATTCCTCCTAAGTTTACTCATAGGGTTATTTTTAATATTATGAGTTTAATGATCTGATTATTGAATTTGAAGGGTTTATTTACTGGTCTGCCATCTGATGATGCAAACATGTACATCATTAATTTTTTTGGGATCTACACTTCATATAATTTACTTGGGGCGAGTCGGGAAGCTTTGAGACTCAGGTTTTTCCCATTGTCTCTTACAGTTAAAGGAACATTATGGTTAGGGGAATTACCTCGTGGATCCATCTCTAATTGGAATAAGTTACGAAAACAATTCTTCGACCAATTCTTCCCGCCTTTTAGAATACTACAATTGAAGAATGAGATTTATAATTTCAGATAGTTGTATTCAAAACCATTGTACGATACATAGTTGACATTCAAGAAAAAATTAATATTGGATCCCAATCATAGATACTAGGGAGGAATTTGCATGAGATATTCTATAGATACTTGAATGCCAGTACCAACACTGTTGTTGAAACTACTACTAGTGGGAATTTTATGACCCATCGTGGAAGTTAGCTGCAAAAATCATAGATCGACTCTCTTATACCAACTGATGGTGGCATACTCTAAAGGCATAAAAAGGATTCGATAATATACTATTATTGCTTCTAGTGAGTAGAGAATTATAGATGCTACAATGGCTTAAGAGTTTTTATAGCTGAGGGTGGAGATCGGGTTACTGACCAAGCGATTTTCAACTTTGAATTCACAAAAGGTAAATATTGTAGTCACACAAGGTGTATCCCCTAGGTTTTATTATTTTGATATTTAGGAGGAAAGAAAGTACATGGATGAAAAAATAGTAGTTTTTTAGCCAAGGTCCAAGGGTCAAATCAAGACTCTGGGAACTTGAGGTAAGGGAATTAAGGTCGAAACTGCTATAGGGATATGTATAGGGATTGAAGAAGAAAAACATAGTGAATTAAGGTGAAAGGATACTTATATAGATAAGAGTGGTGCATATGTTATGCTAAAAAAACATGATACTGATTCAAGGATAGAAGCATTACTTGCAAAGCTAGTAGATGGTTCAAAAAAATAAGAGATTTTCCTTAATAAGATTAAGGCAGATATTCCAGGACTAATCCATAAGGTAGAATTACATGCTACTTTGATTAAGAAACTAGATCACCAGCTCGGTTAGATGTCGACTTCTTTAAATCAGCACAAATTGGGCACTCTTTTGAGTAACACTATGTAGAATCCAAAGATTTATAGTCACTGTTTGTCCATCACTACTTAGAACAGTAAGGCTACTATTGATCCACCTATGCTGGCAGTTGATAAGGTCAGGAATGATGTTATTAATCTTTATAATGAACCCAAAGATGACACTGAGATATTTGTGATTTTTGTTGAGATGTTACAAAAATCAAAGGGTGTTGAGAAAAGTGTTAAAACTGATAATGAGAAGGGGAAGGAGGTAGAAACAATTTTGAAGACCATTCCAAGACCTCTTCCACCTTTTCCTCAAAGTTTAAAAAAGAATCAAGAAGAGGGAAAGCATAAAAAATTCATGTGTATGTTAAAGTAGTTGTCAGTGAATATGCCCTTTATTGAAACATTGGAATAGATGCCCAGTTATACAAAGTTAATTAAGGACTTATCGATGAAGAAAAGAATGTTGAATTTTGAGATCTCTTATAATATGAATCATTGTATTTCTATTTCTTCCTGGACTTTGATTAAAAAGAAAAAGTACCCCAAAGATTTCACTATTCCTTTCACTATTGGGTCTTTGAATTTTTTATGAGCATTGTGTGATTTAAGAGCTAGCATAAATCTAATGCCGCTAGTGGTTTACAAGAAGTTGGGGTTGGGGACATCTTAGACGATGTCAATGAGATTATTGATGGCTGACTGAACTGTGAAGATAGTTTTTGGTATATTGTGTGATGTTTTAGTTGAGGTAGATTTCTTTATATACCCTGTTACTTTTACAATTTTAGACTGTGAAGTGTATTTCAATGTTTCTATTATCTTAGGAAGGCCCTTCCTAGCTACAGGCAAGACATTGGTTGACATAGAGATGAGACATATGAAATTTAAGCTCAATGACGAACATGTTACTTTTAATATAGATCAGCCAATAAGGCATCCAAAATATATGAGAGTGGTGTGTATGATAGATAATGTTGATGAAGATGCATTAACTATACCTATTAAGGAGTGACTTGGTGTAGAGGTATTGGCAGTGGTGATCATTAACTTTGACATTGTTGACATTGATTAGTTTGAATAGATGGTGAGCAATCTTATTAGTATAGAATATTACACCTATACACCTAAGATGTTTGACTTGGACTTAAAGAATAGTGTGACTCCACCAGCCAGGCCATCTATTGAGCTGTCATAGGTCTTAGAATTAAAAGCCCTTTCTTCTAACTTGCACTATCAATTTTAGGGTACAAAAAATACCTTACTAGCTATAATTACAAATGATTTAGTTTAAAACAGGGTGAGATCTTGATCTAGATATTAAATAGGTTTAAAAGGTCCATTAGTTGGACCATTGCAGATATTGTTGTACTTCTACTTGGAATTTATAGTCATAAAATTTATCTAGAATCGGAGTGTATACCTACCATTGAGCATTAATATTATCTTAATCCACCAATGCTAGAGGTGATGAAGAAGGAGATCATCGAGTGGTTAGATACAGGTGTGGTTTATCCTATTACAGGCGGCATATGGGTGAGCCCAATTCAATGTGTGTCAAAAATGAATGGGATCATTATTGTCTCAAATGAGGAGAATGAGTTGGTGACTATGAGACTAGTTATGAGATGGAGAGTTTGTATGGATTATCAGAAGCTAAACACTCAAACGTAGAAGGATAACTTTCTTATGCCATTTATGGATCAGATGTTAGATCGTCTCATGGGTAGAGTATTGTATTGCTTTTTTCATAATTATTTGGGGTATAATAATATTTTTATTTCCCCCAAAGACCAGGAAGAGACCACTTTCACATGTCCATATGGTATGTTTGTGTTTAAGAGGATGTCTTTTAGACTTTGTAATACTCCTTCCACCTATTAGTATAGTATAATGTCCATCTTTTCTGATACGCTGGAGGATACTATAGTGGTCTTTATGGATTATTTATCAGTCATGGGTAATTTTTTTATGACTGTTTGGATTATTTGGCTATTGAACTTCAAAGATATGAAGAGTGTCACTTGATGTTGAATTGGGAAAAGTGTAACTTTATGGTGAAAGGGTATAGTCTTACAGAATAAGATTTCAAAAAAGGGTATAGAGGTTGACCGAGCAAAGATTATGGTGATTGAAAAATTGACCCCCACCTATTTGTTTCAAGTCTATTAGAAGTTTCATGGGTAATGTAAGGTTTAATAGGTGGTTAATCTAGGAATTCTTAAAACTTACAAATACATTTGAAAATTTATTAGAGAAAAAGGTGAAGTTTATGTTTGATAATGTGTGCCTCAAGGTTTTGAGTCCCTAAAAGAGCTGTAGATTTTTTCTCCTATCATTTTGTCCCTAGACTAGTCTCTTCCATTTGAGGTAATGTGTGATGCCAGTGGTGTGGCCCTTGGAGTTTTCCAAGGCCAAAGATATGAGAAAATATTTTATCCCATATGTTGTGCCAACAAAGCACTCAACCCTAAACTAAAAAATTAAATTATGACAGATCAGGAGTTATTTGCGATGGGGTTTGATTTGGAGAAATTTTGGTCCTATTTGGTTGGGAACAAAGTCATTATGTATACTGATCATGCAGTATTGAGGTACCTTATGGCAAAGAATGATGCAAAACATAGGTATATTCGGTGGGTACATTGCTATAGGAATTTGATTTTGAGTTCAATGAGTGAAAGGGTACAGAGAATTATGTCGCAGAACATCTATCCCGCCTAGAAGAAGAGGAAATGCTTAACTTATGGGATAATCTTGATATTGATGAGAATTTTCCAAAAGAGCAGTTCTTAGAAGAATCAAACGACTTAATCCCTTGTTTTTCTAATTTTGTCAATTATTAGCAAATGACCTCATCCTAGAAGATTTATGATTTTAAAAGAGAAAGCAATTTATGCATGACGTATGTAAGTTATTCTGGGTTGACCTATTATTATTTTGGGTTTGTGAAGATGGTACGATTTGGAGGTGCATTCCAAAATTTGAGATGACGCATATTCTTGAGGTGTGTCACACGTCCCCAATTAGGGGTCACCATGGTGGTACTCAAATGGCCCATAAGATTTTATAGTGTTTTTACTATTGGCCGACTATTTTCAAAGATGCACATGATTATGTTTGTGCCTGTTATCAATGCCAGTGCCAAGGAAATACCTCGCGGAAGCATGTAGTCTCCATGACACCCATTCTTGAGCTTGAGTTGTTTGATGTGATAGGGATTGATTTCATGGGCCTATTTGTGAGTTCATATTGTACGAAGTATATGTTGGTGGTTGTTGACTATGTTTCTAAATGGTTGGAAGCAGTTGCACTTCCTAATAATGAGGGTTGTAGTGTCATGACATTTTTGAAAAAGAATATATTATCGAGGTTTGGTACTCCACGTGCTATTATTAATAATTGTGGTCTCATTTTTCTAACCGTTTGCTTAAGAGCCTTCTTTAAAAATGTGCAGTGAAACATAAGGTGTCAACACCTTACCATCCACAGATGAGTGGATAAGATGAGGTCTCCAATAGTAAGATCAAGTTCACATTAGCAAATTTTATGAATGCCAACCGAATTGTTTGGTCAACAAAACTAAATGATGTAGTTTGAGCTGAACAAAAAACTTTTAAAACACTTATAAGTGCCTCTCTATATCATCTTGTGTATGGAAAGGCATGCCACTTGCTTGTTGAACTTGAGCACAAGGCACTACGGGCATTGAAAAAGCTAAATTTTGAGTGGAGTGATGCTAAAAACCTGAGGATATGTTAAGTAATGAGTTGAATGAACTCTGGAACCAAGCTTATTAGAGTTCATATTTGTACAAAGTGAAGATGAAGCTGTATCACGACCAAAAGATTGAGAAAAGGGTGTTCCAGCCTGGTGTTATGGTCATGTTGTATAATTTAAGGCTTTACTTAGTTCTTGGCCAGTTTAAATGTAGGAAGTATTGACCATTCATTGTGGTTGAGTTATTCCCTCATGGTGCAATTAAGTTGAAGTAAGATAGATAAGCCCATTTCAAGGTTAACAGGCAACGTGTTAAGCACTATATCTGAAATATTGAGGAAGTGAAAATTTGTATAGATGTAAACCTTGGCGAAGTCTTAGTAGCCAAGGCTACTGAGTTGTTCCACAATGTTAAATTTGGTTCATCATGGGAGGAAACTCATGGTCTAGTTGTTGACGTCTGGATATCCAATATAGCCATGTTGTGTCGCGATGTTAAATCAAGCATTGATTGGGAGGTTACCCAATATTTTTGTATTCACTTCCTTTTTTTTTTGTAGGTTTAAAGCATGGGAAAACACATAAAAGATGGTAAAAAATTCTTAAAAATGGACAATTCTAGGTAAGTGGACCTACGGACCCACTTACGGGGGTCGTAGGTCCCACCTACGACGAGTAAGCGGTGTCGTAGGTAAAAGAAAATTTTTAGGGGATTCTTAGGTCTATAAAGTTGTAATTACAGACCCACTTATGTGATCTTAAGAAAAACTTATGACCCTACTTATGAGGGTTGTCAAAATCAGAGTTGAATAACCTATAGGAACCACTTACAATGCCCCTTATAGTGGTCGTAAGTGGTACTTATGGACCATAAGTTGACCAAAAAAAAGATCAAGATTTTTAAAATTTGGGTTAGGCCTAAGTAACCCGACCTGATCCTACCCTACCCCTTTCCTTAAATCCATAAAATCTTATCAATTTTCCCCACTACTTAGAATTTTAAAACTCCTACACAAACTCCTCAACTTCTCTCTTAATTTATAAAATGTAAAAATTATCTCAGAATCTCACCACTTGCACACATAATCATTAGAAAGTAGGGTTCTTTACACTTTCTTCAGCTTATCCTTTCAAATCTTTAAAACTAGGTAAATACTTTTTAGATCCAACTCAGTAAAATCATGATCTTGATTATGGAATTTAACAATAATTCCTGATATAGCCTGAAACCGGTAACTTCTCACGAACCTTTAATAGTATGGAGCCAAAATTGTGTAATATTGAATTCATTGCATGATTTATGTTTAGAAAACCTTAGATCACTTTAATAATGCAAGTAGAAGTTGAATAATGAGATGAAAACCCAAAATACATTTGCATTACCTGTGAAATTAAATTAATACATGTTATAGGTTACAAAAAATGGCTTTAAATTGAAACATACACTGCGTGGGAGAAAAAATTATGGAAAATTGATAAACTCTCTATTGGTCACTTAAGATGCTACTTATGGGCCTCATAAGTAGTACCTATAATGGTGTAAGTATCCTTATAAGTGTCATACCTGAAGCCCTAAAACTTCATAGCTCTTTCCAGTACTTACGAGGGCACCTACGACCCCCATAAGTACAACTTAGGCCTCCATAAGTGAGGTCATAGGTAGCCTTGCCGTGGATCATCAAAAAATTTCAAATTTTCTATTTTGATCTTGTATTTCAAGAACTAACAACAACATTTTTAGGTAGGACGACACTAAAAGATGAACAAAAGAAGGGAGTTGTGTCTAGTCTCTGAGACAAGTCTCCTAAATGGAGTGGCTCTGTGGCAAAGTACCTCATAAGCCAAGGGAGCACCTCATTTTCCCTACAAAAGACTCGGGACCGACCATAAAGACAGGCTGCAGCTACACCAGTTGTTGCCACATTAGACACTCATCCTGCCCCATATTTTATTCATACAGTCCCCAGCCCATACCAGCTATTATTCGTTAAGGCTCTCAGCCTACCCCAATAGAAGAAGGGACCCAAACTGCAATACTTAGACTTTTTCGAAGGCATAATATATAGTCGGCCTTAAAGTCACCACTATAATCTTTTTAGTCTGAAAGGGAGAGTGTGGTTTCAAGGATGGTGCAGAGCATGATGTAGAGTCAGTATTAGCGTATGGAGATGAAGTTGAGTATAGATCAGTTTTCAGTTTTGGAGATGAGAAAAATGCATCTAGTTCCTAATCTGAGGAAAGATCGAAGGATGCATCTGATTCATCTAGTTACTCAACATCCAGTTCTATTATACCCTAGTCTAAGGAGGGTATAGCCTAGGTTCCATGGAAGATATCTTCATTATCATCATAGGGTACTCAGATGGTTACATAGGATAATTATCCCCCTATTCCACCACCTGTTGTCCCAGCATCTTATTCCACACATGTCTCGATTGTACTTATTTTTTATATTTCATCGAGATGGTGTGTGGAGGATCTACAACATATTCTTTAGAGAGCTAGCTTTATCATGGAGTAAGATTGTCTGAATCATAGTATTACAGTAGAGGATAGGATTGATTTTGGATTGGGCTAACAGGAGCATCATACCTACAAGCCTCATTTGATAAATATTAGTTAGGGTGGTTAAGTCAGCCCTAAGGTTCATATAGTTCATCTCTAGTTTAGGAATTCTATACCTCATATGCCTAGATGATCTATTTGATTGCCTTGCTTAAGGGTAGATATGTTGAGCAGCCCTAAATGACCGACACTTTAGTTAGGAGTGCAAGAGGATATTTCTGAAGAAGCCAACGAGTGTTATTTGGGCCAAAAAATAAAGGACCAGTGTCGACAGTTAAGTTTGATTAGGGAATGAGGCTAGTGCAAGATAGGCTCACTATAAGGGATGAAGAGAATAAATAAGAGACGATTTGGCTAGATGGATAGCCACTCATATTTCTAAGATGGTCACTGAGTTTACATGGGTTTAGGGAAAATAAGAGATAAAGAAGGTTTTGTAGTAAAGTTTTGACTATGCTACGTCATAGAGTGAGTCCACCTTCTTCGGATAGCATAATTACATGGGATAGAGCATAATTTATTGTATCCTGATTGTTGACTATAATGTAGATTTGTAAGATTGATCTATCTAGAGATCTATATTAGAGAATTTGGTATGATCACCACCTTCCCTTCTCCTTATTTGATCCAACAATTATTTGAGGTAGTCATAGCACCACCTATTCTTTAGGTAGATCATTAGATTAAGGTGACACACAATCAACATTATCTCGACAAAGGATGTGGCAAACCCAATCCTTGCACAAAGAGTGCAGCCACCTCCGATAGCTATTCTAGCCTATTTTGAGGGGTTGTCTGTTCCAATTGAGCTGGTGGAGAGATCGTATATTATTATTGATATTGAGATGGGTAGAGAGATTATCCAATGATTTATACAGGTGGGTAGGGGTCTATGAGTTCATCTGCACTAGCTCAGGATGCTACTTTAGAGCTAGCTAAGATATCTACTTTTTCTCTTTACCCTACTGTTACTGATTAGATTTGTATAACACACGAGTTGCTACATTACATTATTGAGAGGTAGGATTAGGTGACTTCCTGCCTCACTTATATGGAGACTCATCTAGCTACATTATTTGCATAGATATAAATGTGGGTCTGAACTACACCAGAGACTGTTGAGGCTTGATTTGAGGCAAGGTTGAGAGAGGATATGGAAAGGTATACTAGGGAGATTCATTCTCAGATTGATATTTTTAAGGGTTAGGTGACTACATGATTGCATGAGGTACACACTCCTCATTTATATGGCTTTCATGAAGAGATAGATACATTTTGTGTCAAGGTACGAGCACTAGCGGAGAGCTATTTTCCATTCTTTTTCTAGTTAATCCAGCCTTTATGCAATAATTACCTCTACTTACACCTATTTCCTTTGACTTATTTTTTTATTATGAGGTGGATTCAGTTGATAGGGCCAAGAGAGGTCTAGGGGATGAGCTACAGGACCCAACTATTGACTTTGGATAGGCCTTAAAATATGTATCTCTTGATTCAATTATGGCGGTGTTAATTAATGCAAGGAGGAAATTTGATATAGTAGTAGGAACATCTTCTAGTCATGCCCCACCACCACCTTCGCCACTGGATCCACAACATGACTCACGTAGGGGCGAGTCTGATTCAAACACCTTTACTATCCCTTGTAAGTCTTCATCTCTTGTAATTACATTTTAGTTATGCACTAGGGACAGTGCGAGTCTTTAGTTGGGGTAAGGGTATACCACAACTGACCTTTTCTCTTGCCATATTTCTTTTCCAATCAGTTATGTTATCCTAGCCAAAGTGGCATGTTTAGATCGTATTGTATTTTGTTTTATGTGTTTTGGGTTTTTTTGAGTGATTATGCTTAATTAGGAGAAAACAAACTGAGGGTAGTTTACATATTCTATTTATTTTTAAGTGTTTGTAAAATTTGATACCTCTCCAAATAGATTTTGTGTATTGTGTGATGTGAATTTATGTGTGACTATTGTAAATCTTTTTATGGCATTAGGATTAGGGACAAAATAATTATATCATTTCATGAACTTGATAGGTAGTAGTTGGTAATAAAACCTTATACCATGTGTGTGTGATATTCTTACATAGTTCCTTTATGTATTTAATCCAGAACTTTATTGATTAGTATTTTATATGTTGTAGGATAGTTGGTTAAGACATGATCATAGGTTATTTTAGATTTAATCCACTCTTAGCCTAAATAGCCATAAAAAAAATATGAATAAATATCCCTTGATCCCTAAATTTGAGCCTACTTTGATCTATTTTTCCTATTTTCACCTTGTCACCTTCCCAAATAGATTACAACGAACCAGTTTTGTCCTTGGTCCCTCTTTGGACATTGTGCACCTCAACTCAAGCAAATATCCTAAATTTAGGGTTTCTATCACATGGATGCATAGTTAAAAGTAGGTGAAAAAAAGTTTCAGTAAGAGAAGAAAAAAAGTAGGGTTGGGTGTGGTAGAAAAAAATACTGAAAATAAGAAAAAAGCAAAAAAAAAAAGAAAGAAAAGTGAAAAAGAAAATGAAAGGGAAAAAGAGAGAATAAAGAAATCACACCAAATCTAAATAAGCAATAAAAGAAAATAGAGATAAAAAAGGGAGACATAAAAGAAAGTTGGTTGAGAAGTGGACCCAAATATAAGTGTAGTGTCACCAAGGGTGAGTCACTAGTTCCCAATTGTAGCATACCAACCCCCAAGCCTACATTACAAGCCGAACAAAGTACTTTAGTTATCCTGGTTCAACTTTTGAAAAACTTAGATATTAACAATGAAGGAAAACCTATGGTATTCTATACATATTAGTTGGATCTTCTTTTCTATGTGTGAGTGTATCTATATCACATTGTATTAACAATTCATGATCATACTATAAGAGTGGACTTTTTTGTTGTGAGGGTACATAGGTTGTGTTGCTAGAGGATTATTTGTTTGGGTAGTAATAACTTGCGTATTTTATTGATTTTTTGTTGCTTATATAATGCAATATTTTGATTCCTTTGTGTCACATTGATATGCTACATAAATCCATAATGTTGGTTTTAAAAAGTTCAAAATAGGAGGGGTGAGAATTTGGTGCTTAAAGTAAGTTGACGATCGTGGGTACCTTAGCTTTCTTTTGATTATGCATTATTTTTTTGTTATGTTTCTATTTCCTAGAACATGAACAACTTTCTATGTTGAGAGTGTTGGTGTGGCATGATTTCATTGCATTTGCGATGCTTAAAACCAGTAAATATGCAAGTACTTAGGTCTTTTTTGTTACATGTGATGTAGTGTTGTTTGTGTGTTGCAGGAAACTAAGTTTGAAGCAAATTATAAGAAAAAGAAGTTGAAATATGCAGAGTGACCATTTACGGCCCCACTTATGAGCTGTAAGTGCTAGTTACGGCTATCATAAGTGGTCACGTATGTGTCAGAGAAGATGTGTTCTGAACATCTAATTTTTAAAGTTTGTTATGAGAGTTACGGAGGCTTACTAATGGGGTGTAAGTACCACTTACGCCCCTCTTAAGTACCATAATAGGTTGGACGTCCTGAAACTTCTTAACTCAACTGAGACTAACGACCCACCCAGGGGTTCATAGGTAGTACTTACGGCCCATAAGTGGGTCCATAAGTTGTTGCCAACTTAGTTTTCCTTTTTTGTTTTGGTTAGGATTTTTAAGGTTATGATCTATTATAGAAATACCCCTTGGATGTTTTTTTATTAGTTTATGCACTCTTTACATTCATAACACTACTGATTATGAGATTCGACTTTTGATCTTGGAATCCTTCTTTCTTGGTTTCTATGGTTGAATATTATTTTGAGATTCTAGTATTATTGTAAAATTATTCATATTCTTTCTTTTTTGAATTCAATGGATGTTCTTGCAAACATGAGTAGATAAACCACCTAACTAGGGTCATGGGTACCTTGATGGAATAATGAAGTAGAGGTAGTGAAAAGTCTTTCTTGATCAATATTCTTCATGCACTGTGATCTTCTTGATTTGATTGCTTTCATAACAACTGCAAATCCTAAAAACCTACCTCTAGTAGAAACTTACTCAAAAAGAGAGGTAGACATTAGGAAAAGAAGATCACAACAGTAATTTGAAGCTACCAACCTTAATCTAATTAACATGACACTCAAAAGGTAATCTGGGATCCAGGATAAGGTTTAGTAAGGAGACACTCTAATACTTAAAAAGTGAAGAGTTAAATTCACCAAAGGCATTCACAAGAAAATTGGTGATATGCATCTTCTCAGATTCTTCATGCAATGCATTGAGATAGCTTCACGGAGTACGATATGTCTATGGTTTTAGGAAGTCAGGGGGAACATAGTTCTAGTATTAATCTCATATTGATTTGAATATAAAGAGATCAAAATTTGTTACTACTGTTATTGTTCTCACAAAATCCCCCCATTTAATTTTCTGCACTTTTTCAGCTACTTTAGTAAATTTGTGATATAGATTAGGTTGATTCCCTCTGGGTTCAACCACAATCATTGTTAAGCTATATACTTGACAGGGACCATGTTATACTTCTTGGAGGTGTAATCTTTAGAGACATCAATTCTCTACAATGGGTCTCACAGGTAATGGATCTACACCAAAAGGGCACAAAAGTATAAGGGAATACGAACAACTTGTACTTTATATGTATCATAGGCTAACTTAAAAAACCAAAAAAATAGATAAAAGATACTATGAGAACGTACACCTGCAAGCAAAAAAATCCAAAACCATAGCTCACACCAACTACTCTAAAAGTCCTAAGATATAATATCAAAAGAAAACAACTACAAACACAATAGATATAAGGGAATATAATACACTTAAACAAGTACAAAAAAGATATAGACAATATGCAAATGCAAATTAATATAATGCAATGATGAAGTAATAATGGAACTTATCTATACAGCGTACAAGCCTCAACACATTGGATAGGGACCATGGGGATTCGAAACCCACATAGCTTTCATATTATTAACCAGCCCTATTGAAAAAGGTCCTGAGCCTTGGTTTTGTAACATCACACAATCCATCTTACCACAATGACCTCAATCAAGGGTTTTATAAAAAGTTTCTATTTTATTTCTCAACAGGAATATCTAAGTGGTATCAATCTCATGAACAAGTATCGATACTATAAGGATATAATGATCAGAACTAATTAGTGAGAACATAATAATTAATTAATTACAGGTATAAATAAGCTCAAAATCTACTCCATTTCACAATGATTCATGATATAATCTATCATAGGGCACCACTGGTATAAATAGTCATGTAAGATATAAATAATATCATTTAGACTTTTCACTTGGGTATCAATAACATGATAAAGATAATTTAATGCTTAAAAAGTCCTATAATATCTACAACCCCCACTTAGGCTACACCATGACAATAATGTAAAATAAGACACATTTAAGGCCTGAAGTCATCAAATAAAGTCGTTGCACGGAAATCACAATATTTACCACCTTTCAAGTCAACAACAAAATACACAAAATCCACCAGATGGGTACATGAAGAATATAATAATTTAGAAACATAATTCTCTCATCTAATTTCCTAACCCATTGCATACTTTGTCGGATGGTTAACTACCCAACCCAATCTGAAGGATGTTAAGCCATAGCCTACCTTAAAGTGCCAAAATTTCAAGCCTGGACACTACAATGTGGAGCCTTCCCTTTTAGAATGGTTTCCAAATGAGCTAAAACTATCAAAAAAAACATAACTTGTGCATAAAAAGAGGGCTAATGATACCAATAGTGCCCATATTAAGAATGGATCCATAATTAGTCCAAAAAAAGTTTCTAAATTGAAAGGGGTAAAACAGAAATTTTATTTTAGAAACATGTTACCCATAACAGTAGGAGTCTACAGCTTAAAACTCACTATAAAATGAGTTAAAACTAATGTTCAAATCAATGAAACCCATTTTAAGAGTTTACCGACAAAAACTACCCAAATTCTTTTCAAAACAAGATTAGAAGTTTTTTTTGGAAGATATAATCAATGAAAATTAATGGAAAGATGAAGTTGAAACTTACCTAATCAAGAATGGAAAAAATCCACCTAGAAATGGCCCTTTCCTACAGCTCCAAGGTCCAAAAATAGACCATTTATACAGTTTTGTGAATAGTATATCGTGAACGCAACCAATCTTTCACATTGATAAGGGTAAAAATTAACCAGGACCCTAAGCCTTCATGTTACAGTTAGCTTTTCACATTCGCGAAAGCTGATCAGGACACATTACATTATCGATTCTCGATCACAATTATGACTAACAAAAAGCTTATCCTTCACAAATGCATTACCACTAGCACATTTGCAATTAAGGAAATCTACTTTCAACACTTTTGTAGTCAAGTACTTGCATTCACGAAGAAGGATTTTTTTTCACTAGAATTGATGCAAACCAACAAAACGGAAAGTATAATATGCCTCCAAACTGACCCTTAGGATTCATTTGGGACCCCATCAAAATAAACTATATACGGTAATAGGTTATTTTGATATTACGAACATAATAGAAATGTTAGGTTTTTTAAAATAGAGCATTTACAATAAATTATTCCCAGAGGCTCCATTTAGGCATTTTCACTAGTTTTTAAAATAAGAGTCGAAAAGTAAAATAAAGGTTTAAATCACAAAACAACCCCACTACTAACCCAAAATTTATATTTCAGATCTAATGGAACTACCTAAAGTGTTATTCGATGCTCAAAGAATATAGTGTTAACCAAAGTCAAACTAATGGCTTCTAAAGGCTCTAACAATATCAAACGCTCCCAAAACATTTCCAAATGCATCAAGGACCGTGCTAACTATCCCCAAACCTCAAAGATGGCGTGTAACAATTCTAAGGAAGGAAAAAATAGTGAAAACACATCAAAAGGAAATTTTCACATTCAAGGTTGTTACATCATCCACCACAAAAATATTAGTTCGTTCTCAAACTAAAAAGCAAATAAGGTATGTGTAGCGAGAAAAATATAGGTTACCTATGATGCATTTCAAACCTAACCTCCTAAGTAGTCTCCTAAATAACAAGAAACCTCTACTGGAAATTCACTAAATCAATACTTATTGAACTCAACTTCCTAGTCTGCCTATCCAGTATAGAAATAAGTTTCTCCTCAAAGGATAAATCAGAGTCTAACATAATAGAATACTAGCTAACCACATGGTTATTATCTGCATAATAACACCTTATCAAGGATATGTGAAACATATGATGAACAATTTATAGATGTAGAGGCAATGCTAGCATATATTCCATATCACCTTATTTCTCAAAAATCCCAAATGGGCCAATAAACATCATACTAAGCTTTCCTTTTTTATCAAACCTTAATCACCCTTTTATGGGTGTTAATTTTAACAGAATTTGATCTCTAATAATGTATGATACATCATAGGCTCAACAGTCGGTATAACTTTTCTACCTATCTTGAAAACCAATAGCCTCTATTTAAAAAGTTTCATATGGCCATCAAATCCCTCAACTATTTTTTACCCCAGGCTCTCGCTCAAACAAGTCAAACTATTCCAGATGGATCTATACATTCGCTCATATAAACCTAAAAAAATGACATTTGACTATTGGAATAGTAACTGTTGTTGAAGGTAAACTCTGCTAGGGGAAAGTACTATTCCTAATGACTTTTGAAGTCCATGATACATGCTCGAAGAACATCCTCTAGAACTTGAATATTCCTCTTAAACTGACAATCAATGTAAGGGTAAAATATTATGCCCAAATAAAGTTGTTCCCAACTAACTCTAAATAGTACTACAAAGGCTGAGGTAAAAAGAGTGTCTTAATCAAATATAATAGAAATAGGGACACAATGCAATCAAACAATTTCTTTAAAGTAGATCTTGGCCAACTTTTATTCATTATAAGTTACCTTCATAGGAACGAAATAGATTGATTTTGTCAATAAATCCACAATCATCAAAATAGAGTCAAACTTCACCAAGGTCAGGGGTAGGCCAGCAATGAAATACATAGTGATCCATGGTATGGGAATTCTCTGCATCGCACCACCTAGTCTCGGATGACCATACTTTACTTATTGGCTATTCAAACACTTAGTCACAAACTCCGTGATTCATTTCTTCATTCTACCCCACTAATAATGCAACTTTAGATTATGGTACATCATTGCCACCTCTATGTGAATTAAAAATATACAATAATAAGACTTCTCCAAGCTCAATCAATCCCATCCAACAACTCTCAGCACACAAACATGGCCATTAATCCTTAAAACACCATAATAATCAAGATATGTATAACGTCCCAATTTGCTGAATCGGAATGCTACACAGTGCTCATGACCCCAAAGGTCCACAAGCTAACCCATGGCTGATATCTGTACCTGTACACTGCATAATATGACATAAAAATGCAGAAACATGTACTGAAAGGCCACAAGGTCCAACACTGAACATAATTGAATAACATAACATATGTGTGGGGTAACAAACAATGCAGCGTTATTACGTCGTGTCATTGGATATTGAGGAATGGCGCGAAGCGGAACCATCACGTTGTCCCTTCCTTCATGACCTGGAACTTTGGCGTGATGCAGGGGAAATCGCGCTGAGACACTGGAAAAAGGACAGTTCTGAATTTGAGTGCTAGCGCGATGCGCCATAATCATGGAAACCATATTGAAAGTTCCAAATGCCATTTCCTCTTGTGGTGCAACGCGCTACTTAATAATATGGCGTTCTTTTACATTGAGAATTTGAAATAGTCATAACTTCTTACTTAGTTATCGAATTTGGGCGAATCTTCTATCGATGTAAAGCTTATTAAATTTCCCACGTGAAAAAAGAAGTGAAAACCTTTATAATTCCTAATGGAATAATTATCATTCACTTTAGAAGCTAATACTAGGCATTCTTAGGATGAAATTAGCTAGAAAACTTTAGGGTATTGTAATATCTCCCCCTTGAGAATATTCATTCTCGAATGATACTGACTGAGAGGGGAAAAAATAAGCTAAACATGAACTGAACATGAATAACTGGAACATGATCTCATGACTGAAAAGCTGAACATAACATACTGAACATGCATATATGATGCATGTGTAACTAATTCATGAATGTATAACTGAATGTTTTGAAGAACTAAGTTTCTCACAATGAGAATGCATGTCTGATGCATAATTATATAACTGAGCTGATACATGAATGCATGACTAAATATGCAATGGTACTTAATACCAAGTTTATACTGGGAACATGAAAATGAAACTGAATACCAAGTTTGTGATGAACACTGATCATGAAATTGAGTAAGCTTAAGAAGAACTGTTACCTTGAGCTTGATCTGAGTTTGCGGAGAAGAGGTGAGGATACTTGGTACGCATGTCTTCTTATGCTTCCCAAGTATCTTCCTCGACGGCCTGATTTCACCAAAGAACTTTAACTAGAGGGACTTCTTTGTTCCTTAATCTATGAGTCTGATAGTCTAAAATTTTGAATGGAATCTCTTCATAAGAGAGACTAGTCTAAACATCAATGCTCTGACTAGGGACTACGATTGGTGGGCCACCTATAGACTTCTTGAGAAAAGAGACATGGAAGACTGGATGAGCTGAGGCTAGATCTGAAGGTAATTCGAGCTCATAAGCTACCTTATCAAAATGACTAAGAATCTTGAAGGGACCAACATATCAGGAACTAAGCTTTCCCATCTTGCCGGATCTTTTCACTCCCTTCATGGGAGAGATCTTTAGATAGACATGGTAACCAACCTCAAACTCAAGATCTTTTCTATAAATAACTGCATAAGACTTCTGTCGGCTCTAAGCAGTCTGGAGTCTTTCTCTTATTAACTAGAATTTTTCTAAGGCGTCGAATACTAAGTCAGGACCTATGACCGATGCCTCACTAACTTTGAACCAACCAATTAGAGATCTATATCTCCTACCATAGATATATTCAAATGGAGCCATATGAATACTCGAATGATAGTTGTTGTTGTATGCAAACTCAATCAAAGGCAAGTGGTTATCCCAACTTCCCTTGAAAACAATTGCACACGCCCTTAGCATATTTTCTAAAGTTTTAGTGGTCCTTTCTGCTTGACCATATTTTTGAGTATGAAAGGTTGTACTGAGATGAATTGGGGTACCAAGACCCTTTTGGAATGCTTTCCAGAAATGAGAGGTGAACTAGGTTGTAATACCCCGAATTTTCTTCCTAGCTAATTTCTTCCCAAGAATGCCTAGTATAAGATTCTAAAGTAAATGATGATTATTACATGAGGAATTTTCAATATTTTTCACTTTTTTATGTGGGAAATTCAATAATCTTTCCATCAATATAAAATTTGCCCAAATATGACACCCGAGAGAAGAGTTAGAGCCATTTTAGTGAGACAATGTATCACCTGAGCATCCAGCGTGTCTCGGAGATAGCTCAAATGGCAATTGTCAATTTCCAATGTTGCTCTGTGATAGTGGCATGTCGTGCCAAACATCTAGGTTGCAGATAAGGTGGAAACATGATAGCTCCACATCATGCCAACATGCAAATTCCTATTTGTTATTTTCTAGTGACTTGGCGCGATAGTGGCGCATCGCGCCAAGGATGAAAATCAGGAAATTTTCTTAGAAATTAAAGATGCTTCCTAGGGTTAAAAGGGTCAACTTCCCCACCCTATATAAGCCTTATAACATGATATTTGGCCATAATTCAGCAACTTATACTCAATTACTCTCAAAAACTCTCAAGAACAAGCCCTAGGGTTTTCATAGAAGGTTCAATTCCAAGGGAATTCATCATCAAATTTCAAGAATCTCTCCATCAATCTTCATGAAATCACGAACTAAGGTATGTGTAGTGTTCATCCACACATCTCTTTCATTTGTGGAGTCCAAGAATAATGTTTTAAATAACCTATTATGATTTACTTGTTGTGATTTGATCACGTTCATGTTAATAGCTCTTATTTATGTTTCAAGATGGTGTCTTTATAACTTTCCATGAAGTATGTGAGTTTGTTGATTGAAAACCTATGAGTTTGGGTAGTTTTAGATTCTTAAATTGATGATTTCACTTATTCTATAAAGTGTGCATGTAAGGTGTTTGATAAAATGCCTAAAATGATAGAATCATGTTCCTTATAAGTCAATAGTATCTAAATGATAAGTCCATGCTAACCCTTATGATGTAACATAATTCCCATGCTCTTGTTGTGTATTGACTGTTATGTTATGCAATGTTTATGATATTAAAATTATGTAAGTATGTACATGTTATATGCATTCCATTTCATGATCAAGACTATGATAACCATGTGAAGAATGAAATACCTTATTTATGGCATTATGAATTATGAACTCTATTCCTATGATCAAGATGTATTATGGATTGTTGGTGTTGGTCATGTATTCAGGAATGTCATGCCTTGTCAGTTTCCTTATATCGAGTCCTGGGGATACTTGTACCCAAAAAATATAGTTGTGTACCTAGAGCCATGTAATTTTTTCACGATACTCTCAGTCAGGCCATGTTCAATAGACGTCAGCCAGTCATGTGACTCAAGAAATCTCAGAAATCTCATGAACTCAGTACTCAGTAAGATCAGTAATCTCATGAACTCAGTCAGTTATCAAATATCAATAGTATTCTGTCAGACAACGGAATTCAGTAAACTCAGTCCATGTACAATTAGCCAATCATGTTCAGTCTCTTCAGATGGGAGTAAAAATTAGCACCGAGTTAACCCAAGGATGGGAACACACACTGTCAGATGAGGGTTTGATTCTTAGAAGTCATCCTTATGTTCCAGAACTCTATAGCTAGCATAGGTTGAGACATCAACACTTTTAGATGAGGGTTGATGAGGTGCATAGGCACTATCAGATAAGGGGCCCACCATTCTTTTTTAGGGACACTGTCAGATGAGGGTACCCACAGTTGTCCATACCAGATGTGCGGTAATGACACCCTTCTAATCAGGGTATAGATTGGACCCCAACTCAGCTGTTCTAGCATATTTGGGGTATGTCAGTTAAATAACTATTCCCACAATTTCAGTATCAGTCTTAGTAAAAGAACTCAGATAATTCTTCAGATTTCAGGACTGTCAGATACAGTCAACTCAATCACAGTACGGATCTCAGATAGTTCCATCATATTTAGGATTGACAGACACAGTCACTCATGTTATCAGTTATTTCAGTTATTGGAACTCCACTATCAGTCATGCTAGATATCAACAAATTCATGTCATCAGTATATAGATTCAGTTATCATGTTCTCATGAACTCAGTTACTATGTATTCATGTAGGCACTCTCACATTCATATTAGTCAGTCAGTTATTATCATTCATGCATGTAATCCCCATGTATTCAGCCTACCTCACACATATACTCAACACATTTTTTTGTACTGACGCATTTGCGCTATGGTGTTTTGTTTTTATGTTATACCATAGGTTCAGAGACACGACTCATAGATCAGCAACAACAGTAGCATTCCAGGGTTCAGAGATTTAGCAGTGAGTCCTAATTGTCTAAGGATGTGATCTTATTTATCAGTTCAGTTCAGTTATCAGTTGACGGAGTTAGCTACTCCTTAGTCAAACAGTTAGAGGCTTTCAAACGAATACAATATTTTTCATATTTTTCAGACTTCAGTATTTCAGTTTTGTTTGGTATCAAGATACCACACTATGTCAGACATTATTGTTATTATTCAGTTATGTTCAGCATTGAACCTTACCACCTCTCAGTGTATGTTTCCAAATTTTCATGTCATATTATGAAGTGTATAGGTACAGATATCAGTCATGGGTTAGCTTGTGGTCCTTCGGAGTTATGAGCACCGTGTAGCATTACGGTTCAGATAATTGGGGTATTACATAGGTACCTCTTTCTGAGATAATGGACAACGGAACACCGAGTAATCTGACCAACTCCTTGATGTAGAGTTTGGCGTAATCCTCGACTGAATAAGAGGTATGAACTGGAAGGAAATGAGCTGATTTAGTCACCCTGTCTACAATGAAACTAACTGAATCATGCTGATGATGAGTTCGGGGAAAACCCATCATGAAGTCCATGTTCACAACTTCCCACTTCCACATAGGAATATCAAACTCCTGCATGGACCCACTAGGCTTTTGATGCTCTATCGTAACTTGCTGACATGTAGAGCACTTTGCCACAAACTCTGCAACATCTATCTTCATCCCACTCCACCAATAGATTTCCCACAAGTCAAGGTACATCTTTGTCGCCCCTGGATGAATAGAGTAACGTGCACCATGCGCTTCTGTAAGAATTCACTGCCTTATGTCATCTATTCCTGGAACACATAGATGGCCCTGATAACGAAGAACACCATCTCCCCCTTGGGAGAAAACCTATATTTTCTATTTCTGAACTAATTTTTTTAACTTGACTACGTTGGGATCTCTATCTTTCTTTTCTTTCACCTTGAAAACTAGAGATGATTCTGAACTACTCTGAACACATACACCTCCCTCTAAAGAATCGACTAAGCGAACACCTAGTTTTGTAAGATGATGGACTTCTTGAGCTGACTTCTTCATACTATCCTCCACATGAGAAACACTACCCATGGATTGCCTACTGAGAGTGTCAGCTATTACATTAGCCTTGCACGGATGATAGAGGACACTCATTTCGTTATCTTTCAAGATCTCTAACCATCTTCTCTGACAAAGTTTGAGATCTTTTTGAGAAAATACATACTGAAGACTCTTGTGATCTATGAATACATCTACATGAAATTCGTAGAGATAATACCTCCAAATCTTCAAGGCAAAGACTACGACTGCTAAGATAAGATCATGAGTAGGATAATTCCTCTTATGATGTTTAAGTTGTCTGGAGGCGTAGGCTATGAACTTACTATGCTGGATGAGGACATAACCCAAACCTACTCTGGATGCATCACAATACACTATGAACCCATCTGAACCATCTGGAAGATCTAAGACTGGGGTTGAGGTAAGTCGAGATTCAACTCCTAAAAACTCTTCTTGTAAGGGTCTGACCACTGAAACTTGACTTTCTTCTGAGTCAATCTGGACATAGGGGATGCAATAGATAAAAATCCTTTAACAAACCGTCTGTAATATCCAGCCGAACCCAAGAAACTCCTAATATTTGATGGAAAGATAGGGCGAGACCAGTTTCTTACTACTTCAATCTTTTGAGGATCTACTCTAATGCCATCATCGTAAACGATGTGACAAAGGAATGCTACTGACCTTAGCCAAAAATTGCACTTACTGAATTTGGAAAATAACTGATGATTTCTGAGAGTCTGAAGTACTGTTCTGAGATGGTCTGCATGATCGCGCTGAGTATGGGAATAGACCAGAATATCATCTATGAAGAGTAAGACGAATATGTCCAAGTACTACTTAAACACACGGTTCATCAAGTCCATGAAAGCTGCTGAGGCATTGGTAAGACCAAATTACATGACTAAGAATTCAAAGTGACCATACCGAGTATGGAAAGTTATTTTTGGAATGTCAGTTTCTCTAACTCTGAGCCGAAGATAGACGAATCTGACATCTATCTTAGAGAAATAGTTGGCACCCTGAAGTTGGTCAAATAAGTCATCAATTCTCAAAAGAGGATACTTGTCCTTGACTATGACCTTATTGAGTTAACGGTAATCAATGCACATTCTGAGAGAACCGTCTTTTTTGTGCACGAATAAGACTGGTGTGCCCCACAGGGAAATACTGGATCAGATGAATACCTTATCTAAGAGATCCTTCAACTATTATTTCAATTCTCTAAGTTCTACTGGTGCCATTCGGTATGGAAGAATGGATATAGGATGAATGTCTTGAAGGAGATCAATACCGAAGTCTATTTCTCTTTCAGGAGAAATTCCTTGAAGATCTTCGGGAAAGACATCTGAATATTCATTTACAACTGGAACTAATTCAAGACTAGGAGTCTCGAAACTATAATCTCTAACATGAACAAGATGGTAAAGACATCCCTTAGATATCATTTTTATTACCTGAAGGTAGGAAACAAGCTGACCCTTGAAAGCGAATACATTACCCTTCCACTCAAGGAAGGGTTTATTTTGAAACTAAAACTGGACTATTCTATTTCTACAGTAGATTGTGGCATAGAAGGAATGAAGCTAATCTATGCTGAGAATGACATCAAAATCAGTTATCTCTAATTCGACTAAGTCAGCTAAAGTGACTTTCTGAAATATCATAACCGGGAAGTTCCTGTATACCCGTCAGGCTATGATAGTTTTGCCTACTGGGGTGAGACTGAGAAAGGCTCTGCTAGAATTTCGGGACTGATTCCAAAATCAAATACTATATAAGGAGTAACAAAAGACAAAGAAGCTCCTGGATCTAACAAAGCATAAACATGAACATAAAAGTTTTGTAACATACCAGTAACTACATCAGGAGAATTATCCTGATCTTGTTGGGTCTGAAAAGCATATGGTCTATTTGGGCGTTGCCCGCTAGTAACACTACTGGTGGTACCCTTCTGATTCGGTCCACTGGACTGAGATGAGGAACGGAGATAACTCTGATAACCTGACTAAGGGAATTCTATGACTCTATGGCTTTCTTTGCCAGAACCGAAATAGACATCGCTTCCTGCCCTGCACACACCCTTGTGGTTCTTACCACAAGTCTGACAAAGAGGGTTAGTTCGGGCACTACTAACACTGCCTTGGGTCTTAGAGCTTGGGGCTCTATCTTTGTTTCCCTCTCTAAACTTAGGAACTGGAGCACTGGCTTTAGAGGGAGCTAGAACTAATGACTTAGGATGAAACTGGGAATGATTGCCTCCCTCTGATTTAGGCTGACTAAAATTGAAGTTACCCATCCTAGCTTTCTTATTCTATTTTTCCCACTTCTTAATCTTCTTCTTCTCTATCTGCTAAGCCTGAGTCATAATCCTCGCTAAAGTCATGTCACTATTAAGCATGGAGGATCTACACTCATTAACCACACTATCATTTACCTCTGAAGAAAACTTACTCATCTTGGATCTGTCGTCTACAACCACATGAGGGGCATATCTGGCCAATTAAGTAAACTTTAGAGAGTACTATTTACTGTCATATTGCCCTGCCTGAGGTTGATGAATTCTAGCACCTTGGTTTCTCTAAGATCTTGGGGAAAGAATTTGTCTATGAATGTAGTGACAAACTCCTCCCACTCTATAGGACCTACATCATGTGACCTTTTGTACTTCCACTATTTGAACCAAGCATGAGCTATATCCTACAACTGTTATGCGGCTAACTCAGCACTCTCAATAGTAGTCACCCCCATGATGTCTGTTACTTTCTGAACTTGATCAATGAATTCCTGAGGGTCTTATCTACTTTAGACCAATTGAAGGACAGAGGATTCATTTGGGTGAGGTCTCAAATCCTAGTTGCAGCTGAGTTGGCTACTGGGTTGGCCAAAATAATAGTTGGTCGCCCATTATGGGCAACTACTAACTGAGAAAGAGTGGTAAATATGGTCCTGAACTCCACATAAGAAACATGATCGCCCAAAGGTTCTACGGGTTGAGGGGCTGACTGATTTCTTCTCTTAGGAGGCATATTCTGAAATAAAGAGAAGAAGCGAATTAGACTAAGAGACTGACTTGTGATTATTCTCACTGGCACGACATGAATACTGAAAGAAGGGAAACTGTTCCTAAAACATTTTATAGCCTCCTGTACATAAATGTGGTGCGCAACACACCCATGTACAAGACTCTACTAGATGCGGCTTTCAAACTTCCTAGGACTCTATTGAACCTTAGCCTCTGATACCAAGTTTATAAAGCCCCAATTTGTTTAACCGAAATGCTACACGGTGCTTATGACCCTGAAGGGCTACTAGCTAACCCATGACTGATATATGTACCTGTACACTGCATAATATGGCATAAAAATACAGAAACATGCACTGAAAGGCCATAAGGTTCAATACTAAATATAACTGAATAACATAACATATATGTGGGGTAATAGCATACCCAAAACAAAACTACAAATACTGAAGTCTGAAATATGATAGTCTGAATCTAGTCTGAAAGCCTCTAATGTCTGAAAAATCTGAATAAGAAGTTGATGGGACATGTCTCTAACTAACTCTAACTAATAATCCAATCAATGAGATATTAAGGAAATAATCATGTCCTCGAAGTATGAGGACACACTTCTACTCTGAATTTTGAGACTGGAATCTACTGTTGATCAAGAACTCGTGTCTCTGAACCTATGATGTAACATAAAAAGAAAGCACCATAGCGAAAATGCATCAGTACAATGGATTTTACCGAGTATCCATGTGGGGTAGGCTATATGCAAGGGTTCACATTCATGAATAATACTAACTGAATGTCTAACATAAACTTGAGAATACATACATAAGTATGTAATAGGAACTGACACTGTGATATCGTGATTTCTGAATCATAATACTGATAACATGACATACTGATAACTAACATGACTGATAACATGAGTGACTGTATCTGACAGTCCTGAATCTGATGAAACTATCTGAGTCCCTTACTGTATCTGATTCGACTGTATCTGACAGTATTAAATCTGAAGAACTATCTGTATTCTTTTACTAAGATTGGTACTAAAACTATGGGAGGTACTATTTAATCGACATGCCCCTAATACGCTATTATGGCTGAGTTGAGTCCAATATGTAACCACATTTGGGAGGATGTTAATACCGAGCCACCAGTAAAGATAAGCTATGGGTGACCCTTATCTAATAGTGTTCCAAAAAGAGAATAGTGGGGCCCTTATCTGACAGTGCTTATCCATCTCATAAACCCTCATTGGATAGTGTTGATGTCTCAACCTATGCTGGGATACATAGTTCTGGAACACAAGGATGACTTCTAAGGATCACACCCTCATCTGATAGTATGTTTCTGCATCCTTGGGTTCACTCGGTGCTAATTTGTACTCCCATCTGAATGGACACTGAACATGATTTACTGAACTAAGCATGAACTGAGTTACGAAGTTCCATTGACTGATGGAATACTACTGATATCTGATAACTGACTGAGTCATGAGATCATGGAGATTTTTCCTGAGTCATAAGACTATCTGAAGTCTAAGAATTTATAGCTTGACTGAGAGTATCGTCAAAACATGACATGGCTCTAAGTAGACATATAATGTTTCGCGTACAAGTACCCCCAGGACTCGATGGAAGGAAACTGACAATGAATGACTTACTTGAATACATAATAATCATCATAATACATTTACTGAAGCATTTCATCAAACATGTGATAGGCATAAGCTTGTACATACATGGGGATTTTATGATATCATGCTAATTAGACACTTTCCCTTAATATAGGCATTCAACCAAACACATGGTAGTCATAGAATGTATAAACAACATAATACAACAATAAACTATCGTGATTCAATTCCAATTTAATAATTCAAGTGTTTAGTCCTAGGGTTTCGTGAATCTATACAGATACAAATCAACCCATATGGAATTTAACACTCATTCATGAAATACAATTCAATTACACATTATCAACATGAACAAAAGTAGCCCAATCATGAAATTCATAAGAAAATCCATAACTTGAATTTAGAAAAGGGATTCTTGGACTTCATGGACAAAAGGAGTCTATGAATGAACACTATGCATACCTTAGTTTGTTATTTAGTGAAGATTGATGGTGAGAACCTTCTTGAATTTGAATCCCCAAAAGAAACCCTAGCTTGTTCTTGAGAGAAACTTGATGGAAAATAGTGTATTTTGGGTAAAGAATCGGTAAATCACATGTTATTGGGTTTAAATAGGGGTAGGAAATTTCCCCTTTTAACCCTGGACGCGTCTTGTAATTTCAGTAAAAGTTTCCCAAACTGGGCCCCTGCACCACGCGGCGTTATCATGCCTTGTAACTCGAAATTGACAATTGGGAAATTGAGGGATGACGCGATGTGGAGCCATCACTTTGCCCCTTCCTTCATGTCCTGGAACTTTGGTGCGAAGCGGAGGAAATCATGCTGAAACACTGGAAAAAGGATAATTCTGAATTTGACTGCTGGCGCGATGCACCATAATCGCGGTCACCTACTGGATATTACCAAATTCCATTTCCTCTTGTGGAACGGCGTGCCACTTACTAATATGGAATTATTTTATGATGGGAACTTGAAATAGTCATAACTTCTTACACGGTTATCGAATTTGGGAAAATCTTATATCGATGGAAAACTTATTGAATTTCCCACATGAAAAAATAAAGTGAAAACCTTGATAATTCCTCATGGAATAATTATCATTCACTTTAAAAGCCAATACTAGGCATTCTTGGGAAGAAATTAGCTAGAAAACTTTGGGGTATTACAATATGTCACCTCTAACTTACTACTTAACACATTATCATGGACCACCCTTAACCTATCATCTTCAAAAAAATGAGGTCAAATCTGTTGCATCAAGAAATACTAGTCCCAATAAAAGCTAATGCATTCTCAGGTGTAGAGATATCAAGCATAACCAAATGGTTAGCTAAGGATTGAACCTTTAAGGCCAAACATTACTCTTGGGTCAAAATATGCGTTAAACTTTCCATACTAGATGTCTTTCATCTCAAGGCAGCCACAATCATATTTATCGTGCCTAGATGAAATAGAATAATGAGATTATTGTCCTTATTTAACTTAAGCCAATCTCGTTGTTTCACATTAAGATCTCGCTAAGTGAATAAGTACTTAAAGATATAATGAGAAAAAACTATCTCATAATAGACTCTGTACAATCAATGACACCATAACTTCAACACAAAATCAACATCATCCAATACTATGTCATGTGTAGTGCAATTTTTCTCTTGAGGATTTAACTAACTATAATCATAACCGATCACCTCACCCTTCTACATCAACACAGTGCCCAATCTAACTATTGAAGTATGACAAAATATAGTAAATCCCATGCCCTCCTTAGGCAAGATCAATATATGATCCAAAGTGAATAGCTCCTTGAGCTTAAGAGCACTCACCTTAAAAGCACCAATTATTAAAAAGCAATCTTCTTTTAAGTGAACTTGGTCAAAGGAGAAACAATAAAATAAACCCTCTACAAAATCTCAATAAAACCTGCTAAACCAAGGATCTTCAAATATGAATAGGAGAAGTAGGTTTATCCCAATCATGAATCGTTGTTATCACTACATGACCAAAGAAAGATATAGAGTCCAACCAAAACTCGCACTTGGAGAACTTGGTATATAACTTATCATCTTGCAATCTTTGAAGTAGATTCCTCAAGTGCCTCACGTGATCAGACTCATTCTTGGAATAAATAAAGATATCATATACAAGTGCTATCATAAAGAAGTCCAGATACCTTGAAATACCAGTTCATCAACTCCAGAAATATTGTTGGGGCATTGGTCAACCTAAAGGATATTGCCAAATACTCATAATGACCATACTAAGTCTGAAAAATCCATCTTTGGAACATCCAAATCACTAATCCTCAATTGGTGATCGTCAAACCTCAGTCAATCTTGAAAAACACTGAAGCACCCTGAAGCTAGTCAAATAGATCACTAATGCGAGAAAAAGAATACTTGTTCTTAATGGTCACCTAGTTTATTTATTGATAATCGATACACATGCATATAGAACAATTTTTATTCTTAATAAACAAAATAGGAGCACCCTAAAAAGATAAACTAGGTCTAATAAAACCCTTACTCAACATATCCTTTAATTTTTTCAGATACATTGGGGCTTACCGATAAGAAGGAATGGAAATTGTGTTGTTTCCCCCCTCAAAATTAATAGCAATATTGATATAATAGTCCAAAGGAATACCCAACAAGTTCTTACAAAACACAACTATAAACTCGCGAACAACCTAAACATAATTAAAAAGAGGAAGTGAGGCAATACTAGTATCATAAGCATAGGCCAAATGAGACAAACACCTCTTTTCTACCATGTTTCGAGCATGTAGAAACTATATAACTCCTTTCAGACTCTAATTAAGAGTAACCTTCCAAGAAAGCCTTGACACTCTTAGAGTATCTAGAGTCACAATCTAGGAATAAAAATAAAAAATATCATGATTGGGAGATAACCAATCCATACCCAAGATAACATAAAAATCCACCATATCTATGATAATTAAATCTACCCAACTCTCACACCCAACAAAGGTAACTACATGAAATTGGCATACCTAATCTACCACTAAAGATATACTATTAGGTAAAAACACCAAGAGGCATAAGAAGGGACTCATATAAAGCATCAAAATTAGTAGCAAAATATGCATACATAAAGGATAATGTAGATCTATGGTCAAATAATATAAAATCATATTATAAAAAATTAGGATGATAGTTGTAATAAATGTATCAGAGGTCTTGCCTTGTGTCTCCCAAGTATAGCATAACACTGACCAAGTCTACTCCCAGATTGAGCAACCCACCGTCCACTACAAGAGCACCTTGATCCCTACTTTTAGAACCTTTAATACCACACCCGTCACTCTATAAACCACTTCTATCCATACAGATATATGTAGGGTTGAGTTAAAGCTGAAAACACTACTACGAAGGAGCCAACGATGTCGAGGATATTCCCTCATTTAATGCTAATCTCATGACATGCAAAAAACTCTCTATTACTATCATTGTATTTAGATGGAATAAAAGAACCCAAATATTTGTCCTTGCTCGATGAACTAAAATTGGAGCCTCTACATATTTGGCTGAATCCCTAGCTACCTAAACCCGCATAAACTAAAAAATTACCACTTAATCCCTATAAAGCTGCCTAAATAGGCCCAACAGGATAATTGTGGGAAACTCCATTAATGAAATCACTATCTCGGGATATATGGGTACTGATGACACAACTGTTAATACTTTATATAAAAATATTGTTTATGAACTAATAGATATTTAGTGGTGAACCCTTATGATGATCTATATAAATAGATCAAACAATCTTGGATGCCTAATGCAATCCTTCAGTTACAATCACTAAACTATATATTCATCCTTATAAGTATTTCACAAGGTTCAATTCTCATCTTAGGAGGAAGGGAAAATTAGTGAAAGATAATGATAAAGAATTTGAGGACAGAATCACCCAGTTGTAGCATTCTACTCCATAAAAGGGGCACTCAAGTATGGTGTCGCTAAACTCACACTACTGGTGCACCTTCTTGGTTCCTCCATAAGTAGATTCACTAATCAACTAAATAAACTTAGCATTATATACAATACTTTGTATAAAAGCTCCTAAAAATACAATCTTAGTTGTAACCAAGTGATAAGAACCCTTTAATACATTGACAAGATTTCTAATCCTCTTTGACTCAGTGGAGATACTGGTAGAGGAATTTTTATATAAAGAATAAATGTGTGTCTCATACTTAGTAATGGTTATGGAGCCCTACTCTAGATGATAAAACCCATGTCTCATCTGATCTCACAAACTGTAAGGCATGAACCTCTCAAGAAAATCCTAAAAAAATTAGGTATATGTCATATCAAGCAAACCTAGTGGTCCAAAACTATCAAAATACCTCAACCACTATCTTGTTATGTTAGTAAACTGATAAGTCATAAAAGCAATATTATGGGTCTCAACGGAAATAAGGTTCTCCACCCTATCCCTACATTTAAGCATGAAATCATAGGACTTTTCTCCAATATCACCACTACATGTAGGAGGAGCTAAGCAAATAAACCTCTCAAACCTTTTTTTATTATAAAAAAAAATAATAATAGCTAAAGCAAAATAAGGATAGTGAAACTAGTGATGTGTCATAAATTTATCCAATTGAGATGCTTAAAATAATGAATATTTTAAAGTAAGAGGTTGTTTTTATATAGATATGATGGTTTTTTGCATGATTGCTAGATATATAGGTTTGCAGAAGGAAAGTGCTGAAAAAAGGATTTACAAAGCTATAATGACTCTCTAGGTCATTTTCTACCTTTTCACATATTTTCATTGTTTAGATCTTTCATATTGTTTCCCCAAGCCATTTTATGACTTGTTGGTACTAACGGTTCACTTATCGGGTGGTATTTTGGTTTTTAGAGCGAATTTCCTATTTTGAAGACTTAGGTGGTAAGGATTGGATATTAGGTAAAAACTTAAATTAAACAAGCTTGTATACCAATCTAACAGTTCCATCAGGTCAAAATCATTGAATTTATTCTAGGGAGACATTAGGGTTGGGTCCCAAGGATTTTACACTCATTTTGAGATATCAATCGGAATTTAATAAAAATGGTCCATGGGTGTGGTACCCCTATTTTGTTGAAAGGACCCCGAATGGAAAGTTTGATGGAACCATTGAGTTCAAAATGCCAAATTTTATAGGTTATGATAGTTTATTTGCATTCACAAGATTTCAAATGAATCCAAAGAGGTCAGTGGAAACTTGGAATTTTTTCAAGTTTTAGGTGGGGCATCTTCTAAAGCAGTCAACCGATTGCTTTATCAACAAAGGCTTTCCCAACCAGGTCGCTTAAGAAAAAGCTAGTCTACTAAATTAGAGGCCTCTTAAGTGGTAGCTTTTCCACTTTAGCGGAAGGTCCAAACAATTCGAGAACCACTTTTGCGGTACTAAGCCACTTTAGCTATAACCTCTTTAGAAGTACTAAGTCGGGCATTAAATTCAACCCTTTTGCAAGATTTCTCCCTATTTTTCACAAGTATCAAGCACTAAACAAACCTAAATATTGTGGAAAACTGGGAGAGTTATTATTAGGAGAACATGGGGTGTTTCTGTGCTCTTAATAACCAAACACTTTCCTCATCCAAATTCTTGTAAGTTTTTGCTTTATTCATGGTTTAATTCTTTAATTTGGACCCAAATCCCTATATTATTGGTGGGTTGATTTTAGTACTATTTTATCTTCAAATTTATCCATTATTTAGTGTAAATGATTCTTAAGCATTGGCCGACGTGTTGACAATTTTGAAAGTACAATTCCGCAAGCAAGCCTCACAAGGGATTTTTAATTGATTTTGGATCCAAAGCATAAAAATTCAATATGGGTACTTTTGTTATCATATTAATGAGTATATTACTATTTATATAGTGTTGAATCATGCAAAAGCTTTTTGGAATGAGAAATCAATGATTTAGCAGACTTAATTGTGCATTCTTTGGTGTATAGGTTGTCTAGGCTTACTGTTCTCTTAGATTGTGGTTAATTATAGTATTGATATTTTAATATGCTATTTTTGGGTTGGTAATTAAGTGTTTGAGGAATATTTAGTATGATTTGAATTATTTAGCTAATTAAGGGACCATACTTAGGCATAATTGACTTAACAACCAGTTTTTTAAGTGAATTTACTATTTTAGGTTGCATGAGGCTTAGTTAGTACCTTGTAGTGGGGTCAGACATCTTAGTCTAGTAAGGAGTGAATGTTCCTTAGAATTAATTCTTATGTCGTAAAGTAGGTCCTTTTGGCGCACTGGTAAATCTCCACTTACACGTCAATTTAAGTGCAAGGTGATTGTTGTTAATATATTTACCTAACTAAGAGTTGGGGTCGAATCCACGAGGAACAATGTGAGTGGATATTGAGTAAATTTGAAATAAAAGTTTCTTGCTAAGTTCAAACCTATGGTACAAAATTGTTTGGGGGTTTTCCATCCTTTCAAATGGATAAACAATTCTTGGGATTCTAGGGGATTAATTCGAGGCTACTAATAATTAGAGCGCTAACACTTATGAATGGATCTTGGTGTTATGCTTTCCTAGGGGCAAGTCATGCATGGATTTTTAAAGATTCGGTGCAAACTCTAATTGTTGATGATGTGTTAGGCTAAGTTGAAAGTCCTTCAGGTTAGTTTTTTAACAAAACCTCAAAGATGTCATTCATTGACATTTTGGAGTACCTAACGAGTTTGTCAATTAAATCCACCCACTAACTCAATTAGGCACCCCTATTTCTAGGATGGTACCTAAGGGATAGTCAACCTCATAATCGCCCTTATTTCTAAGATATCAAAAAAATAGCAAACTATACCCATTAATTATCTACTATTCACTTGGTTCCCACATCCTTCTTTCAAGAATGATATGGGTTCCGAAAGTTCACCCAAACCCCCTTTTCAATGATGGTTTGAGCTTTCAAGAGTTTGGGATTTTCATCCATCAAACTTATTTGAGTGTTTGGGGATTTCACCCACAAATCCTAATCAATTTAACCAAGCTATAATAGAACTCATCATCAACAAAATAAAATCTATACAAATACATCACAACCCACACACTTGCACCTTACTTAAACATAACCCCAAGAGGTAGATTTAGCAAATCATAGACATAATAAATACAAATAAACCAAAACTTCCATCAAAGTTATTCATTAAATAAATTAAAAATAGAGTAAACCACACTTTAAGATCCAATGAATCTTCAATGAAAGATACCAAATCCACTCTTTAGAGTTTTTCTAATTAAATCTTAACTCAAATCAGTACAAATTTAGGTTTCAAGTTCCAATAAATTGAAAAAACCTAAAACTAAGGTTGAGAGGTAGAGTTGTGGAATGATTAATCTAGAAGGAAAGGTTTTAGGCATTAAATGGGATTTGGGGTCTGTTGTTTAGAATGATGTTTCTGCCGCCCTTGGGCTATGTTCCACCCTCAGACGATTGCAGAATATTGGTCACGATTGCACTCACCGCGATTGTGATAATTGAGGGCTCCATCCTGATCCTACTTCATCTTGCCTATCTCTTCCTCTTCAATTCCCCTTTTGATCCTTTTCAGCTCAAATTTTCTTGTTTTTATCTCAAAACTTGTATACCTACAAAATATGGGAATTAGTACATTTAACCCCAAATGTGTCTCACTTAACATTCAAATCATTGTAGTGTGCACGAATGTTGAGCGTAAATGAGTAGTAAATTCACCACTCATCAACACCCCCAACTTAAAGCTTTACTTGTCCTCAAGCAACACTACCTTTTACCATGAGACAATGCATTTTTATGCCCAAATTAGATGACCCAAATCATTATGATGACTTCATCTTAATTACTACCATAAATATTTCTTCAAACATGGGCAAGACTATTTTCATAACACCCCTCAATATAACACAATTTTTAATCAGCCAACAATCACAAATACTCAAGAAATGACTCTTTTTTTATCTCAAATACATTATACTCCTTTTTGGCTCATTTTTTGGGAGATTACAAAATCACCCGCTTTGACTTGTTCTCATGCCTTCTCACAAGAAAGAAATTTCCACACACCTAGATACCATATATGCAACAAGGAATTTATGTGCAAAAACACTCTCCCTCACAAAGGAACTCTCTATGTTATCTTGTGCCATACCATAGGCTTTTCCCTATTTTCAATCGCCACTGTAAAGAAAGTAAATGGTTGGAGATCTCAAAGGATGTTTTAAGCTTATAACGTAGATTCAGGTTAGGGAAGAATATCATTTGGGACAACACGGCTACACCCTCACTTGAACATCTACGTCACACTATTTAATATACCTTTTTGACTATGGGTTACTCCTCTTTGTTTTCTCTCTTTCCTTATATATGCCTACTTTTTTGCTTCCATTGTTCACCCAATTTCTTCTATTTCTATATCATGCAATTTTTATGCAATTCTTTCCTTTGTTGAACCCATTCTTTGCTAGTTATTTGTTTTCAATTCTTAAGAACTTAGGCATTTCACTAAAAAATTTGTGTCCCTATACTTACTTCCATCAATCTTCCTACCCCCAACTAAGCTTTTAGCCTAAAGTTGTGTGTTCAAGTTTAAGGAGGGTATGGTTTAAAAGAGGGATAAAAATAATGGTTCACAACTTGCAATGTGTCTGCCAAATAAAGGTTCAAAGACTCAAAATTCATAACTAGGGCTTACATGTATGCTTGGGTAGGCTTTTTAGGCTAAGTGGGCTTCCAATCTCACAAAGATGACCTAAGATCATTTATCCAACCAAATACAATAAAAATTATCTTTGAAAGACTGATGAGGCAAGTTCTAGATATCACAAGTTATACATGATATATAGAAAAATTAGCTCATTGCATGTGGTATGCAAACTCTCCAAGAAGGATCTATTGCCCCTCCTATTAATGATAAAAAGAGAAGTATTTATCAATTTTTACAAGTAAGGAGTTTGGAGTCATAAAGAGAGAAAAGGAATTGTTACAATGTCACTATGTCCATGCCCTTGATTTTTAAAACTTTTGGACGTAGGGGGTGTTCGCTTTGTGTTTGCACCATGCACAACTTGCTAAACATGGAAATAACCCCAAGTCTTGGTCTCACATTTTCGCTTCATATGGTCAACCCAACCCTATGGCTACTTATACTTCACTAATTGTATAATGGAAATCCCAAATCCAAAATGCCAGAGGTACTCAGACTTCCCTTGCATTTATGTCCTTGATGCTACGGGTACTCAGACTTACCCTGTATATATGGATCAAAACCCAATCACGACTCTTTTTACTAAGGAATGTCTTTAATCAATCCATCACAGTGAAAGGCTCGTCCATCATCATTATTGAAATTAAAATAAAACTAAAAATGAAAACAATCAATTCACAAAATTTCCATGCTTTGCATAAACTAAATTTAAGTATTGCAAACCAATATGTACTTCACTCAAGGGAGGAACCACGACACCCCCAACCAAAGGGATTGTAGTGACCTCACTACCTAACTCAAAAGAATAAGAAGGGTAAAAGGTCTCCCTGTAACCACATTGATTAACTATGGTAAAAGCTGGACAAAGTGGCGCAATCGCTTCATGAGTGGTACGATCGCGGTACCTGAAGAGATCTTCTCCTAGGTTTTGCCATGTTTTTCTGCATGGCTACCATATTTCTAAACTTGTTTTTACCCCTATTTTTTTTTGGCTTCTAATCTGCCTAAAGCACCTGCAAGGCATGAAAATTATGTGAATTATTCAAAAATCATATAAATAAAAATATGCAAATTATAGGTTTCCTCTCATCAAGTGCTTGATTTATCATCGCAACATGATGCCTTTTTTATCCTTATTTGTGCCTTGACTTAGAGGATTCGAACCTTTTTCCCAACTTTTGATCATTCCATCTTCGAGGCTCTTTGGCCAAAATTAGCGGTGTGATGAAACATGTTATATCACGACACTTTAAAGACTTGATCCATTTTCCCAATTTTTCATTGCACGTTCGTATGGGTCACTGGAAAATGGTGAGAGCATTAGAAGGCCACTAATTGGACATCGATCCTTAAGATTCTTGGTATTTAAGATTGGGGTCTTAGCATAACCTTTTGGGATGACAGACTCCAAGATATGAGGAACTGTTTCATTCTCACCCTCATTCAACATTTGCTCATCTGGATCAATTGTCATTAACTCCACCGAGCTTAGTGTTCTCACCCTCATTCAATATTTGCTCATCTGGATCAATTTTCATCAACTCCATCGAGCTTAGTGTTGAGAAATGGTTAGAATGAGGTCTTTTTCCTAATTCTAGAGTTGTTTCCATTTTCATATCCTTACCCCAAAATGGACTAGAGTCTTCATAAGGGATTTTCTTAGTTCTTCTTCCTACTCTAGTACCATTTCTTTCTTTTTGGCATCATCTATCATGCTTGGTTTGGTTGGTTGGGAAATCAGCGAGGGTTTTTAAATATCAAGCTTATTTAGAAGAGTGGCCATTATTGTGGTATTTGAATGATCAACATCCATGCCCACATCTTCAATCTTCAAGATATCCTCTCCAACTCCTTGTTGGATTGGATTATATGAGTTGTTTCCTCCTCTACCATTGTTGTTTAACTCCATGATACGTTGAAGTATTTCTTCAACACCACTATTTGCCATTCTTACTTCTTACCTTTCTTCATCATAAGACCTATCAAATCAATAAGAAGAACTATTATTTGGGTTAGCATTACAAGGGGAGGGGGATTTTGCATGATCACTTCAACATTGTAAATCATCCTCTATTGATTTCACCCATTCAAAGATAAGTTAAAGCATTGCCTCAATACCATTATTTTCATTGCTTCGTTCTTCTTTTTCATCATCATAAGGCGTATCAAAATCAGAAAAAGAACTAGTAATCGGGTAAGTATAATGGGGGAAGCATTTGGACAATCACTCTCATGTCTATTTAGACCACCACAAAGAACAAACATACACCCTATAAGATCGATATGGTCCATACATCTCTCTCCGGGAAGCATATCTACAATCTTGCCAAGAGTGGGATCCATTACAATATAGACATGGATAGTCACAATAGGATTTCCAACCACCAAACTAACACTCATTTCAAGATACTATAGTAACAAATAAATAAAAGTAAAAATCTACATATGGAAAGAAACAAAATAAAATAACAAACAAATATTTACAAGTTTGAACAAAAGCAAGTAGGCTAAAATTCCAAACTAACTCAACACGCAAAATTGTTCCTTAACAATGACACCATTTTTTGGTAATGCTCAACTTACACATCAATTTAAGTGCAAGGTGGTCGTTGTTAATATATTTACCCAACTAATAGTCGGGGTCGAATCCACGAGGAACAATATGATTGGCAATTGAGTAAATTTAAAATAAAAGTTTCTTGCTAAGTTCAAACCTATGATACAAAATGGTTTGGGTGGTTTTCAATAATTTCAAATGGATAAACAATCCTTGACCTTCTAAGGGACTAATTCGAGACTAAAAATAATTAAAGCATAAAAAATTAAGAACAGATCTTTGTGTTATGCTTTCTTAGGGGAAAGTCATGCATGGATTTGTGAAGATTTTGTGCAAACTCTAATAGTTGATGATGTGGTAGGCTAGGATGAAAGTCCTTGAGGTTAGTTTTTGAAAAAAACCTCAAAGATGTCACTCATTAACTCTTTTAAGTACCTAACGAGTGCATCAATTAAAGTCACCCACTACCTCAATTGGGCACCCCTATTTCTAGGATAGTACCCAAGGGATAATTAACCTCATAATTTCCCTTATGTCAAAGATAGTGAAAAATTATACAAATACACCCATTAATTATCTACTATTTCCTTTCTTCCCACATCCTTCATTCAAGGTAGATATGGGTTCCAAATGTTCACCCAAACCCCTCTTTCAAGGATGGTTTGAGCTTTCAAGAGTTTGGGATTTTTACCCATCAATCCCATTGGAGTGTTTGGGGCTTTCACCTACAAATCCCAATAAATTTAACCAAGAAATACTAGAACTCAGCATCAACAAACTAAAAATTATTCAAATACATCACAACCCACACACTTGCTCCCTACTCAAACATAACCCAAAAATGTAGATTTAGAAAATCATAGACATAATAAATACAAATAAACCAAAACTTCCATTAAAGTTAATCATAAATAAATTAAAGATAGGGAAAACCACACTTTAAGATCAAATCAATCTTCAATGGAAGATGCTAAATCCACTCTTTAGAGTTTCTCTAATGACATCTTAACTCAAATTAGTACAAATTTAGGCTCTAAGCTCTAAGAAATTGAAAAACCCTAAACTAAGGATAGGAGATAGGGTTGTCAAATTATTGATCTAGAATGAAGGGGTTTTGAGCCTTAAATAGGATTTGGGGTCGGTTGTTTAGAATGATATTTCTGCCCTTGAGCCATTTTCTACCCTCATGCAATCACGAAAGATTAGTCCTGATCGTACTCATCGCGATCATAATTTATTGACTAGGTTGACTTAGTGGGATCATGGGCTAACACCCGCAATCATGATAATTGAGGGTTCTATCCTGATCCTGCTTCATCTTGTCCAGCTCTTGCACTTCAATTCCTTTTTTGATCCTTTACAACTCAAGTTTTCTTATTTTCTTCTCAGCACTTGTATACATGCAAAATATGGGAATTAGTACATTTAACCCAAAATGTGTCTCAGTTTACATTCAAATCATAGTTTTGTGCATCAATGTTGAGTGTAAATGAGTAGTAAATTCACCACTCATCACGCACCTTAGGTCAAGATTGTTATTAGTTCCTTGTAGATTCAATTGGTATTGCACATTATTTTTGTTACATTTTTATGATCGAGAAGGTTTTAGACATATGGTTTTTTCTATAATTGTGCTTGGGAGATGATGGACAGGTTTAAGTTTAATGATTTATATATTTAAACTGGTTCAAATTCGGTAATATCCACGATATTAATTTAGGTTCAAGTCTTGCATTCATGATATTAGTTCCGGTTCAAGTCCAGCTCATGAGATACTAGCCCCAGTTCAACTTCAATGTTGAGAAGTTATTTATGAAGGTTATGAAACTGATTTGAGTCTGGTGTTCATGGTATGGAAGTTCTAAGATTACGATTTTGAGATTTGGATGGTTGGTATGTTTGCGATTATTACTTTCTCTTGATTATGTCCACTGAGCTTATGGGGATCTCATGGGGTTATTTACATGATTTGGATCTTCTGGGCTTATGAGAGCCCAGCTATGCTAGAAATAGTTGTGTTCTATTTATTGTTATCATTTTGATTCTTTACTTTTACTAAAGGTAGAATATTCTAGGTTTTTCCTTTTCCCTTGACTTGGTTTATTTATCTCACCTTTTATTGTATTTATAATATGATTTAGCTCATTCTAGCGAGGATGTTGTCATGACCCAAACTTAGGTCGTGCCGTGACAGGTATCATAAGTGCTATATGGACCGGAGATCACCCCCAACACCTAACCAAACAAAACACAACACACCCCGATGCTGGATGAATTCCAAGCATATAACAAGATTGCGTGCGATAACTTAAGAAAATTTTGATGTATGTATTTAACCAACGACTGGTTACCAGCCAACCAACACCGCCCAATAATCACAGTAGTCCAACCAAAGCCTTCTAAAAATGATCAAAAACTGAATATCAATAATGCGCCATGACATTCCCCCAACTATAGTAAAAAACAAGTTTAAACAGTCTGAAGCATAAGAACCAAAACATGGAATGTAGACTTTCTATGTATGGAAGCTCACCACTTCAATGTCAACTCCCAAGCTGATCCTAAATCCTAATCACTGAGCAAGATGAGTATAAGTATGACTGTAATACCTCGAGTATGTACCCCGTGCGCTATATGGTGCTCATAATCCCGAAGGACTACAAGCTAACCCATGACTGGTACCTGCTGCATTAACTGAATAATAATACTATAAATATGAAGAAATTTGGTGGAAACTACCATAAGGTTCAAAGATGTAAATAAATACTGAGTAAGGTACATCAATACCAAAACTGAACATTTGTCTATAAATACTCTATATCTAAAAAGACTCTACTATCTAAACAAGTAGTTGATGGGACAAGCCCCCAAATAACTCCAACTACTGAAAATAAACTGAGTACTGAAATACTGGAATAATAAATCTATCCTAGAACAATGAGGACTCAACACTAGTCTGATACTAATGGATCAGGCTGCTAAGTATGATTCCGGAGCCCGTGCATCTAAACCTATGATATAGGACATCATAGCAAAAAAAAAGGTATGCATCAATACTTTGAATGTACTGGCATGCTAAGTGAGGTAGGCTAATATTCATGGTTTCATATGCATGAACAATATTGACTGAAAAACATGAGTATAACTGAATGAGAGTACTTATATGAAATACATAAACTATAACTGAGGTCATGGTAACACTGGGTACTGCATTCAGAATTACTGGTTTACTGATATCTGAGTTTATTGATACTATATTACTATTAATTGAGTGACTGTATCAGACAATCCTAATTCTATGGAACTATTTTGAGTCCGTACTGAACTGAGTAACTGTGTCTCACAGTCCTAATTTCTGTAGAACTGAACTTACTTCTATTCTAAAGACTGAAACTAAGACTGTGAGAGGTAATCATCTAACTGATATGCCCCTTTCTGAATGAATTGGGGTCCAACCTATAACCCCAGTAAGAAGGGTATCAGTACCATGCTAGGGGTAAAGACAAGCTGAGTTACCCTCATCTGGCAAGTGCTCTGAATGAGAACTGTGGTACCCTCAACTGGTAGGTAGGACACTTCATCAACCATCAACTAGCACGTTGATGTCTCAATCTGTGCTGGCTATGTAGCTCTGGAACACAAGGACTACTTCTAGGGATCACACCCTCTGCTGGCAGGTGAGTCCCCATCCTTGGGTTTACTCGGTGTTGAATCCTACTCCCAACTTAATAGACACTGGACTGAATTCTAAACTATTCTAGGTTGGATTGATCTATTACTGATTTATACTGTCTAACTGAACTAAATTGAGTTCTCTGGATTCTGCTAACTGACGGAATACTACTGAATTCTGTTAACTAACTAAACTTTACTGGGTTCTAAACTGATTACTAAACTACTGATCATAATACTACCAAGTCTATTTTTTAGCTACTATAGCTCTAGGTAAACAACTACATTTTTAGGTATTAAATACCCCCAGGACGCGATAACATAGACTATAAGACATAGCACAATCTTGACACATGATAACTAATTACTTGATCACCATTCATTCATTGAAGTATTTTGACACATACTTGCATAACATGAACTTGTATACATGCTAATTTGATGGGACTTAACTATTCAACTTACATAAACAATCCACCAAATACTTGGAAGGCATAGTATAAGCACACAATACTAAACAACATGTGGACATTACAATTTCAAATACCAAATTCATAATTCAAAGGTTTTAACATAAATTCTCATGATTCAAACACATAATAAACAATTTCATACAAATCTTGCAACTAATATGGATTAGGAACTCCATTAACTTGGAATCATAATCACATTCAAACCCAACCATGAAATTAATCAAACTCATGACCTTGTAGTAAAAAAGGTTACTTGAACTCCAAGGGTGGAAGGAAACCTTGGATGAACACTTGACATACCTCAATGCCTGTTTTCTTGAAGATTGGTTGTGTAATCCTTGGGAATTGAATCTTGTGTTGATAGCCCTAAGATTTTTTCTTTAATGATTTTGAGAGAAAAGATTGTAATTTGCTTTGTCAGGGCTGAATTTTGTGTTTTAGGGGCTAATTCGAAATGGGGAAATGTCCCAAATACCCCCTCTAGATGTTGTTTTACAAAAACAACAACAAACCCAGTGTATTCCCAAAAAGTAGGGTCTGGGAAGGGTAAGATGTACGCATTACATACCGTTACCTCCAAAGAAGAAAAGAGGTTGTTTTCGATAGAACCCCGGCTTAGGATAAAGAATAGTAAACAAGGGTATGTATGACATAAAAGAAAGGGCATAAGAAATAATAAAATATAAATCAGAGAAATACAAAATATGGGTGATAAGTTAACACGAAATAAGTAAATAAGAACTAAGGAATTATGAATGGGGCACCCACCTAGAAGTAACAAACACACACCTTTGGACGTTGTTTTAATTACTGAAAAGCATGCCCAGTGACCTGCAGACCGATGCATCGCATTGATGGAGTCAATGCTATGGACGACGTGCCACGTCGAGTCTATGTCGGCTCACTAGAATTTGCACGAGGAGCTGGGGAAAAATATTTATCGATCCGATGGGCGACGCGGCACGTCGAGATCGCGTTGGTCCATTAGTTTGGACTTCCAAACGTACCTCAAACGATGTCCCAAAAATTTGAAACTTGTCCGAGAACACCTACTAATATTCCTGATCATGAATTAACCTAAAATTGATATTTAAAGGTCATAAAAGTTGTGAAAAAGGATCGCCATCTTACGAAGGCTAAAATAACTCTAAGTATGAACACTTAGCTGAATTTTTCTAAGTTTTGGACCCCTTACTAGCTTTTATAGGACTGAATCAAGCTTAGGATTTTGTGGGGTCTTACAATATCTACCCCTTGGGAACATTCATCCTCGAATAAGACTGACTAAGCTAAGTATAATGACAGACTGAATTTGGATATGAGATATGTACAACTGAAGCATGATTTCATGATTGAAATTACTAATAAACTAAAATTTTATACTTAACATACATATCTGATGCATGAGTACATAGCTGAACATGATTCATGAATACAGGACTGGGCTTGTTAATAAACGTAGTTTGTCATGCTGAACATGCATATCTGATGCATGAAGACACAACTGAATATGCAATGGTAACTGGTACCAAGTCTATAGAGGAAAATCTGAGCATGGAACTGAGTAAGTTCAAGGAAAAATTGTTACCTTGGGTTGAGTCTGAGTTTGCGGGGAAGAGGTGAGGATACTTGGATCGTATATCTTCCAATGCTTCCCAAATAGCTCCCTCAACTGACTGGTTCCGTCAAAGAACTTAGACTAGAGGGATTTTATTATTCCTCAGTCTGCGAATCTGATAGTTAAGGATTTCGATTGGAATCTCCTTATAAGAGAGGTTGTTCTTAACTTATATACCCCCTACAGGTACAACAATTGTTGGGTCACCTATGAATTTATTTAGCAAGGAGACATGGAACACTGGATGGACTGAAGCTAATTCTGAAGGCAACTCAAGCTCGTAAGCTACCTTTCTGAAATGGATGAGAATTCGGTAAGGAACATTATATCGGAGATTAAGCTTCCCTTTCTTGCCAAACCTCCTCACTACTTTCATAGGAGAGATCTTCAAATACACATAATCACCAATCTCAAACTCGAGATCCTTTCTCCACACATCTGCGTATGATTTATGTTGGCTCTAAGCTATCTTAAGTCTTTCCCTGATAAACTAAACCTTCTCTAAGGTGTAAAACAACAAGTCAGGCCCTACCACTACAACCTCTCCAACTTCAAACCAACCAATGGGAGGCCTATATCTCTTCCCATAGAGAACCTCAAATAAAGCTGTTTGAATACTGGAATGATAGTTGTTGTTATATGCGAACTCAATCAAAGGTAAGTGGTCATCCCAACTATCTTTAAAGTCTATCACACACGCTCGTAGAATATCCTCTAAAGTTTGTATATTCCTTTATGCTTGACCATTTTTCTAAGGGTGAAAGGTTGTACTATGGTAAACTTGGGTACCAAGACCCATCTAAAATGCCTTCCAGATATAAGAGGTAAAATGCATACCTCTATTTGAGATAATAGATAATGGAACTCCATCCAATCTGACCAACTCTCTGACATAGAGTTTGGAAGAGTCCTCAGCTAAAAAAGAGGTATGGATTAGTAGGAAATGAGCTGATTTGGTCATCCTGTCTATAATGACCCAGACTTAACCATGCAAACAATGAGTATGAGGCAAACCCATTACAAAATCCATGTTTACCTCCTCCTACTTCTAAGTGGGGATACTGAACTCCTACATAGCAACACTAGGCCTCTGATGCTCAATCTTAACCTGCTGACATGTTAAGCACTTGGCTACAAACTTTGCAATATCTCTCTTCATCCCACTCCACTAATAGATCTCCCACAAATCATGGTACATCTTAGTGGCCCCTGGATGAATAGAGTAATGCGCACCATGCGATTCTGCAAAAATCCGTTGTCTTAGGTAATATACAACTGGCACATATAGTTGACCCTAACAATGCAGAACACTATTTCCCCTTTTAGAGAAAACCTCTATTTTATGATCTCTGATTGATTCTTTCAACTTAACTAGACTGGGATCCCTATCCTGCTTTTCCTTTACTTCGGAAACCAAGGATGATTCTGAACTATTCTGCACCCATAACTACCTTCTAATGAATTGACTAAGTGAACACCTAGTCAGTCAAGCTAATGAACTTCCTGAGCTAACTTCTTCTTACCAACATCCACCTAAGCAATACTACCCATAGACATCCTACTAAGAGCATCAGCCACTACATTGGCCTTACATTGATAATACAGAACAATCATGTTGTAGTCTTTCAACAACTCCAACCACCTTCTCTAATAGAGGTTTAGGTCTTTCTGAGAGAATACATAGTGTAGGCTCTTATGGTCAATAAAGACATCAATGTGCACTCTATATAAATAGTGCCTCCAAATATTTAGGGCAAATACTGCTACTTCTAACTCAAGATCATGAGTTGTATAGTTCTTTTCATGGGGCTTAAGCTGTCTAGAGGAAGAGGCTAGTGCAGGCTCTTATGGTCAGTGAACAAATTAACGTGCACTCCATATAAATAGTGCATCCAAATATTTAAGGAAAATACTACTACTGCTAACTCAAGATCATGAGTTGTATAGTTCTTTTCATGGGGCTTAAGATATCTAGAGGAACAGGATGTAACCCTACCTCTTGTCATCCACACACACCCCAAACCAACTTTGGAAGTATCACAATACACATCAAAGCCATCTGAACCATCTGGTAGCATCAAAATTAGGGTTGTAGTGAGTAGAGTCTTCAACTCCTAAAAGCTCTTCTCAATAGAATCTGACCATTGAAATTTGACCTTCTTCTGAGTTAATCTGTACATAGGGGATGCAATACACCAAAATCCCTCAAAAAACCATCGGTAATAGCTAGCCAAACCCAAGAAAGTCTGGATATCTGATGGAGAGATAGGTCTAGGCTAGTTTCTCACTACTTCAATCTTTTGGGGATCAACTCTAATTCTATCACCGAAAATAATATGGCCGAGAAAGGCTACTGACCTTAGCCAAAATTTGCACTTACTAAATTTGGCAAAAATTTGATGGTTTCTAAGTATCTGTAATACTATTCTAAGATGGTATGCCTGATCATGCTCACTGTGGGAGTAGACAAGGATGTCATCTATGAAGACTATGATGAACATGTCCAAGTACTACTTGAACACACGGTTCATCAAGTCCATGAAAGCTGCTAGGTCATTAGTAAGACCAAATGACATGACTAAGAATTCAAAGTGACCATACCGAGTTCTGAAAGTAATTTTCGGAATGTCACATTCTCTGACTCTAAGGTGATGATATCCTGATCTAAGGTCTATCTTAGAAAAGTAACTAGCATAATAAAGTTTATCAAACAAGTCATCAATTTTGGAAAGTGGGTACTTGTTATTGATCGTGACTTTATTTAGCTGACGATAGTCTATACATATTTTGATAGAACTTTTTTCTTATGCACGAATAGAATTGGTGCACCCCATAGAGACACTCTAGGTCTGATGAATCCCTTATTAGGAGATCTTTCAACTATTCTTTTAATTCTTTGAGTTATGCTAGAGCTATTATTTATGGTAGGATAGAGATAGCCTGAGTATCTGCAAAAAGGTCTATTCAGAAGTCAACTTCCATTTTGGGAGGAACTCCGAGAAGATCTTCGAGAAATACATCTGGGAATTCATATGATACTGACACTAATTCAATACTAAGGGTTTCTGAACTAGAGTCTTGGACTCAAATGAGGTGGTAGACACATCCCTTAGATATTAATTTCTTTGCCCTAAGGTATGAAATAAGATGACCCCTAAATACTGAAGTACTACCCCTTCATTCTAGAACAGGCTCATTCAAAAACTGAAACTGGACAATTCTATTTCTGCAGTGAACTGAGACATAGCATGAATGAAGCCAATCCATGCTAATAATGACATCAAAATTTGTCATCTCTAATTCTACTAAGTCAGTTGAAGTGACTTATAAAGATACCATAACTAGACAGTTCCTGTATACCCACTGGGCTATGATGGATTTGCCCACTGGGGTAGAGATTGAGAAAGGCTCTGCTAGGATTTTAGGACTAACTCCAAACAACTATATATAGACTTACAAAGGATAAAGAAGCTCCTGGATCTAGCAAAGCATAAACATGTAAATAATAAACTTGTAACGTACCAGTGACCATATTAAGAGAACTTTCCTGATCTTGTTGGGACTTAAGGGCGTAGAGTCTATTTTAGCATTGCCCTCTGGTAGCACTGGAAGCAGCATCCTACTGATTTGAGAGACCAAACTGAGCTGAGAGATGGTTATGCTGACCCTGGGAACCTGAATGGGATAATTTCTAACTCTAGCTTGCCATACCTGAAACACACATCACTGCCAGCCCTACAGATACCCTGGTGGTTTCTGCCATATTTCTGGCATAAGGGATTGGTTCTGGGGATGATGAAACTACCCTAAGTATTAGGTACTGGTGGACTATCTCTGTTACCATCTCTGAATTTCGTCACTTGAGCACTGGCTGAAGATGGAGCTGGAACTGAGGATTTCAGGAAGAACTAAAAATGATTTCGACCCTCTGACCTAGGATTAGTGAAGTTGAAACTGCCTATTCTTGCTCTCTTGTTCTCCCTTTCCTTCTCCCTATTCTTAGCCTCCTCTATCTGCTGATCATGGACCATGAGCCTAGATATGTCTATCTTCTTAATCAGCATTGTCATTCTACACTCCTTGACAACACTGCTAGAAACCCCAGACATAAACTTACTCATCCTGGACCTACTATCTGCTACCAATAAGGAGAGTATCTATCTAATTAAGTAAATTTAACAGAATCTTCTTTCACTGTCATGTTTCCCTGTTTTAGATTAATAAATTCTAGAACCTTTTCCTCCCACAACTTAAACGGGAAGAACCTATCCAAAAAACTAGTGGTAAACTCCTCCTACTCTATGGGCCTTGCATCTGTGGCTCTTTCTACTTTCTACTATTTAAACCATGAGTGAGCCATATTTTGCAACTGATATACAAACAACTTAGCACTCTCAAAAGTAGTCAACCCCATAATATCTATAACTTTCTGCACCTAATTAAGAAATTCCTGAGGATTCTCATCTGACTTAGACCCAGTAAAATATAGAGGGTTCATTTGGGTGAAATCCCAAATCCTAGCTGCAGTAGTATTTTCCAATGGGTTAGCTGGAACGGTAGCTGGGCATTTATTCTGGGCTACCACAGAATGAGCTAGGGTGGTAAAAGCTGCTCTGAATTCAGCGTGGGAGACATGTTCATCCAGGGGATCTGGATGGATGGGATGAGGTGTTGGCTGGTCTCTCTTTCCCCTTCCCTTTATCTTCTTTGGAGGCATATTTAATAAATGGAAGAGAAATTTGGATTAGACAGAGAGTGTAACTTGAGTTTGTGCTCACTCGCACAACATGATTACTGAAAAAAAAGGAAGCTTTTCCTAAAACATCTAATAGCCTTCTGTCCATAAGTGTGGCGCGCTACACACCCATGCACAAGATTCTACTAGATGCAGCTTTCAGACATCCTAGGACTCCATTGAACCTTAGTCTCTGATACCAAGTTTGTAACGCCCCGAGTATGTACCCCGGGCGCTATACGATGCTAATAGTCTCAAAGGACCACAAGCAAACCCATGACTGGTTCCTGCTGCATTAGCTGAATAACAAAACTATAATTATGCAGAATTTAGGCGGAAACTTCCATAAGGTTCAAAGATGTAAATAAATACTGAGTATGATACATCAATACCAAAACTGAACATCTGTCAATAAATACTCTATGTGTGAAAAACTACTATTGTCTGAACAAGGAGTTGATGGGAAAAGTCCCCAACTAACTCTAACTAATAAAATAAATTGAGTACTAAAATACTGGAATAATAATCTATCCTTGAACAATCAGGACTCACCACTAGTCTGTTTCTGATGGATCGAGCTGCTAATTATGATCGGGAGCCCGTGTGTCTGAACCTATGATATAAGACATCATAGCACAAAAGAAAAGTATGCACCAGTACTTTGAATGTATAGTTATTATAAGTGAGGTAGGCTAAGATGCATGGGTTCATATACATGAACAATACTAACTGAATAACATGAGTATAATTGAATAAGAGTACATACATAAAATATATAAACTATTAATGAGGTCATGGCTACATTGGATAATGTTTTTAGAATCACTGGTTTACTGATATCTGAGTTTACAATACTATATTATTGTTAACTGTGTGACTGTATCTGATAGTCCTAATTCTGTGGAACTACTCTAAGTTCCATACTGAGAGGAGTGATTGTGTCTGACAGTCTGGAATTTTGTAGAACTAAAATAAGTTCTATTCTGAAGACTAAAACTGAGAATGTGGGACGTAATCATCTAACTAACATTCCCCTTTCTTAATGAATTGGGATCCAACCTGTAACCCTAGTTGGAAGGGTGTTAGTACCGTGCTAGGGGTAAAGACAAGCTGAGTCACCCTCATCTAGTAGGTGCTATTAATAAGAATGGTGGCACCCTCAACTTCCAGGTAGGACACCTCATCAACCTTCAACTGGCAGGTTTATGTCTCAACCTATGCTGGCTACGTAGTTCTGGAATATAAGAACTTCTTCTAAGGATCACACCTTCTGATGGCAAGTGAGTCCCTATCCTTGGGTTCACTCGGTGTTGAATCCTACTCCTAACGGAATAGACACTGGACTGAATTCAAAACTATGCTAGGATGGACTGATCTATTAATATTTATATTGTCTGACTGAACTGAACTGAGTTCTCAAGATTCCGCTAACTGATGAAATACATCTAAATTCTGTTAACTGACTGAACTCTACTGGGTTCTGAACTTATTACTAAACTACTAATCATGATACTTTCGAGTATATTCTATAGCTACTATAGCTCTAGGTAAACAACTAGATTTTTGGGTATTAAATACCCCCAGGATACGATAGCATAGACTATAAGACATAGCACAATCTTTACACATGATAACTAATTACTTGATCACCATTCATTCATTGAAGCATTTTGACAAACACTTGCATAACATGAACTTATATACATGTTAATATGATGGGACTTAGCTATTCAACTCACATTAACAATCCACCAAACACTTGGAGGGCATAGTCTATACACAAAACACTAAACAACATTGGGTCATTATAATTTCAAATAAAAAATTCATAATTCAAAGGTTTTAATAGGAATTATCGTGATGCAAACACATATATTAAATAATTTCATACAAATCTTCCAACTAATCATGGATTAGGAACTCCAGTAGCAAGAAAATTATGATCAGATTCAAACTCAACCATGAAATTTAACAAACTCATAAACTTGTAGTGAAAAGGGTTTCTTGAACTCCAAGGGTGGAAGGAAACACTTGGATGAACACTTGACATACCTCAGTGCCTGGATTCTTGAAGATTGGTGGTGCAATTCTTAGAAATTGAATCTTGGGTTAATAGCCCTAGGGTTTGTTCTTGAATAATTTTTATAGAAAAGAGTCTAATTTTCTTTGTAAGGTCTGAAATTTGTGCTTTAGGGGCTAATTTAAAATGGGTAAATGTCCTAAATACCCCATTAGTCACTATTTTAATTATTGAAAAACGTGCCCAGCGATGCACAGACGAACGCATCATGTAGATAGGGTCGATGCTATGGTCGACGCGCCGCGTCAAGTCTGTGTCAGTTCACTAGAATTTTCACTAGAAGATGAGGAAAAATATTCATGAATGCGATGGGTGATGCATCTTGTCGATATTGCATCGATCCCCTAGTTTGGACTTCCAAACGTACTTCATACGAAGTCCGAATAATCTCAAACTTGTCCAAGAACTCCTACTGACATTTCTGATCATGAATTAACCTAAAAATCAATATTTAAAGGTCATAAGGGTCATGAAAAAGGATCTCCAACTTACGAAGGCTAAAATAACTCTAAGTATGAACACATCGCTGAATTTTTCTAAGTCTGGGACCCTTTACTAGCTTTTACAAGACTGAATCAAGCATAGGATTTTGCGGGGTCTTACAATGACAACTTCCTGCACTACATGGGGATACAACATTCGAAGAGGGTTCACAAGGAATACTCTAGAATGTAACTCAAGGATAAGGATAACATAATTTCATGATCATTAGTTACAAATTCAATGTACAAAATCAAATGCATATACATAGATATATCCCATGTCGGAATAAGGAATATGGCTTAATATTCATTTCAAAACTTTAGCCCAAATTGTGTAGATGAATCATCATAACATGTACCCACAGGCTATATAGGCCCCAACTCTCACCCCCTGGTCGAGCACCAATATGTGTAGCTGTACGAACCCTAGAACAATATCGTATATATGCACGGGGAACTCAAACCTCCCAACCATATACTAAGGTGACTTTAGCACCCGATCATGTAATGATTTATGGGGACTCAAACCTCCCTAATCACAAAATAATAATGAGGGGTACTCTAATCTCCCTAGTCATTTTGACCCTTGCGTCGGCAAAGATGGTTTCCAGTATCGGTTACTCGGACCTCCAATTTTATGACTCATCTACAAAACCCCCATTAAAGACTAATTAAAACATTTATCACACAATCTCATTCATTGAATCACAATACATATTTAGTCATACATTATTGGTATCGTCATACCAACTACACTGGCAAGGTAATAACAACATGCCAAAAAAATTTCCATTAACTTGGGGAAAATAACTCCCTTTTTTCATTAATACAAGGTGGGGGAACACCAACTCCCTTTATTTATTAAATCACACCATTGTATTTCAATTACCTGTTTTTATCATGCAATAGTTCAAGACTAGTTCAATTTTACAAATTCCCACATTTCTCATAATTAAAAACTAATTTCACATTATGGGATTGGGGTCATAACCACTTCAAGAGTCACAAGTTTGGGAAAATCACAATACCCTAGTTCATCCACCATACCCATGTACCTACAAGTTCAAAACCATAATTTAAAGTATGAAGAATCATATGTAAAGCATGAGAAACATTGTTCAATTTATAAACATTTAAAATCACCAACCCTTATTTTAAAACCTACATAAAAAACTCATGAAACTTACTTTAAACATATGCTTTTAACAAATTAATAATAAGGGAAGAGTAACATGCCTTAAACACCAAGAAATTTGGAGAGGAATCAACTCTTGAGCCCTTAGATAACCAACTAGATAAAAACCTTGCTTAACTTGATTAAAGGAATTTAAACAGACTTTTAGAGTGTTTGAGAATTTACATAGATCTCTTTTTGAGTTCTAATGACTTTCTAATGGGTTTATAAGACTTGGCTTTCAATTTGGGTAAGAGCGGAAATATACAGATTGCCCTTAACTTAATAGTTGGAAAAGTGTCATCATTGACTACAGGATAACTAGTGACTCATAGCCACTTTTTATGACATTTAACCATGATTCGTGACCAAGATAGTCTCTAGGACCCCTACACATTGTTGATTCTACCACTCACTAGTACCACTTTTAATGAGACCCTACAACTCATAGGTGCAATCTTAGTCAAAATAAACCCATTTGGATAGACACTGGACATCCTATGACATGCACCCAATGACTCGTAACAAGTCCTTACGACTCATAGTGAGCCTAGAGTACTCAGAGTAGACCTTAGCCACTTATTTGTTTTACTATGCTAATTCTATCCCAATGACTTATCATGAGTCATTACAACTCGTGTCCCCAATTCATACCCATCAACTCAAGCACCATTTAATGCAAACCTTATGACAACGCTCACTTGACCCATCAAGACATATTATGACTTAACTAGGACAAAAAACTTAATACTCAAAAAAATTTTGAGGACCAAGAACCCAAGGCATTCCATATTCCCCCACTTATTATCATTCATCCACCAATGATAGGACAATAAATTTATTATCATGTTTTGATTCCACATACCTACACTCTTACCTTTAATAAAGACAGAACAAAATGCAAAAGAAATCACCTTTTTCATTAAAAAATAAAGATACCTTAAGCACGATTATCCAGAGAGAAAAATAAGAATGGATACTTGCATTTAATGTCCTCTTCGGCCTCCCACATAGCTTTATCAACCTATTGGTTCCTCCAAAATCCTTAACCAAAGCCATATCCTTCGTCCGCAATCGACAGACTTGTTGATCTAAAATCTCAACTGGGACCTCCTCATAGGGCAAGGAATCCAAAATACCCACCTCTTCTAAAGTAACAACCGTCGAAGGATCAACCACATATTTTCTCAATATTAAAACATAAAACACCGAATGAACGGAGCTTAAAATGGAAGACAACTCTAATTCATAGTCAATATTACCAACACTCTTAAAGAACAAGTACAGAAAAACATAATGGTTACTAATCGTACCCTTCTTACCGAACTGCATCACTCTTTTCATGGGAGACACCTTTAAGAACACCCAATCACCAACACTAAATTCCAATTCCCTTCACCTTATATCAACGTAGGACTTTTGGTGACTTTGGGTAGCCTGAAGTCTATCCCGAATCACCTTTACCTTCTCCATGTCTTGGTAAACCAAATAAGGTCCAAATAACTTATTTTCACCAACTTCAAACCACCCAATAGGATACCTATACCTTCTACCATATAAGGCCTCATACGGAACCATACCAATGCTAGAGTAATAAATATTGATGTAGGCGAATACTATGAGAGGTAGGTGGTTAATCCAACAACCCCTAAAATCATACACACAATTCCAAAGCATGTCTTCTAGGACATAAATCATCTTTTTCTTTTTCCCATCTGTCAGTAGGTGGAAAACTATGTTAAGGGTCAGCTTAGTACCCAAACCTCACTAGAATGACCTCCAAAAGTGAGATAAGAACTGAGTACCCCAATCAGATATGATGGAAACTGGAGTACCATGCAACTTTATGATCTTTTAAACTACCAGAATGGCATAATACTTAGAAGAGAAATTTTCCTTTACTGGCAATAAGTGAGCAGACTTAGTCATGGTTTGGTCTATGGTTTGTCTTACCTACTAGTAGGTTAAAGTAGGTACAATTATGACTTGGGAAATTAGGTTATGAAAAATTGGTATCAGAGCCTAGGTTTACTAGTATTGTTGGTAAAAGAGCAAGTGTCTAATAGAGTCTCACGGATTGTAATAATGACCTTTGTTTCTTCTCATTTGGAGGCTATATTGTATTCTTAAGATATATTCACTTCCTTAACTCATTTTGTGCTAAGAGTCTATGTTGTTTTCTAAGATTCTTTTGGTTTCACTTTTTTTAAAATGTCTAGGATGCGAGCTACTTCTATGAGAGATGAGGACCCTAAATCGATAACTAGATATCGTTCTGGGGTACGTGGATGTCCTAAATACTAAGGACAACTAACATATTCTACATCATCTAGAGATTAGGTTGGGAGACTTTACGAAACCCTATTATTGCTCCCGACTAGAGATTTCTTCACCCTAACCAGAGTTTGGCCAGGGGGCATCCCAGGCTCATCTAGGGTATATTTCTTTTTCATTTCTCAAGGATGTTCTAGTTTTGATTTTTGTTTAGGTTGGTGATGCACTGTCAGATGTTTCTCAGTCTCCATATAAAAGAGGTATTAAGGATGGGGTACTGCCTTAAGTTATGGCTCTCAGAGTTAAGATCCCTCCAGTGATGGTATTTAGTTAGTCAATAGTTCCCTAGCTTGTTATATCTATCGTGGAGCAAAATATGTTGGGTAGATTCTTGAGATTGACTCTGACTAGGTTTTTTGGGGCTTAAAGTGGAGATGCATATGAATTCTTTGTTGCTTGTGAGGATGGGCTCCATAATTTAGGCCTAGTAGAGACTCATGGAGTCAACTATACTACTTTGAATTTATATATGGTAGCTCAACATTTGTTGAGGGTTGATCTTGATTCCAGGCCAACTGGATCTCCCCCATTGACACAGAGTTAGTTTTCTAAGGTTTTAATAGAGAAGTATATTCCTCATAGCCTTAGATATTATATGAGAGACTAGTTCTCAATATTAGAGTAGGGTTCTATGACCATTTTGGAGTATGAGGCTCAGTTTTATGAGTTGACCAGACAAGCTACATCTAACTTATCAATCGAGTATGAGTGAATTTTGTATTTTATTTATTGATTAAAACTTTATCTTTTTATAGATTCACAGAGTTTGGTTGCATCTGTTACATTTTTAATTAAGGTTACTAATCATTCTCAAATTATAGAAGAGATGCACCACAAGTCCCAATGGGATGCGATAAGAGCCAAAATGGCTCATGGATTAGAGATTGTAGTTCTCATGGTAGTTACCTTCCATGCATGTCTTATCAATATCATGGTTAGTTGAGTCTACTCATCCCTGTCAAATATCAAATTACTGATAAATGCCAGCTTAGTTATAGTAATCATCCTGGATAAAGTACTAGTCAACCTTCAAGAGGTTTATATTCTTGGTTTTTTAGCCAAAGTTTTTATTCCAAATCAGTTAAATAATTTGGGTACAGTGTAGTGCTTTAGGTATGTTGTGATTATAGGGTAATCGGTCGTATCTCTAAAGAGTGTCCTAGTCATGGGGTATTTATACCTACTTCTTTGAGAGTTCTACCAATTACGGCGGTACTACCCACTACTAGAGGTGTTATGTAGGGTTATTATGGTGGTCCCTAAGGTTTTCATGGAGTTCATAAGGTAGGTAAGATAGGTGATTGGTCAGGTGCCCATCTAGGTGGTAGGCGAGGTCATTTATATGTTATACCAGATACACCAAAGGTACAATCTTTGGGTACAATTTATTACAGGTATAATCTCATTATGCTATAAACTAGATTTTTCTTTATTTGATCTGGGATCTACTTGTTCTTATGTGTATTCTTATTATGCACATCAGCTAGGTTTTCTTGGGATTTTTTAATTGTCATGTTATGTATGTCTACTCTTGTGGGTAATTTTTTATAGTGGATTTGAATTATAGATCATGTGTTGTGATTATTTAAGAGTTTGATACTTTTGTGATCTTATTGTGTTAGATATGGTGGATTTTGATGTGATTCAGGGCACATTCTAGTTATCCCCCAATCATTCGGTCTTGGATTATTTTGCCAAGATCATTATCATAGCCATATCTGACAAACCCTCGATTGTGTGGAAGGGATCTTTTAGCCAAAAACCGATGGTAATTATTTTTTATTTGGGCTATGAGACTTATATTGAGGGGTTGTAAGTCTTACATCTCTTATATTTCTGATGTTAGTGCAGAGAGTCGTTTGCTTGACTCTATTTCTATATTCTGTGATTTTCCTGATATTTATCCTATCAATATACTTGGTCTCCCTCTTGAGTGCGATATTGAGTTAATTATTGATCTTCAGCCAGGAACCTAACCTACTTCTATGGAACCTTATTGTATGGGTCTTGCCAAGCTTAAGGAGCCAAATTCTCTTCTTCAAGATCTTTTGGGTAAGGGTTTTATTAGATCGAGTATTTTGCCTTAGGGTGCTCTTGTCTTTTTGTGAAGAGTAAAGATGGATCCTTGCATATGTGTATAGATTATAGGTATCTTAATAAGGCGATGGTGAAATATAGGTATTGTATGTTTTGTATTGATGACTTATTTGACCAGCTCTAAAGAGCAGCGGTGTTCTCTAAGATTTACTTGAGATTCGGCTACCGTCGATTAAGGATTTAGGCTGGGGACATCCAAAAGACAACCTTTAGTACTCTCTATGGTCATTAGAATTCCTAGTGATATCCTTTGGGTTAAACAATGCCCAAACTATATTCATGGATTTAATTAATCGTGTGCTCAATTCTTATTGGGACTCTTTCATGATCGTGCTCATTGATGACATTTTTATGTATTCAAGCAGTAGGTAAGAGCATCTGTAATATTTGAGTATTATGCTATAGACTTTGAAAAATCATAGGTTTTTTTCCAAATTCTAAAAGTGTGAGTTTTGGCTCGAGTCGGTGACATTCTTAGGACATATGGTATCTTTGGATGGGATTATAGTAGACCCAGTAAAGATTAAGGTTATTCGTGATTGGTCCAGGTGTACATCTCTGTCTGAGGTTCATAACTTTATTGGTTTGGCGTAATGACTTAATTATTGGTGAATTTTGTAAATTATTTATTTCTATGTGATTTGACCATTTAACCCCTTCCCGTGGTTTCTTTATGGTATTTATGGTGTGTGGGGATGATTGGTATAGTTCCCAGTGCAGTTTGGTATGATTTGTGCATGTTTATCATTTTTGGTGGTTAAAAAGGTTTTATAATTAACTTTGATAAATATTTATTTTTTATTCATCTGATAGCAAAACATTTACGTATTTGGGTTGGTAACATGGTTGGTGAGGTTTTACAGCTTTAATAACTCATTTTAACCCTTGGTTTTGAAATTTGATTTTAGGGGTCAATTTTGTGAAATCAATTTTTTTCTTAAAATCTGATATCATTAGTGAGGGTAGAGTGTCGAATTTCATCTAATAGCATAGTTTATTTGCATTCTCGAGATTTCAAATAAATCTTGAGGGATCCTAGAAACTTAGAATTCTCTAAATCTATAGCTAATACACCACTCAGTTAGTGCATCCGCTTAATACATTTTGGTCTCTTAGGTGTTTGGTCTTGACAACTAAAGTGTCACTTAAGCAAAAATCGGATCTCTTGAGTGATTTTCGTTTAAGTGCCAGTAGGGTCTCTTATCCGAAACCTACTAACCAAGCGAGTATAGCGAAAGAGACATATGGTCAGTTAATTGATTTCCGTTTAAGAGACACAGTGTTCACTTAAGTGATGCCTTGATCTTTTAAAATTATTGCAATTATTTTTGTTCGATTCTTTTCATCTAAATCTTGTTAAAAATTGATTTCAAAAGTTAAATTTGGGGATTTTGGCTCAAAAGGCCTAAATTAGTAATTCTTCGATTTAAACCCCAATTTCAAATCATTTTTACTTGGGTTTTCTTCTATGGATTTCTTTAATTGTGAGGAATATATTTTTGAATTAAAATTTTAGTTTTACTCTTTTTTTTTGGAAATCAATTTTGGGGGTCCATTTTTACCCGACCTAGAATCGTTGGCTTACTCTTGATGCTTATACCCTATATTTGTATGTTTTAGTTGATTGTGGGTCTATTTGTGAGGAGGAAGCTCTGTATAGAATGATTTTTGGACCGGATTTTGGTATTCGAGGTAGGTTATGGCTTAACTTTCTTCAGAACGGGTTGGGTAGTTAATATTGGTATGAAATCATGTAATTGTTGTGGGAACTAATCATGAAAATGGCTTTATCATTGTGTTGTGCCTACGTGGGGGCCTTATATTGTGGTTTGGTGGTTTTGAGACATTATTTTCTATGTGAGACCGCGTCGGGTCTTATATAATGTTGTTGGCCTTTTGTATATATATTTAGCCATACTTTCTTAGGTGAAAAAGCCTAAGTTGGAATTTATGTGGTATTAAATGGAATATTTATTGTATACTCTACTTTATTGGTTTACAGACTATACTGGATTCATTGATGGTTTGCATATTGAGTCAATTTTGGCTCACATGGTTAGTATATTGGTTGGATTTTGAAATTCTCATTCTGGTTGGTTATGAGCATTACATGCTTATATCTTATATATTCATGAAACATTGGTACCACAATGGAAATACTGAAAATACTGAATTTTTCTGGCATAAAATGTGACATCTTTAAAAACCCTCTATCAATGAATGTGCTGGAGAGGAGTTATGGCTACTAGATATCGGATTGTATATGAGTTGATGAACCCCCCATAGGTCCTACTTTTGGAGAATTTCTCGGTAAGTGTATACGGAGGTTGTGTGACAACCTCGTGTATCATATCCTCATCATCATTATGTTCATTGCATTACATTGTGTACATTCTGAGTTTTATTTTCGTTCTTAATCAATATCTATTCATTTGGGCTTTTTATTGTTCTTGTATTTTGGTATATGTTTATATTGTTGAACTATTAGTAGAGATGATGTGGTTTACCATTTAGGACATTTTTCCATAGTGTATATTTTATATGCTTTATTTTCTACTTTACTTAGTTGGCTTATGATACCTATTGAGTACAAGTGGACTGTAGTCATCCCTACTACACCCTATCGGTACATATATAAGTACTAGTGCACCACACAATAGTTGTTCAAGGAGGTATTTGGAGTACTTTTGAGGTAGTTGTCGGTCTATGCTTTCAGAGTTAATCTACTATCTCCTCTTGTTCAGATTATTACTTATTTCATATTCAAAGAAAATTATGATCCTTTTTGAATATCAGTTGTATATTTTTAACATTCGATATGTATTTAGTTGGTTCTTACACTATGACACCAGGTTTTGGGATATTTTCATGGTATATTTGGTTATGTATTTCCTATAATTTATTTGATATGTGTGATTTGACTCTATTATAGATGTCTTTTCTTGGGTTTTGGTATTGTTTTCTTATTTTATATCAGTTTGGGTAATAGGCTTACTTGTCAAGGCTTTCCATGACAAGTGTCATAATCACCCTTGATTTTTGGGTCCTGACATTTGGCTAGTTACTACAGGCAATTCATTGAGTGATTTACTACTAGTGCAGCACAGATGACGAAATTGACCCAAAAGAAAGTTCTAAATTGACCCAAAAGAAAGTTCCTTTCAAATGGTCTAAGAGTGTGAGTTGAGCTTTTTGAAGCTCATTATTTTTCTCACTTTATCTACTATATTGGCTATTCCTATTAAGCTAAGGGATTTACCGTATATTGTGATGCTTCTGGCATTAGTTTGGGTTGTCTATTGATGCAGCTGGTCGGAGTTATTGCGTATGCATCAAGGCAGGTGATAGACCATGAGTGCAACTACCCCACTCATGATTTTGAGTTGATGGCATTAGTTTGGGATGTCTGTTGATGTAGCTGGTCCGAGTTATTGCTTATGCATCAAGGCAGGTGATAGTGCATGAGTGTAACTACCCCACTAATGATTTGGAGTTGGTGGGGGTAGGTTTTATGCTTAAGATTTGGAGGCATTATTATATGGCATGCATTGTGAGATCTACATAGATCATCATAGTCATCAACATCTTAAGACCCAAAGAGAGCTTAATTCAATTCAACGCAGATCGATGAAGTTGCTGAAGGATTATGACATTTATATTATATATCATTCTGGCAAGGCGAACGTGGTGGATGATGCCTTAAGATAGAAGGTGGTGAATATGGGTATCTTGGCTTCTTTTTCAATTTTTGAGAGGTCATTTTCTTAGGAGATCCAATCCTTATCCAACATGATGGTGCAACTTGATGTCTAAAACTCAGGAGGATACTGGCTAGTTTTGAGGTTAAGAAAATTCAAAGTTAGCATTTTTAAGACAGGGGACTTTGTATCATTCTTGATCAGGTGTTGAATGGTGAGTACAAGAGGGCTACCATTAATTTTGAGGGCATTCTGAGGTATGATAGTTGCATTTGTGTATCGACGGTTGGTGACTTTATTTACTCGACATTGCAAGAGGCTCATAGGTTAAGATACTCCATTCACCCTAGTACAACTGATATGTATAAGCATTTGAGGCAGCATTCACTACTAGAAATTACCCCTATGGTGACGGTAGCAAAACCATTGCAATAGATAGTAAAACCGTTAACATAACTCTACCACAACAGTTCAGCAAGAGTTCTATATGTGGGCATTGTGATAGATCTAAGGAAACGGTTTGTGCGACGATTGGCTAAAATCGTCGCCATAGGTGAAGCTATAGCAACGGTTAGTTTTTGACTTATCAAGATGCCTCTTTTCATCAATTACAAAAGTTACTAACCATTGCAATAAATCTATTGCAACGACATTAAACTATTGCAATAGCATCTATTGCGGCGACTTTGTTATTCTGTCTCAACGCATTTTCAGTACCTATTACAACTATTTCATTAAACTATTGCAACAGTTTTATGGGTCTTTTGTGATGATTTTTTACTACTTATTGCAATAGTTTATTGATCTATTGCAACAATTGTTGCCACATGTTAATAAATTGAAAAGTTTTATATAAATAGTCACTTGTATTAATGTAATTTTTTATTTACATAGATAATAAATTATAACACAATATATATACATCACAAAACAAAATCATTCATTAATAATCTCATAATCTAAAATATGAAACAAGCTAGTAATTTAAACCCAAAAAAAATGTTAATTAAGTTCAAGTGTTAATCCTAGATTTAGATGATAAAGTAATGCAATGGTGTTCATTGTAACATCTCGCTCAATGACATCTCTTTGAGCATTGAATTATTCCTGCATTCTTTGTCGTATCCTTTCTTCTAGCTCATGCAATCTCTTCTCCACCAGTTCATCAATAATATTTGAAGACGATTCAAAATCACTTGCTTTCTATTTCAAAAGAAACTTGTGTTCATCAACAATATGACACAACCACATTTCCAAGAGACTCACAGCGGATCCAGTTGCAATAAGAAGTGTTTGATATTTAAAGGATTCCCCAACTGCACTAACACGAGTTTTTGAAGCAAGATCCTCTTTCAGTATTTCAGTACTCAAGATCAATAATTTGCCTGCAGAGATCATAAGGTTCAAAAAAGATGTAACATGGGATTTAAAGAGATGTGTTTTTCCCCAGATTTTCCACCATTATGTAAAGTTGAAAGAAGTCATGCATAACCAAATGTCTACTAATAATGCATAAATACAACAAAATTATTACCTTTCTCTGCATACCACTCAAGAAGCAATCTCTCTCCACCACTTTCAATGCACACATGAAACCCTGGGAATCCATTAGCTCCTGGTAGATAAAGGAATATCTAAGATGTTGGGAAAAAGGAATTTCTAATACAATGTCAATTACATAAGAATATATATGTCCAGAAGCTTTCTAGACTAGTTTTTTTATGACAAATTACATGAGATGACACTTAATATAATAAATTATGCTCAAATTTTTGTTCCTAACTACTTCTTTGCTAGTAGGAGAATAATCATTCTACATGAAAAAAGTCAGCAACAAGGACTCTAATTCTAATCCTATCTTTAATCTGGAGAAAGGTAATATGCATTTTCTGTAATCCTATTTTATACAAACATTTGTTCAAGTCCATACTACCAAAAACTTAAGTCATATCTAAGGAAAGAGAAACATTCCTTCAAGAAAAAGGTATGCCTTGCTAAGTCTAGGACGTTGATAAGGAGCCACATGAGGTAGAAAAAACTTTTTTTAGAAATCAGATCAAATCTAACACATTTTACTAAAAGAAGGAAAGATTGTTAGACACAAAATTAATGAGAAATATAGATAAAGAGTACATAAGTTGCAAAACAAAACAACAATTGGAGAGAGAGAGACATAGCCTACAACATTATAGAATAAGAGAGGTGTGATTGGAAACTCCAAAAGCAAAGGTGGTACAAATTTTTATGTAAATGGTAAGAGGATTAAAAGATTTTTCTTTACTAGTTGACAAACATATGTCAAATGGACATTTACAATCTTGTATATTAGCTATGAGACAGTGAATTAATGCTTTTAAGCAATTTACAAGCATACCCTGATGAAATACTAGATTATAGCACCAACATAACAGAATTTAGAGATTCTTATAGATAAAAATTAATTAGAATACTAAGATAAATCTAGTGACCAACAGTATATGATATTACGATATAACAAAATGAATGCTCCATTCTCCAAAATTATGTGACAGAGGCAGCAAACAAATAAGATTTCCAATTGAAATTAGTAAAGTCGAGAAAGAAATTTAAAATATTTACCGACTCTTTGGAGAGAATAGCCAATCCCCAGGCTTAACTCCTTATTTCGCGAATTCTCTAGTGGCATATCCCCGCAAATACATCAAAACTTGTTCAATTCATTTACAACTATTCAATAACCACACAATTTGTTCCAAAACGAGCTCAGAGACAACTAGAGAATTTTGAGGAAGATATAATTTTTTTCGTTTCATAGAATCCTAAATATTTGATATCCCAAAGAAGAAGTTTATTGCATAAATGCTTCATAGGAAATGACAAATTAAGAAACTTAGATGTCAATTCCTCTATTATAATATAGCATTTGAAGTTATAGTATCTAATCAATCAAATATATCTACAATTTCTATGCCAAGGGAAAAAATAAATTAAACTGGAATAAGCTTCAACTCATCGAAAGACATTGTATTTTGTGTCAACTAGTTATTACCATTTAAATTCCAAAGTAAATATAAATAATTAAGCCATGATCTCTTGGTCGTAGTATCTCCACACAAAAACTAGTAGGTTCTACCTTTTCAAATCACTAGCATCACATCATCCACAACCCACCTCCATTCGAGAAGTCCATGGGATCCACTATACACTTACTGCTATATTTGGTGAAGATTTTGTCCATGCTTCAAATGTGATGTCATACTTAGTAGGTAAGAACATTGTAGGACTTAACTTCTTTGTGTCCTTTTCATGCTCTTCTCTACCTCTCATGAAATTCTCCTGTCAATATCATGCAGAAATAGTATTTTGATTTATAAAACTACTCTATGGAGAAAAAAGAAAAGAGCATGGAATGCCCTCCAAAGATTGATTATTTGAATTGGTACTTACAATAATTTTATTTTTCTCCTCGGTTGAAAGTTTGCCATTAAAATCAACGATTAAAAGAGAAAAGACCCAATCATATTTTGACAATAAACGTAAGAACCTGTTCAAGATACAGAATATAAGAAATATTGACCAGCTTGCAGTTTATAATTAAATTTGTAACTGCAAGCACCACTTGAGTTTCTTCCATTTCTTATATCAAAAAAAGACTCGAATTTCAAAGGGAAAAATAGTTAGCAGAACTCAAACCAACCTCTACCAATTAACTGCTTGCAAGACTACGTTTTGATGTGATTACTGTTATATCAGTAACTTTTGTGGATCTTCTAGCCTACATGGTACAATATACAAGGAAAAAAATATTGTACTTCCACTGCCCAACCTGAGAGTGGACAGCTAATGCGTTCCACTTATTGAACAGGGTTCTATGGTCGGTCCGTGACCCCTGGATGCCGAAGGCGTCCTTGGGGTGATCTCGTAGTTCCAAGTGTCATACAGAACTGAAAAGTTTATACAGGTACAAGAAAATTTCTTTTTTTGATAACCAACACACAGGGTACAAGAAAAAATCTTATTCAAGTAGTCCTTTGGTTTTAATAATTTATTTCAAGGCCCAAGATCATATTGGGAATTTTAATTACAAAACAGATCTCACCTTCAACAATTCTTTCTTGGTCTGCATTAAGTTAAAAGTATCATGGTCAAGTGCCTTGAAGCTTTACATATTGTAGAGTCCAATATTTATTAGCAGTTAGAACTTAGAAGAAGCGTCCGCAGATATAAACTTATCTAAATATGGACCACACTTACTCTAATAAATAACATGATAAATATTCTCTCACAGTGTTCTTCAATCAAACTTGGGATAGCAAATGAAAAAAATTACACGTAGTGAAGTATAGAATAAATGCAGAATATTTTGGTGAAGTGTTGGGAGTGAAAAACTTTGGGGGTCAGTGGTTCAAAGTATTTTTTAATATAAAAACTTAAATTGGTACAGTTGTTAAATATAAAGATGTGACAGTGACCATGGCGCAATAGGCGGCATAAAACAAAAATAAATAGCAATTGGACATGATTATGGGGTAAAAACAGCACAGTCATCGATAATAAGCCAGGTGACAGAAGAATTAGTGCCTTGAATAGCCGACTGAACATACATGTGGCCCAATAAACTTGCAATGATATTAGGAATTTGATTGGATACACCAATTGTTTATGTTTTAAGGACCTAAATAATTGATAGGACCATGCAAAAATTATAATCAGAGATCAATTAGAGTTACTACATTAGTGGAAATCAGAGCTTACTATTGTTACACTACCAAGAGCCATTACCTATTTCATAAAGGAAAACCTGCTAAGAATCAGCAACACAGCCAACCGTGGCTCTACACATATGCACACTTTTAGCACCTCTACCTTCTTCCCTATAAATCATACACATAAATATATTGCCTGAATAACCACTAGATAGATTGCACAAAAGACCTACCAGATTCTTACCCTCCACCAGACAACATCAAATGCACAAAAAGTTAGCTATTTTATTCAAAGTTATAACATCCTAGTGTGTTGTGAAAGAAAAATAAGTTGCAAGTGACACATGCAAATATACACAAGGGAAAAGAAAAAGGAAGTCCATCTAAAATGAGAAAGAGCAAACATAATTTTGAAATAACTATGGAAAAGGAACACTAGTTGATACACACATGACAGTCACCCATAGTATTGTAGGAATTTTGTAGGATCTCAGAAGAGCACAAGCTTGTTACAAGAAACAAAATTGTAATTATTCATCCTTGAGGGTCCACTTAGAATCAAGTCGTTAAGAGAATTTGAATGTGGAGAACTGGGGAAGATAAAGTAAATGTCAATGTGTATGTTATAAGCAACCAATGTAATTATTCATTCTTGAGAGTCCACTTAGAATCAAGTCGTTAAGAGCATTTGAGTGAGGAGAACTAGGTAAGAGAGAGTAAATTGTAATGTCATTGAGTAAAATGAATTCTGAGTGACAAATATTTAACCTAAAAAATCCTATTATTTGGGAGAAAGATGGTTATAATGGCAAAGATCGCAAGAAAAGATTTTAAACAATAGTACAACTACCTCATTTGTCAGCACCATGGAAAATAGGTGCACAGAGACCCATCTCTAGCTAGCCAGCAATGCAAAGACATAAATGAGCTATAAGGTGACAAAAGAGGGCATGAAGTATGAATTCAAGTTCTAACCGAAAGATTGGTCCATATATGAAATATCGATCCCTTAAAACATTAATCTTGCTCGTATGTTGGTGTCGAAGAAGAATTTTTCTATTTGTAGAGAGGATCCATTAATGTCGACTATTATTACCTATGAAGAAAATCATCTTTTATCAAATCACAAAAATATATTCTTACATAAAGAACAGTAAGTCCTCGGGCAAAAAGTGTTTTTCCCATTTAAGGTGAAAGTTTTATAAGGAAGGGAAATTTTCAATATACAATAAGTATACTAAGAAGTAGAGAATACAGGCACAAACTTTTTTACTTAGCCAAGTCAACAAACCATGAGACCTTTCATGATAAATTTTAAGGCGGAATTCATAGCAAGACATTAGAACATCTACATTATCCTAAGTAGTTGAAAACATCATCCCCCAATTATTTTGTAGACTCCGATATCTACGCACTCAAATGAGTTTAATGTTGGATCACATAAAAGTATTGCTCCTTAAAAAATAAACACAAGAAGACTAACCCCTCAGAAATATAATCCTACTTGGTGATGCCTTAGAGGATACAATTATAACTGGCAACTTGAATTATGCTTCTAGAACTGGAACGTATGATACGCCAACCATTGGTAAAATTTACTTATATCTATTTCGCCCTTGGTTCTATAGTTTAGTTTCAAGCATTAACAGTTGTAATACACCGAGATTCCAAACCAACATTAAAACCATGATTCAAGCTCATGAGAAATAAATTATTATTATTATATAGTTTTATGATTGAGTGTGATGTATATTAACACCTCAAATATTTTCTAGCTATTGGACGAATCAAAACATCCCTTACCGATTGGATTCTTGAGAAGGATGTTACTTTAGTCAACTTTAAACAAGTATATCATTCATTCTAGTAAGAATTTTTGAGATCATCACCCACCATTAGATAGATAATTGAATTATCTTTCCAACGATACCTATTTCTCCAAAATCTAATATCAGAGTAAGAAGTTATGCCCGTTTTACCAGAGAGTTGTCCACCTGCAGAGGTGCGATGGTCAGGATGACGGACCATCAAGCCAGCAATGGCTCGTCAACCAAAACATCACAACTCAGGCATTAAGCTCATTTTCTAGCCTTAAAATGATCGTTTAAGTGATGGTCAGTCACCAGAGTGATGGTCCATCACCCAGACCGTCCACTAAGTCCAAAACAGCGCTGTAACGATGTTTTAATGAGATTTTTTGGTTTTTTTTCAACCATTTTAACCCTTAATTCCATCAAATTAAAGAACATAAATCCTCATTCATCCTTAACATCAAACTTCAGGTTTCTTTCAAAATCTTTCTCCAAGAACAAGATTCAAACCCTTCTTCAAGAAACTAAGAAATTCAAGTTCTTCAAGTTCAAGAACCATCAAGAAAACATCAAAATTTGTGTTTCTCAATCCTAGAACGTTCAAGAAACATTAATTCTCTTTCAAGATTAAAGCTTTAAGGTATGTTAGATGTTCATCCATGGGCCCTTTTCACCCATGGAGTCCAAGAATTCATATTTTATGTTTTAAATCATGAAATCACATATTTATAATGATTTATCTCCATGAAGCTTTTATGGATTTTGATTATATATAATGTATCCAATCTAATTGCTTGAAAAGCTGTCCTTATTGCATATTTTTATGAATTGCATCCATGTACTTTCATAAATTTAGAACTTTTATCAAGTTTTCATGAAATTGTTGGTGATATTACACCTTACATGATTTAATGGTGTTGATTGCTAAATTTAAACCCTAATTGGTGATCTTAGAAGTGAAATCATGCTATTACTACAAGTTTTAAAGCTATTCCCATGCTTAGTTTAAACTATGAATTTCAAGTGTTTGATGAAATGCCTAAAAGATTGGGTTTTGAACAATGACTACTTATTACATGCTTACAAGTTAAGATTTTGGAAATTTATTTTCAAGTGGAATGTTTTATAGAATGTTTTAAATTTTGTGGTTTCCATTTGATGTTCATGAGAATTTAGAATAACTCCTTAGTTTATGATTTTACCATGTGATCGTTCTATCCCATCATGTCTAGAAGTAACCTCATGATAAAGTCTTGGTCAACATGTATTTGATGAAATGCTTAAGTGAATAATTGTGAACAATAATTTCTTTCCATGGTTTCAAAGTTTTCATATGACCATGTTGTTATTGTTATCGAGTCTTGGGGGCTATAAATACCCAAAACTTTAGCTTTTTATTTAGTCTCAGTAGTTTCAGAATAGTTTCATACACATATGAGCTTAATTAGTTTAGTCCATTATCATATCAGTCAAATTTAGATCAGTTCAGTAATTCGAGTCAATTCCCTCTTCAGTTAAGCTTAGCTCAGTCCCATAATTAGTATTAGTTCAGTTGGGAGTAGAATTCAGCACCGAGCGATCCTAAGGATGGGGGATCACCTATTAGTTAGGACTGGGTCCTTAGAAACAATCCCTAAGTTCCAGAACTACGTAGCTAGCATAGGTTATGAGATATCACCAGTTAGTTAGGACTGATACTCTCAGGGATCACCCGTTAGTTAGGACTGATCTCAGGGGTCATCCGTTAGTTAGGACTGACACCACAGTCGTTGTTAGTACCCGTGGCATGGTACTAGACCCTTTTAATTGGGGTCACAGGTTGAACCCCAATCAGTTCAGAGAGGGAAATATCGGTTAGATGATACCTCCCACAGTTTCAGTTACGGTCTCAATCCAGTAATCAGTTCAGTAATTCAGTTTTTGTTTGCTTGACCATAGAATACAGATATTAGATATTCAATTATCAAATTTTAGTATTTACAAATTTTATTCAGAACAAGTTATATGCTTGGTCATGCATCCTCAATACTTATAGATTTTATGTGCTCTATTCAGTAATACACGTTACATATACTTACATACATAGATTTAGACAGTTATTATTCATATTCAAGAAACCATGCATATCAGTCTACCTCATTTAGCATACCAGTACATTCAAAGTACTGATCACGTACTCTTTTCTTGCGCTATGATGTTTCATATCATAGGTTTGGATGCTCAAGTTTACGGCCGTACCTTCTATCCCAGTGCACCAGTAGCAGTAATAGTGGTGAGTCCTCATATTTGGAGGACCAGTTATGTTTATTTCAGCTTCTCCATTTTAGCAGACAAGCGGAGTAAGTTGGGGGCTTGTCCCATCCACTCCTCAGTTATTCAGTTAGAGGCTTTCATACTAGTACAGACAGTTGGTTTTTAGATTTCAGTTGTCATTATCAGTTTTGTTTTATGAACTTATCAGATTTATAACTTAAAACCATATGGTATTCCTCAATTTATTTCTGCATATGATCTATTGACATCAGTTTTACTCAGTACTCACAGCTGGTACCAACTCATGGGTTAGCTTCTGGTCCCTCGATATTGTGAACATCGTATAGCACCCAAGGTGTACTCTCGGGGCATTACAACAGTGTAAAGCTAAGAATTTCTACTCTCAATAAAGTTGACCATTTATTGACATGGAAAATTAATCAAACATGTTAAAAAAGAAGTGTATATACATAAACTGACAATAATAAACCAATAAAGTACCTCTTACGTAACATGGGATAATGTATAATTTGTATATAGAAATTAAAGTTAGTTTATAAATCTATAAGTAGGTATAAGAGTACTCCAGGTATAATATTTACAAGTTGTTGGTTGAATTTTTGTGATTCAGCAAGTAACGCTGAAGGATTTATAGCACAAAGTATATGTATCCAAAACACAACGGGATAAAAGGGGCACCAAGCTATGGCTCTTATGAACCCCTTATGAACATCACAAATGTTGTTGAATTTATTCTACTTTTGATATTACTACTTAGTAAGCTTTGTAGAGTGCAATAGGAATTGACACAAATGTAACAGAAGTCAACCACAGTACAACTAAATAAAATAGAGAAACTACCCAAATTGAAGTCGAGATAAAAAGTTAGGTTGAAATCGAGAATAATACACTAACCTTAAAATCACCAATTGAAGAAGAACACCCCAAAACAGCAAGTGAATTAGCTATGAAACAACAATCAACAGATTGAGAGATAAATCATAATAATCAACAAAATTAATTTTCATTTGAATTTTTACTAACAAATTGAGTGCTCAAAATAAGGTCAAAGAGACTACTCTCCTTTCCTGCTAATTAACTAGAACTTGCAGTGGAAAGTAAGCAACCAGAAATAGGAAATAAAGGTGGGCAATCAAACCTTTCTACTGGAATTGTAGGTCCCATAAAATTAATATGTATTTGAACATCTAGAAAACTACATACAGTTCACTGAAAATGGCAAGCTAAGGAAGCTCTTTTTCAGGACCTTCATATCTCAAACAAGAGAAAGAGCCTAAATTTAGTAAAAGAATAATGATCCCATTAAAAATAAGCTCAAAAGGAGATGAAGAGTAAGCTGTAGTTTATGTAGCATATTAAATAGGAGCTTTGAAAGTTCTATCAAAAATTGTTATTGCTCACTATCTCACACTACAACAAAATTGTTGTTCACTAATTAAATAGGGTAAATGGATTTTAATTGCAGTTCACATATGCTAGATTCATTACCTTAATACAACAAAATTATTTGAGATTGTTTGTTGTTCGTGTAATAATCTCTTGTTATTGCTTTTGGTTTGTTTGTCTGAAATAGGGTAAATATTAGGTTTTGTTCTAAGGGGTTTTTATTGAGATTGAGAAAGAAAAATAATGTTTTAATAAATGAAAAATATTATGGTGGACTTGTGTGAAATATTATGAGGGAAATTAATAAATAATATATATATCCATTGCAATGGTTTATTTTTTTATTAAGTGTTGCCATAGATGCTTTTTTTGGAAATGGATTTTAATAGCGTTGCTATACATATACCTACTGCAACGGTTCATGTTCAGTAGTGATGGTCATAGCACTAATACAAAAAAAGATTGTAATGGTTGGAAGCGTTGCCATAGATAGTCTATAGAAACGCATTTGCAACCATTGCTAAAAAGTCAATTTCCATAGACCTAATTTCTTGTAGTGATTATTGGTGGAGTGGAAAGAAGAGAGATGTGGAAAACTTTGTAGCTCATTGAAAATTTTGTTAGAAGGTAAGGAAAGATCATTAGATGTCTGGTGTCCTGCATTCTCAAGTGTAAATAGGAATGGATCACCATGGATTTAGTTAGATATTATCCTTGCACCTCCCATGGTTTTGATGGTATTTGTGTTATTGTATATTAATTGACCAAATAGGTTTATTTCCTTCCTATTCAGATGTCCTTCATTGATAAGAGTTTATCTTGTATCTATATTTATGAGATAGTCCACCTGTATGGAGTACCTCTATCTATATTTTAGACCAGGGCTTAGTATTCACTTTTATATTCTAGAGAGCTTTTTAGTAGGAGTTAGGTACTCAGGTGGATCTTAGCATCACTGTTCACCCTTGGACGGATGGGCAGTCAAGGCAGACTATTTAGGTACATAAGGATAAGCTCTAGAATTTTGTTATAGATTTCAAAGGTCAGTAGGAGTAGCAATTAGCTTTGGCAGAGTTCCCATATAATAATAGCTACCATAAGATTATTGATATGGCACTATTTGAGGTATTATAAGGTAGACATTATCGATCTCTAATAGTGTAATGACCCTTCTAGTTATTTTTTGTAATCCCACTTAATTTTATCGTTAGAGATTTTTGATAACTGGACCAGATCAATTATGACTTGTTGGAACCGGTAGTTCCGCTACTGAGTGATTTGTTCAGTTTTTAGAAAAAATTCCCCATTTTACAGTTTTTGTTGGTTCAAAATTATCACTAAGAAAAAACCTAATTAAAATTATCTAGGAAGTGAATTCAAACTGTGCCAATAGCTCCTAAATATCGATTTTAGGCTAGGTAAACCGTTGGTTTGGATCCTAGCGCTCCCGAGCTTATTTTGACTCTTTGGTCAAAAAGTTGAAAATTTGAAGATATACGTGTGGGACCCACAAGTGACCTAAATGACTTTATATGGAAAATCTAGCTTTACTAATACATCTAGAATGTCGAATTTAGAAGGGTTACATAGTTTATTTACAAATATCAAAGTCTAAATGAGTCTCAAACATCAAAAGCAAGTTTTGACCTTGCTGGCACTGGAGCATGGCAATTTTTGCCAATGAAGGACGATCACAAAAGTGAGATCGGATCCCTATGTAATGTGAATGTTGTACCTCTTTCGCTGGTGGGTTTATGAATAGCCCTTTTGGTTGAGATTTGGCCATTTTTTACCTATCTTTGACCCATACAAATCCTAAAATGGCATGATAACCTCAAATTGATTCTTGGGGATGAGTATCTTGACTAACATATATTTTTGTGATTAAAAATAGATTTGAGATAAGAATCCTTCCATTTTATTCTTCAATTTCATGGATTTTTTTCATAACCCCAAATGGCTTGATTTTATCCCCAAAAAGCCTAGTTTTTACTTGATTCTTGAGGGTTATGATTCCCTAATGGTATTTGAACATTGGGTTAATCTCAAAAATGTTTTTTACATAAGCGGGACCCACTTAGTTTTTGGTGTCATTTCTAGAACGCACAATGGTGCAATATGTGTATTAATATTCTCATAATAATGCGAAGATTATGGTTTTGATAGCTTTGCACATTGAAGAATTTTCTCAGAAGGAAAAAACAATGATTTAGTAGATTATTGAGCATTCATCAAACTTTAGGTAGGCTAGGTTTATTTCTTATTAGATTGATCTATGTTTCAATATAATTATAATATCTTGTTAGACTGTGAAACATCTTGGGTTTTGAACCTTAGAAAATTTCTTGGAGATCCGTTCTCTGAAACTAATACATCTCATGGGTACGAGTCGTATGTTGGGGTAAGAGTGGTCTGGTCCTGTCGTATGCTGACTAGTGTTAGTTGGTGGGATGGTTTTTGTCACTTGAATTGGTACAAATTAGAGGTGTGAGTCATAGGGCTTAGTATGAGTCATATCAGGGACTCATATAGTGGGCAGTATTTGATTCTCCTAGTATTTCATTCTGCTAAGGAAACGTGTTATGGATGCAGATCTTATGTTATGGTTACGACTTCATTGGATGAGTCGTATACTGGACAGTTTTTCATACAAATTCCCCGTTTATAAGTATTTTACTATTTCACGATTATGGTTTTTAACTATTATTGGGGGTTTTTGATATTGAATACTTGGTTATGGTTTCCTATGGTTTTAACTATGCTTTTATATGTATTAACGGTGGTTTTGGACAATTGGATTACCTGGTAATGGCTTAATGGTCTTTTGAATAGGTTATTGTTATATTACGCCCCCAATATGTTTGATAAAATGCTTATAAGGTTATGTTCATTGCATTGACTTCTTTTAATGGAAATCTTGCATGTTTTAAACTGGACAAAGGATTTATACATGGCTTAAATGGTTTAAAAAGGCTAAAGTCTAAATGGTTATGCTTATGGAGAACATGGAAGTCTCCCAAGTAGATTTAATATAGTAATTGGAAGGGCACCTAAGATCCCTAAAACCTAAATGGTTTGGCTATAGATCTTACTTGCAAGTAAAAGGGTGGTATGACGATATCACCAATATTAGCCTTGGTTAATAAATGTTAAATAGATTTCTTGTACATTGTTTTAATTGGGCATTAATGGAGGGGTGTGTAGCTAAGCCATTGAAGGTGGTTGTCCCAGTCGTGTCAAGTTGGTGTTAGAGCCTAGGTTCGTGTTCAACTAGAAAGTCCACAAAGCCATGTCGAGTGAAGTCTCTTTTAGGGGTGTGAAGTGTGTCACACTCATAAAAGAGAGGTTGCAAGACATTTAGGAATGTTTCACTTTTTTGGTATTCTATCTTCAAGCTTGAGTTTTCAATCTTGGAATCTCCTCTAATCCTTGTTTATTCATCTTTCAGATCATGTCTCATAGATCTGGAACATAAGGAAATTCTTCCATCCCATCTGGGGTTATTGGTAAAGAGGTATTTCCTTCTCCTTCAGTACATCTTTGATCTCATGGTCCTATTCTTGATAGTGCTGGAGTTCCTCCTATTCTGGCTAGTTCTCCTCAGGTCCCTCATGGCAATATGACAAACATAGAATTTTGTCAGTATATTCATATCATTACCCAACTGGTTGCTACTTAGGCTGATCGTGGTGCGACTGGTGCTTTGTCTGCTAAGGCCACAAGGGTTTGTCAATTTATGAAGATAGGTGCTCCAACCTTTAGAGGGGTGAAGTTGGAGGAGAATCCACAGGGCTTCTTAGATAAGATGGAAAAGATCATTCGAATGAAGCTGGCTACTAATGTAGAGAGGGTTAACTTTGCAACTTATCAGCTCAAGGATATTACATATTAGTGGTATGAGGAGTGGGACAGGGATAGAGGTGATATGGAAGAGAAAGGGTAGTGGGAGGCCTTTTCTAATCCCTTCTTAGATAAGTTCTTTCCTTAAGAGTACAGTGAAGCAAAGATGGAGAATTTTATGAATCGAAAGTAGGGGAAGATGTCTATAAAGGAATATGTTTTGAAGTTCTATCAGCTATCAACGTATGCTCCTGATTTGGTTGTTGATATGAGGTTGAGAATGAGAAAGTTCGCTTTTGCATTGAATAGTGATTTGATTTGGGAGAGGAATTCTGCCTTGCCAGTCAAAGATATTCACATCGTGAGGTTGACTATTCATATGCAACAGGTTGACGATGATAAGAAGAAGCAGATGGAGTTTTGTGATAAGCAGAGGAAGAAGAGAAGGTTTTCTGATCAGGGAGGCACTCAGTCTCAGGATGGTAGGGATGGTGGAAAGTGGTAAAAAAGATGTAGGGGATTTTCAAATCCTTTTTTGCTAGTGATCCTTATCAGTTGGGAGATAGGCGTCATTAAGGTGGTGAAAATTCTCGGGCATAGGTTGCCCAATCTTAGGCGAGTAGAGTTCAGTTAGTTTCTTTCTATCCTCTTTGTTGATTTTGTAGTCATCCTTATTGGGGTTATTGCAAGGAAGGAAAGGAAAAGTGCTTCAAGTATGGACAGGTCGGCCATCATCTCTGGGTTGGTCCGGTAAGTAAGGTTTCTATGGGGGCGAATAAGATTCATATGGCTTTATCTTCTTCTCCTACACCTGGTGGGGTGGCATCTTCTTTTGTTATCACTCTTGGTTCTAGTATTCGTTGGAATAAGTTGTACGGTTTAGTATCTCGATAGGAATCTAAGGCATCACCTGATGTCGTTACCAGTTCTTTACAGCTTTTCCCTAATGACGTATATTACTTTCTTAATCTGGGGTCCACTATTTATTATGTTACTCCATATGTGGTTGTTTCTTTTGTTTTTTATCCAGAAGTCATCTCGGATCCTTTTTCTATTTCTACCCAGATAGGTGACTCGGTTATTGTATAAAAGAGTTTATAGGGTGTGTGTTATAGTTGTTGGTGGCAAGCAGACCTTGGTGGATCGGTTTGAGTTCGATATGGTAGATTTTGAACTAATCTTAGGTATGGATTGGTTGCTTTCTTGTTATACATTTGTGGATTGTCAGACCTGTATTTAATACCCCAAATTTTCTTTAAGCCTAATTTATCCTTCAAAAGATAAAGAAATGACTTCCTAAGTGAATAATGTTTAAATCTGATAGAGTTATCATGTGGGAAATTGAATTAGCTTTTCAATGATACCAATTTCGTCCAAATCCGATATTGGGTGAGAAGTTATGGCCGTTTTTCTGAGAGCTGGAAGAACTGCCCAGGTGCGATGGGCAGGTTGACAAACCGTCGAGATTGCGATGGACCATTGCTCAAGCCGTCGTAACCAAGGAAGTATACCCTTTTATTGGCCAAGTACGACAGTCAGGCTGATGGACCATCGAGATAGAGACGAACCATCGCCCAAGCCATTACAGCTAAAGCAGTGAGTAATTATTCCGATCCAAGAGCGACGGTCAAGACGACGAACCGTCGAGCCAGCGATGGACCATCGCACGAGCCGTCACAGATCCCGTTCAACAAAATTAAAGCCATTTTAAAAGAATTTTTTGGTCTTTTCCAAAAAATTTTAACACCTATAGATATCAAAACAAAGCATAGAACTTCAAATTGATCCAAAGCATCAAGAACTAGGGTTTTCTCTCTAGATTTACCCTCAAGAGCAAGACCCAGTTCCTTTTTCAAGATTTCACCATAGTTTTTGCAAATTGATTTAAGATTCAAGGTTCCCAAGTTAAAAGCTTCAAGAACCCTCACTCAAGAGTACGAAAGAGAGTCTTAAGGAAACTTGTTCATCGAAATTCATAATCCAAGGTATGTGGTGTTTGAACAAAGGTAACTATTTCACTCTTGTTCCCAAAGACTTATTTTAAATATAAATTTCTGCAAATTATTAGATTTTCCATGAAATTAAAGTTAGGATTTATACCCATTATTATTGTTTGCAAGATTTTGAGATTTCACATGGAAGGTTGAATTACATGATTTTGTTTATATTTCCATGCCTATTTCTGAATTTTTCCATATTTTAAGATGATTATGAATGTTTTGTTATCAAGCATGAATTTTGAAATGTTGAAATCATGAGATTCATGTTATGACTTATTTTTCCAATATCTTGATTAAGATGATTGTATGATTTTTAAGATGATGGTTGAGCATGAAGTTTAAATATGATTTTGATGCATTAAAGCTTTATATTTTGAGTCCTAAGTACAAGTGATGAGTTTATAAGGAGATTATGATCTCAAGTTTTGATAAGTACTTTCAAAATCTAAGATAGGAATCCACACTACTTATGATTTAAATTAAAAAAAAAACATAATTTTGTCTTCATTATAGACCCTTGAGTTATTTTAATGTGCATTTTCTAAAAGTTCTTAGCCTAAGTATGGGAGTAGTATTTAGCACTGAGTTGGGTATGATTTCAAGGTCTCATACCCCATAACTATGTGCCATCATAGGATTAAGATTTATGGGCCAGAGACTGAGCTAGTGATCTCTAAAGTTAAGGTTCTATTTCGATGGAAAGGGTAGAACAGATCTCCCCAACGTAGGTAAGATGTTGGACTCCATGTCATCTCACATGGTTTATGTCAGTTAAGAGAACCTCGCTGCTAGTAAAAGTAAATAACAACTTTTGAGTATATTTCTTAAGATAAGTATTTTCCCTAATGATTTCAGGAACTAAGTGTAATGGCTCACAAAACTTAATCAGATATTTAATTACTTGAGATTTTTAGTTACAGAGTTACAACTTTAGTTTTCAGACACAAAGGTGAGGTCATTTTTCACTTAGCCTATATGAATTGAGATAAAGTATTTCTTATACAGAAAGAAATTTCAGATTTCATTTAGTTTACAAGATTAGGAGAACAAGACATGAATATAGATTTTAGAACTAAATATTGTGGCTCACGAGATTTGTAAAGCATGTTTTTCTTCTTTTGGCTACTTATTTCAGTATTTTAGATACTCCAGCTTATGTGAGTCACGTACATTTAGCGTGAATTATTTTATAAATGATGACTATGAGATATATTTTTACTTATGCATTCACCCGTATATACTCAGTACATCCTCAAAGTACTGATCCACATATATGTCTATGTTCTACATTGTCTCATAATGTAGGTACAAGTTTCCATTTGCACATTCAGACTCAGACAGTTGCACATTTCAGCCTGTGAGATGATGAGGCCTCCTACTTCAGGGACTTTAGTTATACTTGTTTATATTCTTTACTTTCTCATTCATACATATTGATTAGTGATAGTTGGAGTAGCTTCCCAAATGTTTATAGTCAGTATTAGTAGAGGCTTCATAGACAGAGAGTAGAGTTAATATATTCAGTTTCATTTTTCTATGTAAAAGTAGAGTTACATCATGTGAATTCAGTTTTGTATTGAACAAATTTCAGAAAACAATTATCTTCCACTAATTTTGTATAGATTTAGCTATTTTTATTCAGTTGCTTATGAGTTATACCAGTAGAAGGGTTAGCTTAGGGTCACTTATGATCCTAAGCACCGTGTGATATCTCGAGACCCGTTATTATGGCGTTACATTGAAGGGTTATCTTTAAGTTGCCTTGTGAACCATTTATATAATGGGAAGGTAATTCCTTAGCTCCTAGGGGAAGGTTTATTTTCTATATAAGAGCTCGGAGGCTAATCTCTAAGGTTTTTCTTTATCACTTGGTCCGAGTTAAAGATTCTAACTCGAAAGGTCCTTCTTTGTCTTTGGTCCCTGTGGTTAACGATTTTCCAGAGGTCTTTTCAGATGATCTTCCTGGTGTTCCTCTGGATAGGGCATAGTTTGGTATTGATTTGCTTTCGAACACTTGTCTAATTTCTAATCCTCCATATAGAATGGCTCCGACTGAGTTGAGGGAACTCAAGGAGCAACTTAAGGATCTTCTGGATAAGGGGTTTATTTGTTCTAGTATTTCTCCATGGGTTGCACCAGTGTTGTTTGTGCACAAGAAGGATGGTTCCCTTTGGATGTGTATTGACTATAGGCAGTTGAACATGGTGATGATTAAGAAAAAGTATCCTCTTCCCCAAATAGATGATTTGTTTGACCAGTTACAGGGTGACAAGTTCTTTTCTAAGATAGATCTTTAGTCTGGGTACCATTAGCTTAAGATTAGGGAGGTGGATATCCTTAAGATGGCTTTTCGTACTCGGTATGGGCATTTTGAGTTCTTGTGATGTCATTTGGGTTGACTAAAGCTCTTACAGTATTTTTGGGCTTGATGAACAAGGTGTTCAGGTAGTATTTGGTTCTCTTCTTCATTTTGTTTATTGATGACATTCTAGTTTATTCAAAAATTGAGGTGAATCTTGGTAATCACCTCTGTGTGGTGTTATAGACCTTAATGGAACAACAGTTGTATGCCATGTTCTCTAAGTATGATTTTTAGTTAAATGTTGTGACTTTCTTGGGCCATATTATTTCTTATAAAGGGATAATGGTGGATCTGGAAAAGGTTGTAGTTGTAAAGAGGTGGCCTAGGCCCACGACACTATTTGATAATAGAAGTTTCTTGGGTTTAGCCAGTTATTATAGGCAGTTTGTGGAAAGCTTTTCTTTGATAGGTTCTCCTTTGGCTAAGTTGACTCTGAAGAAGGTTATGTTTTCTTGGTCGGATTCTTGTGAAGGGAGTTTTGAGAAGTTAAAGGATAAGTTGACTTTGGCTCCAATCCTGACCTTTCTGGAATGCAATGATAAGTTTATGGTTTATTGTTATGCATCTCGGGTAGGGCTTGGTTCTGTTTTGATGCAGCATGGGATGGTGATTATTTATGATTCCAGGCAGTTGAAGGTACATGTGAGGAATTATCTTACTCGTGGTTTGGAGTTGTTGGCGGTTGTACTTAGCTTGAAAATATGGTGGCATTATTTGTATGGTATTCATATAGATATCTTTTTCTAATCACAATAGTCTTCAGTATGTGTTCACTCAAAAAAAGATTAATTCAAGGCAGAGGAGGTGGCTTGAGCTTTAAAAAAGATTATAATATGAGTCTTCACTACCACCCAGGTAAGGCTAGTATAGTTACTGATGCTCTTAGTAGGTTATCCATGGGGAGTGTGGCTCACGTGGAGGAAGGCAGGCGGGACTTAGTGAAGGATATTCACCGCTTGGTTAATCTATGAGTTTGTATCTTATACTCTAAGTATAGTAGTGTGATGGTGCAAGAAGTGGTTCGGTTGTCTATTGGTTTAGAGATTTAAAAGAAGTAAGTATCGAATCCTATCTTGATGAAAATCAAGAGTGATATTGGTGGGAAAATGATATTGGTGTTTTAGAATAGTGGTGATGGTAATTTATGATAACAAGCAAAGTTATGTGTTCTTAATGTTGATTGACTGCGGCAAAGGGTTTTGGCTGAGGTGCATGAGTTGCGCTATATTGTTTATTTTGGCTCGAATAAGATCTATCATGATCTCAAGGATATCTACTAGTGGAATGGGATGAAGAGGGATGTGGCTGATTACGTGGTTGGAGTGCATGGTGTGTCAAATGGTTAAGGTTGAGCATATGAGGCCAGGAGGGTTGTATCAAGAAATTGATTTTCCCAAATAGAAGTGGGAAGTGATTAATATGGACTCTTTTACCGGTCTTCCTCGATCTCAGAATTAGTATGATTTGATTTTGGGCATCGGGGATAGGATGACCAAGTTTGTATATTTCTTGACAGTGTGAACTACCTTTTCCATAGAGGATTATGCGCGGTTGTTCTTAAGGATATTGTGAAGCAGAATGGGGTACCTATTTTTATTATCTCTAATCGTGGTATGCAACTTACATCTCATTTCTGGCGGTCTTTTCAGAAAGGATTGGGGACTAAGGTAGTTTGAGTACTGCTTTTCACCCATAGTCGGATGGCCAAGTGGAGAGAACTATTCCACATTAAAAGATATGCTTCGGGCCTGTGTGATTGACTATGGTGGTAATTGGGTAGAGCATCTACCTTTGGTGGTGTTTTCTTACAACAACAACTATAATTCGAGTATTGGTATGGCTCTTTTTGAGATATTGTATGGTAGGAGATTTAGATCTCCTATTAGGTGGTTTGATCTTGGAAAAGCAGACATGTTTGGTTCGTATTTGGTTTATCAGGTGATGGAGAAGGTAAAGGTGATTTGGGATAAGCTTAAAGTTGCCTAAAGTCTCCTAAAGTCCAATACAGATGCTAGGCATAGAGACTTAAAGTTTGAGGTCAGGGATAGAGTGTTCCTCAAGGTATCTCCCATGAAGGGAGTGGTACATTTTGGCAAAATAGGGAAACTCAGTCCTCGGTATGTTGGTCCTTACGAGATTTTACAGAGAGTTTGCAATGTTGCTTATGAGTTAGAGTTGCCATCTAGCTTAAGTTTGGTTCATCCGATTTTTCATATTTCTATGTTGAGGAAGTGTCTTGGTGATCCTTCTTCAATTGTTCCTTTAGAAGGATTGGGTATTTTTTATTCTCTATCTTATGAAGTGGTCATGGTTGAGATTTTAGATAGGCAAGTTCGTCGATTCCAGACCAAGGATCTGGCTTCAGTTAAGGTCCTATGGCGGAACCATAAGTTTGAAGAAGCTACTTGGGAAGTTGAAGAGGACATAAAGTCCAAGTATCTACATTTGTTTTTTTTCTCTTGGGATTCGTGCAAAAGGTATATGTCTTGAACACATTTATTTTCTGAGTTTGTTAAAGAAAAGATTAACATCTTTGCCTCTTTACTCTCAAACTTTGTTAAAGGGATGTTTGATAATAAAAATTAATCTGTGTGTGGTTACCCCTGCCTTGTCCGTTATTTAGGGACTAATGTTCCAGTGGGGGAGATTGAAATATCCTAGGTTTTGACCCTTAGAATATTTCCTGGAAATCCATTCTCAGGACCAAATACGACTCATGGGTATGATTTGTATGTTTAGGTACGAGTAGTATAGTCCTGTCATATACTACCAGTGTTATTTGGTGGGATTGTTTTGGTCACTTGAATGGATACGACTTAGATATGTGAGTCATAGGGCTTGGTAAGAGTCATATCAGGGACTCGTATGGTGGGGAGTGTTTGATTCTCCTGGTATTTTTTTTGCTAGGGATATGGGTAATGGATATGGATCATATGTTGTGGTTACGACTTGGTTGGATGAATTGTATATTGGAAAGTGTTTGATCCAAGGGTGGGGGTTGGATACGAGTGGTGGATACCGATCGTATAGGAGGGTACGATCATATAGGTCATTTGTTTCCCTATGATGGGTTTTTAAGGAATTTATGTGGGGGCATTTTGAATATTTTCCTACTTACCCTAACTAGGACCCACGACTTTTAATACACTTAGGAGGTTATTTAACCTATTATTCTATTCATTAACACTTAGAAACTATTACAAAACACTTCATAATTCTCTCAAGAACTTTAGGGGAAAAAAGGGTAGAGGTTTGAAAAGGCTAAAGGCTAAATGGTTATGCTTGTGAAGGACATGGAAGTCTCCCAAGTGGATTTAATATGGTAATTGGAAGAGCAACTAAGGTCCCCTTAACCTATATAGTTTGGCTATGGATAATACTTGCAAGTAAGGGGGCGATATGACGATACCACCAATATTGGCCTTGGTTAATAAATGGTAAATAGATTGTTTGAACATGATTTTAATTGGGCATTAATGTCAGGGTGTGTAGCTAAGCCGTGGAAGGTGGCGGCCCCGGGGGGACCAAAACCAGAAACACATATTTGTCAATATGAGAGGTCTTGATGACTATGTGCATGTGTCATATTTTATGTTCGGGGATGTAGTAGTAATCCCATGGGATATTTCCTATTCGTGCGGCTACACGTACTGCAACTCTTTCAGCAGGGGGAGCTGAACCTATATGGCCCGTGGATGGTTAGGACGGTAAAGCTACATAGCCTAGGTAAAGGTTTTAAGTGCATACTAAACCCTTTCCTAGCACTTATATATGTATAGTTCTATGCATTATAGATGGATTACTTAGTTTAATGACTGGAATTATTTTATTCTTATCCTAAGATTCATGTTAGTGGTCACTTGCTTACCCATCTACTAACGGTTGTATACCCATGCTATACAGGAATCGGCCATTTTACACCTCTTATTTAGCAAACAAATTTGGTATCAGCATTTGGACTGAAGTGGTGAGATTTCATCCTTTTGTAAAGAATCATTTCATGTTCTGGATTTCTTTAGACATTTTTTTTATTTTGGATATTGGTTTTGTCCATAGTTGGGGGCATATCCCAATCGAATTTGTTTACTCTTTTAGATAGAGGTTTTGTGGTACTTCTGGGGGTTAGTATGGATGGGATCAGTATTGGTATTGGCCTTGGCATTAGAATAAGCTGATGGGTAGACATCATTAGATAATATTGTTGTTTGTTTTGTCCTACTACATTTTGGGATTGATTTTCATTTTATGTTTTGGTATTCCCTTTGGTTTATGGTTTATGGTTTGGTTTGTCATGGTTGGGTGACAGGGGTGGTACGGTTGGACTTGGTTGGGTCGGTCAAGGTTGTGATTCCATTCCAGAGTCTTAATGAGAACAATAATGCTATCTTGTTATATGTTTGAAATTCAGCCCATCTAAGGCTGGATATAGGTTGTTGGGTTGGGTAATAGGGGTCGGTCCCCGATCTTTAATGGACTTGGGATGCTCATTACGTCAAGTCCTATGGTCGGGTCGGGTCAAACTGGGATGGGTTTTAAGTATTGGATTGGTTAAATGCAAGACTTGGGTTAGTTGGACCATTTAGGCTATGTGAATCTTAAAATTGAAAAAGTTGACTTGTTTCCCTTTGACTTAGGCGAAATAGACTTCATTGCTTATGTTTAGCATGAGAATTACATAGGATTTAGAATACTCAATATTAGGTAAATTTCTCTAGTTGCTCATACTTTGAGTAAGTTGGCCTTAATATCTAATACTAGTGAAGGTTGCCTTAGTTCCACTGGACTTAGTAAAAGTTCTTGAGTAGAATATTTACCTTAGGGCTTATGGTGGCTTGCTTTACATCTAAAAGTTGATTTAGATACCATAACCTAGTCTGGGGTAGAAAATGACTTAGAATTTATTTGGGGATTTAGATGTAGGGTTGTGGACCAACTTTATCGCAATATTAAGGACTAGTTCCCTTAAACCCTTATACTTAGTACTTGACTAGAGAGTTCCCCTTTTGAGGCGATATTGATGATTCTTGGTACATGTTGGTTATGTCGAATGGCATTTGAAATGATGTCTATGTGACTAGGACTTTGTATGCCTTTATGGCTAAACTTATGTCTAGCTATTAATTGTGTTATTGTGATTAACTATTTTTTGGGATAATGAACGTGCTATTAAATGATCCCTTGACAATAATATGGACTAAGCCATAAATATTTTTATTGAACACGCTATGAATAAGCTATATATCATGTCATTCTTTAGCTATTGTTCATACTAATGATAAATTATCTTTAGGCCCATAGTAGGCCAACAAATACGCTATTAATGAGCCATTGTTTATGATAGCGCTTATGGTTATGCCCAAAGTCTAAGCAACTAGATTATGGATTACGTAAGGTGAGTTATTGATTATATGTTGATTAAGACATTGTTTAGGCTAGTGTTTGGGCCGTTAACTATACTATTTCCCATGTTATGATCATGCTTAATAATTATGCCAATAAATCATATTGGAAATCTTCCTTATTGTCGATATTAGAAATGATGATGTAAATGGCGCTAGAAGGCACGCTCATTGACAATATACAAGAATGATATATGAATTATGTTTGGACTTATGTTATGCTTTTGTCTAGAAAACAAACTAGTAATTGTGCTAGAAAGCCTTCTTGTTACTAATATCATGAGTTATGAAACTAAGGGTTCTAGAAGGTATATTTATTCACTACATGATAAGCTATTCTACTAACCATATTGAACCCATTAATGCTCTATAAAATTCATGCTATATATATTTATATATTTATGGATATCTTTTCCTTGACGATGAATAATGAGTTATGAAGGTATGCTTCTCTTTACTTCTCTTTTTCTTTATCCCCCGTGGGACTTGTCAGTTACTTTAGACCTCGTGGGGCTTGTACCTTACTTTAGCCCTCGTGGGAATTGTCATTTACTTTACATGCACTTTACTTTAGCCCTTGTGGGGCTTGTCATTTATATTAGCCCTTATGGGACTTATTCTTTATTATTGATATTTATATACATATATATATATATGTTGATGTGATGATGATTCTCAGCAAGGTTGGAGGATGTTATGATGATATTATGATACCCGGTAAGACAGGAGGATATTATGATGATATGATAATAGCCGGCAAGGCCGGAGGATATGATGATTTTATTATGATACCTAATTTAGCTGAAGGATATGTTGATTACATTATGATACCTGATAAGGCTTGAGGATATGTTGATGTTATGATGATACACAATTTGAATCCACCTAGCCCTATGTATGGAAATTATATTTTTATTTATGTTCTTATATTGTTGGCAATAATATTAATACTAGAGGTGTCGGTTATAGTCTTCTAATGTGTTGAGGTATAAAAAATGGTATAGTTTTTGATTTAAGAATGAAAAATGCTTAGTGGTGGATATTAATTATGTGGCTACTAGTGACTAGCGGATTTGTTAATGTTAGTAATAAAGAGGACTTGTGACATCAATGACTATTAATAGTGATGATAACTTATTAAGGAGATAAGTGGTAATGAGTTTAGTAAATGATGGTGATTAGTTGTTATTTATGACTAAGTCTATGATGTTGATTAATTGTTAAAATAAGATTATGGATTAATGATGCTAGTTAATAAGAGATATTAGTTAAGAGATGAATGAGCGTATAAATGCTGATTAGTGGTTGTATGATCAATGGTGACTAGTGGGATTATGATGGGGAGAAATGACTATGGTTTAATGTAGAATATGGTCTAGTGTTGAATCACTAGATGCTATATTTTGCTAGTGCATAAATAAGGATTAGTCATTGATCCATAAATAGTAACTAAGTGATGAATAGTGGATGAATAATAATTAGAGGTTATATGATGACTAGTGGGTTAGTGATTTAGTAATAAGTGTTAGCTAGATAATGATTAGTAATTAGGGTGTATCGATGAGATAAATGCCTATGTGGTGGTATGGTTACGGTTATGAGTGTATTGGTATATTTTATTTAATTGTGATTATTTATGATGATTATGAATGCTATCAAATGGCCGTTTGATGGAAATTGTGGAAAACTATGGATAATGAGAAAGCTGAATATATGTATTTATCTATATATATATATATATATGCATATTTATTGGCAATTTGATTCTTTTAAATCTCTTGGGTGTGCTCTCCGGTGATATGGGACACCATGATAGGTTCAGTACTTTATTCGCTAGTTGGTGTATAGGCGCAAACTTTATACTTGTGTTTGCTCATGATCATACTTGTGTTGCTTTATGATTTCTAAACATTTATTATTTATGCATGTAGAAATGTATATTTGTTGATGCCTTATGTTATATTGTGATATAGATATTATAAGCTTGTTATATACAACAATATTAGTATGTGTCGATGCCTTATGTTATACAGTTATTTCAAATTGGTTACTTATTATATAGATTCATGATGGAGATGATTCAGGTTTGATTATGTAGCTTGACTTATTAAAATTCTCTTTCACTATATTAGTTTTGTATCATGATTTAACTCAGTTGGTCAATGATGCCTACTGAGTACCCATTGTTTTGATACTCATACTACACTTCAATACCTTTTTTTGCAGATTTAAGTATCAGCTATAGTTGTTGATTGTGGTTCATGCGGTGATTAAATCCCATATATAGGGTGAGCTCTTAGAGTTTGACTCACCAAATTTCCTTGCATCTCTTGTATTTAGTATTTAGTATTTAGTATGCAAGAAAAATGTATTGATTAATCTAGACTTGGAGTTGTATAGATACTATTAGTTGCTCTTGTAATAGATCTACTAGGTTTTAGGATTGGTATCTCCTTGTACCCTTATGTTAATAATTGATGTCCTTAAATTTTGCCTATGTTGGGCCTTTCTTACCAGAGTAACCCATTGTGTTAGCTCTGGGTGATGGTATTGGATTACCTACATATGGGAATTGGTAGGTTCGATCATGACTCCTAAGTCGAGTCGTTACAAATTCCTATTAGAGCCTAGGTTTCACTAATATTATTGGTACAAGAGCAGGTGTTTAGTAGAGTCTTGTGGATCAAAATATTGACATCAATTTCCTATATTTGGGAGGCTATGAGGTAATCTTAGGAGTTTTTCACCTCTTTTACTCATATCGTGATAAAATCTTGAGTTGGTTTGTAGAATATTCTCTTGAATTTACTCTTCCAAAAAAGGCCAGGACACGTGCTACCACTATATAAGATGAGGGTCCTGAGACCTAGCCTAGGGATCCTACTCTTATTATTGAACATAGACAGACTAGAGGTCGTGGAAAGCTTAGAGATGTGTCCCCAATTACATTAGAGGATAGGCCTCCTTCCCCAGACCTTATTCCTACTCCTAAGCCAAAGATTCTTCCTCCATAGCCAGCGGTGGATTGGGGATCAACCCAGGTTCATCTTGGGTTCATTAATTCAGCAGTGCTGAAAGATGCATTAGTTTAGTTTTTGGGTATTATTTGTGTTATGCCATTGGATTGTATACAGTTTATAGATCAGAGTGGTACTGAGATAGGGGCATAGCCAGTAGCTGTGTCTCCCAGAGTTTAGATTCCTCCTGCACCAGTAGTTGTTGAGCCGATAGTCACCCATCCTATTATGTCTTCTGAGGAGCAGAAGAGGTTGGACAGGTTCATGAGATTAGCTCTGTCATTCTCCTAGAGAAGATGTATATGAGTTCCTGACTGCGTTTAAGGATAGGCATGGTTTGGACTTATTGAGTCTCGTGGTGAGGATTATGCCATATTTCAGTTAGACTTTTCTATTCAACATTATTAGAGAGATTTTATGGATTCTAGACCAGCTGGATTTTCTCATTTGTCATTGACTCAGTTCTCTGAGATTTTCTTGGAGAAGTATATGCCTGGCGGCCTTAGGGATTGATTCAGAGATTAATTCCCTAGATTGGAGCAGGGCTCCATGATAGTTTTTGAGCATGAGATATTTTACTACTTAGTTAGAGAGTTGAGGCTTTCCATTCGTATGTCTTCTCATAGTAGGTGTTCTCAGCATTTATCCTTTCAGCCTCAAAGTCATCCGAGTTGACCTATTCTTTTAGCTATTTAGATTTTTTATGAAGGTGAATTTAGCGCTAGAAGATCGCCCAAGTAAGAGCAATGGTAAGTCTTCAAGGGGTTCATTTTCTGACCTGTGTAGATGTGGTGATAATTTTGGGTCAGTTAGATCTATTGGTTATGGTTCTTCTTAGGTTTCTTAATTTGCTCTTGGACTTTTGAGTCACTATTTATAGGAGTGCCCTAGTTCTGGGGGCGATGGTTGGTTCAACTTAGAGTGTTCCTCTATAAAAGTTGTTTACCCCTCAGTTAGAGCTGGATTTCAGGGTCACAGAGGTGGTTTTTAGGGTACTCGAGTAGGTTCTCAAATAGGCGAGATAGGAGGTCAGTTAGGTACCCAGCTAGGTGGTAGACATGGTTAATTGTAGCAGTACCTACTAAACCCGAGGCATAGACTTTGGATGTTGTAGTTACAAGTGTTACTTTGATGTGCCACTAGTCAGCCCTTACTTTGTGTTATCTGGTATCCACTTATTTTTTTATATGTCTGCTTATTATGTACCATGATTTGAGTTTTCCATTGATTTATTATATATGCCTTTGCGCGTATCTACTGCCGTGGGTAATTCTTTAGTAGTGGATTAAGTATTATGATTATATGTTGTGACTACCAATGATGTTGATACTTATGTTGGCCTTATTATTTGTGATATGTTAAGTTCTGATGTGATTTTTAGGCATGGACTGATGATTATCCCACTATTATGCTGTTAAACTATTTTTTCTAGATTATTATCTTACTTATGCCCGATGTACCCCTAATCGTATTGTGGATAGAGGTTAGCTATGAGCCAACAGGGATTACATCTAATGTTCTTTCTAGGAGACTTATCTCTAGAGGTTATGAGTTTTGTCTCGCTTATGTTTGTGATACTAGTTTTGAGAGTTTGTCGCGTGACTCTGTTCTTATTGTTGTGAGTTTTTTTATATATCCCCTATCGACCTTCTTAGTACTTACTCTATCCATGAGATTAAGTTTACTATTAAACTCGAGCCTAGAACCCAGCCTATTTTAATAGAACCTTACCGTATGTCTCCTGTCGATCTTAAGAGGCTAAATTATCAACTTCAGAATCTTCTTGATGAGGCTTTTATTAGATTGAGTTTGTTACCTTATGGTTCCCCTGTATTATTGATGTAGAATAAGTATGGACCTTTTGCATATGTTTTTGGATTATTGGAAGCATAGTAAGGTGACAGTAAAGAACCATTTTCCTATGTCTCGCATTGATGATTTGTTTGACTAGCTTCAAAGTGCAGTCGAGTTTTCAATGACTGATTTGAGGCTTTGTATTGTAGAGGATTTCATTCTCTAATTGGATGGGTGACTTCTGAGGTTAGAACCACGTGTTGTAGATTTGCTTCAAGAATCATTGGATAGAGTTAAGGCGATTCAAGATAGCTGAGAGCTGCTCGAAGCAGGCAGGGGGCCTACGCAGACCGTAGGCTTTGTACCTTGAGATTTAGAGTTGGTGACTGCATTTTCCTCCCTATTTTTCCATGATAGCTGTGATGAGGTTTGGGGGGAAGGGTAGGCTCAGTTCGAGATATGTTGGACCCTTTGAGATTCTCCACACTGTCTGTGAGGTAGCTCATTGTTTAGCTTTACCTATGGATTTTGCAGCTATTCATCCAGTTTCCTATGTCTTTATGTTACGGTAATTTATTCTAAATCTATCTCATATGATTAGATGGGACTCAATCCAGTTGGATAAGTGATTAACCCTATTGAGGAACCTGTGCTTACTTTGGTTAGTGATGTGAGACAATTGCTCCAAAGATAAATTTCAGTTGTTAAGTTTTAGAGGAGACACCCCCCAGTGGAGGAGGCCACTTGGGAGATCGAGAGCAAAATATGGGCCCAATATTCTCACGTGTTCAAGACTTTAAGTACATCCTCATCTTTAACTTTCTAGGATGAAAGTTCCTTAGTAGTAGATGTTGTAATAAATATTCTGGTCATTTTTGTAATCCTGCTTATTTTCACCATTAGAGCTTTTCCATAACTGTCCCAAGTCAATTATGATATGATGGAACTGATTGTTGGGTTACCGTGTAGTTCATTTTATTTTTAGACCTATCCCCATTTAGAAGTCTTCACTAGTTCCAAATGGTCACCAAGCAAAAAACTCAGTAAAAGAATCTCTAATTTGAATTATGTCTACCCCAGTAGCTCCGGAATATTGATATTAGGCTAGGTAGATCCTTGGTTAGGATTCCACTGCACTCAAGCTCATTTTGACCCGTTGGTCAGAAAGTCAAAAATTAAAAGTTATGGTTGTGGGACTCACAAGTATCCTAAACTACCTCGTATGGAAATATGACTTGACCAATGCGTCCAAAATGTCAAATTTAGTAGGGTTACACAGTTCATTTACAAAAATTGGAGTCTTAATGAGTCTCAGAGGTCAAAAACAAGTTTTGACCTTGCTGGCACCGTAGAATGGCAATCGACCAATGAAGGATGCTATAACAATTGCGACTCTATGTAGCGTGAACGCGATACCTCTTTGCCTGGTGGGGTTAAAATAGCCCCCTTGGTCGAGATTTTGCCATTTTTTACCTTTTTTTGAGCCCTAGAAACCATAAAGTGACGTGATAACCTCAAATTGATTCTTTGGGGTAAATTAAAGGCTCTATTAAGATATATTTTCAAGATTAACAACGGATTTGAGGGAAGAATCCTTCAATTTCATGCTTTAATTTCTTGGTTTATTGGCAAAAAAACCCAAATTGCTTGATGACTTGATTTTAGCCCAATAAGCTTGGTTTTTACTTGATTCTTAAGGGTTATGATTCCCTAATGGCATTTGAACATTGGGTTGATCTCGAAAATATATTTTCTGTATGTGGGACCTACTTAGGATTTTTGGTGTTATTTTTGGATCCAAAGCACAATAGTGCAATATGGGTATCGATATTCTCGTAATGATATGTAGATTGTATTTTTGATAGCTTAGTGCCTTGAAGAATCTTCTTGAAAAGGAAAAGGAAAGATTTAGTGGATTGTTGAGCATTCATCAGATTTGAGGTAGGCTAGGTTTAATACTTGTTAGATTTTGCTCTGTTTTGATATAGTTGTGATATTTTGTAAGATTGGGATGGTTTTGAAGTATTGGATTAATGAAATGCAAGACTTGGGTTAGTTGGACCATTTAGGCTATGTGAATTTTAGAATTGAAAAACTTGACTTGGGTAGAATAGACTTCATCGCTTATATTTAGCATAAGAATGCTTTAGAATACTCAATATTAGGTAAATCGCTTTAGTTGTTCATACTTAGAGTAACTTGGCCTTAGTTGCTAATACTAGTGAACGTTGCCTTAGTTCCATTGGACTTTTTAAAAATACTTAAGTAGAGTATTTACCTTAGGGCTTATGATGGCTTTCTTTACATCTAAGAGTTGATTTTAATACCATAGCCTAGTCAAGGGTGGATATCAACTTAGAATGCATTTGGGGATTTAGATGTGAGCTTGTGGACCCGCCTTAAGGAAAGATTGAGGACTAGTTCCCTAGAACCCTTACGCTTAGTACTTGACTAGAGAGTTCCCTTTTAAGGAAATATTGATGATTCTTGGTACTTGTTGGTTATGTGGAATGGCATTGGATATAATGCCCTAGTGACTAGGCCTTTGTGTGCCTTTTTGGCTAAAGCTTATGTTAAGCTATTACTTATGTTATTGTGATTAACTATTGTTTTGGCTAATGAATGTGCTATTAAAAGAGCCCTTGAATATAATATGGCCTAAGCCATAAATGATGTTATTGACCATGCTATGAATAAGCTATATATTACATCATGCTTTATCTATTGGTCATACTAATGACAATCTATCTTTAGACCAATAATAGGCCAACAAATACACTACTAATGAGCCATTGTTCATGATACCGATTATGGTTATGCCAGGTATAAACGACTAGATTATGCATTATGTAAGATGAGTCATTGATTTTACATTGATTAAACCATTTCTTAGGCTAGTGTTCGGGCAGCTAACTATATTATTGCCTTAACTGATGATCATGCTTAATAATAATGCAAATAAATCATATTAGAAATCTTTCTCATTTTCGATATTAGAAATGTTGATGTAAATTATGCTAGAAGGCATGCTTATTGATTAAATAAAAGAATGCTATATGAATTATGTTTCGACTCGTGTTATGCTTTTATGTAGAAACAAAACTAGTGATTATGCTTGAAATCCTTCTTGTTGATAATATTATGAGTCATGATACTAAGGGTTCTAGAAGGTATATTTATTGCTACATGAGATGTTGTTCTACTAACCATGTTGAACCCGTTAATTCTCTATAACATGCATGCTATATATATTCATATATTTATATCTAAACTGTCATTGACGACTAAAAATGAGTTATGAATGTATGATTCTCCCTTACTTCTCATTTTACTTTAGCCCTTGTGGGACTCGACATTTATTTTAGCCTTCGTGGGGCTTGCACCTTACTTTAGCCCTTGTGGAGCTTGTCATTTCCTTTAGTCCTTGTGGGGCTTTTTTTTTATTATTGATATATATATATAATTATATATATATTAATGTGATGATGATGCCTGGCGAGGCCGTAGGATATATTGATCTCATGATGATACCCGACAAGGTAGGAGGATATTATAATAATATGATGATACCCAGAAAGGCCTGAGGATATTATGATGATATAATGATACCTGACAAGTTTGGAGTATATTATGATGATATAATGATACCCAGCAATGTTGAAGGATATGATGATGATATTATGATAACTGATTTGATTGGATAATATTTTTTTATATTAGATACCCGATAAGGCCTGAGGATATGTTGATGATATTATGATGCCCAATTTGGATGAAGGATATGTTGATGTTATGATGATATCCGGTTCGAATCTGGCTAGCCCTACCCATGGCAATTATTTGTTTATTTATGTACTTGTGTAGTTGGCTATAATATTGATATTGGAGATGTCTTCTATAGTCTTCTAATGAGTTGAGGTGTAAAGTGGTATAGTTGTTGATTTAAGGATGAAAGATGCTTAGTGATGGATATTAATTAAGTGGTTAATAGTGATTAGTGGTCTTGTGAATCTTAGTGATAATGAGGACTGGTGACATTGATGACTATTAATAGTGATGATTAACTTATTAAGGAGATAGGTAGTAATGATTTTAGTAAATGATGGGGGTTAGTTTTTATAGATGACTAAGACTATGATGTTGATTAATTGTTAAATGAGGATCATGGATTAATAATGCTAGTTAATAAGAGATATTAGTTGAGATATGAATAAGTGTATAAATGGTGATTAGTGGTTGTATGATGAATGGTGACTAGTGGGATTATGATGGGTAGAAATGAATATTGGTTAATCTGAAAATATGGACTAGTGGTGAATCTTGACTTAATGCTACATTTGGCTAGTGAGTAAATAATGGTTAGACGTTGATCCATGAATAGTAACTAAGTGATGAATAGTGGATAGATAATAATTAGAGGTTATATGATGACTAGTGAATTAGTTATTTACTTATATGTGTTGGCTAGATAATGATAAGTAATTAGGGTGTATCGATGAGTTAGAAGCCTATGTGATCATATGGATACAGTTATGAGCATATTGGTGAAGATTATGAATGATGGCAAACGGCCATTTGATGGAAATTGTGGAAAATCTATGGATAATGAGAAAGTTGAATATATATATAGAGAGATTTATATATATATATATATATGTATATATTGGTAGTCTGATTCTTTTACGTCTCTTGGGTGTGCTTTCCAGTGCTATGGGATGACGTGATGGGTTCTTTATTTTATGGACTAGTTGGTGTATGGGCGCCAACTTTTTACTTGTGTTTGCTCATGATTGCACTTGTTTTACTTTATGATTTGAAATCATTTATTATTTATGCTTGATGATATGGATATCCATTGATTCATTATGTTATGTTGTGATTTCGATATTTCACGTTTGTTATATACAATAATATTGACATGTGTCAATGCCTTATGTTATACTATTTTTTAGAATTGCTTACTTATTATATACAGTGATGATGGAGATTCTTCAAGTTCAATTCTGTACCTTGACTTATTAAGATTATCTTGCACTATATTGCTCTTATATCATGATTTAGCTAAGTTGTTGATGATGCCTACTGAGTACCTATTGTTTTGATGCTCATACTACACCTCTGTACCTTTTTGGTGCAAATTAGAGTATTAGTTGTAGTCATTGAACGTGGTTCATAAGGTGATTGATTCCCAGAGATTGGGTGAGTTCTTGGAGTTAGAGTCACTCTATTTCCTTCCATCTCTTGTATTTAGTCTTTAGTATTCAACACAGATGTGTTGACTATTCTAGACTTGGAGTCGTATTAAAACTTTTAGTTGCTCTTGTACTAGCTCTATAGGGATTTGGGATTGGTATCTCATTTGACTATCATTTTATTTTGAACTCTTATGTTAATAATTGATGTCCTTAAATTTCACCTATGTTGGGACTTTCTTAACAGATTAACCTATTGCATTATCCCCAGGTTATAGGCTTACCTACTATTTAGGTTGGTTCGAGACATCCAAGGTTAGGCCCTATGGTACTGACTTGCTTTGGTAGTCCTTGGATAGATTTAGAGTGAATCAGGATAGATTGGGGGCAGCTCAGAGTAGGCAGAAGGCTTACGCAGATTGTAGACTTCGTGCCTTAAGGTTAGGGATTGGATAAAGGGTATTCCTTTGATAATTTCCCATGAAGGGTGTGATGAGGTTCAAGAGGAAAGGCAAGATCAACCTCAAATATGTTAGACCATTTGAGATCCTTCGTACAGTTGCAGATATGGCTTATGAGTTAGCCTTGCCTCCTAATTTTTCCATTGTTAATCAAATTTTTCAGGTTTCTATGCTTTAGAGTTACATTATCGATGTGTCTCATGTGATTCGATGGGATTTATTTCAGTTAAATGTGAGATTGACCTACGTGGAGGAGCTAGTGTTCATAATTGTCAGGGATGTCAGGCGGTTGTGATCTAGGGAGATTTTAGTAGTTGAGGTCCAGTGGAGACACTACCTACTAAAGGAAGATACTTGGGAGATTGGGAGCGAGATGCAAGCCCAGTATCCCAACCTCTTTGAGCCTTTAAGAACATCCTAACCCTTTACTTTTGTAGACATAAGTTTTTTAGTGGTGGATGTCATAATGACCCTCCATGTCATTTTTTTCATTCCACACATTTTTACCATTTTCTTTCCAATAGATGTCTTAAGTCATTTGTGAATTGCTAGAGAAGATAGTGTAGTTAACGAGAAATTCATTTGGTTCTTAGAGCTAATTACTTATTTTGAAGGCTTCGCTAGTTAGGATTGGCTATCAGGAAAAAACATTAGTTTAATGACCACTTTTGCCAATTATTATAGTTCCATCAGCTCTAAGATGTCAAATTTAAGTTGGGGGTATTTGGTTCGGGTCTGAGGCTTCCAGATTAATTTGGGATACTGGCCGGAATTTAATAAAAATGGCCCATAGATGTAGGGCCCACATTGCATCAAATCGACACCGAATAAAATTTTGATGGAGCCATTAAGTCTATAATGTCGAATTTTCTAGGGCTAGTTCATATGAATTCATGGGATTCTGAATCAATCTCCGGGGTTGGTAGAAACTTGGAATTTTCCCAAGTTTCAGCCGGTGCATCCATAAGAGGACCTTTGGTCGCTTTAGCAGAGGCCGCTTACGCGACCAGCTAGTTGCTTTAGCAACCAAGGCTTGCCCATCTGGGTCACTTAAGCAGAAAATAGTCTGCTAAAGTGGTGACTACTAAAGCGGTGGTCGTTTAAGAGGCAGCTTGACTGCTTTAGCGAAAGGTCCAGAGCAGTCAGTTACCGCTTTAGTGGTACTAAGACACTTTAGTGGTGACCGCTAAAGCGGCACCTGGAAGGCATTAAATTAATCCATTTTGCCCAATTTTTCCCTATTTTAATATGTCTAAAGAGTTAAAAAACCCTACATAGTGTGAAATTTTAGGAGAGTGATTATTAGGAGATCGTGGAGTGTTTGTGAGCTTGGAATAACCATTTCTTCTTAGAAATCCTTATAACTTTTAGCTCAAAATTTACCTATTTTTTAGGGTAAATAATCCTTGATCATAAAGGGACATGTTGATGATTTTTATAGTGCAATTATACAAGCAGGCCCTATATGGGATTTTCACTTGATTTTTGACCCAAACCATAAAAATACAACATACGTATTGTTGTTCTAGTATTAATGCATATATTACTATTTTTATAGAGTGGGATCATGTAGAAACTTCTCAGAAGGGGACATCATTTATTTAGCAGACTTTATTGGGCATTCTTTGGCATCTAGGAAGGCTAGGCTTACTTTCTCGTAGATTGGGCTTAATTGTATAATCGATATGTTAATATGCTAGTTTTGGGTTGGGAATTCTCTGAGGAATATTTAGTATAAGTTAATTATTTAGCTGATTAATGGATTGTACTTAGGCATAATTAACTTAACTACCAGTTCTTTAGGTAAATTTGTTATCTTAGGTCGCAATGATGCTTATTTAGTACGTTGTGTTGAGTTTAGACACCTTAGTCTAATTTAGCGTAGAATTTTCCTTAGAATAGATTCTCGAGGTTAGAAGTGGGCCTCTTCAGCCCATGTTAGATAAAGATTGTTATTAGTTCCATGTAGATTAAATGAACCTTTCATATTATTTTAATTACATTCTTGAGCTCGGGGAGGCTTTAGACATATGGTTCTTTTTCTAGATCGGTGCGTGGGAGATGATAGATTGGTTCAAGTCCAATAATTAATGACTTTAAGACCGATTTAATTCAAACAATATCCATGATGTTACTTTCGCTTCAAGTCAGGTTTTCATGGTATTAGTTCCAGTTCAAGTCTTTCTTATAAAAGCTAGTTTTGGTTCAATTCTAGTGTTGTGAGATTATTTATGACGGTTATGAAATTAGCTCAAGTCTGGTGTTTATGAAATAGAAGTTCCATGGTTATTATTTTGAGATATGGATGGTTGGTATATTTATGGCTATCACTTTCTCTTGATAGCATCCATTGGTCTTATGAGGGCCTGCATTAGGTTACTTACTTTATTTGCATCTCCTGGGCTTGTGGGGGCCCAACTATATTATAATTAGATGTGTTTTATTTATTTTTATCATTTTGGTTGTTTACTTTTAGTAAAGGGAGCATTATTCTAGGTTTATCCTTTTCCCTTGACTTAACTTATTTATCTCACATTTTATTGTAATTATATTATAATTTTGCTCAATCGGTCGATGATGTATACTGAGTACCCGTGGCTTGGGTACTCATACTACACTCTTTACCTTTAGGTGTAAGTTTGATTACTAGCTGTCATTATTGACATTATAATTATGATGGTCAGAGTTCGGAGATAGGGTGAGCTCTCGAAGCTAGAGTGGACCTTTTCTCCATCTTCTATTTTTTATAGTCTTTCTATTTTTTAGAAGATTGTATATTGACTCTGGTAGTACTACTTGTATTTCTTTGGATTATACTCTCTTGTACTGGCATTACTAGGTCGTGGGATTATATTACTCCTCTTATATCTCTGTCATTATTTATTGTTCCTATGATATGTTGCTTGTAATTCTCTTACTTGCATATTTCTGAAAATTATGCCATTTTCCACCAATTGTCCTATTACTTATAGTTCTGGGCTATTGTTTGGCTTAGCTACTGGCTGAGTAAAGTAACATCCATCGTGACTTGGGAAATTAGGTCATGAAAAAAGGATCAATGAAAGAAAGGCATGACCAAAGGATCTGACCACGGGTGTACAAGGGATATCGGACCAACAACTAAAGGGTTGGTTCTCAAAAGTCAATTAGATGATGAAGGGTTACACGATCGTGATTTGATGCCATGATTGTACCAAGTGATCATTAGAATGCTGATAACGCTCAAACTACACCTTTATTATGAGAGAGTAAGCGGTCATTGTCAAATATATAACCCAACTAGGTTAGGGTCGAATCCCACAGGGAATATGGTGTTAATTTGAGTTGTTTGTGAGTCAATCAATAGATAGTTAGCAGTTTCCTATAAATGGGGTTTTTTGAAAGGGTAACAAGTAATTATTTCTCAATTCAGTGTCAGTGTTTGTAATTAATATTATATGGAAAACCATAGTTGTGTTCACTATGAGTGTTGGTATTTGACAGACGGTAGTAACGGTTCAAGATTCTTATGGTAGGTAGGAACAACATATTATCCTTGTCGAAGTAATGTCTAAATGTTTCTCAACCTATTTAGACATTTAATTACCTAATTCTTTCGAAATTAGGGAATTTATATTTCATAACAGGATGTTGTTTCAAGTTAATTAACCTTGTTACAGCGTTAATTATTAAATGAAAGTTTGATGCTTCCAAGTCCCTGTTTATAATTCACTTCCTACTGGGGTTGATTTCTTATTTCAAGCAAATCACTAGTAGGCATGACCTATCATTTACAACCAATATACAATATGTAAAACAGAGGAATTACCAAGGAGCTCCTATTACCTTTAGAATCTTGAATACCTAGTTACTTTACAAAACCAAACCCATAGATACCACAACTCGGGTTAAAGGAATTAGCTACTCATACTGTAAAAAGCAACAAGACAATTTGTATTCATAATTTGATAAATGATAACTTACAGAATAATGAATATCAACAAGTGTTTCTTAGATTAGATCGCAGTAGAAATCCCAAGAAAATTATGATAACAATCTCTTAAAAGTTAATTGTAAAGTTACAGAGAAAACTAGAGAGAAAATAGTGTAGGTTCCTGAAGTTAAAGATGAATGTCATCCTTCAATAAAACCTAAGAACTTTCCCTTAAATACCAAGAGCTAAATTAGAAATCAAATCACAGAATTCAACTTTTTCTCGCACAACTGACGACGAAGTATGACTCCTTATCAGGAGTCTGACGACTTATCAGACATTGTCGTCAGCTCTTCCTCTAAGTTTGATGATTTCTTCCTTAGGATGAAGGTAACTCATGATGTCTTATCAGAAGTCTGATGACTTATCAGAAATGTCGCCATCTCCTCTTCCACTTTCATGATCTCTGCCTTAGGCTGACGGCATTCTTGACGGCTTATCAGACACTAGACGGCTTATCAGGGGATGTCGTCACACTTCTTCTCCAACTTCCTCACATTGTCTACAGCTGACAATGACTCTGATAACTTATCACAAATTTGATGACTTATCAGACATGTCGTCAACTACACTTTCATGGCCACTTGTTCCAAATTCACCTCTTTTGCTCTTATTGTCTTTGGTTTTCTTGCATCTTGACTTTCCTGCATTATCAAAGAGAAAACAATCAAAAACAACAAAAATAGATCAAGTCTTTACAATTATTACCTCAACCTAAAACAATTGCTTGTCCTCAAGCAACCTAAACATAACTAAGAGGATATAATGCACATTCGATAGTCAATTATTTATTTTAGCTCAAAACATATTTACCATCTCCAAGGTCAATCATCTCTAACTTAACTGTGTATATTACTGAAAAGCAACAACGTAACACAAAGGAATCAAGCTATGGAATCAACTGAGCAACAACAACCATGCATGTACGAATATTACACTACCCAAACAAGTTAGCAACTAGTAACATAACTAGTGTGCCCTTACAACAAAGAAGTCTCTCCCCACTCATATAAGAAATAACATATACAATTATGGGGATAATAAATAGACACTCACTCTCAAAAAGAAGTTCCAGTCAATGTATGCCAAATACCATAAGCTTGCCCTTATTTTCATTACAAAAGTTTTCAGACAGGTAATCTAGGATCACTATAGGTATTTTTGTTTGGCTTGTAACATAGGCTAAGGGCTGGTATGATACTCAATTATATTAAAGGTGAATAAGCCTCCCTATCACTACATTAACTTTTGGGGTCTCACTTATTTCCCTTTACCTAATTCTCTCCTTTCTTAATCATGCATACAACAGATGGGTGCGGCCTTTTTGATAATTATTTTTTTTTTTCACAACTTTTCTTTTCTTATTCTTTTTCCACCACACCCAACTTTTTTCTTTTATTCTACCTTTATTCATACTCATTTTACATCACGCACCCCTATGGTAGCCACCCTCAACTTAGGCTATTTGCCTAAGTCAAAGTGCATAATATCTAAGGAGGAACAGGGCCAAAATAGGTTCATTATTATACAAATGGGAAGGTGATAGGTATCATAAAAGAATAGGGATTTAGTCTCAAAAATGGGATCAAGGGATATCATTCATACAGGAAAGGTAATTTAGGCTAGAAGTGGACTAATCTCAAAATGTCCTATGATTCTTTCATAATCCCTACCCTACAACTAAGGCAAGACTAACCAGGCAAGTTCTGAATTTAACATACAAAGGGAACTAAGTAATATCTCATACGCACATGGCACACAGGTACATTACAAGCTACTAACCATCTGGTTTATGGAATTTTTTAGCAATAGTTATCATATCACTAGTACTAATGCCATAACAAGATGCACAGTGGTCACACATAAATGCATATCACACAGTTATAAAACAGACCATTGGAGAGGTATTCAACAATCAACAAAAATATGTTAACTGCCTAAGGTACTTGTATTTCTCCTATTCAACTACAACGTTTTATAACAAATCACCCTACACCCTTAACTTAAAATCAAGTGTTGTCCTAAATGTACATGCAAAGAGAAACTGAACTAAGGTTTAGGGTATACCTAGAGTAGCTCAAGCACAGGAATCATGGGTCCATGACCCTGTAACGGTGTCTTCCGATGGAATACTCACATCAGTAGCCCGCTGCTGGGCTGGCACAGCTGTAACAACCTCTGGAAGGAGTCCACTAGCTGATTCTCCTACAGCCCTAGCTCATGGCTCTTCATCTCTTCTCTCCACTTCTGCCTTGGATGCTCGCATCGTCTTTTTTATTTCTATTTTTTCCTCCTTCTTCCTTGACTTCTTTTCTGCTTTTCTTTCATCCTCGATGTTAGATCTTTTCCTTTTACTCTTGTCTTTCTTATCACTCTTTTCTTTACTCTGCTTCACCGGTTCCCCATTGAGGTCAAGTAAGGGAACTTCATCCTCAGACTCATCAGCAGCTGGATCCACAGATACCATAAGTTGGTGCTGCTGTAATACTCCAACATCAGCTTTTACCTTGTCCAAGGTTGCTCTGAATAGTGCAAGATCTAGGACTAACATTTCTCTTAATCGTGCATTGAAATGATTCTCCAACTCATCAATCCGACCAGGCAACGTCTGGAAGGGTTGAAGTGCTACCTTAATCCTTTTAACCATAGCAGAGGCAAATAGCTTGGAAAAAATTTGCAGCTATGCCTTGCACCACTTTGCTTTTTTTGCCACTCTCCTAAAATTTAGCGGGTGAAAGGCAAATTATGTTAGTAAAATAGCAGTTGAAAGGTTTGTTTCATTCTCAAGCACTGAATATGCTCTTGTGAAGGATGTTGGTTGTACATATTTAGAATAATTCACCTCCATATTAGGTACTGATCCAGTGCTAGTAATAGCTGGTTGCACTTCAGCAACCCTCACCAGTTTTGAGGCGATCGCTATTCCCTTGCCTAGCACAAGTCTAGGCTAATTTTTAGCATACCTGATGGGGTTGTGGGTCTTCTTAACTGGAATATCTTGGTATATTCCTTCAACCTCAGGTACATTGGCTGCCTCACACAACTTTGTAATCAGACATGGGAATGGATATATAGTGTCGGGCCTTGATACCTGAATCTTTATCTCCTTTGCAATGATTTTCCCGAAGTTTAAGTGAAGCTTATCCACGAGGCTCGCAACTAACACTGCTCTATTATCACCAAGAATACTATCTCTAGTCATGGGCATCAACAAGGTGCATACTACACCCCACCAGAACCTTGCCTCTTGAGTCAGATAGGCCTTGAATATTCTTTCATTCGGGTTGGTTGACCATTCCGGTTCTCATTCAGCTATGAGTTTGTCTAACCAAGGACACTGTTTGTCATGATCTTTTAATCGAGAGTAGAATATTGGTAAAGTGACCTGAGGAGTGAAGTCGGGACCATAAAGGAATCTGTTGATGGTTCTTTCTAATAGATCTACCATTACGCCCCTCACCGGAACTTTCTCCAACAAGGGCTGATCTGCTACTTTTTTCTCTTGCTTACACATCTTCTCCAAGGTAGCTTGGTAGTTCACGTAGAACTCCCAGACTAGTGTAGGGCAAAACAAATCACCTCATTTTGTAGTTCATGCCAAGTCGTAGTCTCGAAATGTCTACTCCGTTGAAAGATATCTGCTCAACCCGGTAGTAAGGATTCTTATTTCTTCAAAAATTGGCCTTTTAACAGATCTTCTTTCAGTTCTGATAAGACCATCATAGAAAATCTTCTTTGCCACGGGAAGTTGCCATATAGCACTTTTTCAGACACCAGGGTTCTTGCATTTGATTAGATTTCCCCGTATCGGAGAGTTCTCCTCAGCCTGTTGTTCCGAAGGAGTGGACCAAGATGATGGCCACTCAGAATTAGGTTGCTCATAATTTGGTTGTTCCGAATCAGATTTCTCAGAATTAGGGTTCTTAGAATAAGGTTGTTCAGAAGTTGTCTGCTCTGAAGGTGTGTGTTCCAATGATGAGGGTTCCTCAGATTCACTTTCTTCACTCTCCTCATCCTTAGCTTGTGGATTTGGTGAAGGTATTTTTGGACTCTTCTTCTTTCTTTGTCTTTTTAGCTGTGGCTTTTCTTCTTCATAATCAGACTCATCAAAAAACCTCTGAGGCACACTCCCCTTAGTCACCTTATTTGCTAATTTGGATCCTTTTCCCTTAGGTGCCATTATAAACTCTGTAGCAGAAGAACTCAATTATTTATTACCCAAGATCACATAATGCAAGAATTTTAGTCATTGAAGTTCCACTTCTCTTGAAAAGGGTTTATTAGTGCTTCAGGTCAAAGTTGTGACGACATGGTCTGATAAGTCATCACATCTGTAATTGCTTATCGGCCATGTCGTCAGCCTTAAGCAAAATAGGCGCACTTTCCTCAACTTGTGACGACATGGTCTGATAAGCCGTCACGTTTGTAATATCTTATCAGACATGTCGTCATCCTTAAATAGAACCAACACAATTTTATCAACTTGTGACGACATGATCTGATAAGCCGTCACATTTGTGATAAATTATCAGGCATGTTGTCATCTCAGAACATGATCTTTAGCTTATTTTTAACATAATCGTCCTTACCAATTCTTTTCACGAAACATGGAATTACTTTCTTGAACTGGGATTTTAACTTTTTGTGTTCGATGCATAACTGTAAACCCTAGTTTCAGTTTCTTATTACAATGGCAAGCTAAACTTGACTCAATATCTTTGAAAACCAAGGTGTACATCAGCCTCACTAATACCCAATGAGAAGAAGAGTCTTAGAGCATACCTGTTAGGCAACTTAGCTTCTTAAGTAGGGTAGAGCAGATGAAAAGATGAAGGAGAAAGATCACTTTGTGTTTGAACTTAACTTCAATCAAGCAAAAAGAAAAGGAAATTTTATTGTATCACTAAGAACTAATTCAAAAAGGCAAGAGAATAAATTAAAAATGGAAAGAAATAAACTAAAGAACAGAAAAAAAAAATGCGAAAAGGTGAAAAGATTTGCTTTTGGGTCGGGTCAAATTCCTTTAACTGGGCTCAGAATGGTTTGATAGCTTATTTTGGGTTTTATGATGACACTTCTGATGTCTTATCACAAGTGTGATAGCCCGTCACAAATGTTTTCAGCCTTAACAGAACATACCTCAGATCTGATTTCTCTGACGACGAATCTGATAGTTTATTATATTGTGATAGCTCGTCACCTTTGTCGTCAGGATCACTTAACTTTCTACATCAATTCTACCTCGACCCCTGCATACCTCATAATTTCATCATACTTACCATCTACAAAAATAAAAACAACTTGTGTTAAATATAAAAAATTTGGGTTGCCTCTCAATAACGCCTGATTTAGTGTCGCGGAACGACTCGATCGTCTTGACTACTCATAATTCATCAAGACACCTTTTTGATACCTCTTTCACATCCTTATAAAACACATCCATGATTGATAAAACACTCATCTCCTTTTGTTGTGTCATGGATGGGTGCATTTCAAATTTTACTTCTTTTTCATTGAGCCTAAACTTGAGCTCATTCAGCTCCATGTCAACTATCACTCTCCCAGTTTCTAAGAATGGTATACCCAAAATTATGGGCACTTCAAATTATACTTCGCAATCAAGGATCATAAAGTCAGCAGGAAATATAAAATTGGCAACTTTTATAAGTAAATCATGTAGCATACCGATCGGCCTTTTCACAGACCTGTCCGCCATAACTAGTCTCATGTTGATGGGTGTGGGGTCTCCCAAACCCAAATTTTTATAAAAAGATAGCGGTATTAGATAAAAAATTTATCCCAAATCACATAAGGCCTTAAAGAATTCCATAGATCCAATCGTACAAGGAATAGTGAATCCTCCTGGTTCTGCCTTCTTCTTCACTAAGGACCTTATAAAAATTAGCACTATAATGATGGATATTATCCACCGGTTCATATCTCACTGCTATTTTCTTCGTCCAAATATCCTTCATAAATTTAGCATATCTAAGCATTTGTTCAAGTTCCTCGACCAAAGGCACATTCACTGTTAGATTCTTCAACATTGCCATGAATTTACTAAACTTCATATCATCGGCCTTTTTTTTAATCTCTGAGGAAAGGGAAGTGGTGGTTTTGTGAGAGTCTTCACCACTAATATCAATGCCATCCAGCTTCTCAAACTCCACTGGATTACCTTCTTCAAGCTCAACATCTTCTTTTATCAACTCATCATTAACAGTTTTGCCCAAAAAAGGGCCTGATAAAACTTTACCACTTCGTGTGGTAATAGCCATGCACGAACCATCATTTTGAGGGTTCTAAATTTTATCTCTTGGTAGTGTTCCATTTTTTATCTGATTCAATGCTGCAAAAAATTGGCTCATTTACTGTTCCAACTATTAGATCGAAGTAGAGTGTGAGTTTACCAACTGACTCATAGAAGACAAATCGGTCTTCATGGTAGTCACCCCAGAGTTGATATCCTCGACTCCCTTTAGAAATTTCTCCATCATTTCCTCCATGGACATCTTACCAGAGCTAGTTGTCACATTATCTCTGCTTCCGAGAGGTACATACAGCCCACTCCTATCATTCTTGCCCTTCCAGTTTCCTTGATCTTGATCCTTATATCCAGCCTTGTCATAATAATTCCAAACTTGATTTCCTTGGCTATTTCCTCGGAAACCCCCTGGCTATTCAAATAGTTGGTTTCTTCTTCTAAATCAGAATCATCTTTACCTTGTAATGCAACAGGTTTCACTTTTTTAGACTTTGCAGATAATAAGTGCTTGGTTAGTAAATCCATCTACGTCTTTAAGTGTGCCATGTCTTAATCACGTTCTTCCTCTTTCTTCCGTTGTTCTGCAGTCATGCCAACAGACATAGTAGGGCTTGCTAACACAGAATCCCTAGTATACTAAGCTCTACTTTATTTGGTCATTCGATCAAGCATCTCTGAGGCGTCTTGAAGAGTAAGATCCACAAATGATCCTCCTGCAGCATTATCAACAACTGGCTTCGTAATAGAGTTTAAAGCCCAATAAAGATTCTGCATCAGGTGAATATCTGTCATGTTATGGTTCGGGCACTGCATCAGCTTCTTTTTGAACCTTTTCCATATCTCATGGAGAGATTTCCAAAGTTACTGATCTCATCCCTCAATTGTACCCTCCTGGAAGGTGGAAAGAACCTTTCTAGGAAAGACTCTTTCAATTGCCTCCAGTTGGTTATAGAATCGGGCATCAGCTCATTAAGGCACAATGTTGCCTCCCTAGACAGAGACAACGGAAATAAACGCAGGAGGATGGCATTCTTTCCCACTCCCGAGTTATCAAAAGACTTGAAAATAGTGACAAAGTTCACTAAATGCATATTGGAATCATCTCCTATGAGTCCACCGAACAACCCCTTCAGGTAAAGGAGTTGAATTATTGTTCTAGTAATGTTAAACTTCACTCCTGGAGCAAGAGGTGGGGGAATAATAGCTCCAGTAGCACCAGCGGTATCCTTTCTAGCATCATACTCACTAGGATCAAATTGCACGACTTGGAGATCAGGTCTCATCCTGAAAGGACAGTTTCTATTTACATTTCTGTTCACTGGTGTAGCTACCTCCTCTACACGCCTTCGGTTAACAGGATTCATCAATTCCTCATCTCCCAATTCATCATCATCCGGATTAGGATGATGGGATTGTTGACCGTCATTCTGTAGATTAACCTGAGCTCTAGCTAAGGAAGCTAGCCTCTCAACTTCCTGTGGGTCTGCCATTCTACCGATCAGTTGGGGTTCCGGATTGAACGATAATAACGTTTCTCCTAAACTTTTGGTTTTTGGTATACATCGCTGTGTTCCCGTAACAAACAAAAACAACAAATAAATGTAAAATTAGGAAACTTGACTAACAGTCAATTAGCGAACACAAACATAAAATTACATCTGTATTCCCCGGAAACGGTGCTATTTTTGATAACACTCAAACTATATCTCTCTCATAAGAGAGTAAGTAGTCATTTTCAAAGATATAACCCAACTAGGTTGGGATCAAATCCCACAAGGAATATGGTGTTAATTTGAGTTGTCTGTGAATCAATCAACTGATAGTTAGCAGTTTCCTGTAAATGGGGGTTTTGGAAAGGATAACAAGTAATTATTTCTCAATTCAGTGTCAGTGTTTGTAATCAATATTTTATGGAAAACCAGATTTGTGTTCACTATGAGTGTTGGTATTTGACAGACACTTGTAACGGTTAAAGATTCTTGTGGTAGGCAGGAACAACAGATTATCCTTGTCGAAGTAATGTCTAAATGTTTCTCAGCCTATTTAGACATTTAATTACCTAATTCTTTCGAACTTAGGGAATTTATATTTCATAACAGAATGTTGTATCAAGTTAATTAACCTTGTTACAGCGTTAATTATTAAATGAAAGTTTGATGCTTCGAAGTCCTTGTTGATAACTCACTTCCTACTAGGGTTGATTTCTTATTTCAAGAAAATCACTAGTAGGCATGACCTACCGTTTGCAACCAATAGACAATATATAAAACAGAGGAATTACCAAAGAGTTCCTATTACCTTTAGAAACTTGAACACCTAGTTACTTTACAAAACCAAACACATAGATCCCACAACTCGAGTTAAAGGAATTATCTACTAATAATGTAAAAAGCAACAATACAATTTGTTTTCATAATTCGATAAATGATAACTTATAGAATAATGAATATCAATAAGTGTTTCTCAGATTAGATAGCAGTAGAAATCCCAAGAAAATTATGATAACAATCTCTCAAAAGTTAATTGTTAAGTTACAGAGAAAACTAGAGAGGAAATAGTGTAAGTTCAGAAGTTAAAGATAAATGTCATCCTGCAATAAAACCAAAGAACTTTCCCTTAAATACTAAGAGCTAAATTAGGATCAAATCATAGAATACAACTTTTTCTCGCACAGCTGATGACGAAGTGTGATGCCTTATCAGGAGTATGAAAACTTATCAGACATTGTCGTCAACTCCTCCTCCAACTTTGATGATTTTTATCTTAGGCTGACGGCAACTCCTGACAGCTTATTAGAAGTCTAACAACTTATCAGAAATGTCATCATCTCCACTTCCACTTTCATGATCTCTGCCTTAGGCTGACTACATTCTTGACGGCTTATCAGACACACCTGACGGCTTATCAAAGAATGTCGTCACACTTCTGCTCCAACTTTCTCACACTGTCTATAGCTGACGATGACTCTGATAACTTATCACAAATTTGATGACTTATCAAACTAGACTTCAACTACACTTTCATGGCCACTTGTTCCAAATTCTCCTCTTTTGCTCTTATTGTCTTTCATTTTCTTGCATCTTGACTTTATTGCATTATCAAAGAGAAAACAATCAAAAATGACAAAGTTGCTTAAGACTTTATAATTATTTCAAGTTAAAAGCCTCAAATGTGTTAGCACTAGCTCACACATCAAATTCAGCTAAATTTTAATTTTCAAGAGTCAAGTAGAAGAAATATCAGATGATACCATCCCATGACTGTACCTTGAAGGATCATCATAGTATGAGATCATTGTAACGGTGTCTAGATTTGAAAGTTTCAAAAGTTAAAGTGTAAGACGATCAGAAGATAGCATTATATGGTCGTATGTTGATATAATAGAGCCATACAAAGAACTGTACCATTGAAGCCCTGAAGATGATAAATTCCATGATCTAACCACAAGCCCCAAGGATGATTGTGGGTTCTAACCACAGTCGTACCTTTCAGTTATCTAAGGCCACTGGACTAGTGATTCTATTTTGTTTAGGATAGGTTTTATTTTTTTATAAAAATAACCTTATTGGGTTTTTTGTATGAGGTTACACTACATATTTCACAACATTATATTGTGAGATTCTAAGACATATTCTTAAAATGAACAATATTTCTAGGGTTTTAATTCAAGTTCATAATTATGTTTTTATCTATGAACTTTTGTTATATGCTTGCAATTATGAGTAGCTAAGCTCCTCAACTATGGTTGTGGGAACCATGAGAAATTAATGGAGATGGTTAATTGTAAAGCAATTCTATATTGTTTTTCTTTCACTTATTGGTATTTTCTTTTTTTATGATGTTTTCCTAATAGTTGCAAACATTAAGAACTCACCAATATTCTAAACATGCTCATGAGCGATGTAGAGATTAGGAAAATAAAATAGAAACAGATATTTGAAGATATCAACCTTAATCTATTATCTTAAGTCAAAACAAAGATAGTTAATCTGCGATTAAGAGATGTTTAGATAAACATATCTTGTTAGATTTTGCTTGTAGCATATTGAGATAGTTTGGTAGAATGAGCAAACCATGTAGTTATTCAATCATGGGGATCACAATCCTAGTTCTTTCATATATTGATTAAAAATCAAGCAACCAAAAATTGTTACTATTTCTCTCTAGTTTCATAAAATCCCTATCTTTTACTTATTTTCCAGTTACCTAGAAAAACACTTGATGAAATTTTTACCTATTCCCTATGGGATCAACATCAACCTTATTGGTTTTTATATTTAATTTATAAATCCTTGATACTTTTTAGGAGGGATAATTTAGGCGACATCAAATATTGGCACCGTAACTAGGAAATATGATTACGTAGTTAATTGATTGTGTTTGTTAGGATATTATTTTTTTGTTGTTTTTATTGTACTACTATTTCCAGGGCATATATTGGTGTATTCCCAATACTCAGAGTCAGTCAATTCCCTTATTCCATTTAATCCCGATCTTAAGGGAACTATTAGATAAAATCAAATGATAGAGAGAGAAAGAATTCATGATTTAGGAGCTTGCTCAAGGGGGTTCATGATGTCCCATTAAGTTTTAATAAGCCACTACCATAACATGATGCTAAAAAAACTATGGAATTAGTCAGTTATCAATTAATGATTGATTAAATACTAGGCAAATAGCTACCCAATGGGTAGATAGGGAAGAGATGGATAGATAAGATAAGGCAGATCATATATCAATGCTTTATGTAAGGGATTGATTGAGAAGAAATAGAGTACCATAATATATATAACAATATATTTCTATTTATGATTATCCAGAGAAATATTTGTGTTAAATAGAGCCGACTGGAACTGGCGTAATCATTTTACTAAAATAGCCTCAAGGTACTAAGTTTGACATCACGAGTGTGATGATTCATCTTGTGAATTTGAAAAGGGTATTCATTAGCCTGCCTACTGATGATGCAAACATTCATATCAGGAACTATATTAGACTGAGTCAAGAAGCTATTTGACTGCGGATATTTCCAGTCTTTCTGATATGAGAAGATACTTTGTAATTGGATGATTTTTCCCATAAATCTATTACTATTTAGAATGAGTTATAGACTTAGTTCTTGGAAAGATTTTTCCCACCCTCTAGAATTTTGCAATTAAAAAATGAGTAGTAACTTTAGATAGTTGCACTTAGAGATACTATACGATACATGGTTAAGGTGAAAGAAAAAGCTATAAAATGTGCAGATTCACAGGATTTATAGTAGAAGTTTGCTAGAGGACATCTACAAAACTTTGATGCTAACACTAAGGTTGTAACAGACACTATCACTAGTGCTTCCTTCGTGAGTCTATGATGGGATAATTCATTTGAGATTTTAAATCAGATGACAAAAAATAAATCAAGGGTGACATACTATGGAGGTGGTGGATAGATTAATCGGGATTTTTGCAATTAGAGCCTATAATGAGCAGCAAGCACTAGATGAGATAGTGTCTCAAAAGGTGGCACAATTGAGGACTGATATTGGGTTGCTTACCAATAACTTTGCAATAATTAGAGAGGAAAATATCAATGCAATGGGTGCATGCGGTAAGGCTTATAGATATGAAGATTCAGATACTGGGGGAGAGGCTAAATATCTTAAAAAAGAGATGGCGGGTTTTTGAGACAAGGTCCAAGGAAATCAAGACAAGTGGAACTTAAGGCAAGGGAATCAAGGTTATAATTACTATAGTGACAACTATAATAGGTCTAGGTATAAGAATAGGAGTAGGGATAGAGATGGTGATTGGAAGTAGAATAATGACTATAAAGACAAGAGTGGCTTTTATCTTCCACCAAAGATCAATGATGTTGAGTCTAGAAATTCTAGGATTGAAGCTTTTCCTGCAAAGTTTATTTAGGGGTCGGAGAGCTAGGAAAACTACCTAAAGGAGATTCGGTCGGACATCTGATAAATGATCTAAAAAGTTTAATCTCATGTGAATGCCATTAAATTACTTAAACAATAATTTGGGCAGATGTCCATAGTAAAAAAGCCAACATTAATCGAGCACCCTCTTGAGTAAATCCATCCAATATTGTAAGAATGATATCCATTTCCAAGTCATTACTACTCAAAGTGGTAAGCATACTATTAATCCACCTATGTTTGTGATTAATCACAAGAGGGACAACTACTTGATCATTAATGATGTGGATGAGAATTAAGTATAGAATTTTATGGTGAATGGGGATGTAGCTCAAAAATCTCTTGTTGTTAAAAAGAAGGCTAAGTCTAACAAAGGGAAGGGTAAAGAGTTCACATCAGTATGGAAGCCCATTCCACGCCCTTCTTTTTTTCCCTAGAGATTTAAAAAAGAAGTGAAAGAGGCAAAATATCAAATATTTATTTTGATGCTAAAGAAGTTATCAATGAACATCCCTCTAGGGGAGGCTTTAGAGAAAATGTGGGGATATTAAAAATTAATGAAGAACTTGTTGACAAAAACCGGATTATGAGTTTTGAGCTTGTAGACAATGTGCACCATTGTAGTCCAATCTCTTCATGCTTTCTAGTTGAAAAGAATAAAAATCCAAGGGATTTTACCATTCCATGTACTATTGAGTCTTTAAATTTTTAGGGCCTTATGTGACTTGGGTTCTAGAATTAATCTCAAGCCTCTAGTAGTTTACAAGCAGTTAGGGTCACCTAAATTGACCTCTATGAGTCTTTTGATGGGCGACTGCACTGTGAAGAAGATGGTGGAAATTTTGTGTGACATGTTGGTTAAGGTAGTATATTTTATATTTTTAACTCTTTTTGTAATTCTTGACAGTGAGGTTGATTTTGAGGTTCCTATTATTTTGGGAAGGCCATTTCTCATGACTGGATAGGCTTTGGTTGATATAGTAATTGGATAAATGAATTTTTGTTTGAATAATAATCTAGTTACTTTTAATGTAAGATAGTCTATGAAGCAATTAAAAATATGTGCATAATACCTGTGATCGATATAATAGATGAGAATGATGATACTGACCCAGAGAAAATTAGTGAGGACTTACAACATTAGAGAAAGAGGTCCTAAAAAGAAAAGAGATGGAGAAGAAGAAGGAAAAATATAGAAATAAGTAGAGAAAAAGAGTGAGGGATGATTCACAGATCTCTGAGGCAATGTTATCGGGGGGATTTGAGATACAACCAACAATGAAGGTGGTGGAGCAGGGTTTGGGGTTTACTCAAAATACCCTCGTAGTTGAGTCATTGAATGCAATGGCCTCCACTATTGCCTATGTAACTAAGAGTTTCCCTATCATAAATGAGGCCACTTGAGGAGTAAAGGAAGGAGTGGTCCCATATTAGACCCCCACTGATTAGATTATGATGAGTGTCTAATGTACCTTAGGTATTTCCTTTATCCTCGGGTTTATTTTATTTTATTTTATGCAATGGGAACATTGCATAACATTAAAGTTGGGGTGGGGGTTATACCACAGCCAAGGGTTTTTATTGTTGTGTTTATTTTCCCTCGGTTGCCTTAACATAGTTAGAACTATCATGTTTAGGTATTTCTGTTTGATTTATTTATGTTTCTGATGTTCTGTGCGTAACTTAGAGTAAACTGAGATAACTTGGTGTAGAAAAAATAAAAGAAGCATGCAATGTTTGTTTTAAAATTATACCCACCAAGAAAAATGCTTTGTGTTATGTTATGTGCTTACTGGAACTATAACTATCGTTAGGAACTCGACATTGCATTAATATTAATAGTATGATAATCTATCTTGACTATAAACAAATCGGGTAGGTAGTAAATAGAATAGTAGCCCTTAGCCAAAAGTATGTGAGGATGTACCTAGTCGACGTGTGTATGAGGTCTAAACTTGTTGGTTTGTCTTGCTGAAAGCTATGGGATAGAAGGTTAGGAAAGGATAATAGGTTCTCCTAGAAATAGTCCACTATAGCCTAATATCCTACCAAATGACCATGTTAATCCCTTGAATCCAGAATTTGAGCCTAATTAGACGTTTTCTTTGAATTACCATATTCACCTTTCCACTTTTACAATGAACCTATTTGGCCCTGGTCCATCCTTGGATACTGTGTACCTCAACTAAATAAACTTCCCTAAGTTGAGGGTGGCTTTCATAATGATGCATAAAATATTAGGCATGAGGAAAATGGAGTTAAAGAAAAGATTTTAGTGCAATGTGTACTAGAAAAGAAAAAAGTGAAAAAGGTGGGAAAAGAAAAAAATGAGAGAAACTGAAAAAATAAATGATAATAAAGTAGAACCATACTCAATGTCTAAAGAAATTGAAAGTAAATTGAAAAAATAGAAGGAAATAAAAGGAGGTAGATAAAAGTGGAAGTAAAAGTTAGTGTAGCGTCAAGGAGGGTTAGTCATAATAACCAGATATATCATACCCACCCCCGAGGATTCATTACAAGCTAATAAATTCCAATAGTGATCCTAATTTGAATGTCTAAAAGCTATGGCAAAGAAGAAAAAGGCAATCTTGTGCTACCAAATACAAATGGCCAGACATTTTTATGAGTGTGAGAGATTTGATTTGTCCCTATTTTTCTTTACATTACCTATATTTAATGTGGGACTTATTTATTGTGAGGGTTTAAGGGACTTCTTTTAGTTGCTACTTGGTTAGGTGGTGTTTATTGTCAAAGGTATTAGGTGGTCTCCTGCTAATGTAAATGTCATGTCTCAACCTTATTGTGTTATGGTGCTTAGTTGATATATGCACTGCACTTGTTGATTTTTAAATGTGATTGGAGGATATTAATTCATGTTTTGATTCAGGCATGCAGAAAAATTGATTTTCATGAATGTTGGACTGTCGTAGTATTCTTAGTTTAATCTAGGTTATGAGTCTTAGGTTTGTTTAGTATGTTTTGTTTTCCTGAGGATATATAAATGTTCAAAGTTGAGGGATTGGATGTGTCATAAATTTATGGCACTTGAGATGCTTAAAATAATGAATATTTTCAAGTATAAGGCTAGTTTTCTACAAATATTGTTGGTTTTTACATTATTGCAAGATAAATAGGCTCAATGAAGGAAAGTGCTAAAAAGGACTTAAAATGGATCAATGAAGGAAAGAACGATGGTGGGATCTAACCACGTTCGTAAAAGGGTTATCGTACCAAAAAGCAGAGGCTTGCTTCTCAGAATTCAATTAGAAAAAAAGGTTACAGGATCGTGGTTTGATGCCACAACCATACCAAGTGATTGCAAGAATGCAACAAAATTTCAATCCGCAAGAGTCAAGTAGATGGAAGACCAGATGATAGCATCCCATGATTGTACTTTTAAGGAACTATCATAGTATGAGGTTGTGGGAAGGATCTCCAGATTTGCATGTTTTAGAAGTTGAACTGTAGGATGATTAGACGATAGCATTATAAAGCAGTATGTTGATACAACAAAGACATACTGAGAATCATACCATCAAACACCTGAGGATGATAAAGTCCATGAGCTACTTACTTGCACCCAAGGATGGTCGTGGTTTCTAACCACTATCCTATCTTTCTGTAGTTTGAGGCCAATAACCTAAATTTCTTATTTTGTTTAGGATATAACATATTTCTTATATAAATACTCTTATAGGGTTATTTGTATGAGGTTGCACTACTTCATTTTACAGCATTATACTATGAGATTTTGCGCCACATTCTTCAAATTTTATGAATATCATTTCTAGGAATTTAATTCAATTTAAGATTTTGAAATTTAATTCTTATTGTAAGTTCATAATCATGTTTTCATATATGAATTCATCTTTTGTTCATGAAATTTTTTGTTTTGAAACACCTCAACTAGGGTTGTAGGAACCATGAGGAATTAACAGAATTGGTTAAGTGCGAAGCAATTCCATATAGATGTGTTTGCATGTATTGATATTTCCTTTATTGTGATTGTTTTTCGAATGGTTTTAAACATCAGGAACTAACCTGTATTCTAAACTTTCTCGAGATATAGGTAGAGATTAGAAAAAGAAATAACAATAGAGATGTGGAGTTATCAACCTTTATCGACCAAAATGAGTCATAACAAGAATAGTTAATTTGAGATCAAGAACAATGGTTAGTAGTGAGACACTGGGAGACCAATATAAGGAGAGTAAAATTCATCTAAGAAATGTCAAGAAACATTAAGATAAACATCTTTTGTTACATTTTGCATGAAAGACATCAGAGTATTTTTTTTAGCATGAACAAGTTATGCTGTTATAAAATCATGGGGATCACAATCCTAGTGCATTCTCATATTGATTACAAATCTGGAAACCAAAAATTGTTGTTATTTCTCTTTTTTTCAAAAAATCCCCATCTTTTACTTATTTTCCAATTACCTAAATAAACATTTGATAAAATTTTGACCTATTCCCTTGTTGACATTAAAGTTGTCGGGTTTTATATTTGATTTTGTGACTGCTTATACTTTTTAGGAAGTGTAATTTAGGCGACATCACCTAGAAGGTAGTAAATCCAAATGGGGGGTACCATAGAAGATAGTTGTATCCCTAAATTTGGAGTACCATAAGTATAAGTCGGTCTTAGCAGCTGAAAAACTTCAAAAATCTAAGAAATACCCATTACACTAAAAGGAACACCATTCAAATGACCCAATAGGCGAATTATTTAATCTTGTAGCACTAGGGTATCAACTGAACCCTTGGGACATAAGTCGCCTTATATCCTATGTCTAATAGTCATCCTTAGAAAATTTAACCTCAGGCTCAAAAGAGGGTTCCCTAGCATGTTCTCTTGCTGGGTAGCTCCCCATGCTTGTTCTCTACCTCTAGGTCAGCCATAAACCCTACCTTTCCTCCTGAATGGGTCTCCAATAGAGGGTTCGGGCTTAACATCCCTAGCATCTTCAAACCTAGTCCTATCTTTTTTTAATAAAAGAATATAATACAAGTATAGGATATTGGGTATGAACAAACTGCATGATAAGGAATAAAATAAGAGAACTATTTCCTAAGGACATCTTATATCCTATCAAAGATAGATAAAGACGTAAAGGTATTGATACACGAGACTATATTATACATTCTTCTATTTCTATTATTAAATCAAGAAGCCTAGTTCTTTGATACCAACTTTTCATGACCCTTAAAGTTGATATTATGATGGCACCAACCTTGGCCCAGTCTTAGTAGGAAAGACAAGTGCCACAAATAAAGTAAAATTGGTGATAAGAAAGTAAACCCACCAATGTGAGACTTCTGATCAAATTCGAGCCTTAATATGTATATGAAACACCCTAGGTTCCTGGACCTTAGAAAATTTCCTAGATTACTGGTCTCTGGACAGGATATGACTATGGTAAATGACTCATACACAGGGATACGAGTGGTATGGGTTAGTCGTATACTGACCAGTGTTGGTTGGTGGGTTGGATTTGGTTTCTGGAATAGGTACAACTTGGGTGGTATGAGTCGTATCAGTGGATACTAGTTGTTTGGTTACTTAATATAGTCTTGGACTTGGTAACATAAGTTGGATTTGAATACTAGTGGCTAACCATGAGTTGTAAGCCATGGTACGAGTCATACCATGGACTTGTATGGTTGTCGGTGTTCAATCCTCTTGGGATTCTATTCTTCTAGGGGTACGGATCATGGGTACTACTCATGTACTTAGATACGACATGGTTTGGGGTGATTCATACATTGGAAAGTGTTGGATCTAAGGTAGATGTCCTTTGGTATGAGTTGTGGGTACCACTCGTATTATAGGGTATGACTGGTATGGATAGTCGTACCCACTTGACGAGATTTTTGGGAGTTTAAGTGAGGGAAATCTTGACATTTCCCCACTTAACCTAATAAGTCCCTATGACTTATATCCCTATTGGGAGGTTATTTTCCCTATTATTCTATTCATTAACACTTAAAAACGTCTCTTAAACACTCTACAATTCTCTCTAAAACTTTTGGGTAAAGAAAGGTTATGGTTTTATCTTAAAGTTTAATTTGGGGCCTGTGTTGGTGATTTCTCTCCATTATCTTCTTGTTTTAAAGCATGTTATCTTCACTAATTGTTAGTTCAAACTAAAGGCATGGTTTATACAATGTTTTCATAGTTTGATTATTATATGATTTTAGATTTTCAAATATAATTTGGGGGTTTTTGTTATAAATTCTTGGTTATGGTTTTCCCATGTTTTAATTATTCTTTTATATGATTTAGTTGTGGTTTTGGATAATTGGTTGCAAGGGAATGGTTATTTAATAATTGAATTTGGTTTTGGTAATACTATGCCCCCAATATATTTGATAAAATGCCTATGAAAATGCTTTCACTACATTTTTAGATTTTAATGGAAATATTGTGTGGTTTAAACTTGGTAATGGAACCATAAATGGCTAAATAGTTTTGAATAGTTTAAATGGAATGGTTTTGCGATCATGGTTATGGTTAACTGAACTACTTATGGGGTACAATGAAATCCCCTAAGTAAATATGTTAATGTAACACTTGTGGGGTACACAGGATTCTCCCAAGAAACTTAATAATGAAACACTTGTGGGGTAAATAGGACTCCCCCAAGTTAACTTGTAAATGGGTACACGGGAATCCCTTTATCATAAAAGGTTTGGCTAAGGACAATACTTGCAAGTAATAGTCAGTATGACAATACAACTATTCATAGCCTTGGTAAATAATAAATGGAATCATGGATTGGTTGGCAGAAAATGGTTTTAATTGGGCAAAAATGGTGGGGTTTGATGGCTAGCTATGAAAGTGGGAGTTCAATGAACAAACATTGGAAACTCATCTTTGCCGACATGAAGGGTGGGGTATGACGACCCTTTGATGATACTATAAGTTATGCGGGGATCCTCTAAGTACATTGTACACATGTATCATGGAGGGTGAGGAAACTTGGGAATCCCTTACTCTTATGAAATCTCCAATTCATGCGGCTACACGCATTTAGAGGGTTATACTGTACCTTTATAGCACTTGGGTGGATAAGGACGGTTAAGCTTCACATACCCAGGTTAATATTTTTAAATACATGCTAAACCCGGTTCCCTTTTCCCAGCTTGGTTATATATATTTATATATATATATATATGGTTTGAATGCATATGGTTGGTTTCCTTGGTTTTTGAAATACTTCGGTCTCTAGACCTTAGAAAATTTCCTGGAATTCTAGTCTCTGGACCAAATATGACTCATGGATACGATCCGTATATTGGGGTACAGATGGTATGGTCCATTCGTATACTGACCAATATTGGTTGGTGAGCTGGATTTTGGTTACTGGAATGGATACAACTTTGGGGTAAGAGTCGTATTAGTGGTTATGGATTTTTTGGTTACCTAGCTCCTAAGAGGAGATTTATTTCTTATCTTAGAGCTCGGAGATTAATCTCCAAATGGTGTCTTTATGACTTGGATTGGGTTAAAGATTCTAACTCGGAGGGTACTTTTTTCACTGGGTTTTGGTGGTAAATGATTTTCCTGAGGTTTTTTTGAATGATCTTCCTGGTGTTCCTCTGAATAGGAAAATCAAGTATGATATTGATTTGGTTCTGAACACTCATCCAATATCTATTCCTCCTTATAGAATAGCCCCGACTATTGAGGAAACTCAAGGAACAACTTAAGGATCTTCTCGATAAAGTGTTTATTTGTCCTTATGTATCCCCTTGGGGTGCACTGGTGTTGTGTGTACATAAGAAGGATGCTTCCCTTTGGATGTGCATTGACTATCAATAGTTGAATAAGGTAATGGTCAAGAACAAGAATCCTTTTCCAAGGATAGATATCTTGTTTGATCAGTTGCAAGGTGCCAAGTTTTTTTCTAAGATAGAACTTTGGTCTAGGTATCATTAGCTTAAGATTATGGAGGAGGATATTCGTAAGATGGTTTTTCATACTCGATATTGGCACATTGAATTCTTGGTTATGTCATTTGGCTTGACTAATGCTCCTATGGCATTTATGGATTTAATGAAGAGGGTTTTCAGGAAGTTCTTAGAACTTTTTGTCATTGTGTTCACTGATGACATCTTTTTGTATTCTAAAAGTGAGATGGATAATGACAATCACCTCTGTATGGTGTTAAAGACTTTGAAGGAACACTAAGTGTGTGCTAAGTTCTCCATGTGTAAGTTTTGGTTTAACATTATAACTTTCTTAGGTCATATTATTTCTAGTGAGGGGATCACGGTGGATTCTCAAAAGGTTATGGTGGTGAAAAGGTGGCCTAGACACATGACTCCAACTAACATTTGAAGCTTCTTGAGTTTGGTTGGGTATTATAGGAGGTTTATGGAAAGATTTTCTTCAATGGCTTCTCCTTTGACTAAGTTAACTCAGAAGAAAGTAAAATTTTCTTAGTCAGAAGGATGTAAAGGAAGTTTTAAGAAGCTTAAGGATAAACTAACTTTGGCTTTAGTTTTGACTTTTCCTTAAGGTAATAAGGGATTTGTGGTTTATTGTGATGTATCGAGGGTGGGTCTTGGTTGTGTTTTGATGCAGCATGGGAAGGTGATTACCTAAGCTTCCAGGCAGTTGAAGGTGCACAACAGGAACTATACTACTCATGATTTAGAGATATTAGCGATGGTTTTTTCTTTAAAAATATGGATGAATTATTTGTATAGAGTGCAATAGACATCTTCTCTAATCATAAGAGTCTACCATATGTGTTCACTCAGAAGGAGCCAAATCTAAGGTACAGGAGATGGTTAGAGCTTCTCAAGGACTATGATATGAGTCTTCACTATCATCCAGGTTGGGCTAATATTGTTGTTGATGCTCTTAGGACATTATCCATAGGGATTTTAGCTCATGTGGAAAAGGAGAAGCGGGAATTGGTCAAGGATATTCACCGCTTAGGTAATCTTTTAGTTCATCTCTTGGACTCCAAGGATGGTGGTGTGTTTGTATAGGAAGCGGTTAGATCCTCTCTCGGTGCAGATATTAAGGAGAATCAAGTGATAGATCCTATCTTGATAAAAATAAAGAGTGATGTAGGTGGGTAAAAGGTAATGGTATTTGGGAACAATGGTGATGGTACTTTACGATACTAAGGGAGGCTGTGTGTTCCTGACGTCGATTGGTTGTGACAAAGGATCTTGGCTAAGGCTCATGAATCATGCTATGTTGTTCATCTTGGTTCTATGAAGATGTATCATGATCTCAAAGAGATATATTTGGAATGGTATGAAAGGGATGTGGTTGATTTTTTAGCCAAGTGCATGGTGTGTCAAAAAGTTAATGTTGAGCACATGAGGATTCGATGAAGTGTATCAAAAAAAATGATTTACCCGAGAGTAAGTGGGAGGTGATCAATATGGATTTCATTACCGGTCTTCCTTGATCGTGGAAGCAATTTAATTTGATTTGGGTCATCGTGGATAGGATGAAAAAGTTTACTCACTTCTTGCCAATGAGGACTGCCTTTTTGGTGGAGGATTATTCAAAGTTGTACCTTCAGAAGGTTATGAAGCTGTATAGGGTACCTGTTGAATTATCATTGATCGTGGTATGCATTTTTCATCTCATTTCTTGTGGTCTTTTCATAAAGGGATTGGGTACTAAGGTGAGTTTGAGTACTACTTTTCATCATCATATGGATGGGCAAGCGGAAAGGACTATTCAAACATTAAAGGATATGCTTTGGTTATGCGTGATTTATTATGGTTGCAATTAGGTTGAACATCTACCTTTGGTAAAGTTTTCTTACAACAATAGCTATCATTCTAGTATTGGGATGACCCCTTCTAAGGCATTGCATGGTAGGAGGTGTAGATCTTTTATTTGATGGTTTGGGCTTGGTGAGGCAGACATGTTTGGTCCGAATTTTGTTTATCAGGCTATGAAAAAGGTAAAGGTGATTCGAGATAGGCTTCAGGCTACCAGAAGTCACCAAAAATCCTATGCGGATGTAAGGCGTAGAGAATTGGAGTTTGAGGTTGAGGATAAGGTGTTCCTAAAGGTATATCCCATGAAGGGAGTAATGCAATTTGGTAAGAAAGGGAAGCTCAGTCTCAGGATTACTGGTCCTTATGCTATTTTGTAAAGGGTTGGTAATTATTCTTATGAATTGGACTTTCCTTCTAGCTTGAGCTCCATTCATCTGGTATTTCATGTCTCTATGTTGAGGAAGTATCTTGGTGATCCTTCTTCGGTGGTTCCCTTAGAGTCCTTGGGTATCTCGGATTCTGTCATATGAAGTGGCCCCGATTGAGGTACTAGATCAGTAGGTTTATCGATTGTGGATGAAGGATGTGGCCTCAATTAAGGTTCTATGGTGGAACCACAGGGTGGAAGAGGTACATGGAAAGCGAAGGAGTACATAACGTCCAAGTATCCGCATCTATTTTCTGCTCCTCAGATTGTGCGGAAGGTATATGTTCTTGAACACATATTTATTTTCTGAGTTTGTTAAAGGAAAGATTAATATCTTTTTATCTGTGTTTCCTAACTTGGGTAAGGGTTGGATTGATATTTGATAACGCAAATGAATTGTACTTGTGGTTACCTTACCTTATCTATTATTCGGGGATAAATATTCCTAGTGAAGGAGACTGAAACACCCTGGGTGTCTTTCCCTTGGAAAAGTACCTATATTTTTTGTCTCTGTATAGGATACAACTAAGGAAAATGACTCGTATACAGGTATATGGGTTGTATTAGTTAGTCGTATTCTAATCAGTGTTGGATGGTGGGTTGGATTTGGTTTCTGGAATGGGTATGACTTGGGTGATACGATTCGTATCGGTGCATACGGGTTTTTTGGTTACTTCACATAGTCTTAGTCCTTCTAACTTAAGTTGGATCTGAGTACAAGTGGATCACCATGAGCTGTAAGCCAGGGTACGAGTCATACCATGGATTAGTATGGTGGTCAGTGTTCAATCCTCTTAGGATTCTATTCTTACAAGGGTACGCATCATAGGTACAAGCCATAATACTTGGATACGACATGGTTTGGGGTGAGTCATACCTTGGATATTGTTGGGTCCAAGGGCGATAGCCTTGGGTATGAGTTGTGGGTACCACTCGTATTAGAGGGTACGACTAGTATGTATAGACTTACCCACCTTACGGGATTTTAGGGAGTTTAAGTGACGGAAATTTGGACATTTCCTCACTTAACCTAATAAATCCCCACTAATTATATCCCTATTGGGATTTTATTTTCCCTATTATTCTATTCATTAACACTTAGAAACTTCTCTTAAACACACTACGATTCTCTCTAAAGATTTTGGGTAAAAAAAGGCTAGGGTTTCATCTTAAGGATTAATTTGGGGCTTGTGTTGGTGATTTTTGTCCATTATCTTCTTGGTTTAAGGCATGTTATCTTCCCTCATTGTTTGTTCCAAGTAAAAGACATGGTTTTATACAATGTTTTCATGGTTTGATTATTGTATGGTTTTGGATTTTCAAATATAATTTGGGGGTTTTGGTTATAAATTCTTGGCTATGGTTTTTGCATGTTTTAATTATGCTTTTATATGATGTAATGGTTGTTTTGGATAATTGGTTGCATGGGAATGGTTATTTGATAATTGGCTTTGGTTTTGGAAAAACTATGCCCCCAATATGTTTGATAAAATGCCTATGAAAATGTTTTCACTACATTGTTGGATTTTAATGGAACTGTGGCATGGTTTAAACTTGTTAATGGAACCCTAAATGGCTAATGATTTGGAATGGTTTAAATAGAATAGTTTGGTGGTCATGGTAATGGTTAATTGAACTCCTTGTGGGGTCCAATGGACTGCCCCAAGTAAACATGTTAATGGAACACATGTGTGGTAATGGGATTCCCCCAAGCAACTAATAAGGAACCCTTATGGTGTACATGGGAATCCCCCAAGTTAACTTGCTAAATGGGTACACGGGAATCCCTTTACCTTAAAATGTTTTCCTAAGGACAATACTTGCAAGTTATAGTCGGCATGACGATACCACTACTCATAGCCTTGGTAACTAATAAATGGAATAATGGATTGGTTGGTTGGAAATAATTTTAATTAGGCAATAATGGTGGGGTGGGGTGGCTAACTGTGTAAGTGGATGTTCAATGAACGACACTAGAAAGTCATGTTTACTGATATGATGGTATGACATAGAGACCCTTTTATGATACTATAATGTACGCGGGACTCCTCTATGTACATTGTACATATGTATCATGGAGGGTGTGGGTACATCAGAATCCCTTATTCTTATGGTAACTCCAGCTCATGGGGCTACATGCATCGAGGCCCATTTAGGGAGTTACACTAGACCCATTTATCCCGTGGGTCGATAAGGACGATTAAGATTCACATACCCAGGTTAATGGTTTTAAATGCATGTTAAACCCAGTTTCTTTTTCTCGGCGTGGTTATATATATATATGTATGGTTTGTATGCATATGGTTGGTTTACTTGGTTTTTGAAACAACTTGTTTTCTAGACCTTAGAAAATTTATTGGAGTGAAGGTGGAAAAGGATCCGCAGGGCTTCTTGGATGAAATGGAGAAGATATTTTGGGTGATGCAGGCTACCAATGTGGAGGGGGTAAATTTTGTAGCTTATCAGCTCAAGGAGGTTGCATATCAGTTATATGAATAGTGGGATAGGGATAGGGGAGATGTGGAGGAGTTATCCTTATAGGATTCCTTCTCTTCTGCTTTTCAAGATCATTTCTTTCCCTAAGAGTTGAGGAAAGCAAAGATGGAGGAGTTTGTGAACCTCAAGTAGAGGAGAATGTATGTCAAGGAATATGCCTTGGAGTTTAATCAATTGTCAAGGTATGCTCCTAATTTGGTGGCTGATATGTGGACTAGAATGAGTAAGATATCTTTTGGGTTAAATCGGGATTTGATTTTGGAGAGCAAGACTGCCTCTCTTATTAAAGATATGAACATCTCTAGTTGACAGTTCATATGCATAAGGTAGAGTATGAGAAGAGGAAATGGGCAGAGTTTGGGGATAGGCAGGGAAAGAGGAACATATTTTCTGACAAGGGAGGTGCTTAGTCTCAAAGTGGTCTAGATGGTGGCAAGTGGCTGAAAAAGAAGTGGTGGAGTGACGATTGGTGAGTTTACCACTCATTCCCACTCATTATTTGTGCACATTGCTTTGTTTTGAATAAATAAATGAGACAAAATCTATGGATAGATGCACTAATATCCACTCTTTGAAGGAATAAAGTCAAGGAGACCAAAAGATGTGGATTGGAGCTGAAAAGTGATAAAAAGGGAGCAAAGAAGAGTGCAGCTGAAGACCTGGAATACATCAGCCTCGGTTACCACAACTGCGGTCCTCTATTCGTGATCGCAGTCAGTCAAGATAGTCAAATGCAGTCTCAGCACACAACCACGGTCTCATGGTCGCAGTCTCCAGGAGCCATGCACGATCGTTAAGCAGGAATATGCCCTGGGCAGATTTATAAAATCACTTAGACGCATCCCACGCTATATTTAAGAAAAAAAACCTTCCTCTTAAAGGATAGCTTAGCTCATAAGATATCTTCGAATCCAAGACTTGAAACCCTAATCTTGGGCAAGTGTGTATTTAATTTTGGAGGATAAATTTATTAGTTTCTTGTTAAAGAATGGATTGTTTGAATGACTCATATGGTATATCTCTCTTTACTTTCGTCATGAGTAGCTAAATAATTTAGTCTTGGGATTATGTTTAATTATTGTTTGATTGTGTATGGGTATTGTTGTGTTTGCATGGCTTTTAGTTGTTGAGCATGGCTTTCACCATTCCTTGAGCTTATGAGTTAGGATTGATGGGTGAAAACTCCAAATTTCCAAATGGGTTTGATAAGTGAAAGATCCAAGCTCTTGAAACCCTTTGTCATCCTCTAAAGAAGGGACTTAGGTGAATATTAGGTAACCCATAACATCCTCGAAAGAGGGTTATTGGGGAATAAGGAAATGGTGAACAACTAATCCTATAGGTTACTACCCTTTTCAATCTTAGAAATAAGTGTTTAGGGATTGTAATTCATGTCAAGAGCATCATCCTAGAAATAGGGATGCTTGGTTGAGGTTTTGGGTGGTTGTACAAAATCCACACTTGTTAGGTTCTCGAAAGAGCCAATGAGTGAAATCGTTGGGGTTTTATTGAAAAATTGACCTCAACGACCTTTGACCTAGCCTATCCATTAATTAACAACTAAATTCCTTACTAAACCAACATTATCCCGCACGTTTCACCTCTAAGGATACATGATCCCAAGATTCCTCCAAATCTTTAATTCAATTCAAAGATATTGTTTACTAATTACTTGCTAAAGGTAGTAGTAAAAGAGGTTACCAATCAAATACCCACATTTAATTATACATGTTTTTCTCTTTAGCATTCTGGATGACCTCATAGTAATTGGAATACCTATAGGTCTGAATTTTATAGCATTCAATCCTTGAGATTCGACCCTAATTTACATTGGGTTACTTGACAACGAACGCCTCACCCTTCAATTATAGGAGTGAGTTGAGAATTTTTAGGGATTTATGGTTCCTACTCATCTGCTAGAGCTCCTTACCAATCGGGGCAACAGGCATAATCACGATGGTGACAATTTTCGGGTGTAGGGTGCCTAATCTCAGGCAAGTGAAGGTCAGTCAGTTTCTTAGTACCCTTCTTGTCGGTTATGTGGTTGTCCTCATCATGGTTATTTTGATGAAAGAAAGGAAAAATTCTTCAAGCGTGGCCAAGCAGGCCATCATCTCAGGTATTATCCAGTAATAAGGTTGCTACAGGGGCGAATAAGATTCATGAGGCTTCATCTTCTACTCCTACACCTAGTGGTGTTGCATCTACTTATATTATTAATCCTGGTTCTAGTGTTGGTCGAAGTAGGTTGTAAGCATTGTCTTCCTGACTGGAATCCGAGTCATCACCTAATGTCATTAATGTTACGTTACAACTTTTCTCTCGTGATTTTTATTATTTGCTTGATCCGGGATCCACTCTATCCTATGTGACTCTTTATGTGGCTGTATCTTTTAGTTTTGATTCGGATGTTATTTTAGATCCTTTTTTTATTTCTACCCAGTAGGTGACTCGGTTATTGCTACAAGAGTCTATAGGGGGGTTGTATCTATTGGTGGTAGGCAGACTTTGGTGTATTTATTTGAACTTTATATGGTGAATTTTGATATTATTCTGGGGATGGATTGATTACACTTTTTTTACGTGTCTTTGGATTGTCGGACCCATAGGGTTATCTTAAGGTTTCATGGTGAACCGGTAATAGAATAGGAGGGTATTTCTCTAGCTCCTAGCGGGAGATTTATTTCTCATCTTAGATCTTAAAGGTTGATCTCTAAAGGTTGTCTTTATCACATGGTTCGGGTTAAAGATTCTAATTTGTAAGGTCCTTATTTTCAGTCGGTTCCAATGGTTATTGAGTTTCCCAAGGTCTTTCTACACGATCTTCCTGGTGTTCTGTCACGGCCCGAACCAACCAAGGCCTGGCCGTGACGAGCATTTCGATCCTTTGAGGCCCGAAACACCCCTATCTGTCTGGTAATCATGCACCTAATTCATATGATCCAGGTAATGCGGAAGAAACACAATATAATGGAAACATGGTCAAGAATCATATGAAAACAATAATGGGGAATAATGACCCACAATCTCAATCAACATTTCAAAAATCGTCTGCGAAATCTCTACTACATGACTGAAAATAAGTAACTATCTGAAAACTAGGACAAGGCCCCAAGTAGACCCAAAAACTGAATATAAGATAAAAGGACTGTAGGACTTAAGACCTTCCGAAACATAGAAGGCTCACCACTTGTCTCTACAGCTCTGTCTGAAAGTTCTACTGATTCTCTTGACCCCTAGACTGGGCCTCTGAACCTGAGAGGTTGGAGAGGGGAGGGGGCCAGCACAAAAGTACTGGCACACAGAGATATCAAAACAAAACATAATATTTTCACAAAGTATAATTGAGAGACATTGTAAAGCAATTTCGTATCAAATCATTTGAAAACACATGGGTGTAATGCAATAGTTTTCTCAACAATAATGAAATGCAACTGAGCTAGGTGGAATACCCTACATAATTTACACCAACTATCAAACCTCGGTAGCCACAGAGATTAGAGTATATGTGAGGGAGAGACACTCAAGACCACACAGCATGGTGTCTCGACCCAATGATAGTGCCCAAGATCACTTGGCTCGGGATCCTACCTATAGTCCCAATTTGGGAATGACATGAAGTCAAGTACACAGATCGCTTAGTCTGGTACCAATATTCTGTGTCGGTAAACACGTTCTTCCAGCGATGAGTCGCTTGTGTCTTAAACGTCTCCTTCGGTCATCCACCTTTCTCATGTAAAATCAATGCATTCAAATTTCATCTTGTTCAATCACATATCATATTTTGAAGGGTATCGTCATACCCGACTTGCAAGTCATCAATGTCACATCCACATATTCATAATCATGTAAAAACCAAGGTGCTTCATCATTTACAAATGGTGAACAATATTTTTATCAAATTCATGCTCTCTTTTGTTGATCACATTATAATATGGAGTATTGAAACATTATCATGGGAATTTGAAAACAATTTATCATTCATATTTATCAACTTCCATGGAAAATCTCAAATCACATATGCATGTTTTCAACCATTGAAGTATATAGGCAAACAATTCCCATGACATAAAGAAAATGACTTAGAAATCATATTGAAAGCAAGATATTAGCATTTGATTGAAAACCCCCATTTAAAAGCATGCATGTTCGTAAAACTACACCCATGAGATTTTTGAATAACCCCACGTACCTCGATTACTATGAATATTAGGTGCTTCTTGAAGCCTACGTTGAGAGGATTCCAAATATGCAATTTGTTTCTAAAACCCACGGTTGAATCTTGAGTAGATTAGATTTTTATTTTGAAACCCTAAGGAGAATCTTGAGCACTTTTGATGAAAGAATAAGTATTTTGGGGTCCTTTGAAATAAATCTCGTGTTTTAGGGCTAAGTAAGGGTGGAAAAGGACCACTTTGTCCTCAACACGGAGTATTTAAATCACTAGAATTCCTTACATAGGCACCGCCCATCCCATCGCATATCTTCACATAGCCGACGCCTAGGATATCACCTATGTTTATATAGGTGCCTCCTAGGCTATCGCCTATGTTCACATAGGCTCTGCCTAGGCTATCGCCTATTCTTTCCAGTGACCATGGGCGATTGGTTAGGCGTCGCTTATCACTTTGAAAGGCCATAACTTCTTGCTCGGGTGTCAGATTTTAGCCAAATTGGTATCGTTGGAAAGCTAACTCAAATACCTATCATTTGACACATAGTAGGTTCCCTAATTCGACATTTACAGAGAGTTATGGTCGAATGAAGCTGACACACTTTACAACGTCCACTAAAACTTAGTCGATCAAAATAGTTTCAACTCGTCCTTGAGTTGAGGGACCTCTATGGTCTAAATTCAAGCTTGAGTGGATTTCACATGCTACACGATAATTAACATGCCGTGTTGGCATAGGATTTTTATGGCTTCGGGATTAACAACGCATCGTAATCATGGTCTATATTATAGCCAGAATTGTGGGGCGTTACATTATCCCCCCCTTAGGATCATTCGTCCCCGAATGATGATGCGGGACACAGACAGACATAATTTTAAGCATAATAAAGGAATAGAAAAGATAAAATAGGAATAGTACCTTCTGTCTCCTCCTCCATCGAAGCAAGCGAATTGGGATATCTAATTCTCATGTCATCTTATGACTCCCAAGTTGCTTCTTCGACTTTCTGATTCCTCCACAGTACCTTTAATGAGGCTATCTCTTTGCTCCTCAACTTTCAAACTTGGCGATCTAAAATTTCAACGGGATCTTCTTCGTAAGACAAGGAGTCTGTCACTTTGATACCCTCTACTGGAAATACCATAGAATGATCTCCAATGCATTTCTTCAACATGGATACATGGAATACCGGATGAACAGAACCCAAACTTGTAGGCAATTCTAACTCATACGCAATTGTACCATCCCTTTTCAAAATCTGATATGGCCCTACATAATAAGGGCTCAATTTACCCCTTTTTCCAAACCGCATAACTCCTTTTATAAGAGAAACCTTGAGAAACACCCAATCACCAATTTCAAACTCTAGTTCTCTTCTCCAAACATCAGCATAGGACTTCTGACGACTCTGAGAAGTCTTGAGTCGTTCTCTAATGATCTTCACTTTCTCCATCGCCTGATGAACAAGATCAGGACCATACAACTGAGTCTCACCCACTTGATACCATCCTATCAGAGACCTACATCTCCTCCCATACAAAGCCTCAAAAGGTGCCATCTTGATGCTGGCATGGTAACTATTGTTGTAAGAAAATTCAACCAGTGGCAGGTGATCTACCCAACTGCCTTTGAAATCAATGACACATGCCCTCAACATATCTTCGAGGTTCTGAATGGTATTCTCATCTTACCCATCCATTTGAGGGTGGAAAGTTGTTCTCAAATTCACTTGTGTACCTAAACTCTTCTGAAAAGATCTCCAAAACTGAGATGAAAACTGCGTACCTCTATCGGATATAATGGATACTGGTGCCCCATGCAATTAAACTATCTCCTCAATGTAAATATTATCATAAATCTCTCCCGAATAATTAGTCTTCATAGGCAAAAAATGGGCTGACTTGGTCAACCGATCTACAATCACCCATATAGTATCATACTGGTTTCGGGATCTCGGAAGCCCTGTAATGAAGTCCATGTTTATCATCTCCCACTTCCATAAAGGCAAGTATATCTCTTGGGAAGTACCACCTGGCCTCATGTGTTCTACCTTTACTTGTTGACAGGTCAAACACTTGGACACAAAATCAGCTACATCACGTTTCATGTTATTCCACCAATACAAGGTTTTCAGATCATGGTACATCTTAGTAGAGCCTGGGTGAATTACATACCTTGAAGTATGCGCCTCATTAAGGATTCTTTCCCGTAACCCATCGACATTCAGAATGCACAACCTACCCTGAAATCTCAGAATACCATCGCCACCAATTTCAAACGTCATAACCTTTTGTTGACCCAAATCTTTCTAGATTTGCATCAAGATGGGATCTTCAACCTGCTTCTCCTTAACTTCATCACAAAGAGATGACTTAGCCAACTCATGAACAATCACCCCTCCATCTTCGGAATCTAAGAGTCGCACTCCAGATTTGCAAGGCGGTGAATATCCTTCACCATCTCCTTTTTTCTTTCTTCTACATGAGAAAGGCTGCCCATAAACAACCTGCTGAGGGCGTCGGCTACAACATTTGCCTTGCCCGGATGGTAATGCAGACTCATATCATAGTCTTTCAAAAGCTTCATCCAATGCCTCTGCCTGAGGTTCAATTCTTTCTGTGAGAAAACATACTGTAAACTCTTATGGTCAGTATAAATATCAACTTGCACTCCATAGAGATAGTGCCTCCAGATTCTAAGTGCAAACACCACGGCTGCTAACTCCACGTCATGAGTGGGGTAATTGCTCTCATGCACCTTTAACTGCCTAGATGCATAAGATATCACCCTACCACGTTGCATCAATACACAACCAAGTCCCACACGGGACGCATCACAATAAACCACAAAATCATCAACACCCTCGAAAAGGGTCAAAACAGGAGCAGTAGTCAGCTTGTCCTTCAATTTCTCAAAACTGTTTTCACACAAGTCAGACCACACAAACTTTATCTTTTTCTGAGTCAGTTTAGTAAGAAAAGCAGCTATGGAAGAAAAACTCTCTACGAACCTTCTGTAATACCCCACCAAACCCAAGAAGCTTCGAATATCGGTTGGAGTCGTGGGCCTGGGACATTTTCTCACTGCTTCAACTTTATGGGGATCTACTCTTATCTCGTCACTGGACACAATATGCCGCAGGAAGGAAATAACGTCTAACCAGAATTCAGACTTAGAAAATTTGACATACAGTTGATGATCCTTAAGGGTCTGAAGGATAATTCGGAGGTGATTGGCGTGATCCTCTTTACTCTTAGAATAGATCAGAATATCATCAATAAATACAATGATGAACAAGTCAAGAAACTGACGTAACACTCTATTCATAAGATCCATAAAAGCTGCAGGGGCGTTAGTCAACTCGAGGGACATGACTAGAAATTCTTAGTGACCATATCGGGTTCGGAAGGCTGTCTTGGGTATGTCTGAATCCCTAACTTTCAACTGATGATAACCCGAATGAAGGTCTATTTTTGAAAAGCACTTGGCATCCTGAAGCTGGTCAAAAAGGTCGTCAATCCTTGGAAGAGGTTATTTATTTTTAACCGTGACCTTATTCAGTTGACGGTAGTCTATGCACATCCGAAGGGACCCATCCTTCTTTTGCACGAAGATCACGGGTGCACCCCATGGGGAAACACTAGGATGAATAAAACCTTTGTCTAGGAGGTATGCAAGTTGTTCCTTTAACTCCTTTAGTTCCGCGGGAGCCATTCTATATGGCGGAATAGAAATAGGATGAGTTTCTAGCAACACATCACTGCCAAAATTTATCTCCCTATCAGGGGGTATCCCTGGGAGATCTTCGGGAAAGACTTCTGGGAATTCATTCACTACAGGGAGTGACTGCAGAGGAAGGTTTCCAACTTTTGAATCTTCTACTCAGATTAGATGATACATACAACCTTTGGAGATAAGCTTTCGGGATCTAAGATAAGAGATAAGGTGACCTCTAGGTTCCAAGAAACTCCCTGCCCAAACAACGGGTGTCTTATTTGGGAAAGAAAAAGTGACCTTACGGGTTCTGCAATCATGGGTGGCATAACACGAATGAAGCCAGTCCATCCCAAGGATGGCATCAAAGTCTGTCATATCCAGTTCTATAAGGTCTGCCATAGTTTCCCTACCATGAATAGACACGACACAATTTCTATATACCCTTTTAGCAATAACAGAATCACCTACATGAGTAGAAACAGAGAAGGGTTTTATAATAACTTCGGGCTCCAACCCTAAACCAACAGCCACATAAGGGGTCACATAGGATAAAGTAGACCTGGGATTAAGCAATACATAAACATCACGAGAAAAGATTCGTAATATACCGGTGACAATATTTGGTGAAGCTTCCGCCTCCTGGCGGTTAGTCAAAGAATATAACTGGTTGCGACCACTTCCGGCAGCTGAAGTGGCACCCTTAGGAAAAGGAGTTGTGGAGGCAGCTTGGGACTTAGCCCCCCCTCGTATTTACTCCAGCATAAGGACAATCTCTTTGAAGGTGACCCACTTTGCCATAAGTATAGCAGTTTCTTTTCTCAAACCAGCACTTCCCTAGATGATTCCTTCCGTAAACCTCACACCGCGGACGAGTACAACGCTGCTGGGCCACACTGCCCTGAGACTGTGTACCTAGAGCTTTGGACCCATGAAGAGTCTGAAAACTCTAAGTTTGTCTGTCTGTCGGTGGTCTGGTTGCTGGGGCGCTGGCTGCTAACTGTGCATTATTCCAAAACATCTTTTTCTTCGACCACTTATTACCCCAGTTACCACTCTGGGGCTGACTCTGATGCTGGTCCGCAGATCTAGCTCTCTTATCCTGTCTGTCTTTCTCTCTAGATTCAACAATCTTTTTCTTCTTCTCTTCCACTTGATGTATATGAATGGTCAGTCGAGCAAAGTTTAACTCCTTATTCAACATAGCCCCCTGGAACTCAAGCACCAGGTCATCAGCAAGGCCAGATGCAAATTTCCTCATTCGGGCCCTCATATTACTAGTCAACTCTAGTGCATAGCGGGCTAGTTTATTAAACTTCAAAGTATACTCCTGGACACTCATACTGACCTGCTTCAGATTCATAAACTCATCCGTTTTGGCCTCACTCAACTCCAGAGGAAAGAATCAATCAAAGAAGGCTTCCATAAATTCGCCCCAAACTGTAGGCTCGGTACTTTTACCTTTTTCATCTTCCCAGTTGTCATACCACTGACTCGCAATGTCCTTGATCTGATAGGTTTCTAACTCTACCCCTTCAAACTCATCCACATGCATCACCTTAAAGATCTTTTCCATCTCATCCATGAACTCCTGTGGATCTTCCTCCACCTTAGTGCCAGTGAACTTAGGTGGGTTCATCTTCATGAAATGTCCAACTCTAGTAGCCTCAGATATAACAGATGCAGACCCAACATCTTCCGATCGTTGAGCTTGGTTGGCTACCAACTGCGTCAGCATATGTATAGACCGTCTGAATTCGGCATTTGAAATATCTCCCTGAGCAGTTGGGGGACGGTTAACATTAGTCTGCGGAGCCCGAGATGGACTAGTCGGGATTGGAGGGACTCTCGGAGTAGGGACAAATTCTGGAGTGTGAGCCCTGTTATGGGTCCGTATCCCATGGGTGGGACGGACCTCATCTGCCTGAGCATTCTGATCGACGATACGATGTGGAGGCATAAATGTGTTTTTCTGAAACACAAGTGATCATTGACTAGGGGATAGTTCAGACTCTGAAGCACGAAGTAAATCACAAAGAAGGGAAACATTTCCTAAATGCCTAGTAGCCTCCTGCTTATAAGTGTGGCGCTCTACACACCCACAAACAAGACCCTACCCGACGCAATTTTGCAGATACCCTGGGACCTTGAACCGTGCTTTGATACCAAGTTTGTCACGACCTGAACCAGGGCCTATCCGTGACGAGCATTTCGAACCTTTGAGGCCCGAAACACCCCTATCTGTCTGGTAATCATGCACCTAATTCATATGATTAAGGTAATGCAGAAGAAACATAATATAACGGAAACATGGTCAAGAATCATATGAAAACAATAATGGGGAATAATGTCCCACAATCTCAATCAACATTTCAAAAATCGTCTGAGAAATCTCTACTACATGACTGAAAACAAGTAACTATCTGAAAACTGGGACAAGGCCCCCAATAGACCTAAAAACTGAATATAAGATAAAAGGACTGCAGGACTTAAAACCTTCCGAAACATAGAAGTCTCACCACTTGTCTCTACAGCTTTGTCTGAAAGTTCTACTGATTCTCTTGACCCCTAGACTGGGCCTCTGAACCTGAGAGGTTGGAGAGGGGAGGGGGTCAGCAAAAAAGTACTAGCACGCAGAGATATCAAAACAAAACATAATATTTTTACAAAGTATAATTGAGAGCCATTGTAAAGCAATTTCGTATCAAATCATTTGAAAACACATGGGTGTAATGCAATAGTTTTCTCAACAATAATGAAATGCAACTAAGCTAGGTGGAATACCCTACATAATTTACACCAACTATCAAACCTCGGTTGCCTCCGAGATTAGAGTATAAGTAAGGGAGAGACACTCAAGACCACACAGCATAGTGTCTCAACCCAATGATAGTGCCCAAGATCACTTGGCTCGGGCTCCTACCTATAGTCCCAATTTGGGAATGACATGAAGTCAAGTACACAGATCGCTTAGTCTGGTACCAATATTCCATATCGGCAAACACGTTCTTCCAGTGATGAGCCACTTGTGTCTCAAATGCCTTCTTCGGGCATCCACCTTTCTCATGTAAAATTAATGCATTCAAATTTCATCTTGTTCAATCACATATCATATTTTGAAGGGTATCATCATACCCGACTTGCAAGTAATCAATGTCACATCCACATATGCATAATCATGTAAAAACCAAGGTGCTTAATCATTTAAAAATGGTGAACAATATTTATTTCAAATTCATGCTCTCTTTTGTTGATCACAATATAATATGGAGTATTGAAACATTATCATGGGAATTTGAAAACAATTTATCATTCATATTTATCAACTTCCATGGAAAATCTCAAATCACATATGCATGTTTTCAACCATTGAAGTATATAGGAAAACAATTCCCATGACATAAAGAAAATGACTTAGAAATCATATTGAAAGCAAGATATTAGCATTTGGTTGAAAACCCCCATTTAAAAGCATGCATGTTCGTAAAACTACACCCATGAGATTTTTGGATAACCCCACGTACCTCGATTACTATGAATATTAGGTGTTTCTTGAAGCCTATGTTGAGAGGATTCCAAATATGCAATTTGTTTCTAAAACCCACGGTTGAATCTTGAGTAGCTTGGGTTTTTATTTTGAAGCCCTAAGGAGAATCTTGAGCACTTTTTATGAAAGAATAAGTATTTTGGGGTCCTTTGAAATAAATCTCGTGTTTTAGGGCTAAGTAAGGGTGGAAAAGGACCACTTTGTCCTCAACACGGAGTGTTTAAATCACTAGAATTCCTTACATAGGCGCCGCCCATACCATCGCCTATCTTCACATAGGCGCCGCCTAGGCTATCGCCTATGTTTACATAGGTGCCGCCTAGGCTATTGCCTATGTTCACATAGGCTCTGCCTAGGCTATTGCCTATGCTTTCCAGTGGCCATGGGCTATTGGTTAGGCGTCGCTTATCTCTTTTAGACAAATTGGTATCGTTGGAAAGCTAACTCGAATACCTATCATTTGACACATAGTAGGTTCCCTAATTCGACATATACATAAATTTATGGTCGAAGGAAGATGACACACTTTACAACATCCACTAAAACTTAGTCGAGCAAAATAGTTTCAACTCGTCCTTGAGTTGAGGGACCTCTATGGTCTAAATTCAAGCTTGAGTGGATTTCACACGATAATTAACATGCCATGTTGGCATAGGATTTTTATGGATTCGGGATTAACAATGCATCAAAATCGTGGTCTATATTATAGCCCAAATTGCGGGGCATTATATGTTCCTCCTGATAGGAAAATAGAGATTGGTATTGACTTGGTTCCGAACATTTGTCCAATTTATATTCCTCCATATAAAATGGCTCCGGATGAGTTGAGGGAACTTAAGGACTAATTTAAGGATCTTTTGGACAAGGGGTTTATTCTTCCTAGTGTATTTCCTTGGGGTGAACCGGTGTTGTTTGTGCTTAAGAAAGATGGTTCCCTTCGGATGTGCATTGATTATAGGCAGCTTAACATGGTGACGGACAAGAACAAGTATCCACTTCCAATGATACATGATCTATTTGACAAGTTGCAAGGTGACAAGTTCTTTTCTAAGATAGATCTTCAGTTTGAGTACCATCAGCAAAAGATTAGGGCGGTGGATATCCCAATGACAGCTTTTTGTACTCGGTATGGGCACCTTAAGTTCTTGGTGATGTAACGCTGGTTTTTGTCTAGCCTATATTTAAAGCTCACTATATCACTACCAAGTTTCACAGTTTTTCCAGATAGGAAGAATCTAATGAGGAACTTTCAGGCTAAGTCGTCCCATGATGTGATTGAATTTTATAGCTTAGAGCTCAACCACTTTTTGGCTTCCCCAATAAATGAATAGGGGAAGAGTGTTATCCTCACATAATCAACATTCACATCTACCAGAATGAATGTGTTAGTAAGCTTAATGAAATTCTGCAAGTGGACCCGTGGATCTTCATGTGCAATCCCTTTAAACTATCCACTGCTAATCAACAGTTGGACCCTATTGTTCTTTAACTCGAACCTCCCTCCATCAGCTAGTTTCTAAAATGGAGAGGTAAGATTTATTGGAAGTGGTATTGCCACTTCTCTAACAGTCCTGTGGGTTGCTTGTTCATCAGCCATGATAGCAAAATTATCTAGATTTTCTTATATTTACGGAATACGGGGGAGAAGGATAGCTTCTCTCCTTCATTGATGGAAATGTTTCTCAAGTTCAGTACTTGGTTCAACCAATTCCTGAACCCTTTCGAGCTTACTACTTTGAAAACCTATTACCTGGAAATACAAAAATAAGACCAAGTGTAAAAACACCAAAGAAATCTAAAAGTAAAACTAAAAATAAAACAGTTGCCAAATTACAAATCCTGGGTAACGGGGCCGAAAACATGACAGTGCCCAAGTGAACACGCAAGTATACGTTGTCTACCAAGTAATATAGTGGCCTTAAATAAAGCTGAATATCGATCCCATAAGGACTTGTTCTATCAACTATTTGACTTCAATTCACAGTTTAGATCAATTTAGTGCAAGAGTAACTGAAAGAGAGTTTTGAATATTTGTAAAGTAACGTAAAGTAAACAATACAAAAACTAAAGACTTTAGACAATCAATAGACTAAGACCAAGGTTAAAGTACTTTGAACAATCATATTGTGTTATTGAACTTCATCTATTAACTTGCTTAGTTTTGGTTGTTGATTCGTAGGGTTAATTGCATGATAATGGTCTCCCGACATCAAACCATTTACCTAATTTGGACATTACAACTACATCATTGAACTGGGATGTAATAATCCAATTAAGTTCTTTAAGCTGTCATCCTACGTGCGAATCAAGTAAAGCTTCTAGATACATCCCTATCCTAAACGCTAATTCGCATTCCTTAGTTCATAAAAGAATAAGAAACCTACTTTATTTATTCTCACGTTCTATCTTCCTATTCCCTCTCTTGAGATCATAAGGTTGACCATATATGTATTCTAAGGGTTATCAATCCTCAAAATAATTAAAACAAGAATAAACAAGCAACCAACTATGATAATCAAATTAAATAAAATTAATCCAAAAGAATAGTAGTCATGTTCTTTGCTTTAACCCCGGAAAGGGAGTTTTTAGCCACTCATGTTCATAATCATCATCCAATTAATTGTATGAAATATCAAAACCATAAAGAAGCTAAATTAAAGAATAAAAACCTAAAAATAAAGTTGTAGTAGCCTCCTCTCTTCTCCAAGCTATCCCAAGATGTCCAAAACATGTTTTAATATATTTAGTTTATAGTAAACCAATCATAATCCGTGTAGGAATAGGATTTCACATTATCCTTTTATAGTTGCGCACAGATTTTCCGCTTTTGAACTTAATCGCATCGTGCTAGAGTGCTCATCGCTATAACCCTGTGACACGCCATAATTGCATTGAACGACTGGAAATTGACAATTTATGATTTCCCCTTTGTCGCGACATGCCAACCAGCCCATTGTTATTAGCACAATGAAATAACTCTAATCGCGGTGAACTCCCAGGCATCCTCTTCTCATCATGTTTTGTCTTGTTCTTCCGTTGGTCCACTCCAACATTTTGTGTGATGTTTCCACTAATTTTACATCCTTGTATACATCCATATACAACCATAATCAGTTCACAAAATATCCTACATCATAATAAACCAAGGATTAGAGATTAACACAACACAATATGAAGAACGACGAGCTCAAAACACGAGCTAAGACTAAGCTTGCTCATGTTGAACATTAACTTATTGTTTTAGCTCTAAACTTGATCCAATTGACCAACACACATTATAAACAAGTTTTTCAACTTATAAAAATAAAAGTAAACAATTTTTGAACTTATTTAGCGCACTAGAACTAATTGAGATAGACTAGACAAGCACCTAGCTCAAGCTAGAAACACTAGTTTCCTCGATTGAACTCTAAGTTTCCCATTCAAGTACACACCTATTTGAAAACACCTTTACACATTGTAATCAAATTCTTGAACACTTATATTCTTGTTTATATCATCATAATACATAAAGCACACAAATTGTCCTCAAAACAAGGCTAAATAAGCTAGAATAGCAACACTAGAGTGCATAAATACACCAACATTACCACCCCACACTTAAAGACTTGTTTGTCGTCGAACAACTCTTGACTCTAAGTATCATAAGCTAAGGGAACTCTACACTTCTACTACATACAAGATACTCAAGCTAGTACTATAATGACAACACAGAATGCAAGTTTCTACACTATGCATGTTAGATACACAATTAAAAGCTCATGAACACTAATCCAAAACATCCTAGCCTAAAGAATTTACTCAAAAAGTTGACAAACTTGTGCTAATTGCATAATACAAAACATTGTTATAAATCACCCACATTCATCAAATATGTACCCTGACAACAAGAGTGTTACCCATAATCACTAACATAAAAACATTTTATAACATAATGAGTCCAAGAGTCAACTTTCTCTCACTCTCACAAGAGAATTCATAAGTTTCACAAAATAAACCATAGGCTTGCCCTTAGTGTAGCACTCCACTAATATCAGAATGCAAAGCTTAGGATCAAATAGGTCTATTCGAGTTGTAATGTAGGCTAAGCGACGGGTTGGGAGTATTTTAGGACTAGTGACTATCTATCCTAAGCACTTGGATAAACTAAATTATTCAGTTAAAATTGATATCCAACAACTAAATTACACCACTTTTGTCTACCCCATTCTTTTGTTTTCACCCCATCTCATTAAGCTCATTTACATACATTATGGTGGGAGGATTCTATGCACAACTCATTCAATTTGAACCAATTTTTATTCTTTTCATTACTCAACTACCCACCACAATACATAATAATTCTTGTAAACACCAATGACTATCACTTAGGGACTTCAATTTCAACTTTTTCTTCTTCAATTTCACACTCCTTAACTCACTTATATTTTTACTAAAGATCTTAGGAGCTTTAGATCAAACTAAAGTCTTTCAAAGATGGGATTAAGGTACACATGAGGCTGCCATTGAAAAATTTAAAGGCTCAACAGGGTTGACTAGGATTAAGCATAAAGGGTAGGTCAAATAGAATTTAAAAACAAGGCTATCAAAGAAATGCCTATATCATCTTCTAAACCCACATTCTTTATTTCGCTTTGCACACACACCGGGCATGTTTTAGATATCACGTGCAATAAGGAATATACCACACCTTACACCATACAAGGTACATGCTCAACTCACATAGGATCATTATAGACTCAATCAAACTATAGCATGAATTCGACTTTAAGCCAACAAGTACAAGAGTCATAATCATTAGCCTAAGAGTCTCAAAAGCTGTAATTCACTCAATCAATATGTTTTTACAAAACTAACACTTGTATCATGCAATCACTTATAGCACCAGCAAGAACATCTCACTTATTTCTAACATAAAAAATTTAAATTTACCTTAAAATTGGGAATTTCCCTACCTCACACATAGAAATTTACTTTGTCCCCATAGTATAATTAAAAGTAGAGATAGAAATACTCCTTGAGGCCTCTAAGCCTAGATATTAGTATCTTTACATATCAAGAAGGTCTGAGACCCCACACTTAGTCTTCTCCATGCTCCTTAACTCATGTTTTTCGATATTCAGACTCAACAAAAACAAAAACTATGTGCATTAAAAACATAAAACTAAAAATAAAAAATACCTACAAAACTTGGGTTGCTAGTATTGCGGAACGACCCAACTCAACTTAACCACACTTGGAGGCCATCTTCTGATTCATTTCTAACCTCTTGAGTGTGAACTCTTAAGGTCAACAACATTCTCAACTTTAGTCTTTTTAGTCTTATCAATCAACATCATGTCAAGATTAGTGGTTGTGGCTTCGGAAGCTCAATAAGGGTGTCCAAAGAGGTATTTTATGGAATGGACTCCACCACCTCACACTTATCCCCTTCAATCATAGTTATCATACACAAGTATTAATAGTGGTATAGTGTGTTAAGTGGTTTGTACACTTTAAAAAATGCCTCTTTATCCTCCAACCTCATTGTGCGCGTACCCTCTCTTACATCAATTAAAGATCTACCAGTCGCTAAAAATGGCCTCCCCAAGATGATTGGTACCTGTTCATCTTCCTGATAATCTAGAATAATAAAGTCAGCAGGAATAATAAATTTACCAACCTTTATGAGTGCATCATCTATCTCTCTTTCAGGATGAGCTATGGCCTTATTTGCCCAGCTGTAGTAGTAATGAGCTCTGTCTCGGATTCCCCAAACCTAATGTATTGAAAAAATATAGGGGCATAAAGTTGATACTTGACCTTAATCACTAAGTGCCTGAACCACCTCGCTACTGCCAATCTGAATGGGAAGAGTAAACTTCTCAGGGTCTTTAATCTTTTTGGCATCTTTTTGTTACCACAAAACTACACTCTTTAGTGAGTGCCACTGCCTCCAAATCTTGCAACTACACTTTGTTAGCAACCGCATTGTAATACCCCGCATGTTTCTAAGCTAGGAAATGAATAAGTTTTCCTACGTCTGAAACCTCCTATCCTGTGAGTAGTATTTTAGTGCATGACTTACAATGAATATACTAGTGATAGGATAGCTTGAGATGTCTTAATAATGCTCATATGAGTCGCTTAGAGTGATGCAAGCTAAGAGTTTTTGAATCCATCAAGTCTTAGTGTTCGATTTTGCAAGGGTCATCTTTCAACAAGAATAACGTGATTTATATGTGACATTTTGGCAGATTTAGACCCACAAAATTGTAGAGAATCGAATTATCTTTCCAAGGATACCAATTTCATCAAAATCCGACACCCGAGCAAGGAGTTATGGCCTTTCAAAGTAGAATGCATCGCCTAACCAATCGCACATGGCCACTGGAAAGCATAGGCGATATCATATGCGGATACTATGTAAATATAGGTGATATCATATGTGGATCCTATGTAAATATAGGCGATATCATATGCAGCACCTATGTAAATATAGGCAATATCATATGCGGCGCCTATGTATGATTTCAGCCACAAAAACACTTAGTTTTTGAGTTATTGCGAGGGTAGTTAAGTCTTTTAACACTCCTTGCATGTCCCTAAACCTAACCTCACGAAATTTATAGCTTCTAAACACATTAAAACCCTATTAACATCTCAAAGTTCATTATTCAAGAGCACCATAGGAGAAAAACAACTAGGACTGCACAATCAAGCTTGAAGATCAAATTTCAAGGAAATTCCTCCGTCAATCATCAAGAACCTCCCTTCCAAGGTATGCGTAGTGTTCATCCACGGATTTATTTCATACGTGGAGTTCAAGAATCAATCTTTAAAATACAAAAGCTTGGTTGGTTGTGGTGATATGATCATACCCATGTTGATGCTTGTTTGTTTTGCTATATAATAGTATTGTGACTGTATATCTCCTGAAAGTTATGTTGTTAGTTGAAAAACATGATCTTTAGATGAATTTATAGAATGCAAGTATGAAATCCACCTATGCCTTAAAGAATGCATGCAAGGTGTTCGATAAAATGCCTAGTATGTTAGAACTTCATATTTACATGATTTCATGATATCAAAATAACAAGTTCATATTAGTCATACACTCCAATATGAATTTCCATGCAAATTATGCATTTTTATTGTTGTGGTATAAAGCATGTATGATAATGGAGATATAAATTATGTACACAAAATATATCCATGATTTTCCTATCATGTTTGAAATGTTGAATAAATACATGAAGTATACTATCCCCTGCTTATGATATTGTGAATTGTGGACTCAAATCTTGTGATCAAGTCATGTCATGTGTGTTAGTTTCCTCCTATCGAGTCCTGGAGGTATTCGTTCCTAAAAACTATAGCTGTGTGCCTAGAGCCATGTCATGTTTCACGATATCCAAATTCAAGCTATGATTTCATAGACTTCAATCAGTCATGTGAATCAGGAAAACCTCATGATCTCAGTCAGTTGTCAGATATCAGTAACATTCTGCCAGTCAATGAAATTCAATAAGATTAAGTTATGTATAGTCAGTTATTCATGTCCAGTCCCTCCAGATGGGAGTAGAGGTTAGCACCGAGTGAACCCAAGAATGGAAACTCACCCGCTAGTTCTGGGTGTGATTCTTAGAAGCAGTCCTTATGTTCTAGAACTACATAGCCAGAGGCATATTAACCTGTCAAATTAGGGTTAATGAGGTGGTTTAACCTGTCAGTTTAGGGTTCCCACCATTCTCATTGAGTACTTGCCAAATAAGGGTCACTCATAAGTTGTCCTTACCCGTGGCACGGTATTGACACCCCTCCAGTCGGGGCAGAGATTGGACCCCAGCTTAGCCATAACGGAATGCATGGGGCATATCGGTTAAACACTACCTCCCATAGTTTTAGTATCAGTCTCAATAAAAGAACTCAGGGTGTTCTTCAGATTTCAGTATATACAGGACTGTCAGATACAATCGTCCATATTATCAGCTTGCAGTATCAGTCATGAAAGTTATCAGTAAACCATGTATTAGCTTACAGGTCTTGCTATCATGAATTCATGGTCCCATTTTTTATATATGTATGTTTGCACTCCCACGTTCATATTAGTCAGTCAGTGTTGTTCATGCATGAAACCCTTTATGTTCAGCCTACCTTTCTCGTATACTCAGTACTCCAGTTATACTGACGCATTTACGCTATGGTGCTTTCTTTTCATATTACACCATAGGTTCCGAGACACGAGCTCCAACCCAGCAATAGCGGTAGCATTCCAGTCGCAGAGACACAGTGAGTCCTCATTGATTCGAAGATAATATGATTTGATACATTTATTTATTTCTTCAGTTCAGTTTTATGGAGTTAGTTGGAGACATATTCCTTCAACTCCTTATTCAGATAGTTTAGAGGCTTTCAAATTTATGTTAAGATTTACGTTCATACTTAGCTTTCAAATTGAGTTATTTTGGGTATTTTCACCCACATGGACGTTATAATTTTCAGACATGGTTTTATTCAGTTGAATCTTATGGCCTTACAGTTTTACGTATTCCGCATTATTATTTCATGATTTGCAGTATACAGGTACAGATATCAGTCATGGGTTAGCTTGTGGTCCCTCGGGGTCATGAGCACAGTGTAGCATTCCGGTTTAGCAAATCGGGGTGTTACACGCATCCGTCAAGTACTTAGCTTACTTGGGCATTCCCTATAAAACATATAAAAGAGGTAAATTAATATGTAGTTCTCTGTACATATCAAAGAACTTCTTGAAGCACACATCTTCTTTTCCTTTAAGTGTTTCTGCGGGAAAGGTAGTTGTAGTATCTTCTTTACTTCTTCCGCAACTTTTTCTTTTGAGTTCTAAGACTTTTTTTGCTTTTGAGCAACTTGGCCATTTACCTGTTAAGTCACCACATCAACATCTACCGCCTTAGTTTCCTTTTGGGTTCTTGATAAGCTTTTCACCACTTCTCAAAGTGATTTCAATTTCTAGTTTTGGTTTTTCTGTATCTTTTGGAAAAAACAACTTGAGGCCTAGTATTTAGTGTCTGAGATAACTACCCCAACTTTAACTCTAAGCTTCTCATAGATGATTTCTAGTTTTACATCTGCTGCCAAATGTGTTTGATTAGCTAGGATGAGTTTCATCATTTCTTCTAAGTTGCTAGTATGAGTTGTGGCATGACTCTCTTACAGTTGTTGTTGATTGTTCCATGTTGGATTTGGTGGATGATTCAATGCAGCAACTTGAGATGATAAAGCAGTGTATTGGTCTACCTCCAACACAACTTCAACTTTCTTTGTGGCACTCCTAGAATCACCATGCCACTCTGGATTTCCTTGTGCTATGTAGTTTAATAAGGTTTACAGCTTATCATAAGTCAACTCTAATCCTTAACCACCTACAGATAAATATTGCAAAATATTAATGTTATGGTAAAGCTCTTCTACAAAAGTATGAGCAAGTGCCTTATTGGACTATTGATGATGTGGACAGTCTCAAAGAAATGCCTTTAACCATTCCCAAGCATGATAGAGGTTCTCATTTGGCCTCTGTTTGAAGCTTACTATCTCACTATGAAGTCTCACAGTCTTTCCAGACGAAAAGAATCTAATGAGAAACTTTCATGCTAAGAAGTCCCATAATGTGATTGAATTTGATAGCTCAGAGTTCAACCACTTTTTGGCCTCCCCAATAAGTGAATAGGGGAAGAGTGTTAGGCTCACATAATCAACATTCACATCTGCCAGAATGAATATGCCAGTGAGCTCAATGAAATTCTACAAGTGGGCTAGTGGGTCATCATGTGCGAGTCCTGTAAACTATCCACTGCTAATCAACAACTGCACGATATTATTCCTTAACTCGAACCTCCTTCCAGCATCTGGTTTCTAAAAAGAAGAGGTTAATTTTATTGAAAATGGGATTGCCACTTCTCAAACCATCCTATGGGATGCTTGTTCATCAGCCATGATAGCAAGATTATCTTGATATTCTTTAATTTGAGGAATACAGGGGACAAGGATTGCTTCTCTCCTTCATTGATGGAAAAGTTTCTCAGGTTCAGATCTTGGTTCAACCAATTCCTTATCCCTTGCCAGCTTACTACTTTGAAAACCTATTTCCGACAAATACAAAAACAAGACCTAGTGTAAAAATACTAAGGAAATCTAAAAGTAATACTAAAAATAAAATAGTTGCCAAATTATAAGTTCCCGGCAACAGCGCAATAAATATGAAAACACCCAAGTACACACGCAAGTGTACGTTGTCTACCAAGTAATATAGTGGCCTTCAAGAAAGCTGAATATCGATCCCCCGGGGACTTGTTCTAAAAACTATTTGATTTTCGTTCACAGTTTAGATCAGTTTAGTGCAAGAGTAACCGAAAAAGCATTTTGAATAATTGTAACCTAACGTAAAGTAAACAATGTGGAAAGTAAAGATTTGAGACAATTAATAGAGTAAGTCCAGGGTTAAAGCACTTCGAACAATGATACTATGTTATTGAACTTCATCCATTAACTTGCTTATCTTGGTTGATGATTTGTAGGATTAATTGCATGATCATGGTCTCCCGACCTCTAACCATTTACCTAATTTGGATATTACAACTACATCATTGAGCGGCGATGTAATAATCCAATTAAGTTCTTTAAGCTATTATCCTACATGTGAATCAAGTACGGCTTCTAAATACATCCATGTCCTAGACGTTAATATAAAATCCTTATTTCATAAAAGAATAAGAACCCTACTTAGATTATCCCCACGTTCTATATTTCTATTCCATCTCATGAGATCCTAAGGTTGACAATATATGTATTCTAAGGGTGATCAATCCTCAAAATAATTAAAACAAGAATAAACAAGCAACTAAATATGATACGCAAATTAAATGAATTAATCCAAAACAATAGTAGTAATGTTCTTGGCTTTAACCTAGGGAAGGGAGTTTTAGCCACTCAAGTTCGTAATCATCGTCCAAATAATTGTATGAAAAATCAAAACCATAAGGAAGCTAAATTAAGGAATAAAAATATAAAAATAAAGTTGTAGTAGCCTTCTCTCTTCTCCAAACCGTCCCAATATGTACAAAACCTATTTTAATACGTTTTATTTATAGTACCCCAATCATAAGTCATGTAGGAATAGGATTTCGCATTATCCTTTTATAGTTGGGCACAAATTTCCCACTTTTGAACTTCAACGTGTCGCGCTAGAGTGCTCAGTGCTATAAGCATGTGATGAACCGTAATCGCGTTGAACTACTAGAAACTAACAATTTATGATTTCCCCTTTTCCATGATGTGCCAACAAGACCATCACTATTAGCCCCTAGAAATTATTCTTATCGCAATGAGCTCCCAGGAGTCCTCTTCTTGTCATGTTGTGTCTTGTGCTTCCGTTGGTCAACTCTAAGGTTTTTTGTGATGTTTCCACTCATTTTATAGCCTTATATACCTCCATAATCAGTTCAAAAAATATCCTACATCATAATACACCAAGTATTAAAGATTAACATAACACAATATCAAGAACAATGAACTCAAAACACAAGCTAAGACTAAGCTTGCTCATGTTGAACATTACTTATTGTTTTGGCTCTAGGCTTGATCCAATTGACCAACACATATTATAAACAAGTTGTTCCACTTTTAAAAACAAAATTAAACCATTTGGAACTCATTTAACAAACTAGAACCCATTGAGATTGACTAGACAAGCACCTAGCTCAAACTAGTAACACTAGTTTCCTCATTTGAACTTTGAGTTTCCTATGCAAGTACAAACTATTTTGAAAACACCTTTACACATTGTAATCATATCCTTGAACACTTATATTCTTGTTTATATCATCATAAAATATAAAGCACACAAATTATCCTCAAAACAAGGCTAAATAAGCTAGATTAGCAATACTAAAGTACATAAGTACACCTAACATCAAGCTTTTTAGGTTTAACCAGATATAATTAGTGATTTATGGAAATCTTTTTGTCAATAGATTCTCCTTTGACTAATTTAACTCAGAAACAGATCAAATTTTCTTAGTCAGATGCTTACAAAGGGAATTTTGAGAAGTTGAAGGATAAGTTAACTTCTGCTCTAATTCTAACTTTGCCAGAAGGCAATGATGGTTTCATGGTTAATTATGATGCATCTCTAGTAGGTCTTGGTTATGTTATGATGCAGCATTAGAAGGTGATTGCCTATTCTTCCAGGAAGTTGAAGGTACATGAGAGAAATTATCATTCTCGTGATTTAAAGCAATTGACGGTTATGTTTACCTTTAAAATTTGGCAGCATTATTTGTATTATGTGCACATGGATATCTTTCCAGCTAATAAGAGTCTACAGTATGTGTTCACCTAGAAAGAGCTCAATCTCAGTAAGAGAAGATGGCTTGAAGTTCTTAAAGGCTATGAGGTAAGTATTCACTATCACCCAGGTAAGGCTAATATGGTTGTTGATGCTCTTAGAAGGTTATCCATGGGGACTTTTGATCCTGTGGAGGAAGGAAAGTGAGAATTAGTGAAGGTTATCCACCATTTTTCTAATTTTAGAGTTCAAAATTTAGATTCTAAGAATGGTGGTGTGATGGTGTAATAAGTGGTTAGATAGTCACATGGTACAGAGATTAAGGAGAACAAAGTTCTAGATCCTATCTTATTAAAAATCAAGGGTGACGTTGGTGGGCAAAAGTTAGTGGTGTTTAGGATCAGTGGTAATAGTACTTTACAGTTCTAAGGGAGGTTGTGTGTTCCTGATGTCAACAATTTATGACAAAGGATTTTGGCTGAGGCACATGAGTTGCGCTATGTTGTTCATATTTGATCGACTAAGATGTATTATGATCTCAAGGAGATCTATTAGAGGAATGGCATGAAGAGGGGTGTGGCTGATTTCATGGCTAAGTGCATGGTGCGTCAATAGGTTAAGATTGAGCACATAAGGCCAGGAGGGTTGTATCAAGAAATTAATTTGCCCAAATAGAAGTGTGAAGTGATCAATATAGAATTCATTATTGGTCTTCCTCGGTCTCGGAATTAATATTATTCAATTTAGGCCATCATGGATAAGATGACTAAGTCTGTGCACTTTTGGCCATTACGGACTACCTTTTCGGTAGAGGATTTTGCGAAGCTATATCTTTAGGAGATTTTGAAGCTACATAGGGTGTTTTTTTTTATTATTTATGATCTTGGCGCGTTGTTTACATCTCACTTCTAGCGATCTTTTAAGAAAGAATTAGGGACTGAGGTTAGTTTGAGTACTGTTTTCCATCCGCAGATGGATGAGCAAGCAGAGAAAACTATTTATAAATTAGAGGATATTCTTCGGGCCTGTGTGATTGATTATTGTGGAAATCAAATTGAGTATCTACCTTTGGTATAGTTTACTTACAATAATAGCTATCATTCTAGTTTGGTATGGCCTCAATTGAGGCATTGTATGGTAGGAGGTGTAGATCTCCTATTGGTTGGTTTGAGCTTGGTGAGGAAAATATGTTTATTCCCAATTTGGTTTACTATACTACGGAGAAGGTGAAGGTTATTTGGGATAGGCTTAGGGTTGCCCAAAGTTGCCAAAAGTCCTATGTAGATATTAGGCCTAGAGACTTTAAAATTGAGGTTAGGGATAAGTTTTACCTCAAGGTATATCCCATGAAGGAAATGGTGTGGTTTGGAAAGAAGGGAAAGCTCAGTCCCTGACTTGTTGGTCCTTATGAGATTTTGCGGAGACATGGTAATATTTCTTATGAGTTGTAGTTTCCTTTTTTTTTAGCTTGGTTCATTCGGTCTTTCATGTTTCCATGTTGAGGAAGTACATTGGTGATCCTTCTTTAGTTGTCCCTTTGGAAGAATTGGGTATCTCGAATTCCTTGTCTTATGAAGAGGTTACGGTCGAGATCATAGATAAGTAGGCTTGTCGGTTGCATACCAAGGATGTGGCTTCTATTAAGGTTCTTTGGCAGAACCATAAGGTTGAAGAAGCTACATGGGAAGTGGAAGAGGACACGAAGTCCAAATATCTGCATTTGCTTTCTACTATTAGGATTCATACGGAAGGTATGTTTCTTCAATACATCTATATTTTCAGAGTTTGTATAGGAAAGATTTATATCTTTGCCTCTTTGTTTTTGAACTTTGTTAAATATTGGGAATATATTTGTTAATGTAAATGACTCGTGCATGTGGATTCCCTTACCTTGTCTATCATTCGAGGAGGAATGTTACTAGTGGGGGAGACTGAAACACCTTAGTGTTTGGACCTTAGAAAATTTCTGGGAATTCTAATCTCTGTACCCAATACAACTCATGGTTATGAGCCAAATATTGGGGTACGGATGGTATGGTCCAGTCGTATACTAACCAGTGTTTGTTGGATGGATGGATTTTAGTTACTGCAATAGATACGACTCAGGGGTACGAGTCTTATTGGTGGTTACAGATCATTTGGATCCTTAACTTAATCTTATACTTGGTTAATTAGGTTAGATCTTAGTAAGCGTGGCTCACTATGAGTCGTAAGCTAGGGTATGAGTCGTACCTAAGACTAGAATGGTTGACAGTGTCTAAATCTTCCTTGGGATTAAATCTGCCAAGGGTACGGGTCAAAGGTATGGATAGTATGCTTTGGATACGACTTGGTTGGATGATTCATATGTTGGGAAGTGTTTGATCCAAGGGTTGAGGCTAGGATACGAGTGGAGGGCACCACTTGCATCAGAAGGGATGACTCTTCTGGGTCGTCGTACCTCTGTGATTGGATTTTGGGTGCAAGTTAAGTTCGGGTATTTTGGATATTTCCCTACTTATCCTATTAATTCCCCATGATTTCTAACCTAATTGGGAGGCTATTTACCCTATTATTCCATTCACTAATACTTAGAAACTCTTCTAAACACTCCATAATTCTCTCAAGAGTTTTTGGTCAAGGAAAGCTAGGTTTTCAACTAAAGGTTCAATTTGGGGCTTGTATTGGTGATTTCTTTCCATCATCATCTTTGTTTAAGTCATGTTATCTTCCCTCATTGTTAATTTTATCTAAAGTAATGGTTTTATGAATGTTTCCATCATTTCATTGGTTGTGTGATTTTGGTTTTCAAATATGATTTAGGGTTTTTGATAATAAATGTTTGGTTATGGTTTCCCATGTTTTAACTATGCTTTTATATGCATTAATGGTGGTTTTGGATAATTACATTGCATGAGAATGGTTTAATGGTAGTTGTAACTAGTTTTGGTCATATTATGACCCCAGTGTGTTTAATAAAATGCTTATAAAGATATGTTCATTGCACTGACTGCTTTTAATGAAACTCTTGCATGTTTTAAAACTTGGTAAAGGAATTATACATGGTTTAAATGTATTGGAATGGTAAATGGATAATGGTTATTCTTAAGGGGCACATGGAATCCCCTAAATGGTTTAATATAGTAAATAGAAGGGCAATTGAAAGTCCCCTTAAACCTATAAATGGTTGGCTATAGATGATACTTGCAAGTAAGGGTTGGTATGACGATGCCAACATCAATGGCCTTGGTTAATAAATATATAAGTTTTTGGTTATTTGTAAATTGGTTTTAATTGGACAATAATGGTGGGAGGTGAAGCTAAGCCATAGAAGGTGGAGGTCCCGGGGGGGCCAAAACTAGAAACTTATATTTACTGATATGAGTTTGATCTTGGTGACCCTGCGCATGATGTCACACTATATTTGGGGGATGTACTAGTCCTCCCAATGGTTTCTTCATTGGTCGTGCGGATACATGCACTGGGGCCCTTTCAATAGGGGGAGCTGAACTCATATAGCCTATGGGTGGTTTAGGACGGAAAAGCTACAGATCCCAGATAAAGGTTTTAAAGGCATGCTAAACCCGGGACTTTTCCCAGCATAGTTATATATATATATGTATTATTTTATGCATATGGATGGTTTTACTTGGTTTTTAAATGGCATTATTTTATCCTTACCCCGAGATCATGCTAGTGGTCACTCACTAACCCCGTCTACTGGCGGTCGTATACCCAAGCTATGTAGGAATCGATCGTTCTACTCCTCCTACATAGTTACTGTCTCGGGGATCAGCATTTGGACTGAAGTGGTGAGCTCCATCCTTTCAGAAGACTCCATTTCATGTTATAGATATTGCTAAACACTTTGATTTTATTTTGGACATTGGTTTTGGCTATGGTAGGGGGTATGTCCCAACCGAACTCCATTACTCTTTTGGTTAGAGGATTTGTAGTACTTCTATGTGTTGGAATGGGCGGGATTGGTATTAGTGTCGGCCTTAGTATTGGAATAAGCTAGAGGACTAACATCATTGGATGATATTGTTGGGTTTTCCATCATATTTCATTTTGGGATGATATTCATGGTCGGTCACAGTTGTGATCTTATCCCAGAGTCTTCATAGGAATTGTTACACTATCTTGTAATATGCTCAAAATTCAGCCAACTCAGGGTAGGCGAATGGAGGTTGAGTTGGGTAACGGGGGTTGTCTCCTGTCCTGGACGGACTTGGGATGCTTATTACGACAAATCCCCATAGAAGGTTGCATCAGTTTTATTGGTTGGTATTATTTTATCCTTATCCTGAGTTCATGCTAGTGTTTACCCGCTAACCCATCTTCGGGCGGCTATATCCCACGCGATGCAAGAACCTGCCATTCTACTTATCGTGTTTATATATCAATCATTCAGGATCAGCTACTGGATTAAAGTGGTGAGCTTCCATCTTTTTCTAGGCTCTATTTCATTGATGTTGTTTCATATGTTGGTTCATTTATGGATATAGATTTTGGCTATGGCTGGAGGCATCTCTTAACTGGATTTTTGTATTGTTTTTGTTAGAGGCTTTTGTGGAACTACTATGGGTTGGAATGGGAGGGATTGTTAAGGGTGTCAGCCTTAGTATTCGCATTAGTATTGGGGCTGATACCGGATGACTATATTGTTGGTTGTTCCATCCTCTTTCATTTTGGGATTATACATAACTATTACGGAACTCATATGGTTATGGTTTGTGGTTTGTATTGGCTATTGGTTGGGTTTGAATAGTTGGACTCTGTTGGTTCAGTCTCAGTAATAGACCTATCCCAGAGTTTGAAATTTGGATTGGTACGCTATCTTATTATATGCTCAAAATTTATCCAAATCAGGGTAGGCAGGTGGAGGTTGGGTTGGGTAATGGGGGTGGTCTCTGGTCCCGATAGAACTTGGAATACCCATTACAATAAGGCCCCGGGTCGGGCCGGGTTGGGTCAGTAAATAACAAGAACATGAATGAAATACAAAGAATCTTCAAGATATAATTGTCAGAATTGTAAGATCATTTAATACAACTTAGAATATTAAAAATACATATGTTCACTGAAAGATAATAAAGATAAATAGGATAAGAAGTGGTTTGAAATCCACCCCAAACTCTTGAGATCACAAGTAACTCAAATATAAACCACGAAATGCACCATATCAGCTACCGCAGGTACGCTTATACTAGAATCTAGACCAAAAGGCTAAAAAATAGGAGTAAGTTCTATCAACTTCTACTCAACAGGTATCATAGGTCGACTAAGAAAGGCAAAAAATAATAGATAAAAAATACTATTAGCGTGTACACCTTCAAGACAAAAGATCCCAAATCGCATCTCAGACCATCTGCAGAAATAGTTCTAAGATATAAAATCAATAGGAGGTAACTATACACACAATATAAGGTAATATAATACATGTCAAAAAGAATATGAAAGGTACACAAAAGATACAAATGCAATGTAATATGATGCAAAGATATAGTAATGGTGGAACCTACGTATACACCTTCAAAGCCTTAGTACTTTAAATTAGGCCTATGGGGGTTTGCAACCCTTATACCTTTCATAATATCAATCAATATTACACAATCCACCTTGACGGCAATAACCTCAATCAAGGGTTCTATAAAAAGTTTCCATATTCTTTCTAATTTGGAATATCTCAGTGTTATAAATCTCATTAACATGTATAGATAATATGAGGATATAATGCTCATACCCAATAAGTAGGAAGAAAATCATCAATTCATTATAGGTGTAAATGAAATCAAAATCTATTCTATATGAGAATGATTCATGATATAAGTCATCGTAGAGCACTACTGATATATAGGTAACCATGTAATAAATAAATAATATCATTTATAACCATCATTTGGGTATCAATTACATGATAACGACTAAATAATTCTCAAAAAATTCCTACTGTATCTATTCAAACCCCCCACTCAGGTTACACATTGATAATAATGGCAAATAATGAACAATTCAGGCCTGAAATCATCAAATAAAGCCCTTGCATAGGAATCACAATATTTACCACCTCTCAAGTCAAAAACAAAATATGAAAAATCCCCACACATGCACAGAATGAATATAATAATTTATAAACATAAGACCTCATTTAATTCCCTAACCCATAGAATGTTTTACTAGGGATAACTGTCAAGCCCAATCGAAAGAAAGTTAAGTCAATAACCTACCTTGAAGTGCCAAAAATCCAAGCCTAGACACTTCAATGTTGAGCCTTCTCTTTTAAAATGGTCTCAAAATAAGCTAAAACTATTAAAATAAACATAATCAATACATTTAAAGAAAACTAATGATATCCATATTGTGCATATTTCGAATGGGTCCAAAATAAGTCCAAAAATAGGTTCAACATCAAAGGATTTGAAAACCAAAAAGTTTAGTTCAAAAACATGTTCCTCATATCAATAGTAGTTTACAGCTAAAATCTTATTTGAAAATAAGTGAAAACTGATGTTCAAATCAAAGAAAAACCATTTTGAGAGTTTACCTGCAAAAAAACCCCAAATTATAGTTGAAAACAAGATCAAAAGGTGTTTTTGGAAGATATAATCAATGGAAATTAATGGGAAGATGAATTTAAAGCTTACCAATCATGAATTTTGAAAAAATCCATTCAATTGCTGCTTTCCAAATCTCTAAGGTCTAAAAATGGTGAAAATCATGAAAAGTGGACTATTTATTGAAATAACTAAACTTGAACCACGGAAAATCTTCATCTTCTGATGTCACTGGGTTGGGTACGACTAGGGTCTTTAGTCATACCCCTTGGTTATGAGTTGTACCCTTCTTCTCCTCCCCTCTCGTATCCTAGGTAGTGTGGTGAGGGTTACTTACTTACCTAGATATGAGTGACCCTTTCCTTAATCGTACCTTAGGGTATGAGTCGTAAGGAGTGAGGTCTTTGCTTGGAGAGAACTGTTCTTGTTACAACTAAAGCATACGATTTAGGGGTGAGTCGTAACCTTTATATATGACTCATGGGTTTATGATCATATCCTTAATAGTGTGTGTGACCTAGGAGAATACTAGGGTATGAATTAGGGTACCACTCGTACCCTAGGATACGACTACTTAAGTGAGTTGTACCTCTCGACGAGTCTAATTTTTATCTTTTAACTAAGGGCCTTGTGGTTATTTCCCATGTCTAAACCCTAAGACCTCTCACTATAAATGTGTGTGTATCCTCCTAAACATCCTTTTTTGATGTATCAAACACCCTAAATACTCTGTAAAGCTCATCTTTGAAGGATTGAAGGCTAGGGTTTCAAGGGTGACCTTAAAGAGGTAAAGTGAAGTCAATATTTTTGGTGATTCATCTATTTAAGGCATGCACCATTTACCCTTGATAAATAAGTCTAAATCCATGTATTTCACACTTGGATTAGTAAGAGTACATGGTGGTTTTGAAACCAAATAAAAAGGCTTTGTTGCCTAATGATAAATAATAATGATTCTTGCTTAGACTTAAGTTTATACATGTTATTAATGGTAGTGTGCGCACGTGAATTCTTATTGTATGTGTTCTAACATAGGGGTATTAAGTAACCCTAGTCTTGATGATTTCTACCATGAAATTGGATTTAGTAAAGGCATGTACACAAGGTGTTTATGAAAATGCCTAAGCGAGATATATAATCACATGATGATGATGTTTTGAACTATGGTAATGGCCCAATTTGTATTAATACTTGATAAATGATTTTGTGAAGGTAAAAAAAGCCATGTATTGTGTAATGGATGACCTTGATGGTTTGATGAGTAAGAAAGGGGTTAAATTCCCTAACATGAAAATGAACTTAAATTGTGTGTTGCCCTAACATAAAAATAAACTTGAATTATGTGTTGAACTAAATTGTGGTCTAGAAATGCTAATGAAGGGTGAATGGCTTGTAAGGGTCTTGAGGACCATAGTTGGGATGATATTATGAGTTGAATTAAGGCATTGGCCTATTGAAATAGTTAAGCAATGAAGGCTCCCATGAACACCATGTTGTCATGTATGGTGTTGAATTGGCTAAATGGGTAGAAGTAATTATGTGTGGAATTAAATGTATGTGGATGCATGGACAAAGAGTTAGAGTCCCAATGTCGACTAATGAGAGTCATGAAGGCTTGAGGTTAAACTCCCTTGCCTAATGGAATCGCTTGTGGTTAAAGTCCCTTGCATAATGAGATCTCATAAGGTCAAAGTGCCTCACCAAATGAATTTTCTTGGCGTTAGGGTCCCCTATCTAATATGGCATAGGTTAGAGTCCCTTGTCTAATGTGGGAGCATGTGGTTAGAGTCCCTTGCTTGAATAAATTTATGTGTGTGGTTAGAGTCATTCACTTAAATGGATGTGTATGTGCTTAGAATACCTTACTTAATAACATATGAATATGGTTAAAGTCTTATGCCTAATAAGGAATGCTTGAATCTATGAGTGTGAAGGGTTAAAGTCCTCCATTGCATGCATGATGAATGAGTGCTTCTAAAGTATTGATGAGACTTATCCCTTTGGTTAGCATGCGATATGTCTAAATGTATGGATAATGTTATGAATGTAATTAAATATGATATATATTGACTTATTGTTGAATGATTATGATATTTTATCCTTATCCTTAAGTTACATGTTAGTGTTCCAACCGATAACCATCTATGGACACTATGTCCCTTGCGACATAGGGGTTAAATCATCAACTTCTCTTCTAGCACAGTGATTAGGTGATCGAAGAGGTTTGTGCATTGACTACAGAGTGGTGAGCTTCCTTATTTCGGAAGACATTCATTCTTGGTCCCCTATCTTTTGACTTAGTCTTATTTTTGCTTGGTTTGCCTATTGTCGAGGGCTTAACTCGACATATACATTTCTAAACTTTGGTTTGTATAGATATATCATGGATGATTGTGTACTTGGGTAAATTGGCTAGAGTGTTAATATATATGAAATCGTTCGACATTGTTTAAGTTATTACTTGTAGCATGTTTTTCTCTATCTCATTATATGGTTGTGATCCACCCAACCTATGTGATTAATGTGATAATTTTGATGGGTTATCGGGCGACCTCCGGTTCATGTGGGCTTGAGGTTACCATACGACATGGCCCGGTTTTGGGTCATGTCAAGTTGGCATTAAATCCTAGGTTCATGGTCAGTTGGGTGTCCTGAATACCAATGCAAATAGAGTCTCTTTTATGGGTGTGAAGTGTGCCACACTTATAAAAGAGGAGCTATGAGATATCATAGGAAAATGTTTCCCTTTCTTGTGTTTCAATCCAAGCTATAGAGTCTAAGGTCTTTGATTCCTATGATTTTTGTTTGCTATCTTTCATATCATGCCTCCAAAGAGATCTAAGACTCAGGCAAACCTTTTTGAGGGCCCTTTGGATGAAGCTCATCCAACTTCTGGAGTTTGGACCCAAGCTATGGTTGTGGAATCTGACCATCTTCGTGGGGTTCCACCTATCCCCACCAACCCCAATAATGAGAATGACCCTCTTATTCCATGATCTTAAGGGAATGCTACTAATGTTAATTTTCATCGCTCTATCAACCTCTTGACTCAATTGGTAGCTTCTCAAGTGGAGCATGGTGCTTCAGCTACCACTTATTTTGAGGACACGAGAATTGGCCAATTATGAGGTTGAGCCCTCCTATGTTCTCCAGTATAAAGGTTGAGGAAGATCCTCGAGGCTTCATTGATGAAATAGAAAGATCTTCCAAATCATACTGCTTGAGAGATTGAGGTCATTGAGTTTTCTTCCTACCAATTGAAAGATGTAGTGTACCAATGGCATGAGGGCTAGGAGTTTTCTAGAGGTGTTGATGCTAGTCCTACCATGTAGAAGGACTTCTTTGAGGCTTTCTTAGACTGATTATTTCCTCAATAGTTGAAGGATACAAAGGTGGAAGAGTTTGTGAATGCCTTGAAATTCCATTAATTATAAAGGTATGCTCCTAGGATGGTTTTAAGCATGAGGGATAGAATGTTTAAGTTTGTCTAGAAATTGTCCCATGAGATAGGTCTTGAGATTAGGGCTGCCTAGTTCATTAAAAACATGGATATTTATAGGTTGATTGTGTATTTGCAATAAGTAGATGAAGAGAAAAAGAAGCAAGTTGAGCCTAGTGAGAGGCAAGGAAAGAAATTTAGGTCTTCTGAGCATAGTGGTGGTGATGGTCGTAAGTGGCCCCAAAAGAAGAGGGGGAGTTTGAGTTCTTTCTCCCAGGAAAGTGTTCGCTCTCCGGACCAAAAGTTTTCGAGTGATCCCCAAACTCAGATTAGCGGTGTCTCCCAGGCACAGGATGCCCAATTCCAAGCTAGTAGTGCCTAGTCAGCTCTACCTTGCCTTCCTTACAGATTTTATGGTCAGCGTCATTATGGTCTGTGTGAGAAAGGAAGAAACAGATATTTCCATTGTGGTTAAATTGGTCACATGCAGCGTGAGTGCCCCTCTCTAGCAGCTTTTAGGGCTAATAGGGCCCCTACTGCTACTTTATTTATTCCTGCATCGGAGGGTGCTATGTCTACCTCTGCTTCTGTTTCTGGCACCAGTGTTGGCTGAAACAATTTGTATGCACTTTCTACTTGCCAAGATTCTGAGGCATCTCCCGATGTTGTTTTGGGTATGTTAAGACTCTTCTCTCATGATGTGTATTATTTTCTTGATCCAGGTCTACTCTTTCTTATGTGACCCCATATGTGTCTTTGTATCTTGATTGTGGTCCTGAGAGTCTATCAGTTCTTTTTTCTATTTCTGCCCTAGTAGAAGACTTTGTGGTTGCTAAAAGAGTCTATAAGGGGTTTGTGATATCTGATTGTGGTAGAGATAATCTGGTAGACTCGATAGAGTTAGACATGGTTAATTTTGATGTCATCCAAGGGATGGATTGGTTGAATTCTTATTATGCTTCCTTAGATTGTCGAACCCATAGGGTCATGTTCAAATTCCCTTATGAGCCTTTCATTGTTTAGGAAGGTTATTCCCTAGTGCCTAAGGGAAGGTTCATTTCTTATCTTAAGGCCTAAAGGTTGATTTCGAAGGGGTGTTGGTATCATTTGGTCTGAGTTAAAGATTCTAACTCAAAATAGCCTTTTATAGAATTCTTTCTTATGGTTAATGTGTTTCCTGAGGTATTTCCCAATGATCTTCCTGATAGGTAAATTGATTTTAGGATTGATCTTGTTTCGGACAATCATCAAATTTCTATCCTACCTTGTAGAATAGCTCCGTCGGAGCTAAAAGATCTTAAGGAGCAATTGAAAGACCTCTTAGATAAAGGTTTTATCTTCCCTAGTATATCTCCATGGGGTGCTCCCATGTTGTTCATATGCAATAAGAATTGTTCCATTCGTATGTGCATTGATTATCCCCAGTTGAACATAGTGACCATAAAGAATAAATATCCTCTTCCTAGGATCGATGATTTATTTGATCAACTTTTGGATGTGAAGTATTTCTCTAAGATTGATCTTCGATCGGGTTATCATCAGCTTAATATTAGGGATGCGGATATCCCTAAGACTGCCTTTAGAACCTGGTATGGTCACTATAAGATTCTTGTTATGTCTTTTGGGTTGACCAATGCCCCGACGACATTCATGGATTTGATGAATAGGTTCTTCTATCTGTTCTTGGATATGTATGTTATTGTCTTCATTGATGAAATCTTAGTCTATTCTATGAGTGTGGTAGATCATGTTGATCACCTCCATGCCATATTGCAAACTTTGAAGGATCATTGTTTGTATGCCCAATTCTCCAAGTGTGAGTTTTGGTTGAAAATCATAACTTTTCTTGGTTATGTCATCTCTAGTGAACGGATTATGGTAGATCCCCAAAAGGTTACAGCAATTAAGAAGTGGCCTTAACCTACAACTCCAATCAATATTCAAAGTTTCTTGGGTCTAGTTGGTTACTATAGAAGATTTGTGAAGAGTTTTTTTAATATAGCTTCCCTATTGACTGAGTTGACCTAAAAAAAAGGTCAAGTTCTTATGGTACGATGCATGTGAGGGTAGTTCTAAGAAGTTGAAAGATAAATTGACTGTCTCTGATTTTAACCTTGCCCGAGGGTAGTGATGGTTTTGTGGTTTATCTTCTCGTATCGGTCTTGGTTGCGTGTTGATGCAACATGGTAGAGTAGTGGCCTATTCTTCGAAAAAATTTAAAGTTCATGAGAAGAACTACCCTACTCATGACTTAGAGTTGTTAGCCGTGGTCTTTGCGTTAAAGATGCGGAGACACTATCTATATGGGGTTCATGTTATATATTTTCTGGTCAAAAGAGCCTCAAATATGTATTTACCCAAAAGGAGTTGAATCTCCAGCAAAGAAGGTGGCTTGAGTTGTTAAAAGACCATGATGTGAGTCTTTATTACTATCCCGATATAGCAAACATGATCACCGATGCTGTTAGTGGATTGTTCATGCGGAATTTGACCCATGTAGATGAGGATAAGCAGGAATCGGTGAAAGACATTCACCGTTTGGATAATCGTGGAGTTCGACTTGCGGACTCCGAGGATTGTGGTGTATTTGTGCTTCGAGGATGGTTGTGTATTTGTGCTTCTGGTATCTCAGTCATATCTTATTGTTGAGATAAAGGAAATACTAGCATTAGACCCCCACAAGATGAAGATCAAAAGTAATGTGGGTCAACACAAAGTTGCAGACTTTGTGATTGGTGGTAATTGTATATTGAGATACCAAGGTAGGCTATGTGTTCCCAACATCGATGGATTGAGGGAAAGGGTCATGGACGAGACTCATAAATCTCAGTATGCTATACATCCCGGTTCCACCAAGATGTATCATGACCTTAGAGAGTTATATTTGGGGGGTAATATGAAGTGAGATGTGGCTAGTTATGTGGCCAAGTGTATGGTTTCTGAACAAGTGAAATTTGACCACATAAGGCCCGGGGCTTATATCAAGAGATCCCATTACCCTAATAAAATTGGGAGGCAATTAATATGGATTTTGTTACCAGTCTTCCAAGATCCCGAAATCAATGTGATTCTACTTGGGTTATTGTTGATAGAATGACCTAGTCTGCTCACTTTTTGCTAGTGAGGACTAATTTCTTGATGAAATATTATGCTAAGTTATATCTTGTGAAGATCATGAAGTTGCACGGTGCTCTGGTTTCTATCATTTCAGATTGTGGTCCTCAATTCTTATCCTACTTTTGGAAGTCATTCCAAAAGGGTTTGGGTACTAGAGTATGCCTTAGTACCGCTTTCCACCCGCAAACGGATGGGCTAGCAGAAATGACCATTCAAATATTGGAGGATATATTGCGGGCTTGTGTGATTAATTATGGTTGTAGTTGGTATGACCACTTTCCTTTGATTGAGTTCGCCTATAATAATACTTACCACTCTAGTATTGGCATGGCCTTTTGAGTCATTGTATGGTAGGAGATATCGATCTCCTATTGGGTGGTACGAAGTTGGCGAAGGTAAACTGCTTGGCCCTGATTTAGTACACCAAGCCTTAGAGAAGATGAATGTAATTTACGATAGATTGAAAACCGCTCAAAGTCGCCAAAAGTCCTATGGGGATGTAAGGCATGGGGACTTAGATTTTAGTGTTGGCGATTGGGTATTCTTTAGAGTGTCTCCCATGAAGGGAGTGATGCAATTCGATAAAAAGGGGAATTTTTGTCCCCAATATGTTGGCCCCTACTTGATCGTGAAGAGGGTTGGCAATGTTGCCAATGAGTTGGAATTGCCTTCAAGTATGAACTCCATTCACTCTATTTTCCATATCTCTATGTTGTGGAAGTGTGTGAGTGATCCTTCATTGGTTGTTCCCTTGAGGTATGTTGATATTTTGGACTCTTTGTCCTATGAGGAGATTCTGGTGAGGATGTGTGATCAGCAAGTTTGCCGGTTACAAATGAAAGAAGTGGCTTCGCTGAAGGTTCTATGGAGGAACCAAAAGTCCAAGGAATCTATATGGGAAGCAGAAAAGGACATGAATTCCAAGTATCCGCATTTGTTTTCTATTTCGGAATCTGAGGATGGAGGTATGTGTTGATCTCCTTGCTTGATTTTTATCTTTGATAGACAACGGGTTAAATTCCCTAATGTGTTGAGGTTATTTTTGTCTTGTTAAACCATGGTTTCAAGTCCCAAATACTTTGAAACTATATGTTTCCTTGTTGTGATAGGATTAAGTCCCTAGTATCTTGAGTTGATTCATGTCTTTGGTAAACAAAGGGTTCAAGTCTCTAATCCTTTAATTGAGAAAGTTTCATTGATAAGATGATGGGTTGAAGTCCCTAAGTTGTGAAATGAGTAAGTGTTGATAATCAAGGGTTTAAGTCCCTAAGATTTGAAATGAACAAGTGACTTTGATAAATAATTGGTTTTAGTCCCAAAGACGATGAAGTGAATGATTGATTGATAATAAGTATGATGTGTGTTATACTCTTGTTGTATACTTGTTCTAACTTGTTTGAAGGTTTTTTTAATGTGTGATTTCATGTTGGCTTGTGTTTATTGCTTGCCTTACTCCTTATTCGAGGATGAATGGTCCATGTGTGAGATAATTGAAACACCTAGACTTAGAACGATTGAAAAAACTTCATATTTTGTGTCACTGTGGTTGGTATGACTAGGGGATTGAGTCATACCGCTTGGATACAAGTTGTATACTTCTTCTTCTCTACTCTCGCATCCTATAAATTATGGTGAGGGTGACTCATTGTCCTAGGTAGGAGTGATCCTCCCCTCAATGGTACCACAGGGTACGAGTCGTACCTAGGTGAGTCATATAAAGTGAGGTCTTAGCTTGGAGTGGACTGTTTTGGTTACATGTGGAGCATAGGAGTTAGGGGTGATTCGTACGCTATATATATAACTCATGGGAGTATGTTCATATCCTTAACAGTGTGTGTGACCTAGGAGAAGCCTAAGGTACAATTCAGGGTACCACTCGTACCCCAGGGTATGACTACTTAAGTGAGTCGTACCCCTGGACGGGTCCACTTTTCATTTTTTAACTAAGGGCCTTATGTCTGTTTCCCATGTATAAAACCCTAAGCCCTATCACTATATAAGTGTCTATAGTCTCTTAAACTCCTTTTTTGATGGATCAAACACCCTAAATACTTTCTCAAGCTCATCTTTGATGGATTGAAGGCTAGGGTTTCAAGGGTGATCTTCAAGAGGCAAAATGAAGTGAATATTCTTGGTGATTCATCGTGTTTAAGGCATGTACCTCTTACCCTTGCTAAATAACTCTAAGCCCATGTATTTCACACTTGGATTAGTAAGTGTACATGGTGGTTTTGAAACCAAATGAAAAGGGTTTGTTGCCTAATGATGAATAATGATGATTCTTGGCTAGACTTATGTTTATACATGTTATTGATAGTAGTGTGTGTACGTGAATTCTTGTTGTATGTGGTCTAACATGGGGGTCTTGATTAATACTAGTCTTGATGATTTTTACCATCAAATTGGCCTTGGTAAATGCATGTACACAAAGTGTTTGTGAAAATGTCTTAAGTGAGATGTCTAGTCACATGATGATGATACGGCAAACCTTTTGGCCCAAAAAGCATGGTAGGCAGTAGATATGCTGGCCGAAATGTTCCTGTGGGAAGGACAGGCTAAGATTGGTAGGGTCGCTGAGGCAGGAGCATAGACAGAGACTTCACATATAGATGCAGCGGGTACTTCTAGTTCCCCACCACCAGTCCAGTCTGTGCCACCCAGGACACGAGGTATGCCTTCCAGTATTATGATGATCTCACAGGCACTTTAGACTAAGGTTTTGACTAGATTAGCCACACTGAAGGCTAAGGTACGTTACATGGAAGGAGGAGTGAAGACTTGAATCAACACACAGTTTGAGAGCCAAGACAAACGAGTCCAAAGGCAGCTGGATGTTTTTGAGTTGAGGATTACTCGTCCGTTGAGTGGTGAGAAGACACCTGATGTTCCTGAGATCAGATTCGAGGTTGTAAAAATCAATAAAATAGTCATAGAGCTTTATGATAGACTGGTGGTTAAGTAACCTGTAGCAGAGACAATGATTCCTATTGTCCACGTGCCTAATATTTGGGAAATCCCGGCTAACGTACCAGTTGAGGAGACCAAAGAGCGAAGAAGAGAGAAAAAAGAAAAAGAAAAGAAGACAAGGAAGCTTTATGATAGACTGGTGTGATATGATCTTTGTGTGAGACTGTTGTGAATCTGGAAATGGCATTAGTATTAGGGATAGAACAATTAGGGACGAACAGATGCATAACTGGATAATTAGTACTTAGTAATGTATCCCTATGCAAGTGCGTGTGGGTTATACTGAGTTCCTAATGTGTCGAAATATAGAACTCGCCCAGTTACTTTTACCTAGGTCTAGGATAGTTAAGTAAGAGATGATCATAGGCCCTTTTTGTATGAGTCCACTTGAGCCTAAAATGCCCTATCCAAATGAATGAATCCCTTTGATCCAAATATTTGAACCTTAATAGACCAATTTTATTGTTTACACCTATTTCACCTTCCCGTTTACCTTATAATGAACCTGTTTTGGCCCTGGTCCTCCTTTGGACACTGTGCACCTCAGCTCAGGAAAATCGTCTAAGTTGAAGGTGGCTACTATAGGGGTGCATAAGAGAAAACGAGTATGAATAAAGTGTGTAGAAGGAAAATAGTTGAAATTTTAACAGGTGTGGTGAAAATAATAAAAAGAAAAATGCAATGAAAAGCAAAAGAAAAAGAAAGGAAAAATAAAAGTTAGAAAATCACACCTGGCCCAATTAGAATGTGCTTAAAAGAAAAAGAGAGACATAAGGGTAGAAATAAAAGAAGAAGTAGAAAATTAAGTGGACCTCGAGAAATGCATAGTGTCCAAGAGTTTAGTCACTAAATGAATCCCAAAAGTTATCAAACCATTCCCAAGCCTACACTACAAGCTGAGTAAAGTCCTATAGAGATCCTACTGAGACCATCTAAGAACTTAGAAAAAGAGCACAAGGCCAAGCCTATGGTATTCTGTATACACTGATGGTACTTCTTTGTGAATAAGAGATACATTTGTTATATTCCCAAGTAGAGTGGTTTATCCATACGAAGAGTAAATGGGATTTCCTTGATTATGAGTACACATGGGTTATGTTGCTAGGCTGCTAGATTGCATGGTGAATGTAAGTTGTGTCTATCCCCAATTGTCTATTTCTACTGTAATTCCATCATCGAATTCCCTCGTGTTTCTCCATGTGCTAAATCGTTAAGCGCAGCTTGAGTCTTGAAAAGTTAAAATTAGGAGGGGAACAACAAGATTGAAATCGAGTTTAAAACCACTTCCACGGGTAGCTTAAGATCCTCCTTTTTAAGCATCGTCTCTCTTATAGAGAATATTTGTTGATTTTGTTTTCCTAAGGACATACAAAAGTCTAAGTTGATGGTGTTGATGTGTCGGGGAAACACGACACTTTCGACGCTTACAACCGCAAAGTTATGCATGAACTTAGAATATTTTGTTGGATATGATGCACTTTGGTGTGAATTGTAGGTAAAACGGGTCTACAATAGTGTTGAGATAAAAAGAAAGAAAAAGACCTAAAAAGGACCAATTCTGATTAGGGTATGAGTCAGATCTTGAGTCATAAAACTTTGATACAACTCATATGCCGAATCATATGCATAGCAGAACCAAAAGCCAAACTAAAAAGCGAAGTATGGGGAAGACACGACTTAAACATCCAAGTAGTAAGCTAGGATACGAGTCATAGAGCAAAGTCGTAAACATAACAGAACCTAAGATACCATCCAAAAGTTGAAGTCTCGGAAGTATACGAGTTGAAATTCTAAGTATGACTCATATAGAGAAGTCGTACACAAACCAGTGTTCAAAGCTTGGAAAGACAAAAGTCCTAGATGGATATGAGTGAAGGACACGAGTCGTACACTCAGGTATGACTAATAATCAGAAGTCGTATGCTGAATAGAAAACTGAAGCCTTGTAATATCAGACACTGGAATGGATACGAGAAGGTAGGGTACGACTCGTATGATGCCGGTACGTGTTGAAGACCGAGTCATACTGACTACTGATATAACTTTACTTTTCCCTTTTTTTATTAAGATTTTTATGTTATTTGGAGATATTATAAAACACCTTAGGGTTTACCATTTATTAGGTTACGCATTCTTATCATAGGATACACATACTTATAAATCTTCTACAATTATTCTTGAGATTTTGGGTTTGTATTCAATTCAAGACTTTAGAGTTTATTCATCTTATTCTCTTGCAATTAATTTTATGTGTTCTTCATTGATAATCATGGTTTCTTGCACAAACATGAGTAGCTAATCTCCTTGACTAGGGTTGTGGGAACCCTAGAGGCTTAACTGTGTAGTGGAAGTGTGATACTCATCTGTTCAGGGGTTTATGCATGTATCTTAATCTTCTTCACAATAATTAATCTCAAATAGTTGTAGTATCTTGAGATAGCATGTATTTGCATCCATACTGATACAATAGAAGACTAGGAAACACGAAAATGGACACACAAGATGAAAAAATCAGCAACTACAAGAAGAGAAAACAACACATATAAGAAGAGGGATGAAGAAGAATGCATAAAATGTAAAGATAGTAGAGAGACCCTTACAACCACTATGTGATTAACAAAAGAAGATGTATCAAATCCTCAATCACACCTCACTAATGGAATCTCAAACCACTCTCTTAGGTAGACACAAAGGAAGTCACCTTCCCTAAGCACCAACCTTTCTTGCCAATTTGTCAACACAAATGAAATCCATCAATTGTGCTAACCCTAATTCTGTTTCTCTCTCTTAAGGGGAAGGAGAAGACTAAAAGCTAAGACTACAATTACAACCTAAAAAGTCACTCAATTCATTATCTCAAAACTAAGGAAAAATAAGAGCTAAGGTACCTATTTATACTTATTACAAACAAGGACAAAAATACCCTTAATGAAGGGTGCTCCTTTGGAGTGTAAAAAGGGAGTCTTAAAAGACAACAATAGCCCTAAAATGGGGTGCCTCTTGAGTGTCAAATCATAGTGTGCAAATTCTATTTTGTCCTTCAAGTGAGGCACCTCTCGAGTGTAATGGTTCCCTTCTCCTCCTTCCACTTGACAAGGCTTTAAAATGCTCCAAACACTTGCCAATTCTGAAGTTTGAACCTTTGACAATGCCTTGTACAATTTTGTGCACCTCATGCTTGTATCATCCTCTCCATCTTGAAGGGAATTTGTCCTCAAATTCAGATCCTACAAAATCAAAGAGAAAAGAAAAACAAGCACACAATCCTCTTGGTAGGAGGGTTACATTAGTGCCAAATTATATGAACACACCAAGGGGGCACACTCTTAGAATATAGCCAACAATCCTTTGTAATAATCATGAAACGCTTACTATAAGCAACACAAAGGACATGACTAAGATATGCATCAAAGAGAGGAAAGTGCAACCCAAAATCATCATATATTTCAATACTCCAAGGTTGTTCACATTTGAAATACAACCACGGGTCCTTTGTGTGTGAAATGAGAAGATTAGCATGAATGGCATAAAGGAGGTGGTTTTGGAAAATATCAAGAGATAAGGAAACTACATGGTCTTAACGGCTTTACTATACCCAAAAGGTAAGACTACCTTTGGCTTAGAAACCATAAGATACATTTGTTTCATTACCTTTACAAAGGACCTCATCAAATATGGTTCCAATATTGATCCTAAGGTCCACCTCACCCACACATCACTATCATTCAAACAAAGAAACCAGACACCAAACTTCCTACCTGTACACAATAGAAATTCAGAATTAACATGCTTATCATCATAGCTAAAGAGGTAGTATAGAAAGGAATCAAGTGTGAAGACATCATACCGAGGGGGTACACTTTTAAAATACAACCATAAATCCTTTGTTCTAACCATGAAACATCTATTATGAGAATTAAAAAGGATAGGTATAAGACAAACATCAAAGGAAAATAAGCACAAGCCAAAACAATCCCTTTTCCTCCCCATTAGTACACCGGGATCAAATGGGTGAAGTGGCCAAGGGACTAAACTGAAGCTACTTATTCCATCTACTAGGGTATCACACTCACCCAAAGCATTTTTTCTTAAGGGAAGACTAGAACACAAGGATAAGGACCTATGGCTTAGTAGGCTTCCCTTAACAACATCCACCTCATCATCCGCAATCTCTCCATACACATGATCACCAAGAACACAATTAATAGCAAGGTCCTCACCACATAAGATATTCAAGACACCATATTCATTATCAATATCAACATTATATACATTAACACTAACTTGAGGCTCATCAAGAAAATCATACATAAACTCAAGTAGTGGGCTACATTCGTGAGTAAATTGATCATCATTCACATCCTCACTAGTTATTGGCAACTCACATACCAACGTAGACTCACCTCAGTTTTCACAAGGGTCAACTAGTGTGTGAATACTCTTTTCACTTAGTAATGGAACCTTATTCAAGTCATGAGTGCTAGCACTAGATGGACATAAATCATTCTTACGAAAAGAATCAATTTTGTCATCTTTAGGATCAACTAGTGCTTGCAAACTTACATCAAGAATTTGGTCTTCATGCAATCTAACAATACCAAGAGTATCACAAGGGAAGACTCATGTGATTCTCCTCTAAGAAAACCATCAACTACATTCATTTGGCTACTACTAGCCACATCACGACATTCTGAGTTTATAAGAATGTAGGAGATAGCATTGTTACCTTTTAGCTCACATGAGGTATGGCCTTCATCTAGGTTTGGATCATGGAAGCCCATTTGTTCCTTTGGGAATCTCTCATTACAAGGGAGTTTGTCAAGAATTCTTCTGTGCATAACCTCTTTGTCATTTTTCCCAAAGTTGGAATTCTTAGCCAAGAGCTCTATTTGATCAACAACCATGTGTTCTTGAGGAACTCTCCTTGAATCCTCAGATGGAAATATATTATCTTGAACCTGAACACAAGGAGAATTGATACTAGGAAAAATTCTAGTATCTTGGTTAGTGGTGATTCGGCTTAGATGGAATGCTTCAATCATCAATTGGCGTAGACTTTCAAGGTGCCGATGGAAATTTTCAAAAGGATCCGAGGTAGTATAAATACTATAACTATCCGGAGTGGATGATGTTGTTCCTTCCATTGTCAAGGTACCTAAAAAGAGCAAAGAAACAGCAAAGGCAAAAACCTACAAAACGAACAAATAAGTTAGTTCAAATAACCTCACACACTCACACTCGGATCTCACCTCACACTTGGTCTCACAAGTGTTGAATACTTGGCAATACTTGGTAAGTGAATTGAGTGGTGAATATGCCTTGGTCTGGAATCGATTTTTGTTTGATAAGACTCAAATAAAATGATTCACGGACTTGAACCAACAAACTACTATGACTTAAAAACAAGAAAAGCACACAAAAAGCGAAGACACGAACAAAACGGACTCAAGACTAATTATCAACCTAGTAGGTACTTACTAGTTTGCTAATTAGTGATAGAATCAACAAAAAAGCAACTAGAAACAACAAATAGAAACTTAGAAATCTAATTTAGAACTCAATTTGGTCGTTTGTATAGGTGATGACGTGGTAGCTTGTGATTGGACGTCACTTTTCAAAATTTTCAAATCCCAATTCACTTGTTTCGGCCAAAAACACTTAGAAGAAGAAGAAATTTCATTTGGGAGGGGAAAATTGAAGGATTGTATCCCTTTTGGAGCTTCAAATGAATTCAAAATGGATTGGTCCCCCCCTTGTACTTTCAATTGTACTTGGTTATTTCCTTTGTCTCTTCTTTCTTTTGGATGACAATGAATATGCCAAGGAATATTATTTCATAAACACCAAGTACACTCTCTTTCTTCTCCTTTTTTGGATCAAACACACTTTTTGAATATTTTTCTTCAACAATCTATGAAGATGGTGAAGAACAATATGAATATTCAAGAGTTGACCCAAGTTTGACCACAAGGCAAATGAGCTCTAACTTTAATTTTTCTTTTGGATCTAGGTTCCTTGGGCCAAGGAAAGATCAAATAACACAAAATCAACCACAAACACGCCACAAAATGATATGCACCACGAGATCCCACCTCAAAAAGCTTCAAACAAGGCATGACAATGGTGGATCTAGCTTAAAAACAACCAAATCTTGTTCCAAATATAGATATAGACTCCCTAGGTGCTAGAGAACAAGAATCTAGCACTTGAAACCAACAAAACAACACAAAAACATGTAGATCTAAGATTTTAAAATCTGTCCAAACACAAAAATGGGTTTATAATTTTTTTTTGTGAGATTTTCAATTTTCTACACTCTTTTTTGTTGAGATTTTCTTAGATCCAAGACTTAGGGTTGTAGGAACAATCCTAAAACATGGCTCTGATACCAAATGATACAAGAGAAGACTAGGAAACACAAAAATCGACGCACAAGATGCAAAAATCAGCAACTACAAGAAGAGAAAACAACACATAGAAGAAGAGGGATGAAGAAGAATGCATAAAATGTAAAGATAGTAGAGAGACTCTTACAACCACTATGTGATTAACAAAAGAAGATGTATAAAATATTCAATCATATCTCACTAATGGAAGCTCAAACCACTCTCTTAGGTAGACACAAAGGAAGTCACCTTCCCCAAGCACCAACCTTTCTTGCCAATTTGTCAACACAAGTGAAATCCATCAATTGTGCTAACCCTAATTCGATTTCTCTCTCTTAAGGAGAAGGATAAGACTACAAGCTAAGACTACAATTACAATCTAAAAAGTCACTCAATTCATTATCTCAAAACTAAGGAAAAATAAGAGCTAAGGTGCCTATTTATACTTATTACAAACAAAGACAAAAATACCCTTAATGAAGGGTGCTCTTTTGGAGTGTAAAAAGGGAGTCTTAAAAGACAAAAATAGCCCTAAAATAGGGTGCCTCTTGAGTGTCAAATCATAGTGTGAAAAGTCCATTTTTTCCTTCAAGTGAGGCGCCTCTCGAGTGTAATGGTTCCCTTCTCCTCCTTCCACTTGACAAGGCTTTAAAATACTCCAAACACTTGCCAATTTCGAAGTTTGAACCTTTGACAATGCCTTGTACAATTTTGTGCACCTCATGCTTGTATCACATCCCTAATAAGGAGTTCGTGATTGGGAAAAGACATTAAGACAGTGATTTGGGATCCTTTTACTTCTACCTTTTAGTCCCTGTGTCCCATCTAATCACTTGATCCTAATAAGTGAAAGTGAACTGAGGTTTTATCAAGGAGCGGCAAGGTGACTCCCTGAGACACAATAAGTATTGGGTGAGATTTATCTTCACACCCAATAAGCGGCTGATAATAACTATCTTTTAGACTTCGCATGCAGAACAGAATAGTTGGGTTGATCATGAGAAATTTATGGAGTTGTGAAGCCATGGGGAACATAAGCCTAGTGTTAGTCTCCTAATGTATACAACTAAAAAGTACTTAAGATTATGTTACTACTTGTAATTGATAATAAAATTCCCCCATTTACTTTCCTGTACTGCTCATGGAATACATCAAGTTAGGCAACTGTTCACGTTTTCCCTGTGTTATCGACCCCAACCTAGTTGGGTTATTATATTTGCAATCGATCGTAGTATACTACTATTTAGAGTGTAGTTTTGGGTAACATCAGTTAATTTCTCTTATAGCCCCCAAACTCATGAATTAGGCTAAGTCACGGTGTTCTACCTAATATCATATCCTAATATCACTTTCTAACATGCAACATATATAATACACCATCTCATGAAGAAGAGTAGACAGAAGCCTACCTAGATGTCGAATCGCAATCCTTGAATAGCCCACAAATCCTTTTTCCTTGCTCCAGCATCCTAAAATTTTGTCACGCTATCAAAATGGTAATCTAAACATCGTTAGAAGAAAAATGAGACCCATATTTCTATATTCATGATGGGCCTAAAAATGAACTCCAAAAATGGGTTCAAAAATAAAATAAATAAAATCATAATTTTATTTTAGAAAATTCACATACTCATAGGTGTCTACATTTGAAAACCCAAGTCAAACGAGATAAGACGAGGTTCAAATCAAAGAAAAACTATTATCAAACTTTACCAATAAAAACCCCAAAACTCATTTTCATATCAAGAATTTGAAGTTGTTGTGAAGATGAAATTGATGTGAAAAATATAATTATAATATTAAAAAACTTACCCATGGAAGAAATTTTGAAAACTCCTTTATAATATTCCAAATCCGAGCCCAAGCCCTAAAAATGATGAAAATGGGGTTTTAATTCTCAACTTTGATGGAAAGTGGAAATCACGGAAAAATATAAGTTCTTGAGAAACTGGGAGAATAGCATTCTAAATTGATAGACAATGATTTTGGAAGAAAAACGCATCGAAAATCATTAAAATTGGAGCTTTTTTGCTCCCAAAATGTCAAAAGTATGAATTTGGTGCTTATACTCAGCGACGGTCACTTAAGAAACACTTTGATTGCTTAAGAGACCCATTTAAATGGTCAAACGTTCTTTTTTTGTGAACACACCAGCACCAGAAATCTCAAAAACTTATTTTTGACTCCCGAAACTCATTCGTAACTCTATGAACATGATCCAGTAGTAAAATTTGATTGTAAAACATATTACGGATCTAATTAAATCATTGAAACTCTAATCCGAGATTGTTTTGACTAATTGTGGGACACATACCTATAGTTTCATTTTTCATATAATTCGTCCAAAAGCCCAAAACGAGTTTGAAAGCCTCAGAACTTGAACCAAGGGTCCCCCAGCCTAAAATCAATGTTTCAGAGTTGATGAAGATGTCAAAATTCTCATCGGAGGTCATCTACTAGGAGTTTTGGTCTGCGACCAAATCCTAAACATTGAAGCTCCAAAATAGGAAAATGAGCCTAAAATCCAAATGAACAGTGCGATAATCGAGCTGATTATTTTGGAAAGTCATAAATGACCTATAGTCATTATGGTAAGGCTCAAAATACTAGAAATATATGTAAATCGATTAAATGACCTAAAGGATAATTACATGAAGACCATAGGGAAAGGTTATTATTGCAAAATAGCAGGATCTGTTGTTAGGAAAATTTTCTTATTGTAATTCATAATTGGGTTTTTGAAATGTAATGCTAAGCTTTGTTTATGCATGGTTGGGTTCGGTTTTAGGATTATGTTAAAGGCCATTATGTGATTTCATGTTTTAATATTGAAAAGAGGCAAAGGGGAATTGGGGAAATTACATAAATTGGTAAAATTCTAGACTATTGGGGCCACCATAGCGGTACTGACACTATGTCGATCTTGCTATAGAGGGAATTATTCTGCTATAACGGTGTCACCATAGCAACCTGTAAGTCGATATAGCAATATGGGAGGGAGGCAGAACCCTTGCCCAGTTTTTCCTTATTTTTAATTTAAAGTTCAGGTTAATTTTAAACGTTATATTAAGCTATGGATTATTGCATAATTATAAAAATAACATACAAAAAGGTAAATCATTCATTCAATATATAAAAAATTGTTAAAACTAGCATCCATATGACATAAAATAAAGAAAGAGAGAAATAATGTCTACTACATGCCCCAAATGAGGAGAACCCAAATCAATCATAATGTATAAAAAAGGGGAGCTGGACTTATCTTCACCAAAGACCCTAGTTGGATTCCCTGTCACCATCACAGGCTGCTGTGGTGGGGTTCTTTCCCTCAGCATTACTAAGGAAAAAAACTCTTGGATATCCTCTTCCTCCAACTAGGGAAGCTCCTGGTCAGGGACAATGCACCTAGATATGACTTTTATGATCTTCCACATTTGTGTGAGCATACGATATAGAGAGTGTTTTCTCCTCTTTTCCTCATCGAGATCTTTACAGAGCATTATATAGTCTTGGGCAGAGGAAGGTGGGGATGCAGAGCTAGAAAAGAGGTGCTATATATATCTCCTAACTATAGACAGGTCTTCCTCAAGGTGATTAGTCATCATCGTCATCGTCATCCTTCTCCTCTGCAGGCCATCAGCTCTTAGCCTCACCTACCTTCATCTTCTTCTCCTCTTAGACATAACCACCTTCACCCTGAGGGGGTGAAAGGGGATGTCCATATCCTACTTCAGTGTCAGCAGCCTCCGTGGGTAACCCAACATACGAGCACAGTGCAGAAAATAGACCAGGAAGATAAAGGTCTTCTTTGATAGCCTGATAAAAGTTCTTCCATATCATTATTATTTGTTCCTCTACATTAAGTGTAATCCCCTGTACCACACAAACCACCACTAAAGCCCAAGGGTATGTTAGGTCAGACAGGCTAATAGAAGAATAAATCCTCTGGGATACCAGGTTCAGCCACTTCCTGGCATAGGCTAAGAAAAAAGTGCTCGTTATGCCCTTAGTAGTAAGCTATTAGGCTTGGTCACTGAACTCCTCTGGAACTAAAGTGTCCCACAGCTACCTCATATCCATCTCTCAAGCCTTGGCTAAGTACAGCATATTTGAGATATGTGTCACCCCAAGCACCTCATTAATACTCTGTATACCTATAGAGACACCCACTCCTCTAATATAGATGGTTGGGTTGGGGTTGTCCTAGAGCATGATGCGGAGTATGGCATAAAACTCCCTAACCCAGTTTAAGACCCAGGACAGAGAAGACGCCACTAGTGGGCCCCACCAAACTCATGGAGCTAGTTGTAAAATCCAGGTACTTTCTCCTCCACCCTTCTCATAGCAAAGGACCTCTCGTAGAAGAACATCGTTCTTCTGTACTCCTATAATCTCTCATAAAAGGCCTCATCGGGGAATCTCTCATAGGCTGAGCATGAGTATTCTCTTGGTTTTTAGCCATTAGGGGTGGTTGATCTGTAAAAGAATCATGTTAGAACTCTTAAAGTATTAAGAAATCAAATTTTAGAGAAAGGCCAATGCCTTGGACTATCTGTAGCCTCCCACTTTGGCGATATCAATATAGTAGAAATTTTTTCGCTATCATGGGACAAGGACACTGTAGTGACCTTTTTCATCCCCAGTAGGTCAAGAGGTGCAACAATGGCACCTTTTGATGAAAAGTTCAATCTTTAGCATTTCGACTTCAGATCAGTGATCCTAAAGTACCCTAATGCTAGTTTATGCAAAATAAATTGGCATGATAACTCCTAAAATATTCCACAATTATCAAAACCAAACCAAGAACAAACCTTCACATTCTTACAGTTTTGAGCCCATTTTTTCATGAACTCCATAGTTCTTACGCTCAGAATGCTCTAGAAGCGTTGTAAATGTAAAAAAAGCAACATGCTTCAAAACTTCTTTCAAATCAACCTCAATTTTGAAATTTCAAAAACAAGCAAAAATCTATTCGTTTTTTATGAATTCAAGTGGAAAACTAGCATAAATGTATATAAGAAACTAAAGAGAGTAAGGGTATCGATCATTATCTTATTTTTAATGATGGAAAGTGGTCGGGGGGAGGGGGGAGTTCTTGAGTGAAAGAGGGAGAAATGGGTGAGAAAATCATTTCTCACCCTTTAAACCTATTAGCCCTACTATAGAGCCCTCTTCCTCTATAGCAATGTTGCCATAGCTGGAATATTCCTACTATAGCTGGATCCCAACAGTGCAAAAAATTCTTATTCGTTGTATTTAGATTCTTTCATTCTAGTGTATTGACGAGGACCTAGATACCTTGGGTTTTTGGGAAATGTTTTGCTATATTAGTCAATTATCTTTCAAAAAAAAATATGATGGGATGAAGAAAGTATTTTTTTTTATTTTCAGAGAGTTATAAATCTTTTACATACTTCGTAGTTCAAATCATATTATTTTATAAAATATCAAATTACTTGTATCTCTTTATTTTGATATTTGCTAATTTTCAGTCAAATTTCTTTCCTATTGCATGATATTTTCTTTAAAAAGTATAATTATGTGTCTACTTTTATTGATAGTTATAAAGATTTTCAAATAAGACATGCATAATATCTACTAGATTATATCAGTTATAAATAAAAATAAAAAATTGTGATACAGATTATATTTCTTTAATTGAGTTTGGACCCAAACATAGCATGAGCCTGCTGAAACTAATTAAATTGCTTAAAAGTAGATTTGAATTGTTAAGAGAGAGTTAATTTAATTAACATGTTAAAGATCAAGTTTGAAAGCAAAATAAATGGATCAATGATATGAGTTTGGACAGAAAATCTAGAGCAGAAAAGATAAATAGTTGAGAAAACATGATTCACAAAGTTTGGCTCTGATACCTTAAAAAATGAGAGAAGTAATCCAAAACAAGAGCTACGCATAATAAAATTTTATCTGCATTAGATATTTTTATCTAATCAATAAATACATAATATATATTTTTGTATAGATTTTAATCGCTTAATCATAATTAATTAATTAAATTATGATAATTTTATCAAATCTCTTAACCAAGGTAAATTGAATTAGTTTGATATAAGCAAGCGGTGCAGATAAATATTTAGATAAAACTTATCTGCATCAGATATTTATACTAAATTGATAAATACAAGACATTTTTTTCAATCTATCCATTCAGAATTTTACCTTTCGTAGTGATTGGGGATTTGATATGGACCTCTAGCATGTTATTAGCTGAAAAAGAAAGTTACCGAAGGACTTAAAATCAATACCTCCATAGCATAAACTATTTGATGTATTCAAGAGGTAATTTCAAAGGATCAACTAGTTGCAATGACCAAGAAAAATAAATTAGAAAAACTCTCATTTTACAATAGAGGATAATCATGTCATTCTGAGTAATTCTTAGAATAAAAATTTTATCTTTATACAAAAGTGTGTCAAGTTAAACGTAGATAAAAATATTACTCAGAATGAGGATGGTGATCTTCTTGTTGATCTTGTTAATTAGCCAAAATTCAATTGATAAAGTTATAATCAACAAAAAGATTAATTATTTAGAAAATTGAAAGTGATTCTTCATTTTCCTGAATCTGAAGTTTGACATATTATTCTGATCACTCTTTAGTAAAGATTGAACCTACTTTGGCAGGACTAATGGCTTTGGTAGTTCTCACAAAAGTTTCAAACTTATTTTCAATCTTTTAAATTAATTCTTCTATGTCATGATCTTTTCTTTTTAAGTTTACTTTTTGTCCTTATTGTTTACTTTTCTAAAACTCTTTTACCTTGTCATTTTGAAGGTCTTCTTTACTTTTAATCCTTTATTTTCTAAATTTGATGTATAGACACGAGTTAATTATTAGGCATCATGTTTAAATTTTTATGCATAAAGGTGTTGTAGTCCTCACATTTCTCTAGTAGGTAATCATTTTTAAAAAAATCAAATGGGCTTTTTTTATTGATTTATATAATAACTTTTTATGAATCTCTGTTTGCTCGTTATTAAATTATTTTTTACTTTTTCATCCCAAAATATTTACTATAACATTTCACATTTTGAGGACCAAATTACATACATTTAAATTAATTTTTTAAGATTAATTTTACTATATTAATGGGAGAAAGTAAATTTATAATACTTTTTATATAGTTTTTAAATAACTAAATTTTAATTTAAAATATTAAATTAATTTATCTCAATTTTGCTTCAAAGATTAGGCAAACTGTCTTGCAATAAAAAAATGTGTGATGGAATGAAGAAAGTATATTAATTGATCTTCATCTTCATCTAGTTATAAATATGTTACACACTTCAAAGTTCAAATTATATTATTTTACAGAATATCAAATTACTTGTATCTCCTTATTTTGGTATTTGTTAATTCCCCAACCAAACTTCCTTCCCATTGTATAATATTTTCTTTAAAAAGTTTTTAATTGTGTGGCTACTTTTATTGAAAATTATGAAGATTTGTGAACAAGACATGCCTAACTGCTTCTAGATTTTATTAATATAAATTAAAAAATTATGATACAAATTATATTTCTTTAATTGAGTTTGGGCCCGGGCTAACCACGGGTTTTGAAACTCATGTATGTGTATGTGTGTTTTAGAATTTTATAGTATTATTCTTAGGAAAAAATACAAAAAAATGCAACAAGTAATGTTACATTACAAAATATAGTTTAATCTATGTTATATTACTAAATATGGCCCAATTGTATTAAAAAGGAAAGTTACACTTCATCCATGGCTAAATTATTACTCTCTCTCTCTTACATCTCCAATCTTCATCTTATTGATTCGACTTTGAGATTCACTCGCAAAGCATTTACTGAATAAATCTTCTTTTTGCTCCAATTCCTTTTCTAAATTATTGTTTCTCAAAAGGATTTATAGCTAGTAGTATGTCAGATCCTGCAACGTTCTGTCACCGTTTAAACTGGAGTATAAACTTGAATAAGTCTCCTTAATTTTAATGTCTACTATTAAGAGGTTTGTTGTAGTGTGATTTCTTGAAGAATATTGTCTTTTATCTTAGTCAAAAGACTTCTTTGTTTTATCTTTAAAAACTACCCATTTTCATATGTTAAAATCTGAGTGTTATTTTTTTTAAGATAGTCCTAATTCTTTGAAATCAAAACATGTACTTTGCAATCTTTGATCTATGTAATGTCCTCTTTTTATGATATTGTTTCATTCCTATTAAATTTCATTTGGTTCAAATATGAGTATTGAACATTTCTTGTTCTATGAATGATTTTTAGCATGAATAAATATAAATAGTAGGCGGGTTGCATATAAAAACTTATTTTACAATGTATAAGTTTAAAAGCCCTTCTTTCTTCCCACTCAGAAGTTCCTTAAAGTATGAGTTGTCAAAGATGAGGGTTCTTGATAAAGTCAATTTTTTTAAAAAAGGGATGAAGATAAAGTCAATTTTTTTGTATAATATTGTATATGAGTATACTATACACCTCTTATAATTTCTTATAATGTTGTTTATTAGGTGTTTATATACAATTATATAATAATATATAAGTACACAAATATATACATATGTATATATAATGTTTAAATGATGTATCTACATTGTATAAGCGTGTATAAAATAGAAAGGAAGAAGAAAATCACAAAAACAAAAAGACTGTATTGTATATACTATAATATACAATACAATATATGCAATAATATACAATACAATATATAAATATATATATATACTTTTGTACCAAAAACATAGACTTCGTCTTCTTCCTCAAATTCAAACATCAAATACATTCAAAAACACCTCAAAACTGTACCAAATCATCCAAAATTTTAGATTTGAGCTCCTCAATACTTACCGATCTTTTGTAATCATACTCACTCAAAATCGAACTTATTTACGAAAAATCAAAATTAAAGGTAGAATGACAGGAAAAAAAATCCGCAACAATGCTGAATTGTTTTGAACAACTGCTTGTGTAAACGAAATTTTTGAGTTGTATTGTATATATTTTGAGTTAAATAAGGAGTGTGGAGCTTTTTTGAGAGACATTGGAGTTGAAAATCGGATAAGAAGAAGGTTCAATTTTAAAGAAAAAGTCTCTTTACCCTGTATAACTAATAAAAATGTTAATTTGCAGATTGGAGCCAAATTTGATTTGGGCCATAGAATGTAATAAAACTTTCGGGCTATGAAAATGAAGTATACATTTGTAAAGTATATTTTTCTGTAATTTTTTCTTATTTATATCATTGTAAAAGTCAAAAATCAAGTAAGTATATTCTCTTTTTGTTATATTTGTAAGTGTTAAAAGTTCGGACTCCATTATTTTTAGTTAATTTCACGTACTATGGACAAATAAAATTGAGTTGTACATTATATTTTTTTTATAAAATCATTTTATTTCGACAACATTTCTGATTTAAACTATTATACAATCATCTTTTTTTTTAATTTAATTTTTTTCTAAGGAGTGGTCATGGATCTTTCGCATTGCATATTGAATGCTCTTTGAAATATTTATCATATTTTATCATTTTAAAAATTTATTTAGTAACTACTATTAAATATCTCTATCACAAATTATTATATATTTCTTTATAAATACATATCATCTAAAATGATGATGATGATTACTAGCAATCATGACAAACTAGACAAGTGTTGATCGAGTCATTATACAACATAAACAAAATACTAATTTTATTTGGTAACAACTTTTTAATACGTATACGATTGTATAAAGGAAAATTCTACATTTTCTTAGAGACAAAACAAAAGTTTTTTAGCTATGAAGTAATTATAATTATAGCTTGTGATACTTATAAAAGATTTTAAACTAAAACTTCAAAAATTAAGGTTTTGAAATTGTATTTGGACATGCATTTTACTTGAAAAAGTTATAAAATTTTGCGAGTGAAAGTCTCGATTTAAAAATATTTGAAGATCGGATTGATCAAATTTAATGGTTAAATAAATATTTGAAGATCATATTTTAAAAATCTAATGATAAAACAAATATTTAAAAATAAATTTTGTAAACAGAAAAGTGCCTAAGTTATTCCTCACCTATTGAAAATGGTACAAAATGTCTTTCATCTACCTATTAGCTCCACTATACCCCTGACATCCACCTTTGGCTGCATATTGCCCTTAATTTTAACGAACACCAAATTAAACCAAAAATAAAATTATTAATGACGTGGAAGCCTCCCATTGGTCTTGATATAATTAATTAAATTAATTTAAAAGATTCACCCATCTGGATCCCTAATTAAATGACCCGCCCAGTTGACTTAACCTGCATATCCTATACTATAACCTTATTCCTAACACGCTCATTTCATTTCATTGGACAAAAAGGATTAGCTTCAATTTGATGGTAGATTTAGTATTCGTTTGGATGGACTTATTTTAAGTGGTTTTAAGCCAAAAATAGCTTTTAAGTCGTTTGATAGTGTTTAAGTAGAATTTTAAAGTGCTTAAAAATACTTTATTTTAAGCTAAAAAGGCACAAATAAGTCAAAAGTCAAAAGTTAGGATTTCTAACTTTTGGCTTTTGGCTTTTGGCTTATGACTTATAAGCCAATAAAAATAAGCTTATTCAAACGGGCTCTTAATCCCCGAGGGGCACATTACATCCTTGAGGTGTTGAGAAATGAGAGAGATGTGGTTTTGAACGAGAAAGAAGGGCATCGCTAGGACGCACTTTGTTGGTCCAAAGTAGGGATGGCAATGGTGCGGTGTGGTGCAGGTGCGGTGCGGGTTTTTTCTAAACCCGCAAGTTTTAAAACCGCATTGCACCGCATCACCTTTAAACCCACATAAACCCGCGCCCACATTCATACTCATGCATAACCGCACCGCACCACCTCATGTTTTTATTTTTTTATTTTATTTTTTTGAAAAATTTGTAACTCCATTGAAAATCATCATATTTTCAAATCTACAACTAGGAAATAATAACTAATTTCTATTATATCACTTTTCACTAAAAAATTGTCAAAAAGTATAATGTGTACAAGTAATGATCAAATATCATATTTTTATTGAAATGAATAGAAATGTTAAAAAAACTACTATAAAATTATTTATTTGTAGTGTTATACATGTCGTTTTAAGTATCATAAAACTTTAAGTAAAGAATACATATAATTTTAGGTATATTCACGAGAACAATACTAAAATTTTTAGCTTTTTTTAATTTAAATTCACATATACCCGCAACCCGCACCGCACCACACCATTTAAAAAAAAAAATTACTTTAACCCGCCCCACACCTACACCGCACCACATAACTTAAAACCCGCACCGGCCCACATAACTTAAAATCTGCACCATACCACCCCATTGTCATCCCTGATCCGAAGAGATAGGAAAGTCTATATCAACTTGACAAACCTCCTGCTTAAGCTCAACAAATAACCAAACCATATGAAAAAATACTTTGTGCCGATGAAACCTATCAACTCCAGACATAAGTAGATGCTATAATAGGTTGGTAAATTGGATATATAGTGCCTTAGCAACCTCAAATACGTATTCTTGGTCAAGTTTCACAAAGTACCTTAACAGAATATTTTTAGGTGTAGTTTGGTGCATGTAAGGGAAAAGGAAAGATAATTTCGGAATAATTGTTTAGTACTCCTTTTAATCCCTTGTTTGGTTATAAAAGTGTGGGATAACTTATTCGAGGATTAATAGTTAGTACTGAGATAAGTTATCTCTATCTTGGGGTGGTATAGGAATATCGGGATAACTTATACCAGAATAAAATGTGTAAAACAACAAAAATATCCTCCTTAAACCCTCTTTTATACATCCATATATATTTTCAAAATTTTTAATACGATTTCCTTCACTACTTGTTATCTTTTTGATAATATATTTTTCTATTAAAAAATTATAATATAAATATATAAATAAAATCTCTTTTACTAAAACAATTTTTAAAACAAATTTTATTTTAAAAAATGCATGATACAATCATGAGAATACACATATAAAAATATTTAAGCTAAATAAGATGAAAAATTTATTTTTAAGAATGAAAAAATAAGTTTGCAAGGAAGATATAAGAAAAAATAAAATAAGGTGAAAGATATTTTTGTAAACAAACAACTTATTCTTAGAAATTATACAATGGATACTATTTTGAATATGACAAACCAAACAGTCAAAAAGAAATAATCTCAACATAATAAATCACATCATAACTTATTTCAATACAATTTATCCCAACATAATTAATCTTGTATAACTTGTCTTCAAACTAAAAATTCTTATGACAATAATATGTCAGATTCAAACAAGGGAAATAGCTTAACTAAGTGCCAGATGCACAAGCGATTCATGGGTTAAATCTACCAGCAAATTGAAGCTAATTCTTTTTGCCCGATGAAAGTTAAATGACCGTGTAAAGGAATGGGTTAAATTGAAATTTTTTCAAAAGTAGCAACTTAACAACTATAATTATAACTTTTGATAATAATTCTTTCATAATTACGAAAAATAGCAAGTTGGATTTTATATTTAAGTAAAATGTTGTTATATAAATACATATACAAATTGAATAGTAGTTCTTATTTTAACTCACATCAGTTCAGTTAGAGTTAAATAAGGGAAGTAACTGTCCCTTAATTCATGTTAATTTTAATTATAAAGATTATTTTTTCTTATATAATTCTTCTATTTCTCTTCTTTTTTTATCCTTTTTTCTTTTTTTTTCTTTTTTTCGTTTTCTTTTATTTTTCTTTCCTCATATTTTTCTTTTTCTTTTCCTAATTTTGTTTCTTTTTTTTATCGTTTTATTTTTTTATCGTTTTATTTTTTTATTTTTATTTGTTTTCTTTCCACTTTATTTTCACTCTTCTATTTCTCTTCTTTTTTTATCCTTTTTCGTTTTTTTTCTTTTTCGTTTTCTTAATTTTTTTTCCTTTCTCGTATTTTTCTTTTTCTATTTTCATTTTCTTCTTCTTTTTTTTATTTCTTATGTATTTAAGTAAAATGTTGTTATATAAATACATATACAAATTGAATAGTAGTTCTTATTTTAATCCTCATCAGTTAGAGTTAAATAACGAAATGAACCGTCTCTTAATTCATGCTACTTTTAATTATAAAGATTTTTTTTCCTAATATGACTCTTCTATTTCTCTTTTTTTAATCCTTTTTCGTTTTATTTTTCTTTTTTTATTTTTCATTTTCTTATCTTTTTTCCTTTCTCATATTTTCTTTTTTTTTCCTATTTTCGTTTCTTTTTTTATCATTTTATTTTTTAATTTGATTTCTTTTTCTTTTTCTTTTTTTTCTTTCCACTTTATTTTCACTTTTCTATTTCTCTTTTTTTATCCTTTTTCGGTTTTTTTCTTTATTTTTTTCTTTTCCGTTTTCTTATTTTTTTCCTTTCTCATATTTTTCTTTTTCTATTTTTATTTTCTTCTTCTTTTTTTCTATTTTAATTTTTTTTTCTTTTTTCTTTTATGTTTACACTTATATTTCTAACTTGTATTTCTCTTTCTTCTTTTTTTGTTTTTCACTTCTTTTTCTTTGGATTTTCTTTTTTGTTTTTTTCTTTTTCTATTTTGGCTTTTTTATTTTTTTACTCTTCTATCTCTTACTTTTATTTTTAAAAGAAACATATCTATATCACATATACATATTCAAAAATATACAAAATACATAAACATACAGAAATACATATTTGACTGATATGTATATATAAACATATAGGACACAAAATCTCTATAACAAAAAGTGACATAATACATTTGCCTAATTGCGCTTGAACTACACATTTCTTCTTCATGATGTAGATATCAAAATATTAGTATGATGAAAAATATGCATCATCTATAAATACATATGCATTAATCATAAATAGATATGCGTTATTCCTAAATAGATATGTATAACTGAAAAAATACATATGCATTTCTGGAAAAATACATATGCATTAGTCATAAATACATATGTATTATTCATAAATACATATGCATCTATAAAAAACTAAGAAAAACTAAAAATATATTTTCAAATCAATAAATATAGCATGCAGCCCCATAAAAATGTATGAATAACTAGAAAATACATATGTATTATTCAAAAATACATATGCATATATGAAAAAATAGATATGCAATCTGGTAAAATACATATGTATTATTCATAAATATATATCTATAACTGAAAAAATACATATGCATTACTCAGAAATACATATGCACAACTAGAAAAATACATATTCCTCCTTTACGTTGACTTTCTCTTTTCACATATTTTTGCACTTTTGGGGATTTTGACGATGAAGACTTTCTCAATGTTTTCTGTTTCATGATTTTTCGGCTCGTCACAATGCTTCGATCTCACCTCTTTTATGCCAACTTCTCCGTTCAACTAAATAGGAGTAGAAATCAACTTAACACAAAAAAAACCACAACCTCTCAACTAAAAATAATCACAAAACCCCATTAAATAACGTAAGAAAAGTTATAGAAGCCCTCCATCAAATAACGTATCCCTCCATTATAGCAGATCTCCACAATCTTTCAACAAAAAAAATCACAACCCCCCCCCTCCAGAACAAAAAGAAAATAAAGAAAATGGATGAAGAAAAAAATAAAAAAAATAAGAATTATATGAATAGATAACATCCAAATACTGTAAATATCAACTTACCTTATTTGACGGGGCACAATTTTGAAAAAAAAGGGAAAGGAATTGAAAAGGGTGGAGTGAAATATAGGAGGAAATTAAAAAAAATGGAGTGAAATATCGGAGGGAGTTGAAAAAAGTGGAGTAAAATATGGGACGAAATTGAAAAAAGTGGAGTAAAATATGGAAGAAAATTGAAAAAAGTGGAGTGAAATATGAGAGTGAATTGAAAAAAGTGGAGTGAAAATAGAAAAAGGTAAAAAAATGAGTGAAACCCAGAGCATTTTAATATAATGGTTAAAATATTATTACTTTTGCTATAACTTATAATTTTGAGAAAGTGTTTCTATTTATTGTAACTAAGGTCTTAACTATGCTAGTTTCTGTAATTTTTTGTAAATTAAATAGGGTTTATGGGTTTAGTCAATTGATGGGTCATTTATTTAGGGGATCTGAGTTGTTGGATTGGTCTTTTATTAAATTTATCTAATAAATTATATCAGGATCAATGGGGGCCACCATGTCATTATTTTAATTTCTTATTTTGGCAATAACTGTAATATTTCCCTGCCAATAAAACTCAAACTACAACCTAAGGAGCACTCAAATGCCAGAACAATAGCACTATTCAGCATATTTAAGCCTTAAAAACACACCAGCTAAGTATAAATTCTGTCAAGGTACCCCTCACATTGCGTAGCACCGCTAGAACCTCTATACAAGTTGATTCTCTGTTTAACTACCATTTGCATTTAATAAAAAAGAAAGCGAGTATTAGCATTATGATCTCTAAATATTTTATGATTCTGAACTTGCCAAATGTGGTAGAGCATAGCCCTATAACTAGCTGTGATAACTTCTGTTTTGAACTACTTCCACTTCTTTTGCCTGATCCATTGGATAGTATCCTAAACACCGCTTGGTCTGGAACTTATTTCAAGCCACTAAATTAATTGTTGCCACAATGACCTTGCTACTAAATAGGTCATAAATAGATAATTTCCACTCTCAAGTTGCATCTGATCACAAAGAATGCATTTAGAGGCATTGCATGGTATACCAATCCTCATCATTCTTTCCTTAGTTAGAAGTTTTGTTTGAGTAGCTAACCAAACAAGAATATATGCCTTGGTAGTAAGACCTTACTCTAGATAAATTGATAACCCCTCATTGTAGGCCTATCCACAGCAAGGCACTATAACTTAAAGTAATGAAATACAAACCTATACCAATGAGAGTGATTTCCCTTGATGATATCATGCCTGCATACCTAACTTCACTTTATTTAGTTGCTTTTAGTACCAACTACAATCTCTAGGAGGAAAATGAGTCCATATGTCTTCCCCAGACTTAATATAGATGTTGTGTATCTATTTTACCCATAATTTCTCCTTACTATTATGTATTTACCACACCAGTTTACCCACAATAGCCAAGTTCTAGAGGTTATAGTTTTTAATAACCAGTCCACCTTGAGCCTTTGAACCACAACATTACCACTTAATTGAAGATACTTTCCTTTTTACTTCATCACTTCCCCATAAAAAAAATTTATACTTTTGCTCCAGTTCCGTAATCACAGTTTTAGGTAACAAGAAGACTGACCCCCACAAATTCTGCAAAGAAAACACTATTGAGTTTATTATTTAAAGCCTACTTGCATAGGATAAATGCCATGTATATGTTTCTCTTAATGTAGCAGTGATCCTTACAATTAACTGATTACAATCCAATTTACTCCTTTTTTTGTGAGATAGTGGTAGACCAAGGTACCTTATAGTAACTCACTGTAATGACTTAATTTATGAAATTCTACTTTTGATGTGATTTGATCATTTTGTCCTTCTCCGTAGTTGCTACATGTTGATTTTTAAGTAAAGGAATGGTTGTCATGATTTTAATGTCTTCGAGAGGGTTTTGGAAGAGTTTGAGGTGTTTAAGGGCTTTAAAAGTCCTATAGTTGACTTCGGTGAATATTTGATGTTTTGAGTGCCGGATGATGATTTGGACAGTTCCATTAGATCCAAAATATTGAATTTGGATATTGGTAGTGGGGTTGGTTTGGGTTCTTACCTTTAGTTTGCATTTTGACCCTCCATTTGAAGAACTAGCGAAATTTGCCTTAAGGGGATTAATTTGTTGAAAATAATCTTTTTAGAAAATTCAACATCGTTATTGAGTCTGAAACTTCAAAAATAGTCTGGTAGCATAGTTCTTTTGCATTCATAAATTTTGAACGAATCCCGAGGGTTGATCAAGAACTTTATAAACTTAGCAAAGTTGGTGATATGCTAAAGCTGGTGTAGCCGCTTTAGTGGTTCGTTCACTAGCCACCCACTGCTAAAGTAGGCATTTTACCATTTTAGTGGTCACCAACTACTTAAATGATGACTACTTTAGCGGTCATTTAGCCACTTAAGCGGCTAGCACTAGAATAGTATATACAGTTATTTTTGTAATTTTTCTCTATTTTTAACCACCAAGCTTTGGAAAAAGCAATTTTCGAGGGTTTCTTATTTGATTTGCATGTGAGTAACCTTTAAACTCATATTTCCATTATTTTCCATTGATTATTGTCTTAGAAAACACCTTTTTACCTCAATTTTGAAATAGATTTTTAGGGTTTTGCCGGTAGAACTTGAAAAATCATTTTTCTTTTATTTGGACCTTATTTTTAACTTCTTTTGCTTGAATTTTTCAGCTGTAGACTCCTATAACCCCAGGGAATGCGATTCTAAAATAAAATTTTGGTTTTACCCTTTTATTTTTTAACTTATTTTTTGAACCCATTTTGGACCCAACTTAAAAATAGTCAATATGGATATTATTAGCTTTCTTTTAATTCGTAAATATTTTATTTGTATGTTGGAGTTGATTCTTAGACCATTTGAAAGGGAAAGCACCTTATTGAAGGACTTTAGGCTTGGATTTAAATGTTTTGAGGTAGGTTATGACTTAACTTTTTTCAGACTGGGTTGGGTAGTTAATGAATAAGTAAATCATGTTATGGGTTGTGGATTAACTATGAGATGGAATTTTCAAAGCTATTATATTTTGCATAATGCCTGAATGGGGGATTATATTTTATTGTTGTTGACTTGTGATATAATATACTATGTGTTGCTTGTGAGGGGGCTATATTGGACAACATTGCCCATATTTATGTATTTGAATGCCTTACTTCTTAATGTGATGCTCGAGTGGAGGATTGAATACATATTATAGGCCTTATTGAGCATTGCTTGCCTATCATGATAAATTATCCAAGTTTGTGGGTTAATAAGATATGAATTATGTCTTACATACATATTTATTCCATTAGTACCAAACTAGAACTAACATCATAAATTATTGACATATTAAGATGATTTCTAAGCTCATTTATACATGTATTAAATGTATTAGTGATCATCATTGATGTGATTTTAAGCATATTATCCCCATTCATGCATATATATTCATAAGATATTGGTATCATTGAGGAACATTGATTTTTGAAAGAAACTGTGACACTTTTACAAATGCCTACACCGAGGGATATGCAGGTCATATAGATTAAGTTGTTAGATTGTTATGGTGGGGAATTTGAGATATCATACGGGTTGATAATTTCCCATAGGTCTTATTTTAGGGAAATTGAGGATCGATAGGTGTATACAGAAAGTCATTTGATGACTTAGGTTATTCATTTCATCATCCATGGCATTGTATTGTATTTGCATATCCTGTGTTGTATTTTATGTGTTACTTTACATTAATTAGCTGCTATTTATAGTTTCACATATGTATGTCCCTTTTGATAAGCATATATATATATATGGATAATTAAATAAGTAGAGATAATGTGTGCTACCATTTTAAAAAAAAAATTCTTGCGGGTTACGTGCTTATAGTATTTTCTTTACTTGTATTATTTTCTACTTTGTTTAGTCGGCCTATGATGCCTACTGAGTAAAAGTAGACTATACAAACTCCTAATAAGCCCTTCGATTCAGATCCTAGTTCAAGTACGACATGTAGAGGCCGAGTTTGTGCTTGATCAGTTGGAGCTTTTGAGGTAGTGGCACACTTTATGCTTTCATAGTTGGTTCGAGGCCTCATTTTATCTATTATTTTATATTTATTTATTTTGGAGACGAACTTATGTCTTATTTTATATTCTAATATGGTTTTTAGATTCTTTTGTACTTTTGATTCTAGGTTTTAGGATGGTTATGTATTTTGTTCAAATTTCTGTATTTGTCTATATTTATGGTCTGACTTCATTGTAGAAGTCTCATCTTGCTCTATTTTGTTACTATTTTCAATTTTTCTTTATTTTGAGAACTTGATTACTTACCAAGGCTCGGCTGAGATAAGTGTCATCATGACCTCAACTTTTGGATCATGAAAAATTAGTATTAGAGCGCTAGGTTTATAGGTTTCACAAATGTAAGAGCAAAATATCTAGTAGAGCCTTATAAATTGGTACGTAGGAATCCATATCTATCTTTGAGAGGCTATAACATATCTTTAGAAAAAACTTATCCTATTTAATTCCATGTTGTGCAGGTTTTCTATACACCAACTTGTATTCCATTCTTTTCTATGCATATGTTGAGAACTAGGTCTAGAAAATATAAGGGGTGTTGATTCGATACCTCATATGAAAGCCCTAATTAGAGAAAAAGTAGGGGTCGTGGTCAACCCAAAGGTAAAGGACGGGAATGAGAAGCTGCCCTAGACATAGGACATGCTAGGGAGGACTCTCCCCGTCCTGAGGTTCTATATGCCAAAGATGATTATTATACAAAGGGTGCGAGGGCAACTCAGGTTCCATAGAGTTTAACTGATACCCCAGTGCTTCAAGATTTGTTGATTCACTATTTGAGTCGCTTAGAAGGTGTTCCCTTGAGTATACCACGTATTTCTCAGAATTTGAGTGGTGTTCCACTACTTGCATCAGCATCTGCTTATAGTATTCCTATTTCAGAAGTACATCCAGTATTTATGGTACCCCCACATATAGATTCATTGCTTGTCAGACTTACTACTCTTCCAGTTGCTTCACGTACAGTGAAGTCTTCTAATGATCAGAAGATGTTTGAGAGGTTTATTTGTTTGGATCCTCTTAAGTTCAGTGGAGCGATTAGAAAAGATGCCTATGAGTTTTTGATTGACTACCAGGAGAACTTATATAATCTTGGATCTCTTGAGCCTCGTTTAGTTTCTTATACTACCTATTAGTTGACAGATATATCTAGGGATTAGTGGAGGTCTTTATCCAGTTGTAGGCCTTTGGGTTTGCTCGCTATACGTTGAACCCAATTTTTCGAGGCCTTTTTGGAGAGGTTTATGCCGTATAGCTTAAGATACCATATGTGTAATGATTTTGATCACTTAAAGTAGGATCGATGTCTATCATCAAGTATGATGCATATTTCCATTCACTATCCAGGTATTCAGCCGCTAGTATTTTTACTGAGTCAGAGAGAATTTATAAGTTTGTGAAGATGTTAGATGGACTTATCAGTTGGCTACTGCCTAGATGGTTATTTCAGGGGCCTTTTTTCAGAGTATTATTGAGTATGCCAAGTTGAGTGAGTCTATTTCCCAAGCAACTTAGGAAGGCACCAAGAAGGTGCACCGTCAGGGTGAGTTTAGTGGTTACACCTCTCGAGGAAGATATTTCTCAAGTAGAGGTTCACATGGCTATCATGGTAGGCCACTTTAGGTTTCTTTTCAGGGATCAGGTGGTATACCTTTAGGTTCTGCAGCTTCATGTAGCCAAGTATCACGTTATGTTAGTAGAGGTTCTAGTTTTATTTCCTTAAGCCAGAAAAGTCATCTTACTTCATTTATGACTCCTTAGAATGAGTTAGGATATAGAGGCTATTTTGTAAGTGATGAGGTTGGATATTTGGCCAAGTATCATCCACGATGTATGTAAGGATCCACTTAACAGAGTTCTCAGCTTTAACTTTTCCCTACCCCAATATCTGTAGTGGGAGGTAGTTTATAGAGTGATAGGGATAGTTCTAGTGGTACTAGAGGTAAAGATAGGGGAGCTCGTGGTGGTGGTTACAGAGTTACTAAGTTCGAGATAAAACTTGGTTAGTTTTATGTTATACCTGGGAGACCTGAGGCAGAGGCTTCTGATGTAGTTGCTATAATTAACATCCAAATTTTCTACAGAGCTATTTTTGTCTTATTTGACCTTGGGTGTACATTAACCTATGTGTCCATATATTTTCTTCTAGTTTTGATGCTACATGTGATCCCCTTACTATGTCTTTTCTTGTTTCTACCCTCGTAGGAGATTTTTAAGTAGTGGATTGGGTGTATTGATCTTACATAGTTACCTTTGCGAGTCATGAGACTTAGTAGACTTGATTATCCTAGATATAGTTGATTTTGATGTTATCTTGGGTATGGATTTGTTAGCTCCATATCATGCTATTTTGGATTGTTATACCAAGATAGTAACCTTAGCTATGTCGGGTGTGCCAAGGTTAACTTGGAAGGGTTTACTTAATTCAAGTCTAAAGGGAGTCATATCTTTTATACGTGCTCACCGCATGGTATAATAAGGTCACTTGTCTTATTTGGCTTATGTTTGTGATATTACTGTTGTCTTACCGCCTCCTATGAACTTTTTCGAGTTGTTCGCAAGTTCATAGATGTTTTTTTATGAATTTGCCTAGTATGCCTCTAGATTATGATAGTAATTTTTCTATTGATGTGGAGACTAGCACCAAGCCCATTTCCATCCTTCTCTATAGGATGGCCTCGTCTGAGTTAAAAGAATTAAATGAGCAATTGCAAGACTTGTTAAGTAAGGGGTTTATTAAGCCTAATGTATATCCTTGGATTGCTCCTGTCTTGTTCAGAAGAAAAAGAATGGTTTTATTCTTGTGTGTATTTATTATAGGTAGTTGTACAAGTAACAGTTAAGAACAAGTATCCTCTTCCTTGCATTGATGATCTTTCTGGCTAGGTTAAGGGTGCTGATGTGCTATGGATTCATAGAACTTTCTATGCTTAAAATGATGAAAATACGCAAGTTACTCAGGTTGTTTTGTTAGATTTGATATGTTTTTACAGGAAACTAGGTTTTGGATGCTAAACTGAAGAAAGGGATGAAAATTGAAGCTTTGAACTACTTACCTGGGCAACTATGACACATAGGTATTACCTATTTGTCATATATGCCAACGTAGGTGTCAGTAACTGGAAGTACAGAGGCTCAAAAGTGCAGGAAAAAGACTCTATCACTTACGGAGGGGCACCTACGGTCTGTAGGTGACAGATTAGGTTGCAGAGATGCCAAGTCCAGAGAGTTCAGGAGCTGCAGGAGAAAGAGGACCACCAATATGGACCACCTACGGACTGTAGGTTATACCTATGGCCCATAGGTGGCCCAGTAAGTGGCCACCGACCTTTATATTCCTTCTTCATTTGGAAGTTATTTCTTAGGTTTTCCTTGTAACCTATATATACTCTTTTGATGATTTTTAGCTAGTTTACACACTCTATACAATTACAAATATATATTTGATTCCAAGATTCGAATTTGATCTTGGGATTGCTTTGTATTGATTTTGGTTGTTTATTTAGATAAAAACTTTGGGTTTTATCTATTGATTATTATAATATTGTTCGAATGTCTTCAATTATGATTTTCTTTGATCATATTGCAAACATGAGCGGCTAATTCCCTTAGTTAGGGTTATGGGAACCCTAGCTAAATAACGAAGTAGGGGAAATGTTCAATCATTTTAGATAGTTGTTGTTGCATGCATTGTGGTTTTCTTCATACTTATTTCTTTCTTAATAGTTGCAAATGTTATGATCTATCCTGTATTCACTACAAACCTGAGAGAGGGGTAGAGATTGGGAAAAGGAGATCAAAGTAGTGATTTGGGGTTAACTGCCAAAATAAGCTTACCTTTATTATCCACTAAGATGGTTAACTTACATCTATTCAACTTTAGACCTAGAAGAGATAGTTGAAACTGGGGTCCAAGGTAAGGGTTAGTAAGGCGACACTCTGACCGAGAGTAGATGAGTGAAGTTCTCCAAAGTATTCTGAGAGGTGGTTGGTGATACCTAACTTACCAGATTCTACATGTGCATTAGTTTGATAGTTGGATTGAGTATGAGAAGCCTACTGGGTTAGAAGCCAGGGGTAATACAAGCCTTGTGTTCATTTCTAACTGTTCACAACCAAAGCTTTCGAGTTCGGTTACTTATTTGAGATTTGTACTACAAACCCCCCCCCCCCATTTACTTTTAGTACTTCCCATTGATTCTAGTAAACTAGAGAGATAAGTTTACATATTCCCTGTGGGTTCAACCTCAACCTGAGTTGGATTACTTTACTTATCAACGATTACTTTATCTTTAATTGGAGGTATAGTTTGGGCATTGATCAAAATTTTGGCATCGTTGTCAGGGAGTACGGTGTTAAGTTGTTGATTGAACTTGCTGATGTTTTTAGTTTTTTTTTTTATTCTTAGCTGTGTGTACACTGGTGTATGCCTAGCACCGAGAGTCAAGGTAATGCCTTACTCACATTGAATATAAACCCAGAGAGAATCTTATAGCCTAATCATATGATGATGGAACCGGTACATACAAGCCATCTTAAAGGGGTTAGGGATGATCCTAATGCGGTACCTCCCCCTACACCAGGTGATCCTCAAACATTATTGATCGACAAATAGGGCAAATATTAGTAGATGTGGCTGCTAACCAGAAAAGGGATGAGGAGGTCAGACTAGCTCAGCATGCAGAGTTAGCCAAGCCAAGACCGGCAGTTGATTGTTAAGCATCACTCAATGGTAATCGAGATAGAGTTTGAGGTGGTCAAGCTCAAGTGATCCCAGCATGCCAGTACTTTTAGTCGTATGATGATGAGGAGGATATGGGATACGTTGAACCAGTAAAAATAAGAGTTATCTTTCCTCCTGTATTTCCCCTAATGTGAAATTTGACATTACCAGTGCCATGATCCAGCTCTTGAGCTTAAAAGATGTGTTTTCAGGCTTGGCTACGGACGATACAAATATGAATCTTGCTAATTTTATTGGGATATGCTCTTCTTATACTATTCCTGGGGTAGATCGGAAGGCACTCAGATTGAGGTTGTTCCCTTTTTTGTTGATTGGAAAAGCCTCTTTGTGGTTGGGGGAACTTCCTCAAGAATTTATTACCACTTGGAATGAGTTGCGTAGGAAATTCCTAAATCGTCTTTTTTCTTCGGCCAGGATGTTGTAATTAAAAGATGAGACATACAATTTCCGGTAGCTATATTCTGAGTCAATGTACGAGGCTTGGTTTTGGTTTAAGAAGAAGCTAAGCATGGTACCTAATCATCATATTTCAGGGATGAACTTGCTGGAGATATTTTACAAAGTCTTGAACATTATTTCCCTAGACATGGCAGATACAATCACTGGAGAAGTGTTCATGAGATTATGCTAAGAAGGAGCATATGAGGTTCTAGACCAGGTCTCTCTCACCAATCGAGGGTGGTGTATTTGGGAGGAAAAGAGGATGCTGACACTTATTCCATTGGAGCTTCTAGCGACCATAGAGCAGTTAATGATGTTGTGGCATAAGAAATTACACAATTGGGGACTAATATTGGGTTGCTAACTAAGAAGTTCACAACAGTGAGTTCTGGGAATTTATCAGACGAACAATTTATCACTCTACTGATGCCAAAGGATTTTCCGAAACAGTGGAAAAGGCATAACTTTACCCATACCCATTTTGGTTCTATTCGAGTTGCCTTGACACATCAAGGGAGAAAAGAATAGTCGATAAAGGCACGTGTTTCCTTTTTTGATACCAGATTCGGAGAGTACCAACGTGCGAACTTGTGCACTTCAGAAATCACTTTGGACTCAAGTACAGTCGTTGTCACTATGTTTCCCAATTCAACATGTCCCTCTCCAAGCCATATCTAATAAAGGTATTGAGGCCTCAACTTCAAATCTTTAAAGCCCTACCAGACTATAACTTTGCACAAACAACCTTACACCACCAGATAGTTTGGCAAGTCTAAAAAAATAGACAAAACTTATCCCTTCCAGGTAGCCACCACTCGTTGTCTTTAACTATAGATGCCACCAAAGAAACGACCCAGTGTATCCAGATCCCAAAAATATCTCCAAAGTAGAATTCCTCACTATTCTTCCAAAGTCATGGCTCAGAATCTATGAGATAATAAGAGTCCATCCTCAACATCTCCAAACACCAAAACCTACATTTGCTAAAAAACCTTACAAAGTATCTCTCTCTGTCCATGTGTACACTCTTGCTGACACCTATCCGGATGAAGAGAATCCCAATCAAGTGAATATTTCATGCTATATCAAAAGTGCCATGAATGGACCAAAATGTATACAAGAATTTATTCATGATAGGCATACTACATACTAGTTTAAAGACCCGTTTACAGGACACTGCCTATAGGATATTGACTATGACTATTAGGAATGCCAAGAGGACTGGTTGAATGATTGTTATGAAGAGAAAGATGAACTTGAATGGGACGAGTATTGGGGCTTCCAAAAACCCCATTACTAGAGGCATTCATATGAAGGAGAGATCAAACAACCATTCAAAGTCTTCTACAGACCCCAAGAATGGCCACCACTACCCACTCCAAAAATTAAACCATCCAAATCGAATCCTGAACCTCCATTGTTCATGATATCTAAAAGCAACTCCAGTCCTAAATACACTTTTCCACCAAACTACCACTCAAAAGGAATAATCATAACCACACTATAGAAATACCACATGTTATTCCATCTGCCAAACAGAAGGAGCCAATAAGTTGTCAAGCTTTCACCCAATATTCCATACTTATTAGAGCACTCGAAAGCAGGCTACAAACCATCCGATCTGAAATATATTCCCTGGGATCCTCAATACTATATTTTCTTGACCAACAACAGAAAGAAATGGACTCACTAGAAGAATAGATCCATCACTTGACATACGACTGCGCTAAACTCCAAGATACCCAAAAAGCTACCGTATTTCCACAAAAATATTTTCCACAAGGATCATGCCAACCTTTTTCACCTACCCACCTCGTTCAGCTATGTCCATACTATTCACTCTAGCTCCAAGAGATGAAAAGAAGGAGTTTGATATCGCCAAATTTGTATGGAAAAGTAAAGATACCATGGCGGCCCAAAAGGCAACTAAAAGACAGCTAAAACAACACAGTATCGTGTCAAAAGGATGAAGTATTTGATGAAGTATTCCAAACAGGCTCCAATTATACTGATAAGATGGTCCAAAGACATGTTTCTCCAATACAGGATCCCATGTCCCAGATGACGACTTGGAGATCCAAAGTGTAAAAACACAAAGTGAAGAGCAACCAGATGAAGTGTAGGAGTCCACCAGAAATTGTCTTCTCAACAATAAAAGGTTATTTCCAGATTACTTTACATATGGCTTTGAACATGACGAGAATCAAGAACACTCATCCGCTATTGACCCTATGTATATATGTTTTGAGACTGGTGATGGCACTTCTGATGAAAATATACATGATGAGAAAGATTCATCTATTGGTGCTTTAGATAATGTGTTTACTGATATTGAATCTTTAGTTGAGTCTCCCGAAGAAAATTATCCACCAATATACATGAACCACTCCAAGGAACCTAAGGTCTCAGAAGTTATTGATGACTAGGATGGGATGACAGACGATCCAATCCCATAAAGAAAGCCAGATACAGGTACTCCAATAAAAAAACTGTGGGAACCAGATTTCACAACTTCATCTTGACGACATCAAGATTTTATCCTGGACCCAAAGGATCTAAGACTTCTACACTTGGATGGCGATGAATAATCTGGTTGAACGAGAAAATACATGATACTCTTGGATTTTACATCTAGATTCTCCAAAATACTCTGAGACTGGTGGAATGCTCTTGGGATTTCTGATAAGAACACTTATCTGATGTCCCAGAGCTTTTTCTTCAATATCAAGATCCTACACGAGGTCTTTGATGGAGACGTAACTCAAAGGTAAGAAAATCTCTGGTGATAGCTCTTCGAGATAAAGTGCCCATCGTTCGACAGGGATGTCATCTATATCCACTTCCAGAAGATGGAGAAGATCTACTTTGAGGTTGGCAGAGACCCCAGCCAAAAGCAAGCCTTTGTCTCATTACTGTCAATGTGATAGCAGGCCACACGATGACGATTGTGGAGGAGAAGTTAAAATATATAATCATGCCACAGATAGGCTACATCAAGCAGGCCATTTTACAACCTTTGGACAACATATACATAAAGAGATCTATACTAAAGTAGATTATCCAGAATAATCCAACCCTCGATCAAGCTTGAAACAAGTATAACCTTGTTACCAAGTCTGACGAGCTGCAAAAGAATATCAACCACTATATGAAATCATAAAAGATGAAGTCACCAACGCCAAAAAAGCATACGGATGAAAGCTTCCCTATAGGAATATAAAGATTTATCATCTAGAAGAAGGAGTTACTTTACCAATTCAATGAAGAGAAACTTGGAAGGATAAGAATGCCTCAAGCAGAAGCACGACATCAATCTGTGGATGAATGAAGGATACACAAGTCCATCGCCGGCACCATCTAGCATTGCTTCTTGAAAGATGATGTGAGATAACATGTGCAAGAAAGTTACCCTCTCCAGTGGGTTACCCTTTCCAGTGGGTTACCCTTATCTCTAAGGAAACCCTATCTGATAGGTTACCCTCACCAGTGGGTTACCCTCATCTCTAAGGAAACCCTCATCAGTGGGTTACCCTTTCAGATAGGCTTGTCTTGAAGCTGCTGACTCACCTACTTGTACATATTGTCACATGTGAACAACATTAATGAGTTTTATTTTATTTAGCCTATCACATGTCATTACGGCCCGGTTTGAATTAAGTAGGTTGTAAATATTAGAAGCGTATTCCAAAAGATAAGGCTTATCTAGTCATAACAGATAAAGCTCATCTCTTAGAAAAAGATAAGACTTACCTAGTCATAACAGATAAAGCTTATCTTTTAGAAGATAGGATAAGATTGTAATATTTTATTTCATGTTTAGTTGTAGAGCTTCCTTCTCCTATATATGGAAGCATAGGCCTTTAGTTAGAGGGCATCATTCTCTCCACCTAAAAACCTCTTGTAAAGTTTCTCTCTATCAATAAAGATATTTGTTAGCAAAACTCTTTCTCTTATTTTCTCTCTTCCAAAGAGATAGGTACTTCAATCTTTTAGGTCGGAGTAATGGGGTAAGGGAATACTTTGGCAAGTACTTGTTGTCATTACAACGTGGAACTTTGATGGTACTTTCCATGGATATGAAATGAAGTCAGCTTTGTACATGCAATGTAGACGTCTAAGTCCTTACCATGTATATGAAATAAAATTGGCTTAGTCTACACTATAGATTTTCAAAATTATTCATTATCTTTGAAAAAATACGTAGATATAAGGTCTGCCTTAGTAAACCTTTTGTTCTACGGATGCTTGAGTGAAATAGGCCAGGGAGAGCTGTTGTAAGACTCATTTATGTCATATATGGAATAGGTTTGTACTAAGGAGACAAAAGATTTCATGTGTTTTGTGACTAGAAAAGTCAAGCCATCCCGTTAGAGGTTGCAAAGCCTTTGTTACCAAGGCAAACCATCCACTAGTGGATGCATTGCTCAGTCATAAGAAATCTATTGTATGTCAATAATAAGATTTGATTTCGTATGGTGTATTGCCTATATAGAAGTGAAATCTCCTATCATGTTGGAAGGTTAGTCTCTGTGTCTATGGTGTTGTTACTCACTGATCCGTTCTTAGTTTTCATTTTCTAGTTATCATATCTTGTGTATTGTACATAATTGAGTCATAGTTTCTTTTCATAGATTTTAGAACAAATATTTGTTGAGTCTTACAAGTCCATAAAAATACAACAGATTTTATTGAGTCTTTTCCTTAAAACTTTAGAAAAAATACATAGAGTTCTTATAGTCCAAAACATACAAAAATATGTTTGTCTCAGATTCTTTATCATCTTCCTCAAGTATGTCAAGTCCATGTAAATTCCTAGATCGATTAAATATGTCACCTACCTTACCAAAACTTTGTCATGTAAATAAGACTACCTATATGAAGTAGATGTGTTACCACTAGAACAGAAAATATCCACAATATATCTACCTATCCTAAACCCCTACTCTGCGTTTGCAAAGAAGGCATGTAACCCATGGTTGAAGATCCATTCGTTAGTACAAAAAAGACTAAAAAGAGTTAAAAAATATATTACTGTGTCAAAACTAGACCAGCATTCTATTCTTGCAACTCAAGAGGAATAGTCATCACTCTATAGATGTCATAAGATTTTCCACGTTAGCGGATAACTCAAGGCTTCACCCATATTCACTTTGGTATTGTTAGGGTCGCATTAACGTATCATGAAAGAAATGGCCACCCAGTGGTGGAGCATCTTTCCCTTCTTGATATCAGATACAATGAATACCAATATGCTAACTTGGGAACTTCAGAAATCACACTGAACGTCGGGACAGTCTTTGTCACTATATTTCCCAACTTAAACATATACCTCTTTGATTTGTATCTGATGGAGGAATTGAAGATCCAAGTATAGATTTTTGTAGCTCCATAGGTCAGAGATGCCATTCAGGAAACTCTCCACTACCAAATAGCTTGGCGAGTCCAAAATTATGCTATGGACCTATCTCTTACAGGTGGCAAACATAATTTTTTTCTAAACATAGATGCCACTAATGGAACCACTCAGTGTACTCAGATCCCAAGAAAAATCCCCAGAGATGAACTTGTCAAAGTACTCCCAGAATCATGGGTCACAAACTATGAAAAGTTGAGAGACCATCTTCAACCTCTCCAGTCCATAAAAACAACCTTTACCAGAAGGTGTGACAACACTTTCATGATCAGTTTTGACCACTCATACCTAAAAAAGACTCCCAAAACCACTTTCTCAATCTATATGTACCAACCTACCTACGAACTTTTACTAGTCGGCAACCCAAAATTCCTACACTGGTTCCTAGGAAGTTGCATGGACGAGCATTATTAGATACACTACTTCAATCATGAAGAACTATATACTGTGTGGCACAAATATCCTCTCTCTGTATGTTGTTCATGGAAGTCGAATTGCAGATGTCATATGTGCCAAGGAGATACCTCACCCACTACACTTTAAAATAAAACTAGCCAAACCAAAAATAAGCAGCCTGTAACCAATATGCTCATGATGTCCCTCGCAGGCACCAGTCACTCAGATGACTTTCCACCAAACAAACCCTTTGTAAAGGATAACCTGAGCCATGCTCCAAAGATACCAGCTAAAACTATTATCCTACTATCCGGAGAAAAGTTGCCCCTCAGTGACACAGAAGTAACACACAACTGGAAATCTAAAAAATGCCAAGTACCAGAACAGGATATTGTCCAATACCAACCAAACCGTAAATAATATTTCTCACTCACAAACCAAGTTGGCAAGTAAAGTTAAAGGAATGAACAAAAGAGCAGAACAAGTATCTACTCAGCATGACAGACTTATCCTCCAATTGGAACTCAAGCTCCAATCCATGCAGAATGATATAAGTCTGCTAGGCACTTCACTATCTTATTTCTTTGACTAACAGCAAAAAAAAATGACTTCTCTGAAAGAAAAAATCTAGCACATAAAATACGGTGGCTTTCAACCCGAGAGAACCCACTACTCACTACCAAAGACAACCTTGTTCCCTATGTTGCCCCATACATACTCTTTACTAAATATGAGCCACATATTTTCCAGTCCTTCTTCAAGCTCCCATATGCCTATGCCATCATTCCAAGGATCTTAGAGATCTCAAGATGAATAGGAGTTTGACATTGCTAAGCTTGCTTGGGAAAGAAAAGATGGTATTGCTACAAAGAGAAAAGCTGATGCCACTCAAAAGCAGTCCAAAATAAAAATGGAATTTGATACAGAAAGAGGGACCATGATGATCTCGGACTATGACATCACCTTCCCTGATAACAATCTAATATTCTATAAGCCAAAAGTATCGTACAAGGATAAAGAATGGAATGACTTGCTGAATGATGGCCTTCCCAATCATAGGTGGTTACCATCCTATCATGATCCAGATGCTAACTTAGATCTACTTATCCCAAATCTGTATGGATTGAACATCAATAATGATGCAGTTCTAGATCTACAAGCAATAGCAGATCCTAATCCAGTAGAAGAATCTCTAAAATATAATGAAAAGATCCAGGATGTTGATCTTATTAGTCCTGCTTCAAATAAAAGGGTTTATATGATACAGATGCATACTCTGACATCGGCGATAACTTTCCAGCTACTGGATTTATGGAGGATAGCGCGGAGTCTGTCAATTCATGAGAGTACATTGAGAATACTCTTGAATCCTCAATTGAATCTCTAAAAGAAGACTATACACAAATATTCATGAACCAATCCAAAGAACCAGAGGTTTATGAAATTGTCGATGACCAAGATGGGATGAAGGATGATCCAATCCTAAAAAAAGGCCAGATCCAGGTATACCGGCAAAGAAAACCATGGGAACTAGATTTCACACCTTCACTCTCAATGACATTAAGATTTTAGCCTGCTCCTAAAGGATCTAGGACTTCTATACTTGGATGGCGATGAATCTGAATGGGAGAAATACATGATCCTCTCGCAGTTCATATCCAGATTCTCTGGTATACTCACAGACTGGTGGAACGCTCTTAGGATTTTTGATAAGAACACTTACCTGATGTCCCAGAACTTTCCTTCACTATCAAGATCCTACATGAGGTCTTTTGTAGAGATGCAGGCCAGATATTAGAAGACCTTCAGCGATAGATCTTCAAGATGAAGTGTCTATTATTTGATAGAAATGTCATCGATATCTACTTCCAGGAGATGATGAAGATCTACTTTGAGTTGGGAAAATATCCCAGCCTAAAGCAAGCCTTCATTTCATCACTACCAAAGATGCTACCAGGATGCACGATGACGATTGTGGAGGAAAAGTTCAAAACCATAACCATACCATGGATAGGCTACATCAGGAAGGCCATCTTTCAAGATCTGTACAACATATACATGAAGAGATTATTGCTAAAAAAGATCATCCAGGATAATCAAACCCTCGATCGAACTTGCAAGAAGAATGACCTTGTCACCAAGTCCGACTGCTCTTGCTCCCGCTGAAAGATGAGATAAAAAGATAGTTGTTATTCAGAAGGTTCAAAATGATAAGACCTCTCGATGATAGGAGTAGTATAATCTGACAAAACAAATTTTTAGATAGAGGAGCCCAGCAAATTACATGAATAAGAATGATAGTTACTTCATCTACAGAAAGCCTGATCACTTCGCCAGAAAGTGTCCTCAAGCCAAAAATTTGAAGGACTCTGTCTACTTCTTTGAAGAAATAGCAGATCATGCAGGAATATATCTCAGCTATGATGAAATGGTATTCACTCTATATTATCCTGTAGGAATTATAGGCCACGACGTCCAAGCTCAGTCGGAAATTTCACTCCTATAAAAAAAAATTGAATCTGTACTCTCCTATGAAAATAAATACTATGAAGCATAGTGCTTTATTTTATAGATAAATAGATACATTCCAAAAGAAATTTGTCCAAATAAATGGGGAAAATGGAACTACACCAACGATTATCCCCACTAGGATGAAATCCTACGAGTGGTAAAAGAATATCAGCCACCATATAAAATCACCAGAGATAAAGTGACCAATGTCATCAAAAGAATACGAATTAAAGCTACCCTAGAAAGGAAAAGATTCATCATCCATCAGAAGGAGTCACTTCACCAAATCAATGAAAATAAACTTGGAAGGCCAAGAACACCTTCGAAAGAAGCACGAAATCGATTGGTGGATGGAAAAAAGATACACGAACTCATCGCTGGCACCATCAAAGACTGTTGCCTAAATAATGACATCAGATAACATGTGAAAGAAAGTTACCCTCTCCAGTGGGTTACCCTTTCTAGTGGGTTACCCTCATCTCTAAAGAAACCCTGTTAGAAAGGTTACCCTCACCAGTGAGTTACCCTTTCTAGTGGGTTACCCTGGTTACTAAGGAAACCCTCTTTAGTGGGTTAACCTTTTAGATGGGTTTGTATTGAAGCTGTTAACTCAGCTACTCTGAAGACAAGGAGTTTACGCACCTGCTTGCAAGGATCCTACAAGTTGCTAATCAATCTACTTGTAAGCTGCTGACTCACCTTTTTGCACATGCTATCATATGCCAATAACATTAGTGTGTTTTGTTTTATTTGTCCCATCACATGTTAGTGGGGCCTAATTTAAACAAAGTAGGTTTTAAATATTAGAAATATGTGTAAAAGATAAGCCTTATATAGTCAGAACAGATAAAGCTTATCTCTTAAAAATGATAAGGCTTATCTAGTCATAATGGATAAAGCCTGTCTTTTAGAAGATAGGATTGGATTGTAATATTTTATTGCATGTTTATCCATAGATCCTCCATCTCCTATAAAAATAAACATAGGCCTTTAGTTAGAAGGCATCATTCTCTCTACCAAAAAAACTCTTGTAAAGTTTCTCTCTACCAATAAAGATGTTTGTTGGCTAAACTCTCTCTTGTTTTCTCTCTTCCAAAGGGATGGGTACTTCGATCCTTTAGGTTAGAGTAATGGGGTAAGGGAATACTTCATCAAGTACTGGTTGTGAAAGAAACATGGAACTCCAAAGGTACTTTCCATGTATATAAAATAAAGTTGGCTTCATCCACGCTAAATAGACGTCTAAGTCTTTTCCCTGTATATGAAGCTAAATTGGCTTAGTCTGCACTATTACTTTCTGAAATGATTCATTATCTTTGAAAGAACATGCAGATCTGAGGTTTGCCTTAGTACACCTTTTGTTCCGCAGATACTTGATGGCAACATGCCAAGGAGATCCACTATAATACTTGTTTATGTCATATATGGGATAGTCTTATACTAAGGAGACAAAAGATTTCATGTGTTCTAAGACTGGAAAAGTTAAGTCATCCCATAAGGGTTGCAAAGTCTTTGTTACCAAGGAAAACCATCCATTAGTATATGCGTAGCTCAGTCGTAAGAAAGCTATGGTGTATCGATTAAAATCTTTGATTTTGTATGGCGAAATGCCAATAAGGATGTGAAATCGCCTATCATGTTGGAAAAGTTAGTCTATGTATCTGTGGTGTTGATAGAAACTTTGATTTCATATCGTGTGCTTCCTACATAGGTTTGAAACTGCCTTTCATGCTGGAAAGTTTGGAGCTCTATTGCTAGCCACATAGTTGCTATTGCCGATAATAGTCCCTGTCCGTACTGTCTCCCTATTTATACAGAGACTAACCTTTCAAACATGATAGGAAATTTCACGTCCATATATGTAGTACTCCATACAAAATTAAAACATTTAATCGACATACCATAGCTATCTTACAACTGAGCTACGCATCCACTTGTGGATCGTTGGTCTTGGTAACCAAGATTTTGCAACCCTTAATGGGATGGCTTGACTTTGCCAGTCTTAGAACACATGAAATATTTTGTCTCCTTAGCACAAGACTATTCTTTATATGATATAAATGAGTCTTACGGCGGCTCTCCCTAGCCTATTTCCCTCAAGCATTTGTAAAACAAAAGGTATACTAAGGCAGGCCTCAGATCTGTGTGTTCTTTCAAAGATAACAAATCATTTTGGAAAGCTATAATATAGACTAAGCCAATTTCATTTTATATACATGGAATGGACTTAGACGTCTATGTCACATCGACGAAGATGATTTCATTTCATATCTATGGAAAGTACCTTTGAAGTTTCATATTGCAATCACAACAAGTACTTGCCGAAGTATTCCCTTACCCCACTACTCTGACCTAAAGGATCAAAGTACCCATCCCTTTAGAAGAGAGAAAAAAAGAGAGAGAGTTTAGCCAACAAACATCTTTATTGATAGAAAGAAACTTTTCAAGAGGTATTTAGGTAGAGAGAATGATTCCCCCTAACTAAAGGCCTATGCATCCTTTTATAGGAGAAGAAAGCTCTAAAATAAACATGAAATAAAATATTAAAATCCTATCCTATCTTCTAAAAGATAAGCTTTATCCATTATGACTAGATAAGTCTTATCTTTTTTTAAGAGATAAGTTTTATCTGTTATGACTAGGTAAGCCTTATCTTTTGGCATACGTTTCTAATATTTACAACCTACTTTATTCAAATAGGTCCTCACTAACATGTGATGGGACAAATAAAATAAAACATACTAATGTTTTTAGCATATACAAGTAGGTAAGTCAGCAGCTTCAAGACAAGCTATCTAAAAGGGTAACCCACTGATGAGGGTTTCTTTGGAGATGAGGGTAATCCACTGGAAAGTGTAACCCACTGGTAAGGGTAACTTATCTAATAGGGTTTCCTCGGAGATGAGGATAACTCACTGGAAAGTAACCCACTAGAGAGGGTAACTTTCTTGCATAGATCATCTGACTTTATCTTTCAAGTAGTGGTGTTGGATAGTGCCAATGATGAACTCGCGTATCCTTTTTCTATCCACCAATCGATGTCATGCTTTTGCCCGGGGAATTTTTGGCCTTCCAAGCTTCTCTTTATTGATCTGGTAAAGTAACTCCTTCTGCTGGATGATGAATCTTTGCATTCCTATGAGGGAGCTTTCATCCATATGCTTTTTATAGCATTGGTGACTTCATCTCTCGTGATTTCATTTGATGGTTGATATTTTTTTATAGCTCGTCAAACTTCATCCCAGTCGGGATGATTGTCAATGTAGTTCCACTTTTCCTATTTCTTAGGCCAGATTTCTTTTGAAATGCATCTGTTTTGCATTAAAATAAAGCGATTTTGCTTCATAGTATTCATCTTTAAGGAAGAGTATAGACATAGGAAATTTCCATAGGAGTGAAATTTCCAACTGATCTTGGACATCGTGGCTTATGATTCTTATAGGATGATGCAGCATAAATACCATTGCATTATATAAATCTTTGAAGCATCAAATCCAGTATTATCGTGACTTAAACCACATCATGAATCTCGTTAGATCTGGTTGGATTCAATCGAAATTCCTAAAGGCATCATACTTGAACTTTATGACAATGTAGTGCTGGTGGTATAGATACTAGAATAGCCACAAGAGTTCTTGCAAGAAGTCATTGGCTAGTGCTATGAACACATTACAAAAAGGTTATTCTGAGTGCACTCCAAATGGCTACAGGATGGATCCATCATACTTTTTGAATACTTGAAGCTCGTAGAAAATTCCTCTTTCCTTGAGGATGGATAGATCAAAGGGTTATACATATTGGTTGAATATACCTAGAGGATAATCTGTTATTTCAAAAGATAGAATTTTTGTTGTGTTGTATATGAGGATTTTACTAGCTGGTTTCTAGTTGTCTTCTTCATTGTTGGGTATCAGGTAGAGATCATCGGTATAAATGTTGCCTGATTCTTCATATACATCTATGGAGAATAGGGTATCCTTCGTCGGTTCTTCTTCCAGTGAGAATACCGATTCAAGGTCATCTTCTTTACTGAGTTAGATTTTTGCATGATCAGTTATTTCTTTAAAAAGGTGTACAGATTCCTTCAACTTCTTGGATTGAGGACAGTTTTTGTTGAAGTGACTAAGCTTTTTACATATGAAAAAGCTATCATTCTTCTTCTTGTAATTTGTTGGGCTCTTTCATCTGAAATATCTGGTTTGCTGGATTATCCTGCTCCTATCGTCGGGAGGCTTTGGTAGTTTGAACCTTCTGAATAGTAGTTGTTTTTTTTATCTTGTCTTTCGGTGTAAGTAGGAGCAGTAAGACTTAGTGACAAGGTCATCCTTGGTGCAAGCTCAATCGAGGGATGGATTGTTCTAGACAATCTACTTTAGTATAGATCTCTTCATGCATATGTTATCCAAAGCTTGGAAGATAGCCTTCCTAAAGTAGCCTCTCTGTGGTAGGGTTATGGATTTGAACTTCTTCTCCACAATTGTTATCGTGTGGCCTGCTAGCATCTTTGGCGGTGATGAGACTAAGGCTTGCTTCAGGCTGAGGTCTGTGCCTAACTCAAAGTAGATTTTTCCCATCTTTTAGAAGTAGATATTGATGACATACCTATCAAACAATAAGAATTTCATCTCGAAGAGATATCATTAAAGCTTTTCTTATCTTTTGCATGTGTTTCTGCATAAAACCTCGTGAAGGATACTAATGTTGAAGGCAAAGCTCTGGGATGTCAGATAAGTGTTCTCATCAGAAATCCTAAGAATATTCCACCAGTCTCTGAGTATTTTAGAGAACTTGGATGTGAACTCCGAGAGTATCATATATTTCTCCCGTTCAGCCTGATTTTTAATCGCTATCCAGGTGTAAAAGTCCTAGATTCTACGAGGCCAGTATAAAATCTTGATATCATCGAGAGTGAAGGTGTAAAATCTAATTCCCATAGTTTTCTTTATTGGTGTACCTAGATTTAGCCTTCTTTCTAGGATTGGAATGTCATCATCCCATCTTAGTCATCAATAAATTCTAAGATCTCAAGTTTCTTGGAGTGGTTCATGTATATTGGTGGATAGTCTTCTTTGGGAAACTCTACTTAAGATTCAGCATCAGCAACCTCAGTAGCTGGAGCATTAACAGATAAATATTTCTCATCTTGTATATTTTCATTAAAAATGCCATCACCTGTTTTAGAACATACATCCACAGGGTCAATAGCGGATGAGTGTTTTGGATTCTTAGCATGTTCAAATCCATATAATTTATCGACGGCTTTCAAATACTTTTTCTTAGGGTTATACTTGATAACTTACTGAGGAATGGCATCTCCAGGTTTTGCAGTATCAAACTGAGGGATCACCTGATCGGTGATAATCAAGTCATCTTCTATAAAGTGATCTAAAAATGACCTTTTATTGTTGAGAAGACAATTTTGGTGGACTCCCAGACTTCATATGGTTTCTCTTCACTTTGTGTTTCTATATTTTGGATCTCCAAGTCATCATCTGGGATTATGGGATCTTGTATTAGAGTAGTATGTCTTGGGACCATCATATTAGCATAATATAGAGCCTGTTTGGAATACTTCATTGAATACTTCATTCTTTTAACCTGGTCCTATGTCGTTTTGGCTTTTGGGCTGCCATGGCATCTTTTCTTTCCCATACAAATTTAGCGATGTCAAACTCCTTCTTTTTATCACTTGGAGATGGAATAAGTAGTGTGGGCATAGATGAACGAGGTGGGTAGGTGGAAAAGGGTTGGCCTGATCTTCATAGAAGATATTTTTGTGGAAATATTATGGATTTTTGGGCATCTTGGAGTTTAGTATAGTCGTATTTTAGGAGATGGATATGTTCTTCCAGTGAGGCCATTTTTTTTTATGGTTAAGAAAATATAGTATTGAGGATCCCAATGGATATTTTTTAGATCGAATAATCTGTAGCCTACTTTCGAGTGCTGTAATAAGTATGGCATGTTGGATGGAGGCTTGATAGCTTATTGGCTCCTTCTGTTTGGCAGATGGAATAATATGTGGTATTTCTGAAGCGTGGTTCTGGTTATTTCTTTTGAGTGGGTAGTTTGGTGGAAAAGTTTATTATTGACTGGAGTTGCTTTCAGATATCATGAACTATAGAGGTTTGGTATTTTATTTGGATTTGGAAGGTTTGTTTCTGGATGGAGTGGGCAGTGGTGGCAATTCTTGGGGTCTTTAGGAGACTTCGAATGGATGTTTGATCTCTCTTTCATTCGATGGCCTCTAATAATGTGGTATTTGGAAGCCCTAATACGTATCCCATTCTAGTTCATCTTTCTCCTCATCACAATTATTCATCCAGTCCTCTTGGCATTCCTGATAGTCAAAGTCAATATCCCATAGGCAGTTTCCTATAAACGGGTCTTTAAACCAGTATGTAGTATGCCCATTGTGACCGAATTGCCGAATCCATTACATTCATGGAACTTTTGAGATAACATGAAATATTCACTGGATCAGGATTCTATTCATTCGAGTATGTGTCAGAAGAGTGTATATATGGACAGAGATATATACTTTGTAAGGTTTTTTAGCGAATATAGGTTTAGGTCTTTGGAGATGTTGAGGATGGACTCTGATTATCTCATAACTTCTTATCCATGACTTTGGAAGAATAGTGAGGAATTCTTCTTTGGAGACATGTTTTGGGATCTTGATGCAACGGGTCGTTTCTTTGATGTCATCTATAGTTAGAGAAAATGAGTGGTGGCCACCTGGAAAGGATAAGTTTTGTCTATTATTTGGACTTGCCAAATTATCCAGTGGTGTAAGGTTGTTTGTTCCGAGTTATATTCTGGTGGGGATTCAGGGATTTGAAGTTGAAGCCTCAATGCTTTTGTTAGATACGTATTGGAAAGGGACATGTTAAAGTTGGGAAACATGGCGACAACGACTGTCCCTGAGTCCAGAGTGATTTCCGAAGTGCCCAAGTTTGCACGTTAGTGCTCTTCAAATTTGGTATCAAGAAAGGAAAGACATGCCTTTATCAACTGTCCTTTTCCTCCTTGATATGTGAAGGCAACTCGAATTGCACTAAAATGGATATGGGTAAAGTTATGCCTTTTTTACTATTGCAAAAAATCCTTTGGCATCTGCAGAGTGATAAATTGTTTGGCTGGATTTGTAAGGGCATACTGGTTAAGTTTTATTCTAGTAAAGTATTCTGTAATTACTTCTGACTTTTGTTGATACAAGGAATCAATCTACAACTCTGGATTACTTTTCTTTCTGGCAAAGGTAGAGTATGGGTTTGGTATAGGCAGATATGTTGATAACAGATCTTGTTCATCTGTTAACACATCTACTTCATACAGGTAGTCTTTTTGGTATGACAGAGTTTTGTTGATAGTTGGAGACATATGTAGTGTCTCTAAGAATCTACATAAACTGGCCATGGATGAAGAAGTCGGTGAAGACTCTGATGTAGACATGTTTTTGTAGTTTCTGGGCTATAAAGACTCGATGTATTTGTTCTAAGGATCTAAGGAAATAACTCAAAAAATCTTTTGGTAGTTTTGTGGACTTATAAGACTCAACAAATATTTTTTCTATAATCTATGAAAAGAAAGTATAACTTGATTATGTACAATACACAGGTTATGATAACTGGAAAACACTGGCTCTGATAATGGAAATACTATGACTCTAATTTGAACGGGACTTTGGTAGTGATAATTGAAATTTGACAACTATGGTCAGATCTAAGGCTAACAGCTAAGAAAAATTAAAATAAAGAATAAAAATGTATACCTGGCTTACGTGTTTGCAATCAGTAGATTTTATGCAAAGTCCTACTTCCTCCCTCCCTCCAAGAGTGAGGATGGATCTAATACTAAATAAATAGGGAGACAGTGAGGACAGGGACTACTATCGGTAATAATAACTAGGTGGCTAGCAATAGAGCTCCAAACTTTCCAATATGAAAGGCAGTTTCACGACCATGTAGGCGATACTCTATACAAAATCAAATCTTCTATCAATACCACAGACACAGAGACTAACCTTTCCAACATGATAGGCGATCGCTAACTTGATTACCACCAGTCATTTTGATCTAAAGTACAAGCTAGACGGATCTCCCCAGCTCTCAAAATATCAACCAGGGCATAATAGGTATAGACAGTACATGTGGGCCAGAAAAAACAGCCGATGAATAAGGAACTAATGATCAGCAACAATGCCAGAAAGAAAGACCTAGGCAAGGTCAAGTTCCCCTTTACTTTGACCTAAATGGTCGAAGTATCCATTCCTTTAGAAGAGAGAAAACAAGAGAGGGTTTAGCCATCAAACATCTTTATTGATTGAGAGAAACTTTACAAGAAGTTTTTAGGTAAAGATAATGATTCCCCCTAACTAAAGGCCTATGCTTCCTTTTATAGGTGAAGGAAGCTCTACAAATAAACAAGAAATAAAGTATTACAATCTTATCTTATGTTCTAAGAGATAGGCTTTATCCCTTATGACTAGATAAGTCTTATCCTTTTTTAAGAGATAAGCTTTATCCGTTATGACTATATAAGCCTTATCATTTGGAACACACCTCAAATATTCACAACCTAATTTTTTCAAACCGGCCCCCACTATCATGTGATGTGCCAAATAAAACAAAACACACTAATGTTGTTGGCACGTGACAATATGTACAAGTAGGTGACTCAGGAGCATGCAAGCAGGTAGATCAGCAGCTTGTAGAATCCTTTCAAGTAGGTGAATAAGGTCCTTGTCTTCAAAGTAGTTGAGTCATCAACTTCAATACAAACCCATATGAAAGGGTAACCCACTGGAGAGGGTTTCCTTAGAGACGACGGTAACCAATTGGAAAGGATAACCTACTGGTGAGGGTAACCCATTTGACAGGGTTTTTTTGGAGATGAGGGTAACCCAGTGGAGAGGGTAAATTTCTTGCACATGTCATCTTACATTATTATTTAGGTAGAAATGTTAGATGGTTCTTGCAATGAGCTCGTGTATCCTTCTTCCATCCACCAATTGATGCAGTGCTTCTGCCTGAGGCATTCTTGGCCTTCCAAGCTTCTCTTCATCGATTTGGTGAAGTAAATCCTTCTGGTGGATGATAAATCTTTGTATTCCTGTGTGGGAGGTTTAATCCATATGTTTTTTATGGTGTTGGTGACTTCAACTCTCGTGATTGCATATGGTGCTGACATTTCTTTGCCACGCGTCAGACTTTATCTCAGTGGGGTTGATTGTTGATGTAGTTTCAGTTTCCCCATTCCTTTGGCTAGATATTTTTGGAATCCATCTATTTTTCTAGAAAATAAAGTGTTGTGATTCATAGTATTCATCTTCCAGGGAGAGTGTAGACACATGAAATTTCCAGAGGAGTGAAATTTCTAGTTGAGCTTGGACATCATGGCCTGTGATTCCTCCAGGATGATGCAGCATAAAAAACATTGTATCATAGGAATCTATGAATCATCGAATCTAGTATTGTTGTGGTTTGAACAACAGTATGAATCTCTTCAGAACTGGTTGGATTCGATCGAAATGCCTGAAGGCATCACACTTGAACTCTATGAGAATGTAGTGTTGGTGGTATAGATACCAGAATAACCACAGGAGTTCTTGTGAGAAGTCATTAGCTACTGCTATGAACACATGATAGAAAGGATATTTTGGGTGTACTCCAAATGGTTTTAGGATGGATCCGCCATACTTTTTGAATACTTGAAACTCGTAGAAAGTTCTTCTTTCTCAGAAGATGGATGGATCAAAGAGATCCACATACTGGTTGAATAGATCTGGAGGGTAATTTGTATTCTGGAAGATAACATTCCTGATGTGTTGATCATGAGATCTGATTAGCTGGTGTTTGTTCATTTTCTACAGCACTGGATATCAGGTAGAGATCATCATCATATATCTTGCATGATTCTTTGTATACGTTTATGGATAAGAGTATGTCCTCTGTTGATTCTTCTTACAGGGAGAAGACTGATTCAAGGTCATCCTTTTTGTTGAGACAGATTCCCATATGATCAACTATTTCTTCAAACAAATGGATGGAGTCTTCTAACTTTTTGTCTTGAGCATAGTTTCTGGCGAAGTGACCAGGCTTTTAGTAGATGAAGCAGCTATCATTCTTTTTCTTGTAATTTGTTGGGATCCTTCATTTGAAATACCTAGTTCATTGAATTATCCTGCTCCAATCGTTGGGAGTCCTTGGTAGTTTGAACCTCCTAAATAATAACTGTATTTTGTTTTTATCTTTCGGCACGAGCAGGAGCAGTCAAACTTGGTGACAAGGTCATCCTTGTTGCAAGCTCGATCGAGGGATGGATTGTTTAGGGTGATCTGCTTCAACATAGATCTCTTCGTGCATATGTTTTCCAGAGCTTGCAAGATGGCCAGCCTAATGTAGCCTATATGCTATATGGTAATGGATTTGAACTTCTTCTCCACAATCATCATCATGTGGCCTACTAGAATCTTTGACAGTGATGAGATGAAGGCTTAATTTAGGTTGGGATCTCTTCCCAACTCAAAGTAGATCTTTGGCATCTTTTGGAAGTGTCTATGGATGACATTTCTATCGAATGATAGGCACTTCATCTTGAAGAGATATCCCTGGAACTTTTCTTATCTTTGTCCTGCATCTCTAAAGAAGACCTCATGTATGATCCTGGTGTTAAAGTAAAAGTCCTGGGATGTTAGGTAAGTGTTCTTATCAAAAATCCCAAGAGCATTCCACCAGTCTCTGAGTATTCCAGAGAATCTGGATGTGAACTCCAATAGTATCATGTATTTCTCCCGTTTAGCGAGATTCTTTATTTCCATCCAAGTATACAAGTCCTGAATCATTTGGGGCAAGGCTAAAATCTTGATGTCATCGAGAGTGAAGGTGTGAAATTTGGTTCTCATGGTTTTCTTTGTTGGTGTACCTAGATCTATCCTTCTTAATGGATTTGGATCAGCTATAGTCCCAACTTGATCATCGACAACTTCTAAGACTTCTGATTCCTTGGAGTGGTTTATGTATATAAGTGGATAGTCTTCTTCTGGAGACTCAATTGAGGATTCAGGAGTGTCCTCAACGTACTGTTGTGAATCGAAAGACTCTTTGTTGTCCTCCATGTATCTATCAGCTGGAAATTATCGTTGTCGTCAGAGTATGCATCTATATCTGATGAACCCTCTTCATTTGAAGCAGGACTAATGGGATCGGCATTTTTGATCTTTTTATTACATTTCAGAGATTCTTCTACTAGATTAGGATCTATTATTTCTTGTGGATCTAGAACTGCATCATCATTGATGTCCAAGCCATACAAATTTAAGACAAGTTGATTTGAGTCAGATATGGATCATGATGGGATGGTAATCACCTGTGATTAAGAAGGCCATTGTTCAGCAAGGTAATCCATTCTTTATCCTCATACGACACTTCTGGCTTATGGATTACTGGATTTTTATCTGGTAAGGTGATTTCATGGTTTGAGATCATCATGGTCCCTATGTCTGTATCAGATTCCATTTTTCTTTTGGACTGCTTCTGAGTGGTATCGGCTTTTCTTTTTGTAGCAATGGCATCTTTTATTTCCAAAGCAAGCTTAGCAATGTTAAAACTCCTGTTCATCTTGAGATACCTAGGATCCTTAGGAGGATGACAAAGGCATATGGGAGCTTAAAGGAGGAGTGGAAAATATGTGACTCATCTTTGGTGGAGAGAATGTAAGGGTCAACATAGGGAACAAGGTTGGCTTTGGTAGTGAGTTGTGGGTTCTCTAGGGTTGAAAGCCACCATTTTTTATGTGCTAGATTTTTTCTTTCATGGAAGCCATTTCTTTTTGTTGTTGGTCAAAGAAATGAGACAACAAAGTATCATACTGCATGTGTTAACCTCCAAAGTTTATATTTTAATAATAAAAAATTAACAAGTAAATTCTTGCAGGACATTATAGACCACTGATAAAGGAAGTCAGTTCTAGAAAAGAAAAGGCATTCAATCACAAAAATATCATGGTATTCTAACAAGCATGACAGATAAAACAAACATGTTGAAAGAAAGAAAAGAAGAATAATCATACCAGAATCACGGTAGAATAGGAATCACGGTAGAATAAGATCAATCAAAGAATCAATCAAGATCTAAACAAAAAAAGGTCGTTATCATCACATAAGATATCCAGACTAAAAGGAATTAAAGATCATAGATATATCTAATATCGACGTGATCCAGTGCTATATATAGACATATCTGATATGGACATATCAAACGGCTATATTCCTCAATCAAGGAATCAATAAAAGTCCTTGATTAAGAAGAAATCTCTTAGGTTTCCTTATGATGGGTAGCAGCCGAATACTATAAAAGAAGAAGACCAAAGACAGACATTTTTCACGCAACTTCAAGGAGAAAATTTGATGTGTCTCATTCTTAGTTTTACAAAGCTCTGTAAAGTTAGTTTACAATTGTTATATAAAGAGTAGGATTAAGTCATCTTTGTAACATCAACTAAAGCTATGTCACAAGATCTGAAAAGAAAAATATGTCTTCAGAACTTGTTTCCTATCATTGTACTCAAACCAAACCTTCAATGATCTAAAGGAAATTTGAAACCCAAGGGGACTGGACGTAGGGACTGAATTGGTGTGCCAAACAGGATAAATCTTTGTGTTGTTTACTTTACGCTTTATTATTTACGTGCTTAACTATTTATGTTTAATTCAATTATGAAGTGTTTTGATCTGCAGGCGAGTCGACTGTGAGGAGTTAGTAGTTAAATCACAGAAAAAAAATCAATTCACCCCCCTTCTTGAATTTCAATTGGTATCAGAGAAGGTCTCACAGATTTCATTACCTAACCGCAAGTGAACAAAGATCAGATGGCCAGTATCAAATTCCTGGTGCTCTTCTCCAGGATGGTCACTATTCCATAAGACCACCATATTTCAATAGAAAACACTACTTATACTGGAAAAATATATTCACCACCTTTGTCAAATCAAATGACTACCAAGCATAGGTTGTCATCAAAAATAGTCCTAAGTCAATTCCAGGGTTCAAGAAAAAACAAAAGGACAACGATAAAGAATATTGTAATACTGATATGGAAGATTTTGAAAATTTTGATATTACCAAAGAACAATAGGAGGCAATCCAAACTAACGCGCGTGCTATAAGTTTACTTTTGTGAGTAGTTAGCAGAGAAGAATACGATAAGATCTCAACATGTGAGACAGTAAAAGAAATGAGGGACAAACTGTAGGTAACTTATGAACGAACCACCAAAGTCAAGAAGTCAAAAATTGCGGCTCCTGTGAATGAATATGAGTTATTCAAAATGGGGGGAAATGAGGACACTAAAACAATGTTTGCCAGATTCAGCAAGATCATGTGCGAACTGAAGTCACTAGGGATGATCTATCCTCAAAGCCTGCAAGTCCAAAAACTGGTTTGGAGTCTCCCAAAATCTTGGGAAACCAAGGCTACTATTTTGAAGACAAAGACCTTCACAACAAGACATATGATGAACTATGAGGTAACCTTATTGCATATGAGAAAAATTATATCAACAGGTTTCACAAGGATGAAAAGAGGAAAATAGTATCCTTCAACACAACTCCAATCAAAGAGGAGGACATTATGGAAAATGGTAATGACAGAGAAATGGCCCTTATCAACCGTGGAGTAAAGCAGATCATGAGGCATAGACAGCAAGGTTCCCAAGGAGGCAAAAGTAATAATTCCATAAGAAACGATTAACTCTACTACTACTGCGAAAATCCTAGTCACTTTAAATAGAATTGTCTTGAATTAAAAAGTAGAACATCTGGGAAAAATCAAAACTATGGAGCCTGGAGTGATAAAGATGAAACCAAAAAAAAGGTAAAAGTCGCGAATATATGCTTCGTGGAAATTGGTGAATCCAGCGAGGTATGACTACATGATTTCTGTAATTGTAATATTCTTGAATCTAACCTTGATATGATCACTGATGAACTTCACAAAGTTATAGATGAGTATAACAAACTCGCTCAAGGAAATTAAAGTTGTGAAGCTAAATTTAAATAAAAACTCAAAGAGGTACGACGAAACTAGCAAATAGAAATTGAAGCATGTCAAATTGAAATTGACCTACTTCATGAAGAGCTTGATGATACAAAAATAAAATTAAACAATTTTTAGCATCCCCAAGCCATAGTTTCATAGGATTAAACTCATTTAAAAGCTACTCAAGTTCCTCATCAAGGTCGTTTAAATCAGCTAAGAACTATTTCTTATATCGAGGGCCTGTTTGTTTCATCTGTGGATAGGGAAGGCACAAATCCTATAGTTGCAGGCATAACTCTAAAAATGTATGGGTTTGGAAGCCCAAAAGTAGTACATCTAACCCACAAGGGCCCAAGACCGCTTGGGTACCTAAGGAGAATTAATCTCCTTATTTTGTAGGAACATGTCTGCAAGATCCATAACAAGAAGGAATTAATGGTGTATGTTCTAGAAGTATAGTTGGAGAGAAAATAATTTCACCCAAAATATGTCAGATTTAGTGACATCTGCAGAAAAAATATCATCAGAGTTGACTACACCCCCTTCAGAGTCGACTCTTGTAGCTGAACCGGTAAAATAAATAAAGATGTTTTCCCTCTAGAAAGAATTCTGCCTAAAATCTCTTTTTCTTATGATAAGGTCAAAATCTAATGCAGGTTGTCCTTTTTGATTTTGTTGTTTCTTTAATAAAAAAGGGTTATTTTTGCTATATACTCTCTTGTTAATTCTAACATCTTTTTGTGAGAATTTCTAGCCACTCTAATGAAGGCTTCATCAAGGAACAAACTTTAGTTGACTCACCATCAACCGGAGAAATATTCACTACTCTCCAAAATTATTCTCTAAATCCTACGTCAACTACTTGATTTTAATTTATCTTTATGCCCAGAATATGTGACAATGCTATGTTAGTCGTCTGCTTAAATTATTCTGTGCATCTAGGGCTAAGTATGTTGGACTGTTCTATTCTTGATTGGATTATTTTTTAAAACCAAAAAATTAGAATTCTTGTGTCAAATGAGTCATATTTTTGGACACGAATCATTTTACTTAGTCAAATCTTCTTTTACTTAAGGAAAGATCTTCAAAAAGATTATACATTTAAGTCTCATAAGTTATTTTTTACCATAATATTCTCTTTACTTAATTCATTTCTTACCTTTTTTCAAAAAGAGACTCTTTTTAAAATGGGTTGCCATCATTACATCACCATTTCCCATGCCACATTTGTCACCCTTCACCCTTCCCTAGAATGTGTCTCTTCTTCTCCATCATTCCCTATTTACCTCATGTCTTTTTGCTTCTCCATTCATATCCACTCCCACCAGTCGCCTCCACAGGTTCTCTTAATCAGCCTTCCTTCTCCCCTCTCTCTCCTCTTTTAAAACTTTTTTCTTATTTATTTCTTGCCAAAAAAACTTCAATCAATGGCCAATATTTCTAAAATTTCCTCTAAAGGTCTTATTCCTCTTTCAGAATCCTCATATGAGTCATCATCTTGGTCCGTTCTTCTCAAGAGACGACGACCATCTCCTAGCCATGTCTTTTCAGCAAAGAAAACTCGTCTGAATCCTTCTATATCTCTTCCTACAGAAGAGATACACTAATTCTGGACAAACTTTCACAAAAAAAAATTCCTCTTCTTCAAAAATTACTCTATCATACCCAGTCGTGTCGTCAATCTTAATGTTCTAAGAGATGCCTCTTGCAAAATCAATCACTTCTTCAAATTTCAAGATCTGTCCTTACTGTTTTGCCTCTGTGGACTTCTGGTTTATGAAGACCCTGTCTGCATATTTTATGCTAATCTCTGACTTTCTCCAGATGGTGGTGAATTTGAGACTTTTGTACTAGGCACAAGAATTGTCTTGAATAACTTTCTGTTTGAAAATGTTTTTGATACCAAGTTCTTAGGTATAGTACCCTTCATGAACAATAACTGGACCGAGGACTTTGAAGTGGGCTTTGAGGAAGCCAAAAAGTTCCTATTTAATTCTGAATCTATGTCAATGAACTTTGGTCCCTTGTCTCTTTATTTGAAATATCGCATTATGGCCCATATTGTTTTCACCACTCTGATTCATAGAAAGGGATCTCTAATCAACATCACTTGTCATGATGTCTTTGTGCTATACTGTCTGGTCATGAAGATCAAAATAAATTGGGCAACTTGGATTCGGGAATATATGCGTTTGGGAATACATGCTTTAAAGCACAAGGAAAGATAATATCTCAGCCTTTTTACCATACAGATTGCTTATTACCTAGATCCTCTTATTCTACTACATTAGTCTCTCCACCTACTCCCTGTAGAAGTAGCTGCAACTTATGATTCTAGAACCTTTAGCATCATGGGATATGTCCTAGTGGAAAATGAGTGGTGCAGAAAGCAATATTCCCATGGAAAGGCCGAGCCTCCGAAGGTAAGTAAGTCTGTTTCTAACCCCTCTGTCTCTTTGATGAAGGAACTTAAATAATTTAAGCAGCGGTTCAAAATTATTGACGAAGGTATCATGCAACTCCAAGATTCTACTGCCAAGCTCTTGGACCTTGGTAAAACTACAAGCTCCGACATAGGTGTGGTCCGGCTGGGGCTTGATGGGCTCAAACAAGAAGGAGTCAAGTTGTTCTCTCAAATGATCTCTAGCATTGACGCTTTGAAATACCAAGTCTCTTTCTCAAATGATGATTTGGTTGTCTGTGTTTAAAATTCCTACTCTTTCTTCATTAAAAACGTTGAAAAATCTTATGGCAAGTTCTGTCACAACATGCATAACACTCTCACCTACTTTCTGGCAAAATAGTGAATTATGAATTTCTCTTTCAAAAGGGGGTCCTATCTCTTATGCTTTTGGGTTGTAAAGATGATTTTTACTATCTGACAATTTCATTTGCTATGCTTAGTTATAACTATCCATGGTTATCTACTACCTCTATCTATATGGATTGTGTGATGCATATATGTGCTTAGTTTTATGCTCTGTCTGTATGTACTATTCTCTTTCTGTTGCTTGTCGTTCTTTTTTATTATGCCAAAAAGGGGAAAAGACAATAAGGTAAGAACTTATCGGTCAAGAAACTTATCAGTCAGGAGAAAGTCGATTGTCGACTTTCAAAGTCAATTGTCGACTTTCAAAGTCGACTGTCAATTTAATATTCATAATCAGCATAGATACTCACAAGTCAGTGAAGGCAAAAGTCAACTGATGCTTACAAAGTCAGGGGGAGCAAGCTGACTGACAGGGAAGTCAACTAATGTTTACTCATGCTCATGTTTGTCATTATCAAAAAGAGGGTGATTGTTATCCTCCAAAGTATATATTTTAATAATGACAACCTAACTAGTGAATCCTTATAGGACATTAAAGACCACTGATAAAGGAAACTGGTTCTAGAAAAGAAAGGACATTTAATAACAAAAATATTATAGCATTCTAACAAGCATGGCAGATAAATCAAATATGCTGAAAGAAAGGAAAGAAGAATCATCATCCTAGAATCACGGAAGAACAGGAATCACGATAGAATTAGATTAATCAAGGAATCAATCAAGATCTGAATAAAAGAAGAAAGGACACAATCATCACATAAAACATCCAGACTAAAAGGAAGGAAAGATCACGAACATATCTAATATGGATGTGATCCAAAGTCATATATGTCTATATCTATACTCCTAAATTAAGGAATCAATCTAAGTCCTTGATTGAGAACAAATCTCTTGGGTTTCTTTATGAAGGGTTACAGCCAAAGACAATAAAAGGAGAAGACCAAAGACAGACATTTTTCACACAACTTCAAGGAGAAAATTCAAAGTGTCTCATTATTTGTCTTACAAAGCTCTGTAAAGTTAGTTTACAATTGTTATATAAAGAGTAGGAGCGATTAATCTTTGTAACATCAACTGAAGTTGTGTCATCAGATCTGAAGAGCAAAATAAGTCTTCAAAACTTGTTTTCTATCATTGTACTCGAACCAAACCTTCAATGATATAAATAAAATTTGAAACCCAAGGGGATTAGATGTAGTCACTGAATTGGTATGCCGAACTAGGATAAATATTTATGTTGTTTACTTTATGCTTTATTATTTAAGTGCTTAACTGTTTAAGTTTAATTTGGTTGTGAAGTATTTTAATCTGCAGGAGAGTCGACTGTGTGAAGTTAGTAGTCGACTCACATAAAAAATTTCAATTCACCTCCCTCTTGATATTCAGCATAGATTGGAACTTGAATTCCAATTGGGGGATAAGTCTGTCATGCTGAGTAGATTCTTGTTCTGCTCTTTTGTTCATTCCTTCAACTTTGCTTGCCAACTTGGTTTGTGAGTGAGCAACATTCTTCACAATTTGGTTGATGTTTGACAATATCCTTTTCAGGTACATGGCATTTTTCGATTGCCAGTTGAGTGTTTCTTTTGTGTCACTGAGGGGCATCTTTTCTTCGAATGGTAGGATAATAGTATTAGTTGGTATCGTTGGAGCATGGCTCAAGTTATCCTTTACAAAGGGTTTGTTTGGGGGAAAGTCATCTGAATGACATGCGCCTTTGGGGACATCATGAGCATATTGGTTGCATAATGCTTATATTTAGTCTGGCTGGTTTTATTTTGTGGTGGAGTGGGTGAGGTATCTCCTTGGAACATATGGTATCTGCAATTCAACTTCCACAGACAATGTCCAGAGAAAGGACACTTGCGCCACACAGTATATCAACCATCATGATTGAAGTAGTGTATCCAATCATGATCATCCATGCAGCTGCCTAGGAACCAGTGTAGGAATTTTGGGTTGCCGACTAGTGAAAAATCATTGAAAGGTTGGTACATATGGATTGAGAAGGTGGTGTTAGAAGGATTTTTTAGGTGTGAGTGGTCGAAACTGATCATGACAATATTGTCACACCTTTTGGAAAAGGGTTATTTTGTGGACTGGAGAGGTTGAGGATGGTCTCTCAACTTATCATAGTTTGTGACCCATGAGTCTGGGAGTACTTTGAAAAGTTCATATCTGGTGCTTTGTCTTGGGATCTGAGTACACTAAGTGGTTCCATTAGTGGCATCTATGTTTAGGAACAAAGCATTTTCGCTACCTGGAAGGGATAGATCTATAGTATGATTCTGCACTCGCCATGCGACCTGGTAGTGGAGAGTTGCCTGAATGGAATCTCTAACTATGGAGCATCGAGAATCTGAACTCGTATATTCAATGCCTCCGTCAGATATGGATCAGAATGGGACATGTTGAAGTTGGGAAATATAGAGACAAAGACTATCCCAACGTTCAGTGTGATTTATGAAGACCCCAAGTTGCCATGTTGGCATTCGTTGTATCTAGTATCAAGAAGGGAAAAATGCACTACTACTAGCTAGCCTTTTCTTTTGTGATACGTCAACACGACCTAACATTACCAAAGTGAATATGGGTGGAGCCTTGGGTTCTTCACTAATGTGGAAAATCTTTCAGCATCGGTAGAGTGATGCATTGTTCCTTCAAAGTTGTAAGAATAGGATGCTGGTCTTGTTTTGATGCAACAATATATTCTTTAACTTCTTTTAGTCTTTGCTGTACCAAATAATGGATCTGTATCCATGGGTTACATGTCTTTTTTGCAAAGGTAGAGTAGGGGTTTAGGAGAGGTAGATATGTTACAGAGATTTTATGTTCTGGTGGTAACACATCTACTTCGTATAGGTAGTCATATTTACATAACAGAGTTTTAGTAAGGGTAGGTGACATATTTAATCGAGCTAAGGATTTACATAGACTTGACATACTTGAGGAAGACAATAAAGACTCTGAGACAGACATAGTTTTGTATTTTCTGGACTATAAGGACTCGAGGTATTTGTTCTAAATTTCTACGGAAAAGACTCAATAAAATCTTTTTGTATTTTTATGAACTTGTAACACTCAACAAAAAAATATTTGTTCTAAATACAAAGAAAGGTAACTACGACTTGATTATGTACAAGACTCTGATGTAATAACTAGAAAATACTGACTCTAATAATGGAAATACTATGACCTAAATATTTAGAGGACTATGGTAGTAATAACTAGAAAGTAAAGACTCAGATCTAAGGCTAACAGCTAAGACAAACAAAAGTGAAGACTAAAATAAAAATATAAAGCTGGCTCATGTGTTTGCAATCAGCAGATGTTATGCAAACTCCTGCTTCCTTCCCCATTTGGAAGTGAGGATGGATCTGATATCAAATAGGTAGGGAGACAGCGGGGATAAGGACTACTACCGGTAGTAGCAACTAGGTGGCTAGAAACAGAGATCCAAACCTTCCAACATAAGAGGCGGTTTCATGACCATATAGGTGGTATGCCATACGAAATCAAAGTTTCTGTCAACATCACAGACACAGATTAATCTTTCCAACATGATAGGCAATTTCATGTCTATATAGGCAATACTCCATACAAAATCAAATCTTTTAATCAACACACCATAGCTTTCTTATGACTGAGCTACGCATACACTAGTGGATGGTTTGCCTTGATAACAAAGACTTCGCAACCCTTAATGGGGTGGATTGAATTTTCCAATCTTAGAACACATGAAATCATTTTTCTTCTTAGTACAAGATTGTTCTGTATATGACATAAATGGTTCTTACGGTGGTTCTCCCTGTCCTGTTGCCCTTAATTGTCCGCAGAACAAAATTTGTACTAAGGCTGACCTCAGATCTGCATGTTCTTTCAAAGATAACAAATCATTTCAGAAAGATATAGTGAAGACTAAGCCAATTTCATTTCATTTACATGGAAAGGACTTAGACGTCTATGTCACATGGACGAAGCCGACTTTGTTTCATATCCATGAAAAGTACCTTCGGAGTTTCATGTTCCAGTTACAACAGTACTTGCTGAAATATTCCCTTATGGTTGGTTCAATAAATCACGATATGCCTATGGATTTGAGAAGCCAGGGGGAACACAATCCTAGTGTTCACCTACAACTGATTACAACTAAATTTAGTATAGTTACTTGCTCGAGATTACTACACAATCCTCCCTCCCCCAATTTACTTTTCCTATTCTGCCTACAGACTACAACTGCTGAGATCTAGAATTACATGTGTTCCCTTGGGATTCGACCCCAACCTTTATTGGGTTACTATATTTTGACAACGATCGTATCATCATCTGATAGGAGGTGTTGTTTGGACGTCATCAAAATTTTGGCATTATTACTAGGGACACGGTGTTAATTTGTGAACTAAAGTTGTTGCAGTTTTCATTTGTTTTTTCTTTTTGTTCGTAGGTGGGCATATGCTGGAGGCAATCTCTTAATCCCACTGAATCCAAATCTAAAGAAGATCCTACAAACACCTGGTAGTATGTCTGAGCAGAAAAGAGATGAACCTCCTGAAGGGGTTCGTGATGTTATACCTCCCTCTCCTTCTAAAGGGTACAAGATATCATTGATAAATAGACTAGTGAGCTATTAGATCAAGCTAAAGTCGAGAGGAGGGCAACGAAAGAAACTTGGTAGATAGCTAGAGAAGCAGAGCTAGCAGAGTAGAGACAAGCACAAGACCGTTGAGTAGCACCTTGTGGAAACTAGAATAAAGCTAGAGGTGCTCGTGTTCAAGTAATACCGGTATATCAGTATGTGCATTCATATATAGATGATGGAGAAGACTTGGGATATGTTGAGCCGGTAGATACTGGAGCCATAGTTCCTCCTGGTTTACCCCCAAGAATCAAATTTGACATCACGAGCGCAATGATCCAGCTCTTAAATCTGAGGGGTATTTGCAGGTCTGCCTACAGATGATGCAAACTTTCACCTTGCTAATTTTCTCAAGATCTGGAGTTCATATACAAATCCAAAGGTGAATAAGGAAGCACTCAGACTGAGGTTATTCTCCTTCTCACTTACAGGAAAAGCTTCTTTATGTTTAGGGGAACTGCCAAAAGGTTTTATCACTACATGGAATGAGTTGTGCATGCATTTCTTAAATAGGTTCTTTCCACCATCTAGGATGTTGCAGCTTAAGGACAAAATTTAAAAGTTTAGTCTACTGTAGTCAGAATCTATGTACGAGGATGATTCAGGTTCGAAAAGAAGCTGAGTATGGTGCCCAATCATCAGTTGTCAGGGATGAGCTTATTAGAGATATTCTATCGAGCCTTAACCATCAGCTCCAGAGCCATGGTAGACACCATATCTGGAGGAGATTTTATGAGACTATGCTAGAAGGCAGCGTCAGAGATGTTAGATCAGACCTCACTCAATAACCGAGGGTGGAAAACTTGGGAGGCTACGAGAGGATCTAGCACTAATGCTATTGGTGCCTCCTGTGACCAAAAGTAGTTGATGACACAGTAGTGCAAGAGATCACGTTGCTAAGGACTGATCTTGGGTTACTTACAAAGAAGCTTGCAGTAGAGACTTTAGAGAAGGTAAATGAAGTAGCAACACAAGGGTCATCTTCCAAATCTTACGAGTTAGAATTGGAGGAGGAAGTAAATTATCTGGATCATCAGTTGGTGGGTTTCTGCGCCCAAGGGCAAGGGAACCAAGGTCAAAACTATTATGATAGATACAAAGACCTTAGAAGTGATCAGTTTTAAAGAGATTAAGGCTGACATTTCAAGATTCACCTAGAAGGTCGAATCACATGCTAGGGCTATTAAGTACTTGGCGTACCAGTTCTGGCAGATGTCATCAACTCTGAATCAGAGGCAGTAAGGTACCCTTTTGAGAAATAAGATGCAAAATTCAAAAAATAATGGTCACATACTTGCTATTTCCACGAAAAGTGGTATCGTTACTATGGATCCCCCACGACCTACTGCAGAAGCTACTGATAATAAGACACCTACTGTTGAGTCTGGCAAGGTAATAGGTGATAAAGGTAAAGTTATTGAAGACAAAGGTAAGGGTCCGATCATTGAGCCAGTTATCAAAAAAAATCCGAGACCACCCCAACCTTTTCCTAAGAGTATAAAGCAAAAGAAAGAGGAAGGTAAGTTTAAGCAATTCATTAATATGCTGAAAAAATTAAGCTTAAACATACATCTTCTAGAGGCGTTGGAGAAAATTCCTGGATACACCAGGTTCATGAATAGCTAGCTGGTCACAAGGAAAAAAGGCGACATTTGAGGATATTGATGGTATGAACCACTGTAGTCCAGTTATGACTAGGTCCTTGGTACAGAAAAAGGGTGATCCCAGTGCATTCACTATACCATGCACTATTGCGCCATCCCAATTTGCCAGAGCCTTGTGTGATTTTAAAGCCAACATTAATTTGATATCGTTGGTCATACTCAAGCAATTAGGCTTGAACCCTATAGAACTGACTTTGATGCGGCTATTGATGGCTGACCACACAGTGAAGAAGCCTATGGGAATCTCTTTTAATGTTATTATGAGGGTGGATAACTTTATCTTTCTGAACGACTTTTTCATCCTAGACTATGAGGTTGACACTGAGATGTCCATTATATTGAGAAAGCCATTTATGGCCACAATAGAGTTATGGTTGATATGGAGAAAGGTGAGCTAAAATTCAGAGTCAACGGTGAGGATGCTACTTTCAACATCAAAAAGTCAATAAAGTAGCCAACCGACATGAGGGTAGTGTTTGTGATTTATTGTATTGATGACCTTAGAGGATACTCCTATGGGTATCTTGATGAATTCTGAGTAGTCAAGACACCCATATCATGCTGGGATATTAAATCAAGAATTGCATGGGAAGTAACCCATTGGCTTATTAGTGAAGTCTGAGTAACCAACATAGCAACGTTGTGTCGTGATGTTAAATCAAGCATTGAGTGGGAGGAAACCCACTATTATTTGTGTTCATGTTTTTATTGTTTTTCATTTCTATAGGTTTTTAGCTCATGGACTTGCCCAGAATATGGTAAAATTGCTAAATTCATCGATTTTTAGGTAAGTGGGAAATGTCATCAACCCATCATGGTCACAAGTCCTACATAGTAAGTTGATTAATAAGCCACAAAGTTAAAATTTTGATGATGAACAAAATGTGCAAGGTTGTGGACTTTGGCATCTAATTTTACTTTTGGGACCTCAAACTTAGGTTGCGAGACCATAAGTAGTTGGAAAATATTGAAATGAAAAGTTCAAATTGCAGAAAAGCGAGCCAAAAGTTTTGGCCCGGTACATATGCCTAGCATTTGCTAGTCGCAGGTGGAACCTGTGCCCACAGCCTGACCGCAGGTGTAGGCCACAGGTAGCTATTGCGGGTAGGTTGTTTGTGGTCCAAATTTTTAATTTAAATTTTGGGACCACCAACACTTATATATGACCTAAAACAGCCCCCACCTATATTTAAACAATCTTAATCTCATTCTAACTCATTTAAATCCTCAAAACTTCACTTTTCTCTTTGAATTCAAACTTCCTTCTTAAAATAAAAACTAACCCCACAGTTAAGTAAAGGCTAAATTGACTCTTCTTTGAGATACCAACTTGCTCCAACATACTAAAAATAAGTTTCAACTTTGGTTTGCTTGACTTCATTATTCACTTCCGGTTCTTTATAAAAGAGGTAATTTTCTCGGCTACTAATGGTTATATATTGATCTATCTATTGTTTAAATAAGTTGATATGTTTATTCTATTGCCAAATATATATAATCTATCATGCTTGTATATAGGATCCTTGAAGTAGCCTAAAATCATAGTGTAGGGCCTTGTTTTAAAGTAAAATCTAAAGTTAGGCCCCAATCGAAAGTTGAAATTGAATGAATAAAAGTAATACCACTAGTTGAGCATGTTTATTTGCTTTAAAAGCTGTGATTTATGATAGGTGTGTTCACATTGGACTTGTTGAAATTTAAAATAGGTTATAGATGTGTGGAAATTGAGAAAAATTTAAACTTTTTGAATTTTGAGTTCTTCTTTGACTTTTGCTATACATCACTTTTGTTGGAAACTAACAACTAGTTTTTCAGGTATATATGGGACCTAAGGTTATGAAGAAGACAAAGGCCGGTACTTCGAGAAGATGGGCAGAGTCTCTTGATCCTAGTGGTTCAGTAGAGGAGTACCCAAGGCAGCATTGTAGAGACACTGTAGTTGAGGTGACATGCAAATTCACGAGAGGATAGACTCACCAAGACTCTCAGTCAGCTGTAGCCTAGCCCAGGATAAAGTCAGTCAGGATGTCACCAGCACACACTCCTCTACCTGATGATGATAAGGAGAAGGAGGAGACATAGTCTGAGTATACTCCACAGGTTAGTGCTTAAGACCCCCAATCTAAGGTGGGGTCCTAGAATTCATCCGATGAGGCAGAGCAGGATGAGCCATCAGTAGTGCTCTAGTCTGAGGAGGGTACCACCACACATATACAATAGATATATGTGTCCCAATCTGAGGAGGGTATAGAGCAGGCTACCCATAATGAGTCAGTATAGTAGGGGCAGAGTCCCACTCTTGCACATAGCTCAGATGTACCTCCCAAGAAGGGACATTAGGGGTGGTGTGTGGAAGAGATTCGAGATATTTATACCATTGAAAATAGTATTTGAAAAGCAGACAGGCCTACGAGAAAGATTTATGAGGAGCAACGAATTGATCTATTGGGGCTAGATTAAGTACCAAAGTTGTGGGCGATATTTGTAGATATTAGCAAGAGTGGATGACTAGGACCCTCAATTTTTATAGCTCCGCTTTGGTATGGAAATTTTATGCATCCTATAGAGCTACCGTAGTCCTTCATCCTGGTGAGATTTGCTAGGCAACCACAACTTGAGCACATGCTGGTAAGAGGGGTCAGAGTTGACATTTTAATAGAGACTATCCGCAGAGTTATCTTCAGCCCAGATTACATTACTCCTACATATAAAGCTGAGTACAACCATAGACTGAGGATAGAACATGATCGACATATCATATGGGAAACTGAGCACCAATGTGAGAGAGTTGAGATGGCTAGGTGGATAGCCAGTTATATTTCACCTTTGGGTTATGTAACCCCATGGATTAAGGGGTATATTGTTATCAAGAAGGGCCTATTGATATTTGAGGCCAAGTTTTGGTGGTTGCTGATTAGATACTGACTAATACCCACTAATTTGGAAAATACATTGACATGGGAGGGAGCAGTACTGGTTGTATATATGATGGTCGATTATGCTATTGATTTTGCTTCCATCCTTAGGTATGAGTTACATGACAGAGCCTTTGGGAAGTTGACTAATTTGTCATTCCCTTGCATGATTCAGAGGCGATGAGGCTGGTGTGCCTGAGATACCAGGTGTAGACGATATGGTGCTTGCGACGGCGACTGCATAGACTAGGACTATAAGGGATTTGGCATGTCCAAGATCTTCTAGGAGATTGAGACAATGGGTAGCAGTACCATGGGCCCAGACTGAGGGCCCTGCAGTTTTCACAGAGCCTGATGAGGCACATCGAGGTGATGTGGGTGTTAGTATTAATATGGATATAAGAGAGAAAAGAGAGGCTTCAGACTCCAGTACCCAGGATGAGGGGACACTAGTCACTTCTTTTTTAGCCCCGGATTTGACATTAGAGCTGGTGGGTGTACCTTCAGAGACTACTCGCCCATCCACTACAACTCCTGCTTCAAGTATAATCACTACATCTAGAGAGTTTTTGCAGAGCTTAGTAGACAGCCAGAGGGCAACCGATGCTAGGGTAAGGGTTGTTTAGAATGAGAGGACTACCCTCTATGAGTAAATGAGATTAGAGGTTAGGACTAGATTTGAGAAAGCACAGGCTTGATGGGAGGCCGACTGGGTGCTACACTATCCAAGTTATGTACCGGCATCCAGACATGGCTCAATGAGTTTGAGAGTTGGGTTATAATCCAATTCATGGAGATAGATGCTTTGGATCTATCCCAGATGAAGGAGGAATTTAATCTAGCCCAAAGAGACATATTGTAGCCACTCCCTCAGTTATACCCCAGGTGGTCTAGATATTACCTCCATGTACATCGAGACAATTTGATTTCTTTACAAAGGGTGATGAGGAGGTTCCAATAGTTGGGTCCAAGAGAGGTCACATAGACAACTTATAGGACCCTGATTTACCATATGACTAGGTTGTTATAAAGGCCAGGCATGATTCGATAGAGTCTGCATTCATCGATAGGAAGATCCATGTATCTATAGTAGTGGGTGTTTTATCTAGTAGTGCACCGCCACCACCACCGCCTCCACCAGCTGATATGCCTTCATCTGGGGATGCTCCTGATTTGGGCACCTAGTGTGTCCCAAGTATTTTCTCACTTCCTTTTATTTTATTTTATTTTAGAACATTGAGGAAAATGTGCAGTTTTTCATTGGGGGTGGGAATACCATGCCGCTGCAGGTTTTTGTTGTCGTGCTTCTTTTCCTATCAATAGTGTTATGGTTTTAGAACCGGCATGTCTAGGATAATTTTTTGTCGTATTGTGATTTGTTTTTGTTTAATTAGGAGATTTTTAAGTATTTAGGGAAATATTCATGTTTTGATTTATTTTTTATACCCCTCCAAAATTTTTATTTTGGAACTGTGTGAATATATATGTGTGTGAACAGTGTGGATCTTCTTATGGCATTAGAATTAGGGACATGATAATCACTTTCTAATAATTTCATGATCTGGATAGATAGTAGTTGGTAATATTGACCCAGTACTATGTGTATATGAGGGACTACCTAGTTCCATTTGTGTGTTGAATTCAGAACTTGCCTAGTTAGTCTTTCCTAGGTTGAAGGATAGATGGTTAGGAAAGGATCATGGGTTTTTTTTATTTTAGTCCACTTTTAGCCTAAATGACCTTCCATATGTAAATTATATCCCTTGATCCCTATTTTGAGTTTTGTAGCCTATTTTTCTTATTTCACCATTCACCTTCCCATTTATATTATAATGAACCTATTTTGTCCCTCATCCTCCTTGGACATTGTACACCTCAACTCAGGAAAAATGCCTAAGTTGAGGATGGTTATCATCAAGGTGTGTAGTGTAAATGGGTATGAAGAAGGGTGAAATAAGAGAAAAAAATTAGTAGGGTTGGGTGTGGTAGAAAAAAATAAAAATAAAAAGAAAAGAATTGTAAAAAAAAAAAGAAAAAGAAGGAATAAAAGACCACACCCAACCTGAATATGCAATAAAAAATAAAAGGAAAGAAATAAGGGTGGAATAAAAAGGAAATTGGCAAGTAAGTGAGACCCAAAGGTTAGTGTAGTGTCAAGGAGGCTTATTCAATTGATATGTCCATATGTACCATACCATCCCTCAAGCATACATTACAAGCCTATAAAAGTCCTATAGTAATCCTAACTTGATTATCTAAATACTAAGATAAAGAAAATAAGGGCAAGACTATGGCATTTGACATATATTGATTGGAACTTCTTTTATGAATGTGAGTGTCCATAGACCGTCCTAGCATTAACATGTATTATTTCATATGAGTGAGTGTGACATCCTTGTTGTGAGGGCACTTGAGTCATATTGCAATCTATTTCCTTATTTCGGGTAGTGTAACTTGTATATATGAGTGGTTTTCTATTGCTAATGTAATTGACATACCTTGATCCAATTGTTTCACATAGATATGCTTCATGTTCATACACAGTTGGTGTTGAAAAAAAAGATTAGAGGGGGATGTTGTAATTTGAGATTTACGTGTTGACTGACGGCCTTGGATGGCTTAGATTCTCCTAGTTAAGCGTCGTTTTATTTTTGTTGTGTTTTGTTGCCTGGGGACATACAAACGTTCTAAGTTGAGGGTATTGATGTGCTATAGAAATATAGCACTTTAGACACTTAAAATGAGGAAAATATACAAGTTTCTGAGGTTATTTTGTTAGATATGATGCGTTTTGGGTATGTTTTGTAGGAAATCATATTTTAGATGATAAGTTGGTGAAAAGGGTGAAAAAAAAGTATTTGGGCTATTTTTGTAGGAATTATGGATATTCGGGACACTTTCCAACTTGATCATGATCAAAGCATGTTCGAGAATAAAAAAAAAGTTGAAAAGATGACTCCCGACACCTACTAAGTGAACCTACGGGCCGCATGTAGGACCTACGGACCGCAGGTAGGCAAAGCAAGTGCCAGAAGTCCAAAATCCCAAGAGTTGAACTTGTAGGAATTTTTCATCCGATACCTACAGTCTATACCTGTGCCCAGGGTCAAGACCACAAGTACTACCTGTGTCCAGTGCCAGACCGTGGGTACGGACCATATGTGGCCACCGCCCTATTTTCTTCTATTTTATTTGGGTTTTGGTTTTAGGGTTTTGTCATGTACTATAAATACCCTTTATATGTTTTTAGTAGGATTTACGCACTTTTGATACTCATAAACATATTTTGATTCCATGATCCTGTAATACCCCAAACTTTTTTTAAGTCAAATCTAGTCTCCAAAAGAGTTAGTGATGACTTCCTAAATGATTAATGTTTAAATCAGATAGAACTTCCCTAATTTCAACTTTTTATCATGTGAAAAATTGAATTAGCTTTCCAACGATACCAATTTCGTCCAAATCCAGTATCGGAGTAAAAAGTTATGGACGTTTTACAGAAAATTATCGAAACTACCCAGAAGCAACGGTTAGGCCGACGGACTGTAGAGCTAGCGACGGATCATCGCCCAAGCCATCATGACTAAGGCAGTGAACCTGACTTCTGGTCAAGTGCGACGGCCAGGACCGACAGACCGTTGATCTAGCGACGGATCATCGCCCAAACCATCGCAGACGAGGTAAAAAGTTCAGGTTGTGGCCAAGTGCGACGGTCAAGACCAATAGACCATCGAGCCAGCGATGGACCATCGCCCAAACCGTTGCCACTTTCGATCAGCGATTTTAAGATGATTTTAAAAGGGAATTTGGGTTTTTTTCCACCCATTTTAAGCCCTAATTATACCAGACCAGAGGTCATAACTTCATGATTCATCTATAACACCAAATTAGGGTTTCTCTCAAAGATCAATCCCTAAGAACAAGAAACCCTAGATATTTAATTCCAAGTCAAGAATTCAAGCTTTCCTCCACCAATCTTCAAGAAATCATCCACCCAGGTATGTCAAGTGTTGATTCATGGGTTCCTTTCACCCATGAAGCTCAAGAAATCCTATTTTAAATATAAACTTTGGATTCCATGGTATGAATTGAATTATCCATGTTTATGTTATTGTTTGATTTTCAAGTTGAAGTCTTTAATGACTATCATGAAAATATGTTATTGTTATGTTTTGTAATGGATTGACGTAATGCTCATGAGATTAGGCTTATGAAATTATGATATGTTTACATGCATCCCTATCCATGTGTAAGCTTACAGCATGTGAATACTTCAAGAAAATCCCCAATGATTGTACTATGAATTGTTGACTATGGTTATGTGTCAAGAAGTGTCATGTCTTATCAGTTTCATGCTATAGAGTCCTGGGGGTACTTGTACCTGACAATGTAGCTGTGTGCTAGAGCCAGTGTCATGTTTTCAAGTTACTCCCAATCAAGTCATGATTCATAGAACTCAGTCAGTCATGTGACTCAAGAAAACTCAGTAAACTCAGTAATCTCAAAAATTTAGTAAACTCAGTAGGGTTCCATCAGTCAATGGAACTCAATGAATGCAGTCCCGTTCAGTTCAGTTAATCATGTTTAGTGTCTATTCAGATGAAAGTAGGATTTAGCACCGAGTGAGCCCAAGGATGGAAACTCACCTATTATTAGAAGGTGTGATTCTTAGAAGCAATCCTTGCGCTCCAAAACAATGTAACCAGCGTAGGTTGAGACATCAAACCTGCTAGTTAAGGGTAGATGAGCTGGCTTAACCTTTTATATGAGGGTCCCACCATTTTCCTTAGAGTACCTATTAGATGAGGGATCACTCACAGTTTGTCCTTACCACTGGCGCGGTATTGATACCCTTCTAGTTGGGGTTACATATTGGACCCCAACTCAGCTATACTATCTTATTAGGGGCATGTCGGTTAAATGACTACTTTTCACAATTACAGTCTTAGTCTCAGTAATAGAACTCAGATAGTTCTACAGAATTCAGGACTCTCAGACACAGTCACCCAGCTCAGCTAGTTCCATCAGAAAATAGAACTGTCAAATACAGTTATTCAGATAATAGTATATCAGTTATACAAAAACTTATGTTATCAGTATTCAAATTTAGTGTGTAATACCCTTAACTTTCTTTAAGTTAAATCTAGTCTCCAGAAGAGTTAGTGATGACTTCCTAAATGACTAATGTTTAAATTAGATAGAATTTTCCTAATTTCAATTTTTATCATGTGAGAAATTTAATTAGCTTTCCAACGATACCAATTTTGTCCAAATCCGGTATCGGAGTAAAAAGTTATGGATGTTTTACATAGAACTGTCGGAACTGCCCAGAAGCGATGATCAGGCCGACGGACCATCGAGCTAGAGACATACCGTCGCCCAAGTCATTACGAATAAGGTGGTGAACCCATATTCTAGCCAAGTACGATGGTCAGGACTAATGGACCGTCGATCTAGTGATGGACCATCGCCTAAAACATCGCAGTCGAGGTGGGTATACAGGAACTATCCAGTTATGGTATCTCAGAAAGTCACTTCAGCAGACTTAGTCGAATTAGAGATGACTGATTTTGATGTCATTCTCGGCATATATTGGCTTCATTCCTGCTATGCCACAGTCGACTGCAGAAATAGAGTTGTCCAGTTTCAGTTCTCAAATGAACCCGTCCTAGAGTGGAAGGGTAGTACTTCAATTTTCAGAGGTCATCTTGCTTCCTACCTTCGGGCATGGAAAATGATATCTAAAGGATATGTCTATCATCTTGTTCGAGTTACTATTGATTTTTTAGCCATCCTCCTACATGAGATCCATGATAGATCATTTGGGGAGACAACTAATCTACCATTCCCTTGCATGATTCAGAAATTATGTGATAAGGTCGGTGTACCTGAGATACCGGGAGTAGATGAGAGGGTACTTATGATGGCTACTGCATAGACAAAGAGTATGAAAAATCTGGCATGTCCAAGCCTTCCTAGGATATCTAGAGATCTTGTCATTGTACATTAGTACTAGACTGAGGGGCCATCAGTTTCCACAAAGCCCGGTGATGCACATAAAGGCGTTGTGAGAGTTAGTATTAATATGGAGAGAGAGAAGAAGATATAGGCCCTAGATATGAGTACACAGGGCGAGGGGACACCAGCCACTTATATCCCCAAATTCAACCTCAGAGATGGTTGGCATATCTTCAGAGCCTACTCGCCCATCCACTATAGCTCCTGCTATAGGTATGATTACTATATATCAAGAGTTTTTGTAGAGTATATTGGATAGTTAGACAACCACTGATGCTCGGTTGAGGGTTGTTATGATTGAGATGTATACCCTATACAGGAAGATGAGATCAGTGGTTCAAACTAGATTCAAGCAGGCAAAGGCCACACAGAGAGCTGCACTGTCTAAGCTGTATGCTGACTTACAGGAACGTCTTGATAAGTTTGAGAGATAAGTTATAGCCTGATTTATAGAGATATATATGTTGGATCTATCCTAGATGGGGGAGGATTTGGATATATTACGAGCAGAGGTACTCTCTCTCACAAAGAGTTGTGTAGTAGCCACTCCTCAGTTATACCCCTAGTGGTCTAGATATTATCTCTGAGAGTACCTAGATAGTTTGATTTCTTCACAGAGGATGAGGAAGAGGTCCCAGTAGTTGGGTCCAAAAGAGGTCACAGAGAAAATTTGCAGGATTCTGATATGCCATATGACCAGGCCATTAAAAGCGCCTGACATAATTTAAGAGAGACTGCAATCATTGATAGGCAGAGGCTTATAGAGGTAGTCGAGGGTGAATTCTCTATTAGTGTACCGACACTACCACCACATCCGTCTGTTGATATACCCCTCGGTAATGTCCAAGCTACACCTCCTTTCAGAAGATGATACAATCATTGTCAAATATAGTAACCCAACAAAGGTTGGGGTTGAATCCCAAGGGGATACGCAGACTTTTGGATTTCAAATATTGTAATCAACGGGAAAAAACTAGAAAATTAAATGGGGGGATTTGAATGGAAATATCTAACAAGGACCAAATATCAACTTCGATTGTAATCAGTATTAGTGAACACTAGGATTGTGTTCTCCCTGGCTTCTCAAATCTATATTCTTATCATGCTATGATGGACTAACTCGATACCTTGTATGTAGAATCAATAAGATATGTACTATCTACAGTCTTTTGGACGAGCAAATGGATTTTACCCTTTACATTTTAAGTCTCAAAATGTCGCATTACTAATTCTTATCTTGATCCCAGTTAACTTTTACCTTTTGAGTCTCTAGTTATTAGATGAAATCTAACCATCTTACGTAGATAATACCTAGTAGCGTGGTTCGACAACTAAACTCCAAATTACCGTCATTATTATCTTTTCCTATTCACTACTCTTTTTTTAGAGTAAGTAGCAATAATCTAGGTGGGATCTTAAAATTGACCACTGCTAAAAATTCTATATAGTGAAGATAATGCAATGCATGCCATGGGTATCGGTTCAATTAAATAATTGCACCTCCCCTACTTCATCAATCCACCAAGGTTTCCACAACCCTAGCTATGGGTTTTTAGTCTCTCATGCTTGTGAAGTAATCAACAACATTCATGATTGAAAGCATAGATAAAATCACAATAATAAGAAGAAGAAAAACCCGCAATCATAACTGAATTAATAAACCAAAGTTAATATAAGGAAATTCCAAGATCAAAATTGAATCTCGAAATCAAAATATGTTTATGAGTATCAAAAGTGTGTTCCTTCTACTAAAAAACACATAAAGGGTATTTATGGTAAATAAGGAAACCCTAAAATCAAAGCCCGAATGAAATAGGAGAAAATAGAGTCGGTGGCCACTTACTCTCCCTACTTGTTTCCTGACCCTGGGAGCAGGTAGCACTTGTGGTCAGCAGGGAGGGCACAAGTAGCAGAAGTAAGTGCCAAAATAAAAATTTCCTGCAAGTCAGCTCTCAGGATTTTGGACTTCTAGAACTTGCTTTGCCCACATACGGTCCACAAGTGCTACTTGTTGTCCACATATTGACTTAGTAAGTGATGATTGTCATCTTTTCAGCTCTTCATTAATTTGTGAACATGCTTTGATCACGATCAAGCTGAAAAGTGTCCCGAACATCCATAATTGATCTAATAAGTAGCCAAAAACACTTTCTTCTTTTTTTTCACGAACTTAGCATCCAAAACATGATTTCTTGCAAAACATGATTTCTTGCAAAACATACCTAAAACTCATCATATCTAACAAAACAACCTCAGAAACTTGCATATTTCCTTATTTTAAGCATCGAAAGTGTTATATTTCTATAGCACATCACCCCCATCTGGGGATGCTCATGACATGGATGCTTAGTGCGCCCCAGGTATGTTCTCAAGTTCCTTTGTTTTGTATTATTTTTTCACATTGAGGATAGTCCATCGATTTTAGTTGGGGGTGGAAAATACCATAGCCACCGCGGGTTTTTATTGTCGTGCTTCTTTTCCTGTCGGCCATAGTATGGTGGTAGAACTGTCATGTCTAGGATAATTTGTGTCGTATTATATTTTATGTCATATTGTGTTGTGTTTTTTTGTAATGAGGAGATATTTAAGTATTTAGGGTAGTAGTCGTATTTTAATTGATTTTGGATACCCCTCTAAAAATTGTGTTTTAGAATTGTGTGAATAGTATGGATATTGTTATGGCATTAGGATTAAGGATATGATAATCTCTTGCTAACAATTGCATGAACTGGATAAGTAGTAGCTTGTAATATTAACTTTGTGTTATGTGTGTGTGAGATACTACTTAGTTCCCTTTGTATGTTAAATCCAAAACATGCCTAGTTAGTCTTGCCTAGGTTGTATGATAGTCGATTGAGAAAGGATCATTGGTCATTTTTTATTTTAGTCTACTTTTAGCCTAAATAACCTTTCATGTATAAATAAGTATCTCTTGATCCCTGTTTTGAGCCTTGTACCTCTTTATTTTTACCTATTCACCTTCTCATTTATATTACAATGAACCTGTTTTAGACCTGGTCTTCTTTGGACATAATGCACCTCAACTCAGGCATAGGGGTGCATAGTGTGAAGTGGATATGTAGAAGGGTAAAATAAGAGAAAGAGTTAGTAAGGCTCAGTGTGGTGGCAAAAGAAAAAGAAAAAAGTGAAAAAGAAAGAATAAAAGACCGCACCTAACCTGAATGTGCTTTAAAATAAAAAGAGAGAAATAAAGGTGAAATAAAAAACAAATTGGTTAATAAGTAAGACCCTAAGGTTAATGCAGTGCCAAGGAGGCTTAGTCACTTGATATGTCCATATGTATCATACCAGCCCCCAAGCCTATATTACAAGCTAAGAAAAGTTCTATAGTTATCCTAACTCGGTTGTCAGAATTCTAAGGTAAAGAAAATAAGGTCAAGCCTATGATATTTAATGCATATTGATTGGACTTCTCTTTTGAGTGTGAGTGTCTCTTGATTGTCCCTGCATTAACATGCATTCTTCCATATGAGTGAGTGGGACATCTTTGGTTGTGAGGGAACATAAGTCATATTGTTAGCTGCTTGCATGTTTCGGGTAGTGTAAATTGTACAAATGTATGGTTGTCTGTAGCTAATGTAATACCATACCTTGATCCCGTTGTGTCACAAAGTTGTACTTCATGTTTACACACAACTATTTTTGAAAAGTGAGGTTGGAAGAGGTGTTGTGTTTTGATCTTAAAGTGTTGATTGACTGCCTTGAATAGATTTGATTCTCCTAGTTAAGCGTCGTTTTTGTTTTGTTGTGTTTTGTTGCCTGAGGACATAAAAATGGTCTAAGTTGAGAGTGCTGATATGCTATAAAAATATCATACTTTCGACACTTAAAACTATGAATTATGCAACTTTTTGAGGTTGTTTTGTTAGATATGATGTGTTTTGGGTATGTTTTGCAGGAAATCATATTTTGGATGCTAAGTTATGAAAAAGATGAAAAAGGTATTTTTGGATACTTATTGGATCGATTATGGATGTTTGGAACACTTTTTGACTTACTCGTGATCAAAACATGTGCGAGAATTAAAGAAGAGATGAAAAGATGACTCCCGGCACTTGCTAAGTTAACATGCGGACGGCATATAATACATGTGGACCGCATGTGGGCAAAGCATATGTCAGAAGTCCAAAATTACGAGAGGTAAACTACGGGAATTTTTGGTCCAGGTACTTACGGTCACTACTTGCACCCATCCTGCAGGTTGCAAGTACTACCTATGCCCAGGGTCAGGGTGAAAGTAGGGATCATAAGTAGCCACCGACCCTTTTTTCCTTCTATTTTGTTTGGGCTTTGATTTTAGGGTTTTGTCATGTACTATGAATACTCCTTATGTATTTTTTAGTAGGAGTTCGCACTCTTGATACTCACAAATATATTTTTCTTATGAGATTTGATTTTAGTCATGAATTCTCTTGTATTGACTTCAGTTGATTAATTTCATTACGGTTTTGGGGTTTTACTTCTTCTTATCATGATTTCATTTTAGGATTTTAATCATGAATGATGTTGATTACTTTACAAGTATAAGCGGCTAAAAACCTATAGCTAGGGTTATGGAAACCCTGGCAGATTGATGAAGAATGGGAAGTTCTATTATTGTTCTGAACCGATGACCATGTATGCATTGCTTTATCTTCAATATAATAGTTTTCTTAATGGGTGCACAAGTTACGATCCCACCTAGATTATTGCTACTTACTCCAAAAGAGGAGTAGCGATGAGGAAAAGATAATGACAACAATAATTTGGAGTTTAACTATCGATCCACGCTTCTAGATTTTATCTACGTAAGATGGTTAGATTTCATCTAACAACTAGAGACTTAAAAGGTAATAGTTAACTGGAATCAAGAAAAAGGTTAGTAAGGCAACATTCTGAACTTAAAAGGTATAGGGTGAAATCCTTCTGCTCATCCAAAAGACTGTGAAAGGTACATAACTTATTGATAACGCCCAAACTACAGCTCTCGTAAGAGTGTAAGCGGTCGCTGTCAAATATAGAACCCAACTGGGTTGGGTGTCGAATCCCACGGGGAATACTTGGTCACTAAGTGTTGCAATTATTAGTAGACTGTTGATCGAAAATTCCACGAAAAAGGGGGGATTGGATTGTGGCGTGAATTAATGCTGTCAAAGTAACAACAAAATGCTTTGTTTAGTAAGATTTAATCACAGAGAAAAATAAGTTAGGGTTATGTCCACCTTATGAGTTCTACGTATCTATTAACTATGAGTAATGCGGAATTCAGACATGTATGCACTTATAGAGATTCGTATTCTAATGGTAAATCCTAGTGTTTCTCAACCATCAAGGATTATTTCACTTTAACTCTCTCGAGCTTAAAGCGTATAACTAATGGTACGAACTCTCCAAGAGGTTAATCCGGTTAAGGTATTAATGTGTAAACAGGGGTTGGTAGCCCTATTTCCTTGTCACACTCTCTTTTCCAAACATGTAACTTTTCTCTCGAACAAGTTAATGTTATAATGGCATATTCTATATGTTTGCGACCACAAGAATTTAATTAAAACAAAAAGAGTAATGATATAAGTAGCATACGCATCAAGAATTCACAAACTCATAGTAATAAATAGTATCTCACAAGGTTTTCATAACCCTAACTGAGAAGTTTAGCTACTCATGATTACAACGGAAATCACAATAGACATAATCATCATACCACAACCTAAAATAAACTTGGCGATGGGGATGGATTGGCGTTAATAAGAGAATGTCGTTCTCTTCCTATCCGTTGCTCACAAGAGCCGTGTTTTCTGTTCTAAAACCTCTTACAAAAAACGAAATTGAATAATGAGTGAATGATAATGCTGCTGAAAAATTCAGCAATAAGGTTTTTATAGTATCCTTCTCTAACTAAGTTGCTACTGCATCCTTAAGTCTTTAAAAATACTGGGTTTGCCCGGGAAAAAGTTCCCATGCATCACTTTCAGTCCAAAAGCTGCCTTCCCTCTAATGTGAAGTTTTCCTTTGCTGCTCATAAGTCCATAAAGTGCTGAAATCTTCATCATTAATACCTGAAAAATATGCTAATCACGTAGGTCAGCTCATTTAAAGGAAAATAGACTAAAAGTGCAGGAATTATATATTTTGTCCTCAAAACTTAGCTAAAATATGGTTAAATTATGGTTCTTAAGCGTGTAAATACGCCCAACATCACTTATCAATTCTGCATGTAAGGTATCGAGTTGGTTCAATAATGCATGATAAGCATACGGAGTTGAGAAGCCAAGGGGAACACAATCCTAGTGTTCACCTACGACTTATTACAACCAAAGTTGATATTCTCCACTTGTTCGATATTGCTATTCAAAACCCCCCATTTACTTTTCTAGTTCTGCCCATTGATTACAACAACTGAGAGTCGTGATTTCATGTATTCTCTTGAGATTCGACCCCAACCTTTGTTGGGTTACTATATTTGGCAGCAATCATATCATTTTCAAAGTGGAGGTGTAGCTTAGACATCACCATACTTTTTTTTTATTCCAGCAAACTAGATAGACAAGTCCACATATTCGTTGTGGGTTCAACCCCAACCTGAGTTGGGCTACTTTACTTGACAGCAACCATTTTATCTTCAGTTAGAGGTGTAATTTGGGCATTGATCAGGTGTTTCTGTATTTTACAAGAGTGATTTGAGATTAGGGTATCACCAGTTGAAGATTAAAACTTTAAATGTTCTAAAGATGGCTTTTCAAACTCGATACAATCATTATGATTTCTTAGCCATGTCATTTGGGTTGACCAATGCCCCTACAGTATTCATGAGTTGATGAATTAGGTATTTTAGTCATATCTTAACACCTTTGTGATTGTATTTATAGATGACATTTTGGTTTATTCCAAGGATGAGGTTGATTACGTGTGACACTTAAGGACTATACTTTATATTGTGTGATGAGAAGTTGATTACCAAGTTATCTAAAGTATTAGTTGGATTGTATCTCTTTCTTGGGTTATGTAGTAACCAAGGATAGTCTTATAGTTGATCCGACAAAGATAGCAACAATTTGTAATTGGTCCAGACTTACTTTTCTTATTGAGATTTAGAATTTTGTTGGTTTAGTGGGTTATAATCGCTATTTTGTAGTGGGTTTATCGTCTATGCCTCAAAATAAAGTTATTTTTCAATACTTGGATGCTTGTAAGAAGAGCTTCCAAAAGCTCAAAGAGTTGTTAACTTTGGCTCCTATTTTGAATTTGCCCAAGAAGGGTGTGGTTTTTACCATGTCTTGTGATGCTTTTGGTGTTAGTTTGGGTGCAATATTAATGTAGGAGGGTGAGGTAATTGCTTATTCCTCTCATCAGTTGAAGCCTCATGAGAAAAATTACCCTACCCATGATTGAGAGTTGGCAGCTAGAGTGTTTGTATTGATGTTTTGGTGACATTACTTGTATGGATTTCCTAATGAGATTTTCTCAAATGATTGTAGCCTTCAGTACTTCTTCTATCAATGAGATCTTAATATGAGGTAGTGACATTAACTTGAGTTGCTTAAGGATTATAACCTCATTATTCTTTATCATCCGAGCAAGGATAATGTAGTTGTGGATGCCTTGAGTCAAAAGTTGACTAGTATGGGGAGTTTAGCTCATCTCTTGACCTAGGAATATCCTTTAGTCATAGAGGTTTAGTCTTTAGCTAACCAGATGGTTAGTCTTGATATATTAACACTCGAACATATTTTAGCCTTTGTTGATGATAAATTTTCTTTGATGTCGAGCTCGCTAGTTTGATAATGATAGTTTAAGGGTGATTCAATATGAGGTGTTAAGTGTTAAATCTAAGGCAACGTTTCTTGATTCTAATGGTGTCTTGACAATTAATGGCCGAGTTTTTCTGTCAAGAGTTGGTGGATAGTTTAGATTGATTTTGTAGAAGGTGAATTATTCTAGATATTCTATCCATTAAGAAATGCCCAAGATGTACCATGATTTAAAGTAGCATTATTGGTGGGGTGGTCTGAAGAAGGATGTAGCAGACTTTGTGGCTCGTTGCTTATGTTGTCAGCAGATGAAGGCCAAGCATTAAAGACCGAGTGGTTTACTTCAGAGACTACCCATTCTAGAGTAGAAGAGGGAATTGATCACAATAGACTTTGTGAGTGGATTTCCTCGTACTTCTCATGGTTCTAACAACACTTGGGTCATCGTGGATTAATTAACAAAATTAGCTCTTCATCCCTATTCAGATTTTCTTCAGTTCTAAGGGTTGGCTCGTACATATGTTCGTGAGATAGTCATCTTGAAGGAGTTCCTATGTCTATTATTTTAAGAGTCTCAATGTACAGTTCTAGCTTCTAACGGATATTTCAAAAAGAATTAGGTACTCAGGTTTACCTTGGCATAGCTTTCCACCCCAGATCGACGGTCAGTCAGAGCAGACTATTTAGGTTTTAGAGGATATACTTTGCACTTGTGTTATGGACTTCAGAGGCAAGCAAGAGCAACAGTTGGCCTTAGCAGAATTTGTTTATAATAATAGCTACCATTTGATTATTGAGATGGCACTTTTTGAGGCATTGCCAATCTTCTATTGGTTGGTTTGAGACTTCATAGGTTCAACCTCATGGGACCAACTTTCTTAGTGAGTCTTTGGACAGTGTTTAGGTGATTTAGTATAGGCTTCGGGTAGCCTAGAGTAGGCAAAAGAGCTATACAGACCACAGACTTTATTCCTTAAAGTTTAGGGTTTGTGATGGAGTCTTCCTTCGTGCGTCACTCATGAAGGGTGTGATAAGGTTTAGAAAGAGCGGTAAGCTTATCTTTAGGTATATTAGACCTTTTTAGATTATTCAGATAGTTGGGGAGGTTTCTTATGAGTTGGTCTTACCTCTAGACTTTTCAACCACTCATCCAGTTTTTCATGTATCTATGCACTGGTGCTATATTCTCGACGAGTCTTACATGCTTTGCTGGGACTTGGTTCAGTTGGATGAGAGGTTGACCTTTGTAGAGAAACGATGTCTATTTTAGCCAGAGATGTTAGACGATCTCATTCTGGAGATATTCTTATGGTTAAGGTTCAGTGGAGAAACTGTCCTGTTGATGAGGCTAGTTGGGAGGTCGAGTTTGACATGTGTAGTAGTTACCCTCATATCATTGCCGATTTAGGTATTTCCTTGCCTTTTAGTTCTAGTACAAACTAAAGTCTTAGTGATGGATGTTATATGACCTAATTTTAGAAATTTTGCTTTTTATGTGATTTGACCATTTTGCCCTTCCTTATTGCTATACGTTGATTTTGAGGTTTTGGGATAATTGGCATGATTCTTAATGCCTTCAGAAGGATTTTGGGAGAGTTTGAGGTGTTTAGGGGCTTTAAAAGCCCTATAGTTGACACGATCAACATTTGATGTTCTGAGTGTCGAATGGCAATTTGGACAGTTCTAATAGATCCGAAATATTGAATTTGGGTTAGTAGTCGAGTTGGTTTGGATTCAGAGCCTTTAGTTTGCATTTTAAGCCTCCATTTGAAAAACAAGTTAAATTTGTCTTAAAGGGGTCTCGAGGGTTAATTTGTTGAAAATTTGATATTGCCATTGAGTCCAAAACATAGAAAATAGTCCTATATCATGTTAATTTGCATTCACAAAATTTAGAATGAACCCCTAGGGGTTGATCGGTAACTTTGCAAACTTAGCAAAGTTGTTGATATGCTGAAGCTGGTGTAGCCATTTTAGGGCTAAAAGATAGCTTTAGCGATAACCTCTTTAGCGGATAGTTTACTAGTTGCCCACTGCTAGCGGGTGCCGCTAAAGCGGAGCCAACCATGCGGGCCAAACCGCTTTAGTAGTCACCGGTCTCTTAAGTAGTGACCACTTTGGCAGTCATTTAGCCGCTTAAGTAGCCAACCCTAGGTTAGCATATATAGCCCTTTTTCGTAATTTTCTGTCATTTTTGGACCTCCAAACTTTGAAAAAGACAATTTTGAGGACTTCTTCATCGACTTTCAAGTTGGTAACCTCTAAACTCATATTCCCATTATTTTCCATTGATTATGTCTTGAATAACACCTTTTTACCTCAATTTTGGAATGGATTTTTGGGGTTTTCCCAGTAGAACTTGAAAATGGTTTTATCTTTGATATGGATCTCATTTTGAACTCGTTTTCACATGGATTTTCAACTGCACACTTTTATAACCTTGGGGAAAGTGATTCTAAAATAAAATTTCGATTTTACCCCTTTTATTTTTAAACTTATTTTTTAAAATCCATTTTAGACCCGGCTTAAAAATAGTCAATATGGGTATCATTAGCTTTCTTTTAACATATAGATGTTATATTTGTATGTTTAGTTGATTTTGAGACCATTCTTGAATTTCAATGTTTTGAGGTAGGTTATGACTTAACTTTCTTTAGACTGGTTGGGTAGTTAATGAATAAGTAAAGCATGCTATGGGTTGAAAAAATAAGTATGGGATATTTTATTTCTATCTATTACATTTTGTGTGATACCTAAGTGGGAGTTTATATTTTGTTGTTGTTGGCTTGTGATATTATATAATGCGTGTTGCCCGTGCGAGGGATTTATTTGACATTGTTGACCTTATTTGTGCATTTGAATGTCTTACTTCTTAATGTGATGCCCGAGACGGGGCTTTAATTGATATTATAGGCCCTATTGAGCATTATTTGCCTCTATCATGATGAAAAAAACTTATCTTTGTGGATTAAAATGATATGAATAATGTCTTACATGCATATTTATTCCAATGGTAGCAAACTAGAACTGATATCATGAATTATTGACCTATTGGGTTGATTTCTAAGCTCATTTATACATGTATTGAATGGATTAGTAATCTTCATGTTGATGTGATTGTGAGCATATTATCCTCATTTCATACATATACATTCATGAGATATTGACAGCATTGAGGAGTATTAATTTTTGAAAGAAAATATGACACTTTTAAAAATGCTTAGACCAAGGTATGTACCTGTTGGGTAGATTGAGTTATGAGATTCAGATTTGTGCCAAATTTAAGATAGTTTATGGGTTTTGAACCCCTCATGGGTCCTATTGAAGGAGCATTGAGGCTCGATAGGTGTATACATAAAGTTATGCGTAGACTTTCAACTATTCACTTCATCATCTATTCAATTGCATTGAATTTGTATATCATGTGTTGTTCTTTACGTGTTATTTGACATATAATTAGATTCCATATATACTTTGGTATATGTCTGTCCATTTTGATGTTCATTTATACAAATATTAGAATTATTAGTAGAGACTGTGTGAGCTACCATGTGGGAACTTTTCTACTTGCAGATTTCGTGATCATAGTATTTTCTTTACTTGTATTGTGTTCTACTTTGCTTAATCAACCTATGATGCCTACTGAATATAAGTGGACCATACCCACTCTTACTGTGTCCTTCTTATGTAGATCCTAGTATGAGTACCATATGTGAAGACTGAGTATGTGCATGATCAGTTGGAGTTTTCGAGGTACTGGCGCGCTCTAGGCTTTTAGAGTTAGTTTTAAGCCTCATCTTATCTACCTATTGTATTTATTTATTTCAGAGACAAATTTATGTATTATTTAAGATTTGGATTTGGTTTTAGATGCTCTTATACTTATGAATTTTCGTATTTGGGTATATTTATGGCCAGACTTCATTCTAGAAGTCTCATCTTTCTCTATTTTATTACTGTTTTTGAATTTTTTTTATTTTGAGAACTTGGCTTGCTTATCAAGGCTAGGCCAAGGTAAGTGTCATCATGACCTCAACTTTTGGGTTGAAACACTCACCACTACTGAAGCCAGTAATAGCCAACAATTTGCTCTTAATATCCTCAAATACACCAGTAATAAGTATGTTCGACTCGTCTTGGTTGGTAATCAGACCAATTGTTTTAGAAAAACACTTAAGAGCCTTCATGATTCTTCCCATTGATTACTTTGTCCCTTTGAAGAATATCATCAAGTCATTAGTAAAGTTTTAATGAGTGAGCTATAATTTTTTGTACCTAGGGTGAAACCTAAAGTCAGAAAGTTGACACATTCTACTCAGCATCCTAGAAAAATACTCATAGCCAAGACAAAGAGCAAAGGAGAGATAGGATATCCTTACCTAAGACTTCTTTTACCTTGAAAGAAACTACATCCCTCACCATTCACTTTGATTAGAAACTTGTATTTGTCATATATTCCATGACCAGTAGACTTAATTTAGGAGGAAAAGCATAACCATCCATCATCTCTTGAACAAATTCCTAGTGTACCATATCATAAGCCTTTCTGAGGTCAATCTTTAATAATAGATCATGAAATATGAGAACATTCTAAATAGGTGATCTACCTTTCACAAAAGTAGCATGAGTTGAGTTCACAAGGTCAGGCAAAACACTATTAAGTCTGTTGCACAAGATCTTAGCGATACACTTGTATAAAGTGTTACAACAAGATATAGGTCTAAATCGGCTAGCATTCCAGTCCTATCAGACTTAGGAATTAAATATATCATGGAGGAGTTTAGTTGTTTTAGCAATATTCTATTCTGAAAGGAGTCAATGATGTCACTATACACATCTTCTCCAATTATATCTTAAGCATCCCTAAAGAATCCACCTCCAAAGCCATCTAGACCTGGACTTTTGTTGATATTAATACTCCCCATTAGTTTTATTATCTCTTGATTAGTTACAGGCATTAACAGTTCAAGTTGGGTACCCTCTTCTAATCTATGTCCCATCTAAAAAATACACCTACTTGTCTTCTTTTTTGGTCCTCCACCAGTACCTAAAAGCTACTTGTAATAACTTACAAAAATCTCTGTAATGCTGGATTGATCATGCTATATCTGGCCTTGTGCATCCCTCAACTGAGTAACGGAATGTGTCAGTTTCTTCTTCTTTATTACAAAGAAAAAGTATTTAGTATTGTCATTTCCAAGTCTCAACCAATTGGCTTTGCTCCTCTGCTGTAACAAGGATTTAGCAAAATAAGATGATTTTGAAATTGTTTCCTTATCTGTTGCTCCTCCAGCTGCACTGTTTTATCTAAAGGATTTATCTGAAGTTGAGCCTATATCCCTTGGGGGTTAGATCTTAATTCATTCACCTGATTCAATAAATGTTGAAATGGTGTTTATGCAGATGCCTCAACTTATGTTTCAACAATTTAAGTTTCGTACTACTCCATATATATGAACACCCCTCACCTGTACCTCCCAAATATCTTGAACAATTTGAGAGAATAAATTGTTAGAGCTTCAGTTGTTACAATACTTAAAAGAAAGCCTCCTTCTCCTCTCCAAGTGTACCAACCTCACTAAAAATGGGCAATGATAACTTACCCCCTCAGGCAAGGCATGAATCTACATATCAGGCATTGAATCAATCCAATCTCCATTCATATACCCCCAATCTAACTTAGAGAAGATTCTTTGATCCTGTCTATCATTCCATGTGTATTTACCTCTAGTATTACTCATTTTCTCTAGTTGACAATCTTCAATAAATTCCAAAAAGTCCGCCACCTCTGCATGAGTAATAACATTTCAACTTAGACTATTAGTGGCTTCCGTCACTACATTAAAATCACCAAATATAATCCATGCTAAATTGAAACCCTGATGAATCTGTCTAAGATGGTCCCATAACTCTACCCTTTCCTCTTAAAATTAAAGGCATAGACTAAAGTATCCAGAAACTCTACTTGTGATGGAATATGTTTCACCACTCATCATTGCTTGAGTAGTATCATGCTTGATATTCACCTCATAATAATCCCGCCTTCATATAATCCATATCCTCCCAGTATAGTGAGAGTTATGATTACAATATGAAGACCAACCACCAAACATTGGCTCAATAATATCACCTAGTTTGCTAACTTTTTTCTAGATTTTAGAAAACTTATTAAACCTAATCCCAGATTATTGTTGAGGAGTTTCACCTTCTTCTGCCTAGTGAGGCCATTCAAGCCTTTGGTATTCTAGCTAAGTAGCTTTACCATAGCCACTTGGGGGAATATCCTTCCCCCCATTACCAACTTTAGTGGTTTGTTCATTCATCTGATTACCGCATTCTCCTAACTACTGAAAGGAGTTTGAAACCTGCATTGTCTTTGCTTGCCAAGTAGTAGATATGGCTCCCCCGAGACTACCACTACCAATTCTGACCAAGAAATCCCCTAAAGCTCCAATTCTAGGCTCTTTATTCCCTTTCGGAACTTGTGAAACAAACACCAGACTTCTTGGGAGTGATCTCATCTATTATATACTTTTATCCCCTACTTTTGTCGTAATGTGTGGCTTCCCTGCATTAGCCTCAACCAACTTTGTACCTTTTCTTTGATCTTTAATAGCTTTTGTCCCAGAATTATTCATCCTACACACTGTTACTTCATGACCATACTTCTTACAACTAGTACACAAGGTAGGTTTCTAGTCATATTGCACTTGTTGCTGAATCATTTGGCTCTTTCCATTTCTAAAATGGATCATATTAGGCAGAGGTTTCCCCATCTTAATGTTAACTAGTAATTTGGCAAAGTTGAGGCCAATCTTCTCTTATGTATTCTATTCAATGATAAGTGGATTTCCCACCAGACTTCTAATTTTGCTCAAACCTTTTGCACTATAGTACTTAAATTCCAACCCAGGCAACTTGATCCAAATAGGAACAAAACTTATCTCCTCCTTGGAAAAATACATATTCGAGGTCCAGCCTTTCAATATAAGTGGTTTGTTGTCAAAATGATAAATTTCCCCTTGTAACATTTATGACTTCCCCTCAGATATATTGAATTGCACCAATAAAATGTCATTTTCAGCATAGCCACTTTGCGAATGCCTAATGTTCCCTATTTCCGCTGCACAAAACCATTCAACACATTAAAAAGGTGGATGAACTCCCAACATTTAGCAAATCACTGCATTCCTTCAGTATTCGACTTCTGAACTAATATCATTATCCTCTATATGTTTTATGTTGTGCTCTCCTGCTTTACTCATCTGCACAAGATCGAGCTTAAATCCAGCATTGCTAAGTTTCGCCACATAAAATTAAACTTGGCGCAAATTGAGGTTCAGGGAACACTATATCCACCTTGATTGGACTGCACAGACATTGCTTCCATGTTATCAGCCCATGATTTAGGTGAAAAGATGGCCTTAAGCCATTCCAACACATTAGCCATCATTGCAGCTACCTTCGATTTCACCTGATGAGGTGGAGCATTCTCCAACGATTTCATCCCTCGTTCTTCTACATTCAAATCACCTTGCAATTGTGTTTCCTCATTCGCCATAGATTGCGTATTTCCCTCAATACAATCCTCGTAGTTAGAATGTGAGTAGCATCCATTACATTCACGGTCGAAGAATCCTACATCATCAATAGAGTTTTGTTCCCATGTACTGTGCCATTGACGGTTGACACGTCCACACACTTCCCAGTACCTCCCATAGTATACGTAGCCTTATCTCAGCCATTTCCTCTTGAATTAGCCAGTAAATTCGAAGCTTTTGCTCTCCTTCCCATGTGCTAACGTGAGCCGAGAGAGAAAAAGCTTGCCATCCCTTATTATTTGAAAAAAAAAAATTTATATAAATATCGCTAGAGTTAAATTTTTTACACAAAAAATAGTCACACTTATCATTTCTACCTTAAGTGGCCTTTCGGCTAATGTTTCTGCCAAATATAGTCATTCAACCATATTAATTATAGCCGGTATGGCCATTTGGCCATTTCCCTTTCATTTTCATGTTTTGTTTGTTTTTGTTTTCTGCCTCATGGCCTTTTCCTTTTTATTTAATGTTTTGTCTGTTTTTGTTTTTTGCGTTGTTTTCTCTTCTTTTTTTTCTATCCCTATTTAAGATAAAAACCATTCCTGCTTTTTTTAAAACATTTTTTTGACAAAAAAAAAAAATCATTACTATTTTTTCACTATGTTTTTCCTTCTTTTTTTTTTTTAAAAATAAATTGTTTCTCTTTTATTAAAACTTTTTTGCTCTTATAATTATTTCATTTCTTTTATGAAAAAGAGGAACATTTATGTCATTTGTTATTTTTTGTTTATACTTTTATTTATTAGGTTGGAATGCATGATAGTCAAATAAATATCATTATCGATATATTATATATATATTACAAAATTATTTATATAATATAAATACACGTTAATACATCATTTATACAATATCGATATATTACATAAATATTTGTACAATATCGATACATGTACATATACATTTACACAATATCGATAACTATTTATCTACCATCTATACAATATCGATACACGTTTATACACCATTTATACAATATTAATACATAACATAACTATTTATATAATATCGATACACGTTTATACAAACTTATACAATATCAATATATTACATATACATTATTTAACTATTTATACAATGTCGATACATTACTATATAGGTTCAAGAAGTTATATATGAATTTCATAATTAATAAAATTATTAGTTACAAAAAGAAAAAAACATTTAACCGTGGCTAAAATGGAGCTTTTTTTGCATTTTGTCTATTATTTGGTAACTAAAAATATGACTATACTTGTTTTAAACTAGTCAGGAAGCGCACATGCAAAGCACGGGTTCAATAATATAAAATCAGATAGTAAGAATATTTTTCAAAAGTATAATGTTAATTTCATTATAATAATATCTATAAATGAAAAAAATATTTTTGTCATCTCAATTTATGTGATACGTTTGAAATTTTATAATTCAATGAAGTTTTTCTTTTGTCATATTATTTTATACACCTCTTAAATATTTTTAATTGTTAATTATTGTGACTTGTTGTACTTTTACGTGGTTTTCAAATATGTAGATGTTATTTCGAAAAAATTGAAGATGATTTTATGTCCAAATTTCAAGTGAAAATTAAATTGCTTAACTTTTGAAATTCAAAACCTGCCACATAAATTAGAACAAAGAAAGTATGTTACTTTTTCTTCTTGAGAGTGAAATAATTTTTCTTAACTATAATTTTTTAATATATTTTTTAAATTATTAATTATTGTGATTTAGAATAATTTTTAAATATATAAATTATTTGAAAAAGACCTTTTAATTATTGAAAATATATTTGTTATGAAAATGAAAATACACAATATAAATAAAAAATAAAATACATGTTAGCACACCAAGGGCCCTATTGCATTGAATGGCTGCATAAAAAAATAATGTTGTCATACAAGTTCGAACCTGCGACATGGTGCTTGAAATGCCAAGCGTTATCAATTGAGCTAAGCAACTCTATTGTGAGGGAAGCACACAGCTTAAAAATATGATAATGTTGTCATACAAGTTCGAACCTGCGACATAGTGCTTGAAATATCAAGCGTTATCGATTGAGCTAAGCAACTCTATTGTAAGGGAAGCACACAACTTAAAAATATAAACAACATCAGCTACATAAAAAATAATGTTGTCATACAAGTTCGAACCTGCGACATGGTGCTTGAAATGTCAAGCATTATCCACTGAGCTAAACAACTATTTTGTGAGGGAAGCACATAACTCAAGCAGACATGTTGACAATCTGTTGTGTGCTTTCCCATATATATATATATATATATATATATATATATATATATATATATATATATATATATATATATATATATATATTTGAAAGTATCCCTTTAATTAATTATCTCAGATGCAATAGGGGCCTCCACATCATTATGAAATATATATTTTTTGGTTTAATTTGGGGTTGTTAAAATGAAGGGTGGTTATTCACACGGATGACCCAGAATCGATTCCCCCTTAATGCCTTTTGAGTCAAGCATGTCACACAGGGCTTGCCTAGTGCGGTTTACATTCCCTTGCGTGGTTTGCAGGCTATTACACAAAGGATGATAAAACTCAGTGCACACAAAAGTGTTTACCCAAAGGAAAGAGACTGTGACAAAAGTTGTGGCACTTGTTGATTATCCTAGGGTTCCAAATAAAATAAAGGGTAATATGAAGCCCCAAGATGGATGTCAGGGACATAATAAAACTAATAGGTAGATAAAAGATATTTTTATATCATTTTCATTAAATGTGGAATAATTTAAATCTTTTTTCGTTTTCAAAATTACTCCAAAATCTATGAGCGAACACTACCTAACATTTCATAACATGGGAGTCGTTTTTCTTTTATATTATAAGAGGGAGCTAGCAACTTTGACTCATCCTACTTGTCAACCGTTCAACTACTTGCTTCGTGATTTTACTATATCATCCCTGATTAATTATTATATGTCGTTTACGTATTAGAAAATGAATAATATTTAATAAAAAAATAAAAAATATATTTATGACAGTTGCTTCAGCTGCTTCAATCATAATTTTACTATATCATCCCTAATTAATTATTATTATAAGTCATCCAAGTATTAAAAAATTAATATTAAAAAATTATTAAAGTCATCTAATTATTAAAAAATTAATAATACTTAATACTAAATTGACTTAATATCTTATATAAGGCCCACTTAATTATTTTTCACAAGTATTTTTTTATAGTAATTTAATCATGATTTTACTACATCACCCCTAATTAAGTATTATGGCCATCAAAATATTATGCCACTTAAATTGGAATAAAAGAAAAGGTATTATAAATTACAATAATTAAAAAAATAAATTATTTAAAAAATATAATTGACTATAAATACCACAAAACTTTGAACAAGGAGAGTAGCATATATTTATTTGAAAATTACATAAAAAATATTATAAATTACAATCTTTAATAGCTTAAAATATCTAAAAAAAAATAACCTGCTATATATTCCAAAGAAATATGTAAAAAAATACTATGGATCAGAATAATTGAAAATTTAAAAAATTTAAAAGATATAAAAAATTTGGCATACTCTCGAAATTAAATCAGTGCCCCTTAAATTGGAATAGTTAAAAATATAATTGACTATCAATGCCATAAAAATTTGGACAAGGAGAGTAACATGTATTATTTATAAATTACATAAAAAGCATTATAAATTACAATAGTTAACAACTTAAAATATCTACAAAATAATTTAATCTGTTATATATTTCAAAAAATACGTAAAAAAATAAATTAAAATCACAATAATTAACAATTTTAAAAATTTTAAACATATAAAATATTTGATTGAACTCTCGAAATTATATCAATGCCACGTAAATTGAATTAATTTTTTTTTATAAATCTCAATAATTAAAAACTTAAATTATTTTAAAAATATAATTGACTATTGATGACACAAAAGTTTGAACAAGGAAATAACATATATTATTTGAAAATTACATAAAAAATATTATAAATTACGATAGTTAATAGTTTAAAATATCTGAAATATATTAAAATTAAATATCTAAATTTTATTTGATCACATAAATTGAGATAAATAAATAACATATATTGAGTCATTCCTCAACATCTAATTTTTGAAGTAAAATTGAACTCTATTGTATTATTGTCAAACAATGAGGGAAACCGATGTAATTTACAAAGGGGAAAGGATAAAAGTAACACCTAAAACTAAAATAATTTCACAAAACTAGCACCTAAATTTAAAAACCTAGTAAATAGCCACTCGATCATGGCACTGCTTAGCCCAAGATGTCCACTATCACGATGGCTACACATACTTCACCTCCCCGCCATTTCTTTTTCCCTATGTAACCTCACTTTTTATTTTTTTTCGTGGCTAATTTTTGCACTTTCTTTCAACTTTTGCATGGATCTATCAACCAACACTCAAAAAGAATTGTAATAAGTTTAGTACTTTTCTTTTTTAAAGATTCTACTTTTTTTTTTAATTTTTTAAATAATTGAGTAATTATTTTTTTCTTTTTCAGATTATTTTGCGTTCACCAACATTATTAAAATGACATACTATTTGTTTTGTTTAGTTTTACTTATTTATACAATAAAATACACTATCATATACTTTTAATATAATACAATTGTTAAAGATATAAATCTATGTATAATAATGATACAATTTCTATATGTACACATATTCTATATAATAATTATAGCATTTTTATACAATTTTTAACTACAATTGTTATTTAGATATATATTTTATACGACTCTATATAGTTTCTACATGCATTCTAAAAATGTATCAATCTAGTATAAGAGAGTATCAATTGAGTATATGGACACTGTAAGTGTATCAATGTAGTATAAAAATGTATTAATGTGGTATAAAAGAGTATCAATTGGGTATAGAGACTGGATGTGCTTTCATAGAATTTTCTATAGAGACTGGATGTGCTTTCATAGAATTTTCTTTCTCTTTTTTTAAAAAAGTATATCAATATAGTATAAAAGTGTATCAATTTAGTATAAAAGTATATCAATTGAGTATAGAGACTGCACGTGACCAATTGGGTCAAATAACTAAAAAAAAATGAATTAATTTAGCCGATTGACTACACCATATCCACCTTTTCAAAATGTGGGCTATTTTTTTAAGAAATGGACAGCCCATGTCATTTTCCCATTAAAATTCAGAAATAACATACTTATCCTCTTAATTATTAGTTTCATAACAACAGATTCATAATTACATAATATAACAAGTTGTATTTTGTATTTTTGTAAACTGTTGCTACAAAAATATAAATACATCTGATTTTTACTGCCCTTATAATCGATATGTATTTTGTATTTTTGTAAACTATTGCTACAAAATATAAATATATATAAATACATATGTTACAAAATATAATTTGATAAAAATATTATTATTTTTTATAATTTAATATTTAAATATGTTACTTTATGTATTTTTTCCTTAAAAAAATTCACAATGGCTGGTATACGTAATCTTATTAACAAATTAAGGCCGGTTAATTTCTCAAAATCCTTTTCAAAAACCCACAACCCACAACCCACTACGACACCACGTGTCACTTATCCATTTCCCATTATCGTTAGGAATAATCTCAGCCGCTAAATGTTTTCACATCCCCGATATAAACACCGACCCTCCTTCCTCACCACAATATATTATTCAAAGATCACGGAAAACACCGATAGAGATTTACAGAGGGCGAATCGAACAATACAACAAAAGAAAAAAGAAGAGAAAAATCATAAAATTATTAACCAAACCTCAATTCAAGGAAAAGAATCAGATTCCAAAAACTGTTTCTTCTTCGTTCGATTACATCTAATTGTCAATTCGTAAATCTAGAAAAATCCCTAAATCTTTTGAGTTTTTTTCATATGATTAATCGTCAATGTAGAGAGTTACTGGCTCTACTTTCAATTAGATTTGCGATTTGATTTTTGATTTTTGACTTTTGGTTAGGGTTTTTGGTTTTGGTGGTGTTTTGGAGTAATGAACGAGCACGGAAAAATGATGAATCAACAACAGAGGATGAGTATGAGTCAAAACCAAATGATAAGTATGAGTCAGCCACAGATCTTGAATCCACAGCTTCAACAACAACAACAGCAGGTAGAAAACAATAAATTTAACTTTAAATCCATGTATAATTCGAGTATGGCTATGAATAAACCTCCGTTGATGATGCAGCAGCAGCCACAGATGATGAATCGGAACTATATGATGTGGCCGCAGCCGCCTCTGCCTCCGCCGTCGGTGGATCAGCTCAAATTTCACAACCCTAATCATAATCTGAAGCAATTTGTTACTGGAAAGCGTTCGAAACCCTTGGGTCCTCGGAACAATTGGAAGGGTAAAAAGGTAAATAAGAACGACAAGAGAATGGTTGGAACTAGCGGAGGCGGTAGTAGTAGCATTGCTGGAGGAAATGTTGGAAGTCAAGGTGGATATAAGCCGCCTACGTTAAACGATTTGCAGCAACAGAACCGTTTAAAAGCCAGGAGGTTTTTCCCTAAGAAGAAATTTTATCATAATAATAATAACAATAACATGACTGCACCATATGCGCCTCGGAACACGTCTTCCTATATTATTAGGGCTAAAAAGAGTGGTGGTATTACTTCTTTGGTGTCCCCTTGCCCTGTGACTCCTGCTGTGTTGCCAACGCCAATGTTCTCTCCGTCCAGGGAAGTGTTAGTTGATATGGCTAAAGAGGAGTGGGGAGTGGACGGGTATGGATCGATGAATGGATTGATTAGACTGAGGTCACCAGGTCATGAGGACGAGGAAGAGGAGGAGGACGGATCAAGTGAGAGTGATGTGGAAGAACATGTGGAGGTGGAAAGGCGGTTGGATCATGACTTGAGTAGGTTTGAGATGATTTACCCAAACTATAGCGGGATGGAGTATAACAATGTGTTGGGAAACCGCGTGGATGATCAGGATACCCATATTGCTCAATTGGAGGAAGAAAACTTGATTTTGAAGGACAGATTGTTCCTGATGGAGAGGGAGTTGGGTGATTTGAGGAGGAGGTTGCAAAGTCTTGAGAGGCAGGGCCATGGTTATGACGAGATGAATGAGGAGGTTGTGGAGAATGAGTCTGAGAGTGAGACTCAGAGTCATGGGGATGGTCATTCATTGGAGGATAACGATGTTGAAATGATTGAAAGGCCCATGGAAGTTGGGAATGTGAAAGGGAAAGAAGAGAATAGAATTGAGGATGACACAGAGTTTGCAGAAAACAAAGAGAGTGTTGGAAAAGAAGGCCAACAGGTCAGTGATAATGGTGATGATGAAGCTGCTGAGAAGGGATCTGATAAAGTGGGAGGAGGAGTTGAACAGGTTAATGGTAATTGTAATGATGAAGCTGCTGAAAAGGAATCCGATCAAGTGGGAAAAGAAGATGAAAACGTTGATGGATATGGTATGGTTGAAGTCCTTCAAAAGGAAATCATTGCTAATGTTGGAAGCAAGAGTGAACTGAATGAAGATGCAGCCGTGAAAACTGGGAATGAGGTTCAGTTTACTCAATTGAACAAGTACACTGAAAACGAGGTTCAGGCATCAGATAGTGCAAGTGTTGTAGATGTTCCCATGGAGGAGGCTTGTAGAGTGGATGCTGATGCGATTTCCCATACAAAGGAAGAGGATGAATTGCCAGGAGATAAATGATCAGGGAAGAGCATTTGCGATGGTGACTTGTCTAAGTTTCCCTCGTCAATGCAAGTCTCCTCTGGGAAGCTCTCATGTTGACTTGTGTGATTTTTTGTTATCATTCTCGGTATACCTCTTCTGCAGTACATAGTGTAGTGTTTTTTTGACAGTGTGAAAGAGGATCAAATCTTCCTGTTGCGAGTTCAACCTTATAAACTGCTAATGTAGTATTATTCTTTAGATGTTCTCAACTTGTTTTACTGTTTAGTTTTTTGCAGCTCTTTGTAGGAGGTAATAGGTGTTTGGAATTTGGATAGGTAAGTAGTGTACCTTGTGACAGAGATACAGCTATGTAATAATCTTTTCTTAATTGAATTTAATATTTTCATATAAATTGGGTCATGTGTTCTTTGACGGCTTAACCAGATATTTAGCTTATGGTTGTTCCCTTTAGCATATGCATTGCATGTGGTGCAGCCGTGTGATTGGTGTTTGTTTCAGAGACATGCTTGCTTGTTGCCATATAAGTTTTTGGCTTGTAAGTAGACACTTCTCCAGTGTGTGTATATCTGGAGATCTTGATTTGGAAAAAAGAAAGAGGAACAGAGGAAGTAATTTTTCAGTTAGGGGATGCTGCTTGGATTTTGCTGTTCACTTTGAGATATATTTTCTGCTTTGACTGGGATTGTTTGTTGGCTACTCGTGTTTCATCTCATTGTGCTTCCCTTGCTTATGTACGAGTATCTGACAGTCGACTCCTTTACTCTTGTTGGACTTATTGCACGTTTGAGCTACCTACATTTGAGGGGTGATTATACATCCTGTTGCTCTGTGAGGTTTGCACCGGTAGAGTTTTTACTTATTGTTGTGAGGTTGAGATGAATTTAGAATTTGAATTTCTGGGGTTTCATATTTTTGGAGTTCTCCCACATTTCATCTAATTTATCGGGTTCAGAATCAGAAATAGATCTGAAAAAATAAAATAAGTAAAATATTTAGTAGTTCAATTTAAGAACATATTTCCCACCTACCACCTCCCGTATGCCCCTCCAACCCCTCCAACCCCTTCCCCTTTTCCCATTCTATCTTTCCTCCATCCTTACCCTTTCGTAACCCCCTCCGGATTTTGCTGCTTCTCCCTCCCCTTCTCCTGTCCCGATTTATCTTTGGCAAGGAGCATCAGAACAACAAACATTAATCCCTAAGAAAAATCGTTGTGCCCAAGGTGTGAGGGGTTTTGAAGTGACAAAAGAAAATGGAGTTGGGAGGGAATATGGTAAAAGAACGTGGTGAAGCTCTGTCTTCTTTGATATGTGCTTCACTATTTTTGATTGTCTTGTGTAACCTGGAATTCAAATCTTTGAAGATTATTGTTGGGTGAGTTCCTTCGATGAGGGAGAAGACTGGTTCCATAATGTTTTGGTAGGTATTAAGGCCTCGTTGCCATGAAAACCTACTACATATTGGAGTTAGGTTGGACATGAAGTTGTGTTTTTGAATTTCTGTGTGGCTCTTCCATCGATTAGTTCATGGCCATGCCTCGGTGATTCACAGGTCGAGCTATTACCAGAAAAAATGGCTATAACATTCTCCAAAATATCATTTCTAGCCATTTCCAAGTTTTTTCATACGAACTTGAAAAGAGGATAAAAAAGTTTGGAGTGAACTTCATCCATGGTTATTTAACTTTGTGTCTATTATGCAAAAGTCATTTTTATTTCATTCATTATACAAGTCATTTCACTTTGCTCCGGCCATCACATAAGTTACTATAATTGAATTTTACAATAATCCCATCGAAAAAATAACGTGACAACCTTAATTAGTTCTTAAAATAACGTGACAACCTTAATTAGTTCTTAAAATAACGTCACAATCTTAATTAGTTCTTAATTTTAATTTAAGAGAATATAATATATTATCCATATCTGGATCCTTTTTATATGTGCCTAATTTAATTTCTTATGAATTATTTAATGGAAGAATACCTATAATAAATTAGGCTATCTAAAAAATTAATTGATATTTTTATCATTTCATAATATTGCATTTATCTGTCAAAAAGGTGCATCAAAGGGTAATAAATAAGATAAAATTTTTAAAACACATAAAATAGAAATACGTGTATATAATATTATCTTTTTTAAGATTATTTTAATTCTTTGAAGATAAATCAACATGCTAAAGATAGTTTTAAAATATATATATTTTTTTAATTTTGTCATTGAATAAGTATTGTCAAAATTTGTATAATTAATGTTATTGACAGTTGTGTTAATTAAAGTCATAAAATATAAGTAATTTAAGAGATAAAATAAATTATTGAATATTAAATTTTTATATTTGTCAATTGAATTAATTAAACAATATGTAATTTATTAGAAATTGGATATTATAATGAAAACTTTTAAGAGAATTAACCGATTAGTTAAACAATTAAAAGCACAACGATAAACTCAATAAATAGAATAGTTTATCATATTATTATTATATACATAATGTAAAGGCCCAAGTGGCAAGAAAAGAAATGTATGAAAAAAAATAATTTTATCAACTACATGCCACAATTTTAGAGGGAGAAAAGTAAGTTTGTCAACAATATGTTACAATTTTAGAGGGAGGATTTTATCAACTACAAGTCACAATTTTAGATTAGAAAAGTAATTTATCAACCACGTGTTACAATTTTAGACGATTTAAAAAAAAATTAAAATTATCATAATCTTATCAACCACATGTCATAATTTTAGAGGAGAAAAATAATTTACCAACACGTCTCAATTTTAGAGGATTTAAAGAAAATTAAAACTATCATAGTATCACTGTGAGGACTACCAAATTTGGGTTCCTCCCTTATATATCAGTACAATTTTATTTCATAAAAATATCAACCAATTTTTTTTTTATGAAAATAGTCTTCACTAGATAGCCTAATCTATTAAAAAATTGGTATTCTTTCGTTAAATAATTTATAAGAAAAATTGAGTTAGAAACATATAAAAAGGGTTAAGATATGAGTAATATATTATATTATCTTAAATTAAAAATAAGAACTAATTAAGGTTGCCACATTATTTTTCTGGTGAGATTATTGTAAAATCCGTCCATAGTGACCTTTGTGATGGTCGGAGCAAAGTAAAATGACTTTTGTGTAATGAATGAAAGAAAAATGACTTTTGTGTAATAAATACAAAACTAAGTGACCATGAATGAAATTTACTCAAAATATTTGAGGTATACTTATTTTTAGGTACTTTTAATAACATACATGGTTTAAGTTGTTTTTTTTTTTGTTAAAAGTGACAAAAGAATTTTGAAATGAGGTGTAGGTGACTCAAGTTTTGAAAATTGAGTGTAGGTGACAATTAATTTATTAGTGATTAAGAAAGTTGGAAAAGTTTGAGAATAACCCACAGTTTTTTAATTTACACTTTGATCCAAGTAAAACCTAATATAATTAGAAAAGGAGGAAAAATGTGCGTTTCTCTCTCTTCTCATTTATTGTTGTTTTCTCTCTCTTCGCGATTTTTGTTCTTCATTGTTGCTGTCGCTTTATTCATCATCTTATTCTTCATTATCATCATCATCATCTTTTTGTTGTTGACCATTATTGTTATTGTTACTGCTATTGCTGCTACTTGACCAATTTTTTAGGTCAAATTTAGTTTCCTACATAACTTTGACATTACTTCATAGGTGACTTTGGTAAGTAAAATTATGATTTTTAGTTGAATTTCTCATCGGGGTACACTACTACTGCTATTTTTCAACAATGGATAGAACCCGAACATGAATCCAACATAAGATATATCAGTTTCAACAGATGACTCATCTGTTGCGACAAATGAGTCATCTGTTGTAACAGAAGGCTCATCTGTTGCAACAGAAGACTCATATGTCGGATTCATGTTTATGGTTTTATAGTGCTGTAACATGAATCAAACAGATGGGTCATATGTTGCAATAGACGAGTAATCTATTGCAACAAAGGAGTCATCTGTTGAAACAAATTACTCAGCTGTTGCAATAGAAACTGAAGTTGATTCCAATAGATGACTCACCTGTTGGTATTCATGTTGTAGAATATAGAACCTGAAGTCGATTTCAACAGATACATCATCTGTTGCAATAGGTGAGCAATCTATTACAATCAGTTAGTGATCTTTTGCAGCAGGTGACTCAATTGTTGGAATTAGCTTTAAAGGTTCTGTAGTACATCCCGACAGGTGAGTTATCTGTTGCAAAAGGTCACTAACCTGTTGTAATAGATTGCTCACCTATTGCTACAAATGACGCATTTGTTAGAATTGACTTCAAGTTCTATATTCTGCAACATGAATACCAACAGATGAGTTATCTGTTGCAACATATAACTCACCTGTTGCAACATATTATTCACTTATTACAACAGATTACTTAAAACACCTTGGGTCTTGGCCCTTGGAAATTTCCTGAGCTTTGAGCTTATTGTCCTTGATACGACTAACCATACGAGTCGTATGGTGTTAGCACGGGTTAGGTGACCTAAATTGTAAGGTGTCTGGTGTTTGATGGTCAAGTTTTTGTTGTGGTTACGACTTGGTGAGGTACGGGTCGTATGGTTTGGTGATGGGTTGCTGGGATTGATCCTTCACTTAACCTAAAACTTAGTGACTTAATTTGGCTCTGAGTATGAGTTGTTCACTATGAGACGTGAGGGTAGGTTACGAGTGGTATAGTGGAGTCGTACGTTGTCCAGTGTCCAACCTCTTTGATTCTATCTTGGATACGACTTAAAGGTACTAGTCGTATAGTATGGGTACGAGTGAGGCAAAGGGAGTAGTATGGTGGACAGTGTGTGGATTTCCAACCTTCTGTTCAGGGTATGACTGGATGGTACCACTCGTATGATGTAGGTATGAGTGGAGTGGTCCAACTGTACCCACCTGCGAGAATTTTTACAATTTAAGTTGAGGGTATTCTGGACATTTTCCCTCTTAACTTCTTTTGACCCCACGACTTAAAACACTCTTAGGACTTGATTAACCTACTATTCCCAAATCAAACACTCTAAAATATCTCTCAAAACTCTTAGTTCAAGAAAATGCTAGGGTTTCTTCAATGTGGTCAATTAAGGCTTTCAAGGGTGGTTTGTCTCCATCTTCCTTGGTATCTAAGGCATGTTACTTTTCCCTCATTGTTAGTTAAACCAAAAACATACTCCATCCGTTTAAAAAAAAATGACCTACTTTGACTTGGCACAAAGTTTAAGAAAATAAAGAAGACTTTTGAATCTTGTGGCCTTAAATTAAAGTTATGTCAAATGTACCAAAATGCCCTTTAATCTTGTGGTCCTAAACATGCCATGTGGAAAGTTGAAATTAAAGTATTGCCAAAAAAGGAAAGGGGTCATTCTTTTTGAAACGAAACTAAAATGAAAGTAGGTCATTCTTTTTTAAACGGAGAGAGTATTTTAATGAATGGTTTTCATATCATTATTGTGGGTTTGTGTTGGTTTTGAAATAAATGTTGGAGGTTTTGGTTACTAAAGGTTGGATAATATTTTCCCATGTTTTATTTATGGTTTTCATGTTTCTAATTATGAGTTGAACATGTGGTTGCATGAAAATGGTCAATTGATACTTGGTTTTGGTTTTGGAAACTATATGCCCTCAACATGTTTGTTAAAATGCCAATGAGAATGATTTTGTCACATAGTTTGACTATTCTTGAAACCTTTGCATTGCATAATATGGTAATGAAACTTAAATGGTTTGGTTGGTTTTAAATGGATTGGAAAGGCCTTGGTGGCCATGGTTTTGGTTTAATTGGAAACTTTGGAGTCAATTTGGTTTAATGGCTTTGGTATGACATAAATGGATAGACTTACAATCTCTAATTTTGGTATGTCGATACCAACGGTTAATGCCTCATAAAAGAATCCTTGATAAATGGATGGAATGTGTAAATGGTTTAAATATGGGCTTAAAGAACGTGTGTAAAAACGTTGTGGAAGGTGGAGGTCCCGAGAAGATCAAAACTGGAAACTCATATTTGCCGATGTGAGGTTTGGTCTTGGTGACCGTGTTCATGATGTCACAATTTATATTTTGGGGGATGTACTAGTCATCCTAGGTTCTTCTCTCTGGTAGTGCGGCTTCACGCACTGGGTCCCTTTCAGCAAAGGTAGCTGAACCCATATAGCCCGTGGGTGGTTTTAGGATGGCAAAGCTACACAACCTAGGCAAAGGTTTTAAATGCATGCTAAACCCAGTTTCCTTTCGTGACATGGTATATATGTATCTATGTATGTAATTGTGTAATACCCCATACTTTTTCCTAGCTAATTTCATCTCAAGAATGTCTAGTATTAGCTTCTAAATTGAATGATGATTATTCCATGAGGAATTTTCAAGAATTTCACTTTTTGTCATGTGGAAAATTCAATAAGCTTTCCATCGATATAAGATTCTCCCAAATCCGATAACCGGCTCAGAAGTTACGACTATTTCAAGTTCCCATCGTAAAACAATGCCATATTAGTCAGTGGCGCGCCGCGCCCCAAGAGGAAATGACATTTGGCAAATTCCAGTAGGGGTCCGCGATTATGGCGTGTCGCGCCAGAGCCCAAATTCAGAATTTGTCCGTTTTCCAGTGTCTCAGCGCGATTTCCCCCGTGTCGCGCCCAAGTACCAGGTCACAAAGGAAGTGGCAACGCGATGGCCCCGCGTCGCGCCATCCCTCAATTTCCTAATTGTCAAAATCCATTGACACAACGTGATAGTACCGCGTCGCGCTAAAGGTCCAGTTCAAGAAATTTTTTATAATTTTAAAAGACACATCCAAGGGTTAAAAGGGTCAATTTCCTACCCCTATTTAAACCCAATAACACGTGATTTAGCTATTCTTCACCCAAAATATACTAGTTTCTCTCAAGAACAAGCTAGGGTTTCTATTGGGGATTCGAATTCAAGAAGGTTTCACCGTCAATCCTCACGAAATCACGAACTAAGGTATGCATAGTATTCGTTCATGGACTCCTTTCGTCCATGAAGCCCAAGAATCCCTTTTTCTAAATTCAAGTTTATGGATTTTCTTATGAATTTCATGATTGGGCTGCTCTTGTTCATGTGATAATGAGAAATTAAATTCTACTCCATGTTGGATGATAAATTCTATGTGGGTTAACGTATTATAGATATAGACTCATGCAAACCTATGACTAAATCCTTGAATGATGAAATTAGAATTGAACCATGATGTTTAATTATTGTACAATGATGTTTACATGTACCATGCCTACAATATGTTTGATTAAATGCCTAGATGAAGAAAAAGTGCCTAACTAGCATGATACCATGAAACCCCCATGTATGTACAAGTTATGCCTATCACATATTTTGATGAAATGCTTCTATAAATGTATTATGGATTATGATGTTAATTACATGTTCAAGTAAGTTATGCTTGGTCAGTTTCCTTTCATTGAGTCCTGGGGGTACTCGTACCCGAAACATAAGATGTGTGCCTAGAGCCATGTCATGTTTTCACGATACTCTCAGTCAAGCTATGAATCCTTAAACTTCAGACAGTCTTATGACTCAGGAAATCTCCATGATCTCATGAACTCAGTCAGTTGTCAGATATCAATAGTATTTCATCAGTCAACGAAATTCAGTAACTCAGCCCATGTTCAGTTCAGTAAATCATAATTCAGAGTCTATTCAGATGGGAGTAGGAATTAGCACCGAGTGAACCCAAGGATGGGAACACATACTATCAGATAAGGGTGTGGTTCTTAGAAGTCATCCTTGTGTTCCAGAACTATGTAACCAGCATAGGTTGAGACATCAACACTGTCTGATGAGGGTTGATGAGGTGGATAAGCACTGTCAGATAAGGGCTCACCGTTCTCTTTTGGGGACGCTATCAGATGAGGGTCGCCCACAGCTTATCCTTACCAGTGGTGCTGTATTGACACCCTTCTAATTGGGGTTACAGATTGGACCCCAACTCAGCCATAATGGCATATTAGGGGCATGTCGGTTAGATAACTACTTCCCATAGTTTCATGTTACAGAATCTAGACTGTCAGATATAGTCAATCGGTCTCAGTAATAGAACTCAGATAGTTCTTCAGATTTTAGGACTATCAGATACAGTCAACTTAGATACAGGGAACTCAGATTGTTCCATCAGATTCAGGACTGTCAGATACAGTCACTCATGTTATCAGTTATATTCAGTAATCATGTTATCACAGTATTAGTGTCAGTTGTTATGTCTCATGCATGTATTCTCACGCTCATGATAGTTAGTCAGTCATTATTATTGTTCATGCATACAAACCCCATGTATTCAGCCTACCTCACATGCATACCAGTACATTCAAAGTACTGACGCATTTGCGCTATGGTGTCTTATACCATAGGTTCAGAGACACGAGCTTCAGAGCAATAGTTGATTCCATATATCTTCAGACAAAGTCAGAAGTGAGTCCTCATCTTTCGAGGACATGATTATTTCCCTATTATCTCATTAATTAGTTTATTAGTGGGAGTTAGTTGGGAGCATGTCTTATCAACTTCTTACTCAGACAGTTCAGTTAGTTAGAGGCTTTCTAGACTATCATGTTTCAGACTTCAGTATGTTCAGTTTTGGTTTGGGAATTCTATTACCCCACACAGATGTTGTATCATTCAGATCATGTTTAGTATTGAACCTTATGGCCTTTCAGTGTATGTTTCCACATTATTATGTCATATTATGTAGTTTGCAGGTACATATATTAGTCATGGGTTAGCTTGTGGTCCTTCAGGGTTATGAGCATCGTGTAGCATTTCGGGTACCAGATTCGGGGCGTTACAAACTTGGTATCATAGACTAAGGTTCAATAGAGTCCTAGTAAGTTTGAAAGCTACATCTAGTAGAGTCTTGTACATGTCTGTGTTACGCACCACATTTATGTACAAGAGGCTATAAGATGTTTTAGGAATAGTTTCCCTTCTTTCAGTATTTATGTCGTTCCAGTTAGCATAGTCTCAAGTCAGTCTCTCAGTTTAATCTGTTTCTCCCTTTCTTCTACAGAACATGCTCTTGCTAACTCAGTACTGCTTAGAATGAATGACCAGCTGTCGTTCCGGCCAATCCAGTGGCCAATTCAGTTGCAGCCATGATTCGGGATTTCACCCGAATGAATCCTCCATCCTTTCTCGGGTCTAAAATAGATGAAGACCCTCAGGAATTCTTAAATCAGGTGTAGAAGGTAACAGGCATCATGGGGGTGACTACTGTTGAGAGTGCTGAGCTAGCTACATATCAGTTGTAGGATGTTGCTCACACTTGGTTCAAGCAGTAGAAGTCAGAAAGGGCAGATGATACGGGGTCAATTGAGTGGGAGAAGTTTGCGTCTGCTTTCCTCGATATATTCTTTCCCCTAGAGATTAGGGAAGCTAAGCTGTTAGAATTCATCAACCTCAGGCAGGGAAATATGACAGTGAAAGAGTATTCTCTTAAGTTTACTCAATTAGCCAGATATGCCCCTCATGTGGTTGCAGATAGCAGGGCAAAGATGAGTAAGTTCATTTCAGGAGTGAATGATAGCGTGGTTAATGAGTGCAGATCCGCCATGCTGAATAGTGATATGACTTTAGCCAGGCTTATGAATCATGCTCAGCAGATAAAGGAGAAGAAGATTAAGCAGAGGGAGAAGCAGAATAAGAGAGCGAAGACAGGTAGTTTCAACTTCGCTCAGCCTAAATTTGAAGGAGAAAACCGTTCCTAATTTCTTCCTAAGTCATCAGTTCTAGCCCTTTCTTCAGCCAGAGCTCCAGTTCCTAAGTTCAGGGAGGGTAACAGAGATAGAGTACTAGGCTCTAGGTCTCAGGGTAGTGTTAGCAATGCCCGAACTAATCCCCTTCATCAGACTTATGGTAAGAACCACAATGGTGCTTGCAGAGCTGGTAGCGATTTCTGTTTAGGTTATGGAAAGCCAGGTCAAAGAGTTAGAGACTGTCCTCAGTCAGGTTATTAGAGTTATCTTCACTCCTCAGCTCAGTTCGGTTGCCCAAATCAGCAGGGTGCCACCTCCAGTGCTTCTAGTGGGCAACGCCCAAACAGACTCTATGCTCTCCAGTCCCGGCAAGATCAGGAAAATTCTCCTGATGGGGTTACTGGTACGTTATAGATTTTTCATGTGCATGTTTACGCTTTGCTAGATCCAGGAGCTTTTTTGCCTTTTGTTACTCCTTATATAGCAGTTGATTTTGCAGTCAGTCCCGAAATTCTATCAGAGCCCTTTTCAGTCTCTACCCCAGTGGGTAAAACCATCATAGCCCAGTGGGTATACAGGAAATTCCCGATTATGATACCTCAGAAAGTCACTTCAGCAGACTTAGTTGAATTAGAGATGACTAATTTTTGGTGTCATTCTCGGAATGGATTGGATTCATTCCTTCTATGCCACAGTCGACTGCAGAAATAGAATAGTCCAGTTTTAGTTTTCGAATGAACCCGTCCTTGAGTGGAAAGGCAGTACTTCAGCGTTCAGAAGTCTGCTTGTTTCCTACCTTCGGGCATGGAAAATAATATCTAAAGGATATGTCTATCATCTTGTTCGAGTTAAGGACACTAGTTACGAAACTCCCAGCCTTGAATCAGTTTCAGTTGTTGGTGCATATTCAGATGTCTTTCCCGAAGATCTTCCAGGAATCTCTCCCGAAAGGGAAATAGACTTCGACATTGATCTTCTTCCAGATACTCAGCCTATATTTATTCTGCCATACATAATGGCACCAACAGAACTCATAGAACTGAAAGAACAATTAAAGGATCTCTTAGATAAGGGATTCATTAGGACCAGCATTTCCCCGTGGGGCACTCCAGTATTATTCGTGTGCAAGAAAGATTATTCTCTTAGGATGTGTGTAGACTACCGTCAACTCAATGAGGTCACGGTCAAGAACAAGTATTCTCTTCCTAGAATCGATGACTTATTTGATCAACTTCGGGGTGCCAGTTATTTCTTTAAGATAGACCTCAGATCCGACTATCATCAGCTCAGAGTTAGAGAATGTGATATTCCAAAAATAGCTTTCCGTACTTGGTATGGTCATTTCGAATTCTTAGTTATGTCCTTTGGTCTTACCAATGCCCCAACATCTTTTATGAACTTGATGAACTGTGTGTTCAAGAAGTACTTGGACATGCTCGTCATAGTCTTCATAGATGATATTCTGGTCTATTCCCGCAGTGAGCGTGATCATGCAGACCATCTCAGAGTAGTACTTCAGACTCTTAGAGATCATCAGTTATTCACCAAATTCAGTAAGTGCAAATTTTAGCTAAGGTCAGCAGCATTCCTTGGTCATATAATTTCTGGTGATGGCATTAAAGTGGATCCTCAAAATACCAAAGCAGTAAGAAACTGGCCTCGTCCTGTCTCTCCATCAGATATCAGGAGTTTTTTAGGTTTGACCGGCTATTACAATCTGTTTGTTGAGGGATTTTCTTCTATTGCATCCCCTATGTCCAGATTGACTCAGAAAAAAGTCAAGTTTCAGTGGTCAGATTCTTACAAGAAGAGTTTTCAGGAGTTGAAGACTTGACTCACCTCAGCTTCAGTATTAGCTCTTCCAGATGGTCCAGATGGTTTCGTAGCGTATTGTGATGCATCCAAAGTAGTTTTCGTTTGTGTCCTCATGCAACATGGTAAGGTCATAGCCTACGCCTCCAGGCAGCCTACGCCTCCAGGCAGCTTAAGCCTCATGAGAGGAATTATCCTACTCATGATCTTGAGTTAGCAGCGGTAGTATTTTCCTTGAAGATTTGGAGGCATTATCTATACGGTGTTCATGTAGATGTGTTCACAGATCATAAAAGTCTTTAGTATGTCTTTTCTCAGAAAAATCTCAATCTTCGTCAGAGAAGGTGGTTAGAGCTCTTGAAAGATTATGACATAAGTGTCCTTTATCATCCGGGCAAGGCCAATGTAGTGGCCGACGCTCTCAGTAGACTATCCATGGGTAGTGTTTCTCATGTTGAGGACAGTAAGAAGAAGTTTTCTCAGGAATTCCATATGCTTACCAGACTAGGTGTTCGCTTAGTCAATACAGAAGAGGGTGATATATGGGTTCAGAGTAGTTTAAAATCATCTCTAGTTTTCGAGGTGAAAGAAAAGTAAAATAGAGATCCCAGCCTTGTCAAGTTGAAAGAGTCATTTCAGGATCAGGTAGTAGAGGTTTTCTCCCAAGGAGGAGATGGGGTTTTGCGTTGTCAAGGTCGTCTTTGTGTTTCAGGTGTAGATGACTTAAGGCAGCGAATTCTTGCAGAAGCGCATGGTGTGTGCTACTCTATTCATCCAGGGGCCAGAAAGATGTACTGCAACTTGCGGGAAATCTATTGGTGGAGTGGGATGAAGAGAGATATTGCAGAGTTTATGGCTAAGTGCTCTACATATCAGTAGGTTAAGATAGAGTATCAGAAGCCTAGTGGGTCTATGCAGGAGTTCAGTATTTCTACTTGGAAGTAGGAAGTTGTGAACATAGATTTTGTGATGGGTTTGCCTCGAACTTGTCATCAAAATGATTCAGTTTGGGTCATTGTAGTCAGAATGACCAAATTAGCTCATTTCCTTCCAGTTCATACCTCTTATTTAGCTGAGGATTACGCCAAACTCTACATCAAGGAGTTGATCAGATTGCACGGTGTTCCATTGTCCATTATCTCAGACAGAGGTACCTAGTTCACCTCTCATTTCTGGAAATCATTCCAAAAGTGTCTTGGTACCCAAGTTCATTTTAGTACAACCTTTCATCCTCAGATAGATGGTCAAGTAGAAAGGACCATTCAGACGTTATACGATATGCTAAGGGCGTGTGCAATCGATTTCAAGGGAAGTTGGGATGACCACTTACCTTTGATTGTGTTTGCATACAACAACAGCTATCATTTTAGTATTCAGATGGCTCCATTTGAAGCTCTCTATGGTAGGAGATATAGATATCTAATTGGTTAGTTCAAAGTTGGTGAGGTATCAGTCATAGGTCCTGACTTGGTATTCGACACCTTACAAAAAGTACAGTTGATTAGAGAAAGACCCTGTCCTGCTTAGAGCCGATAGAAGTCTTATACAGATATTCGTAGAAAAGATCTCGAGTTTGAGTTTGGTGATCATGTCTATCTAAAGATCTCTCCCATGAAGGAAGTGAAGAGATTCGGTAAGAAGGGAAAGCTCAGTCCCCGATATGTTGGTCCCTTCAAGATTCTCAGTTTCTTTGGTAAGGTAGCCTATGAGCTTGAATTGCCTTTAGATCTAGCCTCAGTTTATCTAGTCTTTCATGTCTCTTTGGTCAAGAAGTGCATAGGTGACCCATCAGTTATAGTCCCTATTCAGAGTATTAATGTTCAGAACACTCTCTCTTATGAAGAGATTCCAGTCGAAATCTTAGACTATCAGACTCATAGATTGAGGAATAAAGAAGTCCCTCTAGTTAAGGTTCTTTGGCAAAATCAGTCCGTCGAGGGAGCTACTTGGGAAACAGAGGCATACATGCATACCAAGTATCCTCAGCTCTTCTTCGCCAACTCAGATTAAGCTTAAGGTAATAGTTCTCCTTAAGTTTACTAAGTTTTATGTTCAGTGTTCTTTACAAACTTGGTATGCAGTTTCATTCTCATGTTCCCATTATAAACTTGGTATCAAGTACCATTGCATATTCAGTCATGCACTCATGTATCAGTTTAGTTATGTAATTATGCATCAAACATGCATTCTCATTGTGAGAAACTTAGTTCTTCAGAACACTCTGTCATGCATTATTGAATCAGTTACACATGCATCAGATATGCATGTTCAGTATTATATGTTCATCTTGTCAGTCATGTCAGTCATGAGATCATGTTCCAGTTATTCATGTTCAGTATGTACGCCAGTTTTCTTTTCTCCCCTCTCAGTCAGTCTTATTCGAGGACGAATATTCTCAAGGGGGAGATATTGTAATACCCCATACTTTTTCCTTGCTAATTTTATCTCAAGAATGTCTAGTATTAGATTATAAATTGAATGATGATTATTCCATGAGGAATTTTCAAGATTTTCACTTTTTGTCATGTGGAAATTCAATAAGCTTTCCATCGATGTAAGATTCGCCCAAATCCGAAAACCGGGTCAGAAGTTATGACTATTTCAAGTTCTTGTCGTAAAACAGCGCCATATTAGTCAGTGGCGCACCACGCCCCAAAAGGAAATGGCATTTTGCAAATTCTAGTAGGGGTCCATAATTATAGCGCATCGCGCCAAGGCCCAAATTCAGAATTTTTCCATTTTCCAGTGTCTCAGCACGATTTCCCCCGCGACGCGCCAAAGTTCAAGGTCACAAAGAAAGTGGCAACGCGATGTCCCCGCGTCACGGCATCCCTTAATTTCCTAATTGTCAAAATCCAGTGACACATCGCGACAATGCCGCGTCGCGCTAAAGGTCCAGTTCGGGAAATTGTTTATAATTTTAAAAGACGCATCCAAGGGTTAAAAAGGTCAATTTCCTACCCCTATTTAAACCCAATAACATGTGATTTAGCTATTCTTCACCAAAAATATACTAGTTTCTCTCAAGTTTCTCTCAAGAACAAGCTAGGGTTTCTATTGGGGATTCGAATTCAAGAAGGTTTCACCGTCAATCCTCATGAAATCACGAACTAAGGTATGCCTAGTGTTCATTCATGGAATCCTTTCGTCCATGAAGACCAAGAATCCCTTTTTCTAAATTCAAGTTTATGGATTTTCTTATGAATTTCATGATTGGGCTGCTCTTGTTCATGTGGATAATGAGAAATTGAATTCTACTCTATGTTGGATAATAAATTCTATGTGGGTTAATGTATTATAGATATAGACTCATGCAAACCTATGACTAAACCCTTGAATGATGAAATTAGAATTGAACCATGATGTTTAAATATTGTACAATGATGTTTACATGTACCATGCCTACAATACATTTGATTAAATGCCTAGATGAAGGAAAAGTGCCTAACTAGCATGATAGCAAGAAATCCCCATGTATGTACAAGTTATGCCTATTACATGTTTTGATGAAATGCTTCTATAAATGTATTATGGATTATGATGTTAATTATATGTTCAAGTAAGTTATGTTTGGTCAGTTTCCTCCTTCCATCGAGTCCTGGGGGTACTCGTACCCAAAACATTGGTTGTGTGCCTAGAGCCATGTCATGTTTTCACGATACTCTCAGTCAAGCTATGAATCCTTAAACTCCAGACAGTCTTATGACTCAGGAAATCTCCATGATCTCATGAACTCAGTCAGTTGTCAGATATCAATAGTATTTCGTCAGTCAACGGAATTCAGTAACTCAACCCATGTTCAGTTCAGTAAATCATGATTCAGAGTCTATTCAGATGGGAGTAGGAATTAGCACCAAGTGAACCCAAGGATGGGAACACACACTATCAGATGAGGGTGTGATTCTTAGAAGTCATCCTTGCATTCCAGAACTATGTAGCCAGCATAGGTTGAAACATCAACACTATCTGATGAGGGTTGATGAGGTATATAAGCACTGTCAGATAAGGGCCCCACCATTCTCTTTTGGGTACACTATCAGATGAGGGTCGCCCACAGCTTGTCCTTACCAGTGGTGCTGTATTCACACCCTTCCAATTAGGGTTACAGATTGGACACCAACTCAGCCATAAGGGCATATTAGGGTCATGTCGATTACATAACTACTTCCCACAATTTTATGTTACAAAATCAGGACTGTCTGATATAGTCAATCAGTCTCAGTAATAGAACTCAGATAGTTCTTCAGATTTCAGGATTGTCAGATACAGTCAACTCAGACTGAAGTGGTTTTGAATAATGACATTATTTTATCCTTATTCCTGAGTACATGCTAGTGTTCGTCACACTAATCATCTTCGGGTGCTCTATCCCTACGAGATGCAGGAACCGACCATACTCTTCCTCCTATCGAGTGACTTGGATTTAGGGTTAGCATCAGAGTCAGACTGAAGTGGTGATCTTCCATACTCCAGAAGACTCTATTTCATGCTATGGACTTCTTTATATTGTTTTTGTTTCTTGGACTTTGGTTTTGGCTATGGTCGCGGGAATGTTTCGATCAGATATTTTTTATTTTTGGCTAGAGGCTTTATGTGACTACTATAGGCATATGCGGTGTCGATATTGGTGCTTGCCTTAGTATTATCATTGGCATTAGGATTGGTTTTGACTGGATATTTAGTTATGGCTGTTTGGTCACGGTTATAGACTGTACTTAATGTCCTTACATTATTATTATTTTATCTTATTATATGTTCGGAATTCATCTGATATAGGGTGCAGAGAGATTATGTTTGGGCATTGGGGGTGGTCTCCGGTACCTTTTGCGCTTAAGGTACCCAACACAACTAGGCCCTAGTTTGAGTCATGTCAGATTGGTATCCGAGCTCTAGGTTCATGGTCAATTGGGAGTCCACAAAGACGTGTCTAGTAGAGTTTCTTTTAAAGGTATGTAGCGGGCCACACTCATAAGGGAGAGGCTATAAGACATTTAGGAATGTTTCTCTTTCTTGTGTTTTGTTTTCAAGCTGTAGAGTCTAAGTGCTGAAATCTTCTCTAATTCCCATTTGTTCGCTTTTCAGATCATGCCTCGACGATCTGAAGTTCATGGAAACTCCTCCGTCCTAATTGGGGATAATGTTGATGGTATACACTCTACTCGTGGGATCTATACCCGGTCTCGAGGTCCAGTTCTTGACTGTCCTGGAGTTTCACCAGTTTTCTCTAGTCCTTCTCGAGCTCCTCAGGCTGAAGTGATAAACTCTGAGTTTTTCCAGTCTATTCATATGTTGGCACAGCTGGTAGATACCCAGTCTGAACATGATGTTCCTATTACTCCATCTTCTGAGGCCACAAAGGTTGTCCAGTTCATTAGGTTGAATCCTTTAACCTTTACTGGTGTTAGGGTTGAGGAGAATCCTCAAGGTTTTCCAGATAAGAGGGAAAAGATTTTTTTGTATTATGCATGCTACTAATGTGGAGGGTATGGAGTTTTCCACCTATTAGTTGAAAGATGTGGCGTACCAATGGTACGAGGAATGGGATCAGGAAAGAGGCGACGATGTTGAGTTATCTCTATAAGAGGACTTTTCTAACACTTTTATAGAGCGCTTCTTTTCTCAGAAGTTGAGGGAGGCAAAAGTGGAAGAGTGTCAATCTGAAGCAAGGTAAGATGTCAGTCAAGGAATATGCCTTAAAGTTTCACCATTTATCAAGGTATGCTCTGGAGGTGGTTTCTAGCATGAGGGCTAGAATGAGGAAGTTCACTTTCGGGTTGTCTAGAGACTTGATCTTAGAAAGTAAGGCTGCCTTGTTAAACAAGCACATGGATATCTCCAGGTTGGTAGTATACATGCAACAGTTGAAGAAGAGAAGAAGAAAAAGGTTGAGTTAGGAGAGAGGCATGGCAAGAAGTTTAGATTTTTTGAGCAGGGTGGTGGCCAACAGCAGAGTGGCCAGGATGGTGGAAAATGGCCTAAGAAGAAGTGGGGCAATTCTGGGTGTTACTCGACGACTAGTGCTCCCTACCCAAAGTTGTGGGTGATAGAAGTTTCCATGGCGGCGACAACTTTATGGCATAGGGTTCCCAATCTCAGTATAGTAGGGCTCAGTAAGCTCCATCATATCCCCCCTGTAAATTTTATGGTAGATTGCATCAGGGTTACTGTGAAGAAATGAGGGATAAGTTCTTCAGCTATGGTCAGCCAGGGCACATGATTAAGAATTGTCCAATGGCCAAGGTTCCTTCTGGGGAAAGCAAGGCTCCAGTTGCCTCTTCTTCAGTTCTGGCACTAAAGGGTGCACCATATGGCTCCGACACTGGTCTAAACCATCTCTATGTTCTCACTACTCGTCAGGAGTCCTAAGCATCGCCTGATGTCATGACTGGTATGTTGAAAATCTTTTCTCGTGATGTGTACTATTTAACTTGATTCAGAGTCCACTCTATATTATGTGACCCCATTTGTGGCTGTGCATTTTGATTTTGGTCTCGAGTTTATTTCACTCCCTTTTTCTATTTCTACCCTGGCAAGTGACTCTGTGATTTCTAGGAGAGTCTATAAGAGGTGTGTGGTATCTGTTGGTAGTAAAGAAACTGTGGTGGATCTGTTTGAATTAGATATGGTTGATTTCAATATCATATTGGGTATGGATTGGTTGCACTCGTGTTATGCTTCTCTAGACTGTCGGACCCATAAGGTTGTCTGTAAATTCCCTAATGATCTAGTTATTGAGTGGAAGGGTGGTTCCGTAGCTTCTAGGTGAAGTTCATAAATATCTTAGAGCTCAGAGATTAATCTCCATGGGGTGTCTGCAAGGGGAGTCGTACGGTGGACAGTGTATAGATGGACAACTTTTTATCTGGGTATGACTGGATGGTACCACTCGTAGGATGTGGGTACGAGTATAGGGGTCCAACCATACCCACCTGCGAGAATTTTTACAGTTTAAGTTGGGGTATTCTGGATATTTCCCCTCTTAACTTCTTTTAACCCCATGACTTAAAACACTCTTGGGACTTTATTATCTTACTATTCCCAAAGCAAACACTCTAAAATCTTTCTCAAAACTCTTAGTTTAAGAAAAAGCTAGGGTTTTTTCATGGTGGTCAATTAAGGCTTTCAAGGGTGGTTTCTCTCTATCTTTATTGGTATCTAAGGCACGATACTCCTCCTCATTGTTATTTCAATTAAAAACATGTTTTAATGAATGGTTTTCATGGAATTATTGGGGGTTTGTGTTGGTTTTGAAATATATGTTGGGTGTTTTGGTTACTATTGATTGGATAATGTTTTCCCAAGTTTTATTTATGGTTTTCATGTTATAATTATTATTTGAACATGTGGTTGCATGAGAATGGTCAATTGATACTTGGTTTTTGTTTATGAAACTATATTCCCTCAATATGTTTGTTAAAATGCCAATGAGAATGATTTTATTACATAGTTTGACTATCCTTGAAACCTTTGCGTTACATAATATGGTAATGGAACTTAAATGATTTGGTTTGTTTTAAATGGATTGGAAAGGCCTTGGTGGCCATGGTTTTGGTTTAATTGGAAACTTTGGAGTCAATTTGGTTTAATGGCTTGGGTATGACATAAAATGGATAGACTTGAAAGATCTAATTTTGGTATGACGATACCAACACTTAATGCCTAATAAAAGACTCCTTAGTAAATGGTTGGAATGTGTAAATGGTTTTAATATGGGATTAAAGGGGTGTGTGTAACAAAGCCATGGAAGGTGGAGGTCTCGAGGGGACCGAAACTGGAAACTCATGTTTGCCATTGTGAGGTTAACTCTTGGTGATCGTGTGCATAATGTCACACTTTATATTTTGGGGGATGTACTAGTTATCCCAAGTTATTATCTCTGGTCGTGCAGCTTCACGCACTGGGTCCCTTTCGAAAGGAGGAACTAAACCCGTATAGCCCGTGGGTGGTTTTAGGACGGCAAAGCTACACAACCCAGGTAAAGGTTTTAAATGCATGTTAAACCCGATTCCCTTTCCCAGCATGGTATAGATGTATCTATGTATGTGATTGCATATGGTTATTTACTTTAGTTTTGAATAACAACATTGTTTTATCTTTATTCCTAAGTACATTCTAGCGTTCATCACGCTAATCATCTTCGGGAGCTGTATCCCCATGCAATACAAGAACCAACCATACTACTCGTCCTGCTAAGTGACTTGGATTCGGGGACAACATCAGAGTCACACTAAAGTGGTGAGCTTCTATACTCCGAAAGACTCCATTTCATGCTATGGACTTCTTTACATTGTTTTTGTTTCTTGGACTTTGGTTTTGGATATTTTCGGGGGCATGTCTTGACCAAATGTTCTTTGTTTTTGGCTAGAGTCTTTGTGTGACTACTATGGGCATCAACGGTGTCAGTATTGGTGCTTGCCTTAGTATTGGCATTGGCATTGTGATCGGTTTTGATTGGACTTTTGGTTGTGGCTGTTTGGTCACGGTTATAGACTGTACTTAATGTCCTTATATTATTATTTTTATATTTTGTTATATATTCATATTCATTCGATATAGGTTGCAGGGCAGTTATGGTTGGGCATTGGGGGTGGTCTCCGATCTCGGTTGGTCTTAAGGCACCCGACACGACTAGGCCTTGGTTTGGGTCATGTCATTACTTATCTGTATGTCATTAATCATCTGTTGGGGTTCATGTTATAGTATTATACAATCACTATTAATTTTATTATTATTTCATTGTTAACTTTTTGTAACAAATGTCTTTATTTAGGTACCACTAATGGAGGGATCAATAACAATAGGGGTGGATTGTCACGGTGAATGGATCGAGAAGAGCAATCGATATGTTTGGCACTAGAAGGAGGGTGAAATTCTAGGGATGATAGCTATGACATTCCAAATTGCTGTTTCGTATGATGATTTTTTGAACTTAATCATTAGTTACTGTGGACTCAGTTGTCAACCGAAAGAACTCATCATCATCTCTATGTACAACTCCTTTGAAAATTAGAGGGTACTACCTTTCAAGATAATCAATCAGGTTTGGTTGCATGCTTATCTGAATAATTTAGCTAGGCCGGGGTTAAGGGTGTACGTGGTTGAAAAACTGAGAGAGAATGAGAACTAGAATGTAGAAGAAGAACAACAAGACATGTTTGATTATAAATTGGATTATCTGGACATGAATATTCTAGATGATGATAAAACACCCACGCCTGTTGTTGCGAGCAATATGGTGGACAATTCTTCTCAATCACCATAGTCGGGTAATCGTCAAGATGACGAGACTAGTTCTTACAAGGGAATGTCATTCAAGGATAACATAGAACTATCTACTTCTTTGTTTATTTCTTGCTTGAAAAAATATTTCAGACTAAAGAAGGTGATTAATTCGAGCAAAGTCTTTTATTTTAGATGTGCTAATCTGGACTGTAAGTGGTGGTTGAGGGCAGTGAAATACTTAAGTTCTGACAGATTCATCATTAATTTTTATCAAAAGTATCACACATGTGGTTTGAAGCATATTATGAGCCAAAATACTCATGCCATGGTAAAGTTCCTCGGTAGTTATATATAAAATAGATCCCCAATGGAAAAGACCCTTCTATAGCTGATATGGCCAATCAACTCCATACAAAATTAGGTGTTACGTTCAGTTATTGGAAAATTTATATGGCTATGGGGAATGAAAAAGACTTGTTTAGGGGGGGGGGACATGAGCACGGGTATGTAAAGGAATGTGATGCCTCGTATGCATATTTTTTTGAATAATTGCAAAGTTGTGTTGACGATACCGAAGAGTTGTGTATAATTTCGGATAGGCATCCAAGTATCCGAAAGATGGGTTCAACTTTCTTCACTTCAACCCACTTTGGTTGTTGCGTGAGGCATCTTGGAGAAAATATTCAAAACAACTTTCACAACGAAAGGGTCATGACTCTTTCTTATAGAGCAGCTAAAGCATATAATAGAGCTGAGTTTTTTTATCATTTCAATCAATTAAGAGATACGCATCCCTAGGCATCACAACATCTCAAATGTGTCGGTTTTGAGAGATGGATCCAGACATTTTGTCCAGCAAATAGACACAGTCTTATGAATTTTATGTCTTGTCTAAGTTACAACTTTGTAATGCTTATTGTATGATGTCGTACTAAGTGATTATTTTATGTAGGTATAATATTATGATGTCAAACAAAGCTGAATCATTGAATTCAATGTTTGGCATTGAAAGAGAATTTCCCATTGTGGTGATGTTTAGGAAATAAACAAGAGGTATGCCATATTATTTCACGAAAGGCGAATGCAGTATGAGGACACAAGAAGAGGTTTTTTCTAGAAGTAGAAAAACAAATATCAACGAACATCAATTTGGGGAATAGGTTATTTGCTCATCAAATAGCAGATTACAAGTTCAGTATCGATGGTTATGGTGATGTTGCCACGATCGATCTTCAAACAAGTTCTTATAGATGTAGAGTTTTTGAATTGGACAAAATACCTTGTCCACATTCTATGATAGCGCTTCGAGCCCAATAAAGTGCACAATATGGAACTCAAACTTATGAGTACTCTTCTCCATATTATTCGGTGGAAAGATATATAATGGCATATAGTGAGAATATTAATCTGGTGCCTCCTGAAGAATCTTGGTTTGTTCCTGTAGAGATTTTAGAGAGATTAATACCTCCCCATATATTGACCCAAGCACTATTAAATCAGGATGAAAGCGATATAAGAGGAGACATGGAGCTGGAGAATTATTTTTATCAAGAAAAAATAAGTGCTCTGTATGTAAGAACACTGGCCACAAAAGAACTATATGCCCAGATCGTAATATACCATGATAGTTGTAATAGTAAAACTTGTGTTGTTGTTTGTTATGAGCTTTGATGTTTTTTAACTCACTGTTGTGAATGTAAATGCTATTATTTATTATATGAAATATCTTATTATTAACTTGTGCATCAATAAAAAGAGGTAAAACATGAACTAGACATTTGCTGGAAGAACATAATACACTTCACCAAATTGGAATGTGTTCCTCTAACAGATGACCAATCTATTGCAACAGATAGGTAATCTATTGGAACAACACAATACAGTTCTGGCCCCTGGTTTGTGTATGTCCAACAGATGACCAATATGTTTCAACAGATGGTCCATCTGTTGAAAGAACTCAAAACTCTTGTTGTTGCTACTGGATTCAAAATTATGCCAAATGATCAATCCTTTTCTCCAACCATCGACATGTTGAGAAGAAGAAATAGACAGAATAAAAATTAAATAAGAATTCAAAAGTCAAAGTCTATCAAACGTAAATTTTTTATTAAAAAAAATACATTAGGTAGGTAGATCAAAATAAATAACAAAAATATGTATGCTAAAAGAAAAGACATAAACTAATTATTATTATTGTCAGTCGGCCAATCGTCAACCGACAACAGTAGGGCCCTCCTCATCCTGCGAATCTCTTGGAGCATCCTTGCTCTCAGGCGCAAAACTCCCACTGCAGGTCATTAACCTGCCTCTGAAGTTTCCTCACAGTTTCACGCAGAATAGCAATGTTCCAAACAGGATCACCATATCTAGAACATGCATGAATTGACAAAAAATGTAAACACAAAAGTAAAGAAAAGAATCCGAATGTAATACAACGTATACAAACAACTGGTAGATTTACATAAGAAAACTTACCTCAACGAAAAAAGAATTTGATCTTTGAAGAGAAGAGGTTGAAGATGTAATATGAAAGACAAGATGGAAGAAATAAATAAAGTGGAGTAGAATGAATGAGTAAGGAGGGACCTATTTATAGATGATTGAATTTGAATGTGTTAGGAAAAAATGCATAACTGTTCACCACCATTTTATTAATTACATTCAAACTAGTCAGTTTTTGATTACTGTGAAAAGTCATGACTTAATTAAATCAAGCTGGTGACTTTTTTATTATTGTGACAATTCATAATTTTTTAGCTTCTTAATATTAATTAGTTCTTGAAATTAAATAATCAATTAAATAATCAAAGACTTATCACCTTTTCAATAACCGTTTCTTTTAATAATAACCATTTTTATTGAGTTGTTGCAATAGATGGATCATTTGTTGGAGGAGCTATTTTGATTTCTTCTAATAGTTGATTCATCAGTTGCAACAAATGTGGAATTTGAGTCATTAACTGTTTTGAATGTATTAGACAAAAAGTCACGACTATTCACCTCTTTTTTAATAATCATATACCTTAATTAATCTAAACTGGTGACTTTTTGATTATTTAAATTAAAAAATAGATTTAAAAATAAAAAAGATGGAAAGTCACAACTTTTTGCCTATTTAATATTAACATCAGTTAATAAAAATAAATAACCATTTTTATGATTTTAAATTGTGTTTATCATTTATTTTCTTATTATTTATTTATGAACCATTTTTCATTATTAAATAATTAAAAAGTCATGACTTTTCACCCTTTCAATAACTCTTTTATTTATTAATAATCATTTTGGTCAGTTTTTCCAAAAGATGGACCATCTGTTGAAGCAGATTTGTTATCTGTTTGAAGAACACAAACTAATGGCAAGAATTGTATTGTGTTTTTCCAGCAGATCTATTGCAACAGATATGCCATCTATTGCAGGAAGAGGGTTATGAGTTCTTCCAACAGATGACCCATCTATTGCAACATATTGGACATCTGTTGGTTGAACACAATCCAGAAGGATGAACTGTATTGTGTTCTTCCAGCCAATGTCCATCTGTTGCAATACATGGGTAATCAGCTAAAAATATTTTTGTAGTCTGTCGTATTTAGTTCCCGTTTTACCTCTTTTTATTGAAGCACAAGTTAATAAAAATATATTTTATATAATAAATAATAACCTTTACATCCCCAACAATGAGTTAAGATTATCAAAGTCCATATCAAACAACAATATAAGTTTACTATTACAATGATCATGATGCATTATATACGTAGAACTTATTTTTTCTTGATGGGCATGTAGTCCTTTGACATTGAAGATAATTATCCTTTGTGCCTCCGTAGTTTTGTACACTACTTCACGATGGGAACTAAAGATTAAACACTGTTTGACATTGATAGGGTAGAAAGAATAAGGTGTGTGTAGATGGATGGGTTCACTTTTATGCATGGGAGTTATGTATTACTGATCGGGTTATCGTGACAACACACATAAAGTAGAGTGATTTTGTGAATGGAATTTTTTACCAATTAGGCATTGATCTTTCAAACAAGATCCTGCATTTTATAGTTAAGTTTGATAGGTGAAAACTGATAAGGCCGAAGGTTCCAAGAAGGTGGTACCGATATCCTATTACAATTTAATGATAGTTTTGCTCATGTTTATGCGTCAAGTTTTGAGAAGGGATCAATATTTGATGGCACTGTAGAGATTTAATAGTTATTGTACTAATTTTAATGGTGCAATGGACTTTTAGAAGGCCTTCGAAGCCTCCCAGTGCAACAAATTCGAATGGAAAACCAATAGAAATTCCCCTGGTCTAAATTTATATGGATGGGTTGCTCGGGGAGACTATTATACAATAGAGGGTGCTTGGGAGAATACTTGCACAATAAAGAAAAGGTGGAGAAGACCATATGTCAACTCAGACCTTGTTAAAGAGGGAACACAGGGGAGCAAGCAAGGAACTTCTAGCCAATCTGGCCAATGAAATTGACTTGAAAGATGAAAAATCTTAATAAGCTGCAAATGTGAAAGTGTATCCAAAAATTAAAATCCGCCAGTCATTATTGAAAAGAAAAATGGTAAAGTGGACTGGATATGGATAATTTTCTAGGTGACTGCGATTAGTTAGTGTGACCTGAATGTTGACCCAAAAAGCGAAGGATCAGAACTCTAAGGAAGCATCTTGGCGAGCACCGAGGATTGGTAAGATGGTCAATCAGGAATGAAACTTAAACCAAGAACCTCTGAAGTAAAAATAAAGGAAGCCAAAACGTTAATTTCTAAAGTCTAACTTGCATCCCATGCCTTTTGTTTGTGTTTCTGATCAGTTCAATGGTAGTAAAAACAAAAAGGTCTGAACTTTGGCAGAAATCTCATGCCTTTTTGTTTCCACTGCCTTTGACCTGACCAAAAACCACAAGTAGAAAGCCTAGGATGCAAGTTTAACTTTAGAAATTTTTACCTTGGCTTAATCCGTTATTTTTACTTCTGGAGTTGTTGCTTTAAGTTACGTTCTTGATTGACCATATTATCACTCCTCAGTGCTCTCTAAGCTGCTTTTTTTGAGTTCTGATTGTGCGCTTTATGGGTCATCATTCATGCCACACTAACTAGTCATAGTTACCTAGCAAAGTGTCCAGCTCCAGTCCACTTCACCATTTTTCTTTTCAACAACGAGTGATGTATTTTCATTTTTGGATACACTTTTATTTTTTCAGCTCATTCGATTTTTTCATTTTTTATGTCAATTTCATTGGCCTGATTCGCTACACGTTCCTTGTTACCTTGTTCTTCTTCTTTAAAAAGGTCTAAGTTGATATATAGTCTTCAACACCTCCCCTTTTCCTAGAAGATATTCTCCCAAGCACCTTATGCTGTATAATCGTCACCCCAAGCAACCCAGCCATACAAATTTGGACCAGGGAAATAACTATATTGATTCCGTTCTTGTTTGCAGCAATGTGAGGCTTTGGAGGCCTTTCAACAGTCCATTGAACCCTTAAAATCAGTCCAATCACTATTGAATCTTTACACTGCCACCCAAAACCTGATCCGTTCTCCAAACTTGACGCATAAACATTAGCATAACCATCACTAAACCATAACAGGGTATCTACACCACCCACTTGGACCCTCAGCCTTATCAGTTTGAATCTATCAATATTAACAGTAAAATGTAATATCTTGTTTGAATGATTAATTCATAATTGGTAAAAAACTTCATTCACAAAATCAGTATACTCTATATGTGTTTTCAAGATAACATGATCATTAATACATACCTTCCACATATGAAGTGGTTCTATTTGCAAACAGCTTATTCCTCCAAACCCATCTTAACTCTAGCCTTTTATGTTGGTCGAGCAAAAGTTGATCCACTTTCACTTTTTTTTCTTTTGGGAGACATCTTTTATCTACAAACAAGAGAAAAACAAAAATAATATTACAATTGATGCCTGCTTAATTTAAAAAAAAAAGGTAACACAAAAGTTAACACATACAATAGATGACCCATCTGTTGCAATAGATTCCCCATCTGTTCAACAGATGACCCATCTGTTGCAATAGGTGACCCATCTGTTACGACAGGTGACCTATTTGTTGAAACAAGTGATTGATATGTTGCAACAGATGACCCATCTATTGTAAGAAATCAAACCAACCTTGCTACTATTTTGATTTTTTCTAATAGGTGCTCCGTCTATTGCAACAGATGGGTCATCTATTGGAATAACTGTTTGGATTTATTCTAATAGCTGATTCATCAGTTGCAACAGATAGGAAATCTTCTGGAGGACCTATTTTAATATCATCCACCATATGTTCCACCTGTTACAACACCAACACCACCAATAAAATAAACAACAAAGAAAATAAATAAAAAAAATAAGAAAAACCGATACTCCTAACAAGGCTTTATAAGTTCTCCTAACAAATGCCTTTTTCACATATTTTAATAAAAATGGTTCGTGCATTCAAGACTTAAAAGACACCCTTCCTTCAATTTTCTCAATAAATAGGATATGAGTAATGGGTAAATAAATAAAAACAACAGATGTAAATAACTAATTTAAATAACCAATGTATGAATTTGACATTCACAGTTTTAATTTTCATCATAGAAAACATGATAAATTTAATGAAATAGACAAAGAAGAAGACGAGAAGGCAAGAATAATAGCAGATAGCACAGATCTAATAGTGAACCATACCTTCATGTCAAAACTAAAGGGATCAAAACAACAATTTTAGTTGAGAAAAGATATAGATTGATTGAGATTTAAAAGGATCCTCAGGCGAAAGATGAGAGAAAAGAGAAAAAAAGGAGACGGTTGACATTACCCTAAAAAGAAGAGAAAGAGAAAGAAGAGAGACATTATTTTATGGTTGTAGGAGATTAGATTTCTAGAGATGGGTTTAAATATTTATTAATAATTTATCGTGGTGGAACACTTTAAGGAGAATGAGGATACGGTGACAGTGATATTGAAAAGAAAAGATATGACAACTCGAGGAGGTGATTTTTGAGTTATCCAACAAAATATTTTACTGCCTTAGGATTTTGACAAGACCCGCACTGAAGCCATGTCGTAATGGGTGTCCCAAGTCTGACTAGGACCGAAAACAACTCTGTTACCCAACCCAACCTCCAGCCACCTACCCTGAGTTGGCTGAATTCCGAGCATGATATAACCAAAACTAATTCCAATTACCAATAAACCATTCCCATTCAATCCAATTATCCAAAACCACCATTAATGCATATAAAAGCGTAATTAAAGCCATGGGAAACCATAACCAAGCAATTAACATCAAAACCCCCAAATCATATTTGAAAGCTAAAATCATGCAATAGTAAAACCATGAAATCATTCATATAAACCATGCCTTTGATTAAATTAACAATGAGGGAAAAGAAATATGCCTTAAACCAAGATGATGACAGAAAGAAATCACCAAGACAAGCCCCGAATTGATCCCTTAGTTGAAACCCTAGCTCTCTTGCCCAATAGCTCTTAAAAGGATTATAAAGTGTTTAGAAAGAGTTTCTAAGTATTAATGAATAAAATATTAGGGTAAATATCCTCCCAAGTAGGTTAGAAGTTGTGGGGCCTTATTAGGATAAGTAGGGAAAAGTCCAGAATATCCCCACTTAAGTTGTACAAAAATCTCATCACAGGGATACGACTGTCCCTCATGAGTCGCACCGTTCTAATATGATTGGTATCCACCACTCGTATCCAAGCCTCAACCTTTGGATCAAAAACTGTCCAGTATATGACTCATCCAACTAAGTTCTAACCACAACATACGATCCGTATACCTGGCAGAATAAAATACCTGGGGAATTGAACACTGTTTACTATATGAGTCCCTGGTACGATTTGTACCCTGGCTTACGACTCATGGTGAGCCACTCGTACTCAGATCCAACCTAAGTAACCAAGTCTAAGATTAAGTTACGGAACCAAATAACCTGTACCACCAGTACGACTCGCACCCCTAAGTCGTATCCATTCTAGTAACCAAAATCCATCCCACCAACCAACATTAGTCAGTATATGACCTGACCATACCATTTGTACCCCATCATATGACTCATACCATGAGTTGTATTGGGTCCAGAGATCAAAATTCCAGGAAATTCTCTAAGGTCCAGAAACTAGGGTGTTTTAGTCTCCCCCACTAGGAACATTCATCCCCGAATAACGGACAAGGTAGGGGTAACCACACACTAGAGTCATTTGCATTATCAAAGATATTCCCAATATTTAACAAAGTTAAAAAATGATGAGGAAAAGATATAGATCTTTCCTTTAACAAACTCTAAAAACAAAGATATGTTGAAGACACATACCTTCCACACGAATCCCAAGAGCAGAAAAAAAATAGGAATACTTGGACTTCATGTCCTCTTTCGATTCCCAAGTAGCTTCTTCCACCTTATGGTTCCGCCAAAGAACCTTAAGCGAAGCCATATCCTTGGTCCATAAATGGCAAACCTACCTATCCAAGATCTCAACCGGGACTTCTTCATAAGACAAAGAATCCATGAGATCCAATCCTTCCAAAGAAACAACCAAAGAAGGATCACCAAGACACTTTCTCAACATGGAAACATGAAAGACCGGATGAAGCAAGCTCAAACCAACCAATAAGAGATCTATACCTCCTACCATATAATGCCTCAAAAGGGGCCATACCAATTAGGGCTGCATATCGGTCGGTTCGGTTTTGAAAATTATCAGTTTTACTTATTCATTATCGGTTTGTATATATGCCAAATTATTAAAGAACCATTAAGATATCGGTTTATCGGTTATTGGTTTAACGATTTTTCATTGTTATTGGTTCGATTATCGGGTGAACCATTAATACTAACCATTAATACTTGTTGTTATTGGAAATATCATAAAATCAGAAATGGTTATTAGTCATGTTATTTCTCCATTGAGTGGAATTTGAAACAGACTCCTAACAACCAGGAAGGAAACTAGAAATGGAACATCAATATTGACTATATTTAATTAGTAACAATGAATAAACAACAAGAACAAAACATAAATATATAGCAGTAACGTAAAGACTCTAACTCTATTAGCTAACTCTAGCTAAACACCATAGCTCAACATAAAATAAAGAGAAAATATCCACGAGAATCTCTAATCGAGATGTGAATTTACAATTGTAAGAGCTAAAACAAAGACTTGTTCAACCTAGTAACAAAGACAATTTCTTATTTGTAGGTCATAAATTAAGATGTTATTAATAAGCATTATATAATGTGAATCCTAATCAAATCTTCAAAGTGCGATACTAGACATTGTCTGCGTTGAAGTAGAATACTATCAACAACAATAGGAATTGAACATGCAAATGAGATAGACAAAAAGGGTCACGTGAAATTTTTGACCTTCAATTTTCTATCGGAGATGTGAGTAGAGAATAGACTCTTAAGTCAAATTTTTAGCTCAATTCGAAGTTCGATCTTTGGCACAAGTTCGATCTTGTCAGCAATAGCAATTTTCCATGACTAAGAGACTGAGAGATAGTGAGATCAGAGATGTGAGATTGTGAGTAACGAGTAGTGTCTGAGAGAGAGTGAGAGACTGAGGAGTGAGAGGCGTGAATTTGTGATTGTGAAAGAGGAGTAGAGGACCTAACCTAATATAATAATACCCTAACCTATTGTGAACTAAATTGTGAAATCAGGAATATGAATAAATGGACTTAAGCCAGTAGCAACCCACTCTATGTCTGTGCTTATTGGGTTATCGAGCCACTCGATAAAAAACAAATAAATCATGGCCCGAACCGATAAACCAATAGCAGAAATTCTCACCCCAATAACCGACCCGATATACAAAATAACCAACCCGTTAACCCAATAAGCAAATTAATGGTTTGGGTTAATGGTTTGTACCAAAATATGCACAGGCCTTATACCAATACTAGAATGATAGCTATTATTGTAAGCAAACTCCACCAAAGGGAGATACTCAACCTAATTTCCACCATAATCAATCACACTGGCTCGAAGCATATCCTCGAATATTTCAATAGTTCTCTCCGCTTGCCCATCCATCTGCAGGTGAAAAGAAGTACTCAGACTCACCTTAGTCCCCAACCTTTTCTAAAAAGATCACCAGAAATGATATGTAAACTGTGTCTCATGATAAAAAATAATCAAAATAGGCTCCCCATGTAGCTTCAGAAAATCCTGAAGATATAGCTTCACATAATCCTCCGCCAAAAAGGTAGTCCACACTAGCAAAAAGTGTACAGACTTAGTCATCCTATACACGATGACCCAAATCAAATCATATTGACTCCGAGATCGAAAACCAAAAATGAAGTCCATATTAATCATTTTCCACTTTCATTCAGGCAAATCAATTTCTTGATACAACCCTCCTGGCCTCATGTGCTCAACCTTAACCTATTGATACACCATACACTTGGCCATAAAATCAGCCACATCTCTTTTTATGCTATTCCACCAATAGATCTCCGTGAGATCATGATATATCTTAGTTGAGCAGAGATGAACAACATAGCGTGACTCATGCGACTCAACCAAAACTCTTTGCAGCAACTCATCGACATCAGGAACACACAACCTCCCTAGTACCGTAAAGTATCATCATCACTGATCTTAAACACCATTACCTTTTTCCCACCAACATCACTTTTGATCTTCATCAAGACAAGATCCAACACTTGTTTCTCCTTAATCTTCACACCAAGAGATGATCGAACTACTTCTTGTACCACTACACCACCATCCTTGGAGTCCAAGAGACGAACTCTAAGATTAGCCAAGGGGTGAATATCCTTTACCAATTCTCACTTTCCTTCCTCCGCATGAGCCAAACTCTTCCTGGATAATCTGCTAAGAGCATCAGCAACCACATTAGCCTTATTGGGGTGGTAGTACAGACTCAAATCATAATACTTGAGAAGCTCAGGACATCTCCTCTGCCTGAGATTAAGCTCTTTCTGGTTAAACACATACTGTAGACTCTTATGATTAGAAATGATATCCACGTGGACACCTTACAAATAATGTTGGCATCTTTTCAAAGAAAACACAACCGCCAACAACTCCAAATCATGAGTAGGATAATTCCTCTCATGTACCTTCAACTACCCGAAAGCATAGGCAATCACCTTTCCATACTATATCAACACACAACCAAGACCTACCCGAGATGCATCACAATAAACCACGAACCCATCATTACCTTCTGGAAAAGTTAGAATTAGAGCTAAAGTTAACTTATCCTTCAACTTCTTTAAACTCTTTTCACAAGAATATGACTAAGAAAACTTGGCCTTCTTCTGAGTTAACTTAGTCAAAGGAGCAGCTATTGATGAAAAGCCTTCCACAAACCGCCTATAATACCCACCTAAACCTATGAATCTCTGAAGATTAGATGGAGTCGTAGGTCTAGGCCACCTCTTCACCATAACAACCTTCTACGAATCCATCATGATCCCTTCACTAGAAATAACATAACCCAAAAAAGTCACAACGTTAAACTAAAACTCACATTTAGAGAACTTGGCATACAACTGTTATTCCTTTAAGGTCTGCAACACCACATGGAGTTGATTAGCATGATCCACCTCACTTTTCAAATAAACCAAAATGTCTTCAATAAACACAATGATGAAGATATCCAAATACTACTAAAAAAACCCTATTCATCAGATCCATAAATGCTCCCGGAGCATTAGTCAACCCAAATGACATCACTACAAACTCAAAGCACCCATATTGAGTACGAAAAGCTGTCTTAGGGATATCCACCTCCCTAATATTTAGCTGATGGTACCCAGACCAAAGATCTATCTTAGAAAAGAACTTGGCACCTTGCAATTGGTCAAACAAATTATCTATCCTTGGAAGAGGATACTTGTTCTTGTTTGTCACCTTGTTCAGCTGCCTATAGTCATGCTCATCCGAAGAAATCCATCCTTCTTGCGCACAAACAACACCGGTGCACCCTAAGAAGATACACTAGGACGGATAAACCCTTTATTCAGAAGATCCTTAAATTTCTCCTTGAGTTCTCTTAACTCAACCTGAGCCATTCTATATGGAGGAATAAAAAATTAGATGAGTATCTAAAACTAGATCAATACCAAACTCCATTTCCCTATCTAGAGGAACACCAAGAAGATCATTCGGAAAGACCTCTGGAAACTCATTAACCACATGAACTGACTGACAAAAAGGACCTTTCGAGTTAAAATCTTTAACTCGGAAAAGTGATAAAGACAACCTTTAGAGATTAACATTCGATCTCTAACATAAGAAATAAACCTCCCCCTAGGAGATAAGGAAACACCCTCCCATTCTATAACTGGCTTATCGAGGAACCTAAAGGTAACCCTACAGGTCCAATAATCCAAAGAAATGTAACAAGAGTGTAACCATTTCATATCTAGAATAACATCAAAATCCACCATATCCAACTCAGATAGATCCACCAAGGTCTGCTTGCCACCAAAAGATACCACATACCCCCTATAGACTCTCTTAGCAATAATCGAGTCACCTACCAGGGTGGAAATTAAAAAAGGAACCAAATAACTTTTGGATAAAAACCAAAAGATACAGCCACATACATAGTCACATAGGAGATACTAGACCCTGGATCAAACAAACAATATATGTCATGAGAGAAAAGTTATAACGTACCAGTAACGACATTAAGTAATGCCTCGGATTCCTGTCGGGATGCTAAATCATACAACCTATTCCAACCAACACTAGGACCAGGAGAAATAACAGAAGTAGATGCCATACCACCAGGTGCAGGAGCAGAAGACGAAGCCACATGAATCTTATTCACCCCTGTAGCAACCTTATTAATAGGACAATCCCTAAGCTGATGGCCTAATTGGCCACACTTGAAGCACTTGTCCTTTCTTTCATAGTAATAACCCCAAAGAGGATGACCACAAAACCAACAAGGAGGACATAAGAAAATTGACTGACCTTCGCTAGCCTGAGATTGGGAACCCTACACCCGAGAATTGTCACCACTATGATGACGCCTGTTGCCCGACTGGTAAGGAGCACTAGCAGAAGAGTATGAACTAGAACTCCCTCACTTATTCTTATGCTATTTGCCACCATCTCTACCATCCTGAGACTGAGCACCTCCCTGATTGAAAAACTTTCTTGTCTTACCCTACCTCTTTTTGAACTCTGCCTTCCTCCTCTTTTTATCCTCCACTTTCTACATATGAATAGTCAGCCTCGAGATGTCCATATCTTAATTCAGCAAGGCAGTCTTGCTCTCCAAAATTAGATCTCTATTCAACCCAGAAGTGAACTTTCTCATTCTTGCCTGCATGCCAGCCACTAAATAAGGAGCATACCTTGAAAATTGGTGAAACTTCAAGGAATATTCCTTGACAGATATCTTCCCTTGTCTGAGGTTCACAAAATCCTCCATCTTTGCTTCCCTCAACTCTTAGGGAAAGAACCGATCCAAAAAAGAATTAGAAAAGGCCTCATATAACCCTTCCTCTTCCACATCACCTCTATTCCTGTCCTACACTTCATACCAATGATATGCAATATCTTTAAGATGATAAGCTGCAAAGTTTAACCCTCCACATTAGTAGCCTGTATCACCCAAAATATCTGTTCTATCTCATCTAAGAGGCCTTATAGATCCTCTTCTACCTTCACTCCAGAAAAAATAAGAGGACCCATCTTCATAAATTGGCCAACCCTTGTGGCCTTAGTAGATAAAGCACTAGACCCATCCCGCTCAGCCTGAGCAACAACTAATTTAGCAATAACACGAATAGACAGACGAAATTTTGCATTAATTATCTCACCTTGAGGAGGACTAGTAGCAATCGGTGGAACTCCAGAATAATCAAGGATAGGACGGTGAGATCGAAGGTATACCCCTGAAGTAGGATACACCCCTTCAGTATTACCCCCCAGCTAGGACAGAAGAATTTTCTTGTGTTCTAGATCTACAAGGCATGATCTGAAAGACAAACAAACAACGATTAAAGAAGATTCCAGAACTGATAATTCAAGCCTAAAGATGGAATACCAAGAAAGTAAAACATTCCTAAATTCCTTGTAGCCTCTGCCTTATGAGTATGGCCCGCTACACACCCCTAAAAGAGACTCTACTTAACACGACTTTGTGGAATCCTAATTGACCATGAACCTAGGCTCTGATACCAACTTGACATGACCTACCCTGGGGCCGTGTCGTAATGGGCATCCCAAGTCTGACAAGGACTAGAATCACCCTCATTACCCAACCCAACCTCCATCCGCCTGCCTTAAGTTGGCTGAATTCCGAACATGAAGCATAATAGTGTAACTACTCACACAAAGACCCTGGGAATAGATCACAATCGTGACCAACCCAACCGAGTCCAACCATCCCATAATAATAATCCAACCATACCAAACCACACCAAATAAGGCCATAAACTAATCCATAACCAAAGATATTTCAAAACATAACATAATTAATCCCAAAACATAATAGGATAGAGCAACCAACAATATCATCTAATGATGTCAGCCCACTGACTTATTCCAATGACAAGTCCAACACCAATACCAATCACTCACATTCCAATATATTAAAGTATCACAAATCCTCTATCCGAGAGTAATGAAATCTGATTGGGACATGCCCCCAACTGTAGCAAAAACCAATATCCAAAATAAATTCCAAATGCCTAAAAGTATCCATAACATGAAATAAGCCTTCCAAGAGGATGGAAGCTCATCGCTTCAGTTTAAATACTATCCCAGAATCCATCACAATATAGGAGGAGTAGAACAGTCGGTTCCTATATGGCGTGAGTAAACAACCTACAGTAGACGGGGTTAGCGAGTGACCGCTAGCATGATCTCAGGATAAGGATAAAATAATGCCATTTATAAAACCAATTAAAACCATCCATAATGCATACAACTATATATATATATAACTATGCCGGGAAAGGGACCGGGTTTAGCATGCCTTTAAAACCTTTACTTGGGTTGTGTAGCTTTGCCGTTCTAAACCTCCCATGAGTTTATTGGGTTCAGCTCCCCCTGCTTAAAGGGACCCAATGCGTACGACCAGGAAATTATCCCATGGGATGACTAGTATATCCCTAAAATAAACTGTGACATCATGCACACGGTCACCAAGGCCAACCTCATATTGACAAATATGAGTTTTAAGTTTTGGTCCCCCTGGTACCTCTACCTTCCACGAATTTGCTACACATCCCGCCATTATTGCCCAATTAAAACCTGTTCCAAATAACCATCCATTATCCATTTATTAACCAAGGCCATTGATATTGGTATCGTTATACCAACCTTACGTACAAGTATCATCCATAGACAACCATTTATACATTTAAGGGACTTTCAAGTGCCCTTCTATTTACCATATTAAACCACTTGGGAGACTTACATGTTCCACACAAGAATAACCAATTAGAATTTAGCCTTTTCAAACCATCTAAACCATGAATAATTCCTTTACCAAGTTTAAAACATGCAAGAGTTCTATTAAAAGAAGTCAATGGAATAAACATATCTTATAAGTATTTTATCAAACATCTTGGGGGCATAATATAATCAAAACCAATTCCAATTACCAATAAACCATTACCATTCAATCCAATTATCCAAAACCACCATTAATGGGTATAAAAGCATAATTAAAGCCATGGGAAACTATAACCAAGCAATTAACATCAAAACCCCCAAATCATATTAGAAAGCCAAAGTCATGCAATAGTAAAACCATGAAATCATTCATATAAACCAAGCCTTTTATTAAATTAACAATGAGGGAAAAGAAACATGCCTTAAACCAAGATGATGATGGAAAGAAATTACCAAGACAAGCCCTAAATTGATCCCTTAGTTGAAACCCTAGCTCTCTTTTCTAATAGCTCTTAAGAGGATTATGAAGTACTTAGGAAGAGTTTTTAAGTATTAATGAATAGAATATTAGGGTAAATATCCTCCCAAGTAGGTTAGAAGTCATGGGGACTTATTAGGATAAGTAGAGAAATCTCCAGAATACCCCCACTTAAGTTTCACAAAAATTCCATCACAGGGATACGACTAGCCCTCATGAGTCGTACCCTACCAATACGATTGGTATCCACCACTCGTATCTAAGACTCAACCCTTGGATCAAAAACTATCCAATTTATGACTCATCCAACCAAGTCATAACCACAACATAGATTCGTATCTATGACCCGTATCCCTGGCAGAATAAAATACCTAGGGAATTGAATACTGTTTACCATACGAGTTCCTATTACAATTTGTACCTTGGATTACGGCTCATGGTGAGCCACTCATACTTAGATACAACCTAAGTAACCAAGTCTAAGATTAAGTTAAGTAACCAAATGACCCGTAACCACTAGTACGACTTGTACCTCTAAGTTGTATCTATTCCAGTAACCAAAATCCAACCCACCAACCAACATTGGTCAGTATACGACTGGACCATACCATACATACCCCATCATATGGCTCGTACCCATGAGCCATATTGGGTATAGAGATTAGAATTCCATAAAATTTTCTAAGGTCCAGAAACCAGGGTGTTTCATATTTTTTTTATTTCAGATAAAAAATTTCTTTAAAATTAAAATAATCTTAAAATAGATAATTCATATGTTGCAACAGATGTCTACATCTGTTTAAAAATTTCCAGCAGATTAGTCATTTATTGCAACAAATGGCAACATCTATTTGTTAATTTCCAACAGTTAAGCCATCTCTTGCAACAAATGTCATTATCTTTTTTATAATTTCCAGAAGATAAGTCATCTATTGTAGCATATGGAATTATCTATTTGATAATGACCAATAAATTAGTTATCTATTACAACAGATTGAACATGATGTCTATGATTATTTGATAATTTTCAACAGATGTATCATCTGTTGCAACAGGTTATTTCTCTATTTATTCATATCAAGCCATTATTTGAAATACCTAAATTTATATAGCTAGAATTAGGGATGATTTTATAGGTTCAGCTATAATTTCAATTGAGTCATTGCAATTGCATGATTTCTAGAGTCATCAATTGATCAATTTGAGTTGAAACAATTCAAATCAAATCCATTATTTGAAATATCTAAATTTATTTAGCTATAATTAGGGATGAGTTTATAGGTTCAACTACAATTTTAATTGAGTCATTGGAATTGCATGATATTGGTATTGCCTTCGTCCTGACCTGAGTCATTAATTAATTAATTTGAGTTGAAACAATTCAAATCAAGCCGTTATTGTAAATACCTAAATAGATTTTTCTAGAATTAGGTATGAATTCATAGGTTCAACTGTAATTTCAATTATGTCATTGCAATTATATGATGTTGGTATTGCATTTGTCCTAACCAGAGTAATCAATTGATCAATTTGAGTTGAAATAATTCAAATCAAGCCATTATTTGAAATACCTAAATTAATTTAGGTAGAATTAGGGAGGAGTAAATAGGTTCAACTATAATTTCAGTTGAGTCATTGCAATTGCATAATGTTGGTATTGCGTTCGTCCAGACCTGATTCATAAATTGGTCAATTTAAGTTAAAATGATTCAAATCAAGCCATTGTTAGAAATATCTAAATTGGTTTATCTAGAATTAAGGATGAGTTCATAAGTTTAGCTATAATTTATATTGAGTCATTGCAATTGCATGATGTTGGTATTACGTTCGTTCGGACCTGAGTCATCAATTGATCAATTTGAGTTGAAACAATTCAAATCAAGCCATTGTTTGAAATACCTAAATTTATTTATCTAGAATTAGGTATGAGTTCATAGGTTCAAATATAATTTTAATTGAGTCATTGCAATTGCATGATATTGGTATTGCATTTGTCCTGACCTGAGTCATCAATTGATCAATTTAAGTTGAAATGAATCAAATAAAGCCATTATTTGAAATACCTAAATTTATTTAGGTAGAATTAGGGATGAGTCCATAGGTTCAACAAGAATTTCAAATGAGTCTTTGTAATTACATAATGTTGGTCTTGCGTTCGTCTTGAGTTGAGTCATTAATTGATTAATTTGAGTTGAAAAATTTAAATCAAGCCATTATTTAAAATATCTAAATTGATTTATCTAAAATTTGGGATGAGTGCATAGGTTCAACTATAATTTCAATTGAGTCATTGCAATTGCATAATGTTGGTATTACATTCGTCCTGACCCGAGTCATCAAATGATCAATTTGAGTTAAAATAATTTAAATCAAGCCATTTTTTGATATACCTAAATAGATTTATCTAGAAATAGGGATGAGTTCATAGGTTTAACTATAATTTCAATTGATTCGTTGCAATTGCATGATGTTGATATTGTATTCGCTTGAACCTGGGTCATCAATTGATCAATTTGAGTTGAAATGATTAAAATTGAGCCATTATTTGAAATAGATAAATTTATTTAGATAGAATTAGGGATGAGTTTGTAGGTTCAACTAAAAATTCAATTGAGTCGTTGTAATTGCATAATGTTTGAATTACGTTTGTCATGACCTGAAATTCATCAATTGATCAATTTAAGTTAAAATAATTTAAATCAAGTCATTGTTTGAAATATCTAAACTAATTTATCTAGGATTAGGTATGAGTTCATAGGTTCAAATATAATTTTAATTGAATCATTGCAATCACATAATATTGGTATTGTGTTTATCTTGTCTCGAGTCATCAATTGATCAATTCGAGTTGGTACGATTCAAATCAATCCATTATTTGAAATACTTAAATTAATTTATCTAGAATTAGGGATGAGTTCGTAGGTTCAACTATAATTTCAATTGAGTTATTGCAATTGCATGATGTTGGTATTGCGTTCTTCTTGGCCCGGTCATCAATTGATCAATTTTAGTTGAAACGAATCAGATCAAGCCATTGTTTGAAAGACCTAAATTGATTTATCTAGAATTAGTGATGAATTCATAGTTTTAACTACAATTTCAATTGTGTCGCTGCAATTACATGATGTTAGTATTGAGTTCGTTCTGATCTGAGTCATCAATTGATCAATTTGAGTTGAAATGATTCAATTCAAACCATTATTTGAAATACCTAAATTTATTTAGCTAAAATTAGGGATGAGTTCAAAGGTTCAACTACAATTTTAATTGAGTCATTGCAATTGTATGGTGTTGGTATTTATTCGTCCTGACTCGAGTCATCAATTGATTAATATAAGTTGAAACCATTCATATTAATTTTTTATTAAGTTAATGTTAAATTCATTAATGTTTCAATTGAACTTAATAACTAAAAACTAATTTTAGTGAAATTAATACAATTTATTATGAAACAGTTAAAATTTATCTCTTTTAAAAAGTTAATTAAGATAAATTCGTACCAAATTAATATTTTCAAAACTTGTAATTCTTTTCCGATATATAAATCAACCCATACAAATCATCCATTTGTGGAAAAAATATTTCATTATTTCAAATCTTGAGTACTTTTTTCTCTCTCTCAATAATACAAATAATAACTACTCAACATATTGCTCAATCCCTCACAACATATCGATTTTCTTCTTATTTTCAACCACATAGTTGTTATTTTTAACTTCTTTCTTGTTTTTATCCATCATTTTCTCTCTCTTCATAGGTAACAAAGCTCAAGAAGAGTTCTATATTTTTTATTTCTTTCTAATAATTAGGGATTTTTTGTTAATGATAAAAAAAAGACTTTTAGTTGTATTTTCTTTGAGAATGGATAAACAATTTTGAGTTTTGATGCTAAAAAATATAGGAAGAACTCGAGAAAACTCTAGTTTTTATGCAGTGTTCTGTTCACTATTGTGGTATTGTTGGATGGTGTTTGTGGTGTTCACATTATTGGTGTTGCTGATCTTGGTGTTGATGGTGTTGGTATTGGTGTTGGTGTTGGTGGTGTTGGTGGTGGAGTTGGTAATAGTGATGTTGGTAGTGGTGTTGGTAGTCTTGGTAGTAGTATTGGTATTGATGTTGGTGGTATTGGTATTAGTGATATAGTGTTGGTGTTGGTGGTGGTATTAGTATTAGTGGTGTTGGTGGTGGTATTGGTACTGGTTGTGTTGGTGGTGGTTTTGTTGGTTGTGGTGTTGGTGTTGGTGGTGGCCTTGCTGGTGGTGTTGGTTGTGGGCTTGGTGGTGGTATTGATGGTCATATTTGTGGTGTTGGTGGCATTGGTATTGGTGTTAGGGGCATTGGTATTGGTGTTGGTGGTAGTGTTGGTAGTATTAATGTCATTGGTATTAGTGTTAGTGGCATTGGTATTAGTGTCGGTATTGGTATTGGTATTGGTAGTGGTGTTGGTCGTGATAACGGTGTTGGTGGTATAGGTGTTGGTGTTGGTATTGGTGTTTGTGGCATTGGTGTTGGTATTGATGGTGGTGGTGGTGGTATTGGTATTTATGTTTGTGGTGGTGTTGGTGGTGTTGGTATTGGTGGTAGTATTTGTAGTGATAGTGGTGTAGGTGTTGGTGTTGGTGGCATTGGTATTGGTGTTAGTGGTGGTGTTGGTATTAGTGTTGGTATTGATGGTGTTAGTGGTGGTATTGGTATTGGTGGTCCATCTGTTGGGAGATATTAAAATAGGTCTTCAAATAGATTCCCCATTTATTGTAACAAATGTTTTACCTGTTGGCATAAAACAAATCAGTAGCATGTCTATTTTGACCTCCTCCAATAGGTTGTTCATCTGTTGTAACAAATAGTGCATCTGTTGTAACAAATGATTCATCTGTTCCAACTCATGGGTTATCTGTTAGAATTATTTTTGGAATGTGACGTATAAAAATTTATTGAATTTTGTCTTACCTTTTTTTTAATTTTTTTTTGCAGACATCAATTGTAATGTATTTTTGTTTTTCTCTTGCTTGTAGGTAAAAAATGTCTCCTAAAAGAAAAGAAACTGAAAGTGGACCAACTTCTAATCACCTAACAAAAAAGGCTAGAGTACAGATGGATTCGGAGGAGCTTTTTGAGAAATTTAAGTCAGGGAAAAATAAAGTTAAGGAAAGTTATGAAAACATTATTGAGGGAGGTAGAGAAGGGTTTGTAGAGGGGGGTGAGGAAAATAAAAGTGAGGAGAAAGAAGAAGAAGATAAACGAGAAGAGGAGGAAGCAGAACGTGAAAAAAATGATGATGATCAACATGATGATAATGCATCACCAATGGGACATGAATTAAGATCGAAATCCCAGTATGATCTTGTCAAAACTATTAGTATTGACAGGTTTTAAGTTAAGATATCGATACATAACCCTGCAGAATTAACTGGTGATTTTGTAGTTAAATCTCTATTGGGGAAACCTTTTGATGACTTTAGGAATACTATGAAGAAAACAAAACTAGAGGAATTTTTTAAGAAGAGTTGCTTTTGACACTTTCTTAAGCTACCTAAGTACAACAATACCCGTTTTCAAATGAGCATGGTATATGCTCTTCTCAATCGAGGGATCAAGTAACAGACGGTTAATCTGTTGCCATATATGAATCATCTGTTGCAACATAAACACTATCTATTGCATAAGTTATCTATGTTAACATATTACCCAACTGACTGGAAATTATTATTTGATTTAAATGTATCTACTCTTTTTTTAAATTGTGCATCCATGGATCATACCTATTGAGCAAGAGTTGGAGATAACTTCTTTTATTACTCTAGGTCTTGTTGATACAATAGCATACCTAATAGTGACGTTAATAAAGAAGGAATTGGCTGGAGCAACATCCATAACAAGAGCAGTTAGGTAAGGTCAGCCTCATGTTGAGGCTTTTTATGACAACCTGCTGTAATAGATCTGGGTGCTACTTCTAGGGGTGTTGCTGGTGAAGTTGTTGATGTTGATGGAAGCCATGCCGATGCCAGTCATGATGATGAGCATGTTGATGCTCAAGAAAAAATAAATATGTTTGAAATAACCCATTACAATGGTCTCTCTCACCCCTGTTTACTCCCATGTTCTCTTTGAAAAAATAGATGCTCTCGCTAATGCTGTCGAGGAAATAAAATCCAAGAGGGGTGTCATACCATCCAAGAAGGTGAGTGAAACACATTTCTACAGTGGTGATTAGGAAAATAAAACAATTAGACATATACTCTCAATTATGAAACCAAAAAAAATTGCAACTCCTCCTCCAAAAGTTGATGAAGTTCAGGGACCATTGAAGAAAGTGGACATATACACAGAACTTGATGCCAAACAAAAGGATGTTCTGAGAAATACCATAATTCCAAGCAACAGAATAAAACCTTCACCATGAATTCCTTCCCCCCCCCAAGACTTCAAGAAGATGACAAATATGAAAGTGTGGTACATGGACACGGTAAGTTTACTTTTCCTAATCTAGCCTTCAAATCTACTCCATGAAGAAGAAGCTATGCAATAAATATGTCATTAATTGAAACAACTGGGTATTCTGGTCAACTGGTGATTCATCTATTGCAACGGATTATGCATCTGTTGCATAAGTTGCATTAGATGGGTAATCTGCTAACTTATTCAAAGAACCCTGTGCAACAGATGGACCATCCATTGCATCTTTACACTTTGTTTTTCTTTTATAAAATTACTAACCTATTCAAAAAATTTCTTCTTATATCACAGTATGTTGATGAAATTCTTTGCCTCATGAGGGACAGACAATTAGCGTACTCGGATGCTTATGATGCTGGCAATAGAATAATGGATCTCAACTTCTACAATAATTTCAAGAATAGGTACGATAAACTCATTCATCTAGGGTTAAATATCGGTGGCTCGGGATTTAATTCTTTAGTTTCTAGGTTCGAATGGTATGAATATATGATTAGATATGTTAGAGGGAAGAGGCCATATCTACACGGCAAGGACCGGATCAAGGCAAAGAGAATACTTGCAGGCATGAACGTGAATGTAAAATATTTTCTGGATATTAAAATACTACTCAAGGAGGGAATTATAAAGGTTTATGACTGCAAATTACCTGTCTTCAATGAGGCCGATTTTTGTACCAAGATATAGCCACTATTGGACTTGTTCCCCAACTTATTGAGGCAGAGTAAACTGGTGAATCATTTTCCAGCGAAAGTGTTGAATGAAAAATGGAATTTTGAAGGTCTAAATAAGGACAAGGACCTTCCAAAGAATAAAACTGGTGCTGCGTGCGGGTCGAATGCGCTTGCACACATCGAGTATTTGCTAACCGACACAGAAATTATCAACCCAATGACCTTTTTGTGCGACAATACTGTGGCAAGGATGGAAAAGGTCTAGGCTTATGGGGTAATAATTACAAGGTTGGAGCCTCTGTATGTAAAAGAAGAAGATGTTGAAACACAAGCACCATGACAATTTTTATTTCAAGTAACTTTATATGTAGTGACCAACCTATTTCAATAGATAACCAACCTATTGCTACAGATAGTCTATCTGTTGTAACGGATAGTCTATTTGTCTTGACAGGTAGTTTATCTATTGTAATTAGTTGGTCATCTGTTGCATTATATAGATGTTTATATCTAAGTCTATCTGTTGCAACAAATAGTATATTTGTTATAACATATAGTCTATCTGTTGCAATAGATAGGTCATCTATTGGACAAATCAAAACAGTAGGAAGACCTGTTTGATAATTTCCAACACATGACCTATATGTTGCAACATATGTCTAAATCTATTTGATTATTTCCAACAGATATGTTGTCTATTGCAATAGATCCATTATCTGTTGCAATATTTGAATCTAGTATTCCATTTCAACTAATAAGTTTAAATCAAAGGATAAAATAAAATTCATAGAAAAAATAAAATAAATCGAAGCCTTTGAAAATTAAATGAAATAAATCAAAAAATAAATGAAATATAAAAAATTGTTATGGGTACAGATGATCAACTCAATAGGTTAAGTTTTGATACCAATAATTCCTAAGGAGTGGTTATTACTATCTACTCAATATGGGTAAGTTGTTTTTCATCCGGTGCTATGAAATTTGGGGGTGGTCATCGTGGTTCTTTAATGTCTCTTGTATATGGTTTCTGAGCTTTCGCTTCTCTATATTTTCATAAAAGAGTATCGTATCTTTTACGGAGTAATCCGACATCGAGTCCATCATTTAGTACTTCTAATGGATTGCTCAAATACTCAGCGTAAGCGACAACAAAAAGACCGTAATCCTTGTGTTTATGAAAATAAAATAATCCATATCTTGCAATTTATGTAAGCGTTGTGAAATTTATGAAATGAAACTAAATCTTAATAGTCACAAGCTACGACTGGGTTATTGAGAAATTCCTTCAACATAGTCTACATAAAATGGATTAACCATTTTATCTTGGTATGCTTCAATCATCGACCAATCAGTATGAACCTTTTGGTCCAAAAAGACACTTATATTAAGAAAAGTAGGCAATATTTTGGACAGTTTTTGTATCTCAGACGACAGCCCAGAATGTCTCCTTCTCGAAATCGACCTCTCATTTAGAACGCCGACAACCATCACCCAATAGAATTCATCACCACAATTGATTGGGATGTACACTTCGCCGATCAAATGCCAAGGTAAGCCAGCTGGAATGCTAAATCATTTGATGATGTTGATTAAACATTCCTTATTATGAGAAACTTCCAGCTGTAGTTGCCAATACCTATCATAGGCACTATTGATGTAAACTTTGTACAAATAATTGCCTATCATGTATTTGTATTACTCTTGTGTTTGCAACTTGGCCTTTCTTCAGAGATAGTAAAAAATGGCATCGATGTGCTGCACATATTATCAAATATTTCAGATTACGTGACAATAAAATTAATACACAGATATAATTAAATAAAGTATTAATATTAAGATGTATGACAATTATACCTCATCATTCTAGCAAGTTTGGCATTGTGACATCAAATAGAATGAATTCTTCATTCTGGGATATGCAATAACAAAGTCGAACATATCAAAACCAAGACCAGATTGGTTCACTTTATAGTGATCGTTATTTTATTTTCTGCATGATTTATATGTGTTAATGTCATATTTTTACAATAAGAATTGTATAAATCAATATCTTTAAAAATGATTTATGTATCTGTCGGTATGAAGCTTTAACAACCCATCGATAATCCATTCTAAATAGTCGTTGATCATCTTTGTTAGTTTTTTGGAGCCTCATCCGAGATATTGAATACTTCAAACGGGTAATTCTTCAGTTTTTCCGAACTGACAAACATCAATTTTTCTTTATCTTTTGAAGCAGTTGATGGATTATCAACTGTGATATTATGTTGTTCAGCAGTAGCTTCTACTGTGACATTAACCTGGAAATCTAGAATTGCCAATGCTAATCACAGAGATACAAAAAAAAATAAAAAAGGATAACTCATCTGTTTTACCAAATCAAACAGGTCTTCTTCCTATTTTAATTTGTGCAAACAGATGACCTATCTGTTATAATAAATGGTCTGTTGGGATAAATTAAAACATGAGGAAGACCTGTATGATAATTTCCAATAGATGACCCATCTGTTGTAGCATATGACTCATCTGTTTGGACAAACAAAAATAGTAGGAAGTCTTGATTTAATTTGTCCTAATAAATTACCCATCTGTTATAGTAGATAGGTCATCTGTTGGTACAAACTAAAATAATATGAAGACCTGTTTAATTTGTTAAAATAGATAAGACATATGTTGCAACAGATAATGCATCTGATGCAACAGGTTAGTCGACTGTTGCAACAGATGTATATATCTATTTGATATTTTTCAGCAGATGTGTCATCTGTTGAAACAAATATGTTGTCTGTTTGTTTGTTGGAACAGATGATATATATTCACCTTCTTCATCTCATGCTGCTCTCCTGTGTCCCTTGTACATTGATCAAAAGTGCAAGACAAAGAAATAGGAGTTGTAATTTTGCTTATTTCCATGCTTGATGATGCCTTGGAAATTTCTTTCCTTCTCCTCTTAGCTGCCTTAATCTCTAATGGAGTGTATGGATATGAAATCCTCTTTGATGGAATGAAACCCCACTTAGATGTAAATTCCTTTACAGAAGCAGTTAATGCATTAATAACACTAATCACTCCATCATGTTTCTCCTTGCAGTCTTGACATTTGCATGCAAAATATTGGCTAGGAGGGGCAAAATCTATAAAACTAGTATGATCATAATTATAATGGTTTTTTATTTCAAAAACTATAAAAGGAGCATCATTAGCTCCAACGGCATCACCACTACCACTACCACTACAACCACCAACAGCTCTATCACCACTAACACCATCAATAACAGCGCGCCCACCCTCTAAAATTAATTTTCTTGTGATGGCTGTTGCTCCAAACAATTGTTTTTATTTGATCAATAAACTTAGGGCCCGATAAAGTTTACACAACCCGTAAAGTAAGAAAAAAGGACATCTTTAAGTCTCGATTGATCAGAACAAACCACAAATGCACAATCTAAAATAAATCAGTACACATATTAGAATGGTGATTAAATTATTTTAAAAAATTATTAATTAAAACAAAATTAGAATTAGAATTACTGCTTCCTTCAAGGGGTTGAAGAGATCAAGAAATTTTGTATTTTTATTAGTTTTGGCCGAAAACAATCTCAGGATTCTTGGACATGAAATTTTTTCCTGATAGTTCACTTGTTGTCTCAACTAAGGAATGACTTTAAATTCCCAAACCTATAAAATAATGCTAATAAATCAAAAGCATTATTCATTAAACATAAATGAATCATAATAAAAAAATATTTATCATGAAAGCATATGAAAAGCCATATAAGTTGACTTTATTTGGCGTTAACGAAGTCAACAAATATTTGACAGTCATTTTGAATCTTTGATAACCCCTAGGATAGCTATTAAATACCTCAATATCATTAGAGAGCTTTATTAAACTAGGTGGTATGTTGTTGTTAACATCTCCCGCCTAAAAAATATTATGTACAAATCAAACCAAGCATAATGATTGCTTATGCTTCTTTGAAAGTCTTTTACCTTTCAACGCTTCTATCAAATTTTTATTTTTGAATCTTGAACCAACAAGGGACATAAAGTCATCACCATCACTTGACTTGACTTTGCCTTTTTTGAGTGTGCGGGGTGCCTTTTTGAGTTAGAATAGGTATAAATTGAGAAGGAGAAGGAAAATAACATTTTAGTCCAGTAACTATGGTATACTCCTTTCAGTTAAAACAAACTAGCATGCCACAATAATTTATCCACACCTCATCCATCTTAAATTTATTTTCATACATAAACCTACGCTTGAGAAGATCATATACCATGGACATTTAGAAACATGCATCGTTGTCCTCCGAAAAATCAAGATATTTCCCAAACCAGTTGTCCCTGAAATGAGCATCCAATTTATAGTCTGAAAGTATTTTTCTAAAGGCGTCAAATTTTTTTTCATGACTGACTTAACCACCAAATCACCAGTTAAATCCGTGACACCATCACACTGCATTCTCACAGGCTAACTATCAATGCTGAAGGTTTTGACCAATTCTTCAGTGAAAGGGCTATTAGCATTTGGATCATCTCTTGTGAAATATTACTTATCCCTATGTTTATTATCTTCTGCTTCTGATTGAGATAACGCTTGTAAAGCAAGCTCATAAAGTGGTGGATGTAGCCTAGCTGTTTCACTTGTTCCTTTACTCAGACTTGATTTGATTTCTTTTCTTTTGGGAGCCATATTATCTAAAAATAATAGAAAAATAAAAAAGATTATAATTGATTAATGCATCATTAATAAAAGAATAACAGTAAATCTAACATGTACAACATAGTAAAATAACAGTTCCAACAAATTACACATCTGTTGCAACAGGTGGATTATCTGTTGCAACATATAACTAACCTGTTGTAACAGATAAATAATCTATTGGAAATAATAAAAATGGATCACTCATCTATTGAAATAGATGACTGATCTGTGCAACAGATCATTCATCTGTTGGAACTATTATCAACTGTCAATATTATTTAGATTTCTTCCAATAGAAGGGTCATCTGCAACAACAGATAAATGATCTGTTAGAAAAAATCAAAGTCTTGGACATGTTGTCCTGTTGGAATAGTTTATAGAATTTCATCCAACAAATTATTCATCTGTTGCATCAAATTGTTCATTTGTTGCATGAGATGGTTAATCTGTTGCAAAGAAAAAACCAGTAGTAAGATTTTATTCTATAGAACAACAACAATATCACCATTTACTATCAAATGCACCACTTTTACCAAGAACAACAACAAATCAACCCAAAAATACCAACACAACACACACCAAGAACATCAGCAGTGATAAAAAACACCAACATTGTTGTTTTGTTTGTACAAACACAAACAACAAAAATTAAACTTTAAAAAAACTCAACAAACACTAACAAATCGGATGAACAGTTTGATAAGAAGAACTGCAATAACAACAAAAAATTATATTTCACTCCAAAAAGAGAAGAGAAGAAATACTAGAAATTAGGATTCTTTTCGGTCCTCCTTTCAAATTTAAGCAACAAATATTGAAATTGTTAATCAATACTAGAAGAGAAATTGGCTCAAGTTCCTCTTTTTCTTCATAACTAAAAAACTATAATTTTTTTACTTGTGAAAGAAGAAAAGGAACGATGAAGAACTCGAAGTTGTTGACGCCGGAGAGCAATACTGTCACGTCGATTGCCAGTTGAAGGTCAAAAAGGAACTCGAAGCCCAACTATTTATCGCCGGAGGTTGATGACGCCAGGGATTGAAGGGAGAAATTTACAGAACTGTTGGTTGGGAGAAGTTGAGAGAAACAATCTAGAGAGAGAGAGAGAGAGCGGAGAGAGATGGTTGATTTGGAAAGGAGAGGGGTGCAGGCTGATTTATATTTTTGAAAAGATTAAAAAGTTTTAAAAATATTAATCAAGTCCACAATTAACTCAATTAAGTTTTCTAATTATGTTTGATCCTTTAAGTTGGTCAATGTCACCAATTCCACAATGAAACTTAAAAGACATCTTTCCTTCAATTTTATCATCTAAGTTAGATATAAAGTGGAGGTATCTATTAGTTGCAGGGGTGGATCTACAAGGGTTGTGGGGTTCCACGGCACCCACAAGCTTCGGGTGAAACCGTATGTATATATAGGTGTATGTGTAAAAACTGTTATAAATAGTTAGAGTGACATCCAAACAACTAAGTGGCGCTGTAGTGCCATTGGCATAGGCTGAAACTACCTTCCCAGCTATGTGGGATCGAGTCTGGGTAGAAACTTTTTTTTTAAAAAAATTAGCTTGAATAGAAAGGAAATTCAAGTTCGTCGAAGATTATGTTTTCTTGCTTTTTCCTAATTCTAGTTCACTTGTAGATTTTAATTAGTAACTATTGTTATAAATCCTTAAATTTCCTAGCTATACTTGTAGATTCATCGGTGCAAGTTTTAAAGATTATGTTCTCTTGCTTTTTCCTAATTCCAGTTCACTTGTTGATTTTAATTAGTAACTGTTGTTATAAATCTTTAAATATTTAATCTTTTATTAGTTATTTGTTTAATGGAAAAATGTCAAAAGATATTTTAAAACTAATTGAAATTAAATTTAAAAAGTCTTCCACTAATAGTTTAGTTAAAATATGTCCTTATTGTTAATAGTATGGACCAAAAATGCCCTACTATTAATAGTTTGACCCAAAAAATGTTTGAAATATTATTTAATTGGGTCAAAAAATTCTTTTTCCAATAAATATACAGTTTTTTTTTCCTTTTAACGTATTCATTTCCTAATAAAAATATTATTTAAAAGAATATCCTTTCTTTTAAAATCCCGTTAACTAAAAAAAAATGGACAGTTATGTTTTTTTCTTTCATAATTTTGTTTTATAAATTAAATTAGAATAACATCTGTACTTTTTAACTGATAATCCGACATATATGATATATATAATATCGTAGTAATCCTATCATTAATTTTCATTTAAATAACAATAAAATTGTTTTTTTTCAAATGAAATAGAAAAGATTTTTATTTTTTTAATTTTTTCGAATTGACCTGTTGCTATAAATGATGACATATGAAATAGTGTTGGTGATCAAAATTTAGATAATTGTTTAGTTTGTTACATAAAGAGTGATGTATTAACAAATGCAAGTAATGATGCTCTCATTGGCCGTTTTCAAAATATGAAAACTCATTGAGAATAATTGTAAAATAATGAATAATGCATATATATATAATATTAGTTATATTATTGAAAACTAGTATATATACCCGTGCGATGTGCGAAATACTTTTTTTAAGAGTATCATTAAAAAAATATTAACTTATTCATTTGAACTAATAAACTTTTTAAAATTTTTAATTACATCACTTTTTTGTTTTAAATCAAAAAAGGTGTCCATTTGGGCCATTTATTAAAAATAAAATGAGGAATAATGTTTGTACAAAAGAAAAGTTGGATCCAGCAATGACCCAAGCCCAAATGATCTAAAAAGATAAATCTTAGAAGTCAAAAGTTATTCTGGTTAATAGCTAGAAGAGAAAGTGGAAAATTTAGTCACTGTTGTTCACATCTCCGATCTTCAGTTCTATCCTCCGTCGTCGTTGACTATCTCATCTTGCTAGGTAATCTTCCCCCATTTCTAAGTTATTCTGTTATTCCTCTCTTCGATCTGAGCTTAACTCTAAACTCAAATAGACAATATCTAATTAGGAAATAGAATAGTTTGTAGAACTTTCCTAAACATAGCTGCTGTCCATTCACCTTCTCCACATGCGTTTCAATGGTGAAATGGAGTTGATTCTTCATTGTCCTCTTGAAGCCGGTTCAATAAAAAGTATTTTTGAAAGTGTTGTGACGATTGTCATGCTGCATGAGTTATACTTTCGATTAGACAGTTAAGTTCCATTTCTTTCTTTAATTCTGTCTCAAATCGGTGGATTGAGCTTCTATTCAAGCTAATACCACCACTTAATCCAAGAAAATTCAAAGAAATTGATGAACTTATTTGTGAAACTTGTGCTACATTATTACACCAACTTAAAATTGGAGCTTACATTTCGATTACAGTGAACTAATATTTGAATACACAATCATTCGACACCTCAAGCTCTCACCAGGTACAGATCTTCGTATTCATAGATTTATGTCAAATACAGGTACTATCTAATCTCTATAAGCCCCAATTTTGAATTATTGATCATTCTAGTACATGCCTTACATGCGTGTTGAGATATCTGATCATGGGAGTATTTATACGTCCGAGTACCAATATCCATCCACAATAGTCCTAGTTCTATAAGCTAAATGTGTACTTTTATTGTGTTTGGTGTGCAATTGCATGATTTGAGCAAATGGACATGATTAGTAATGCAGGATGGATTATTGATGCGTCTCGACAAAAAAATTGGATGCATAATGGGAAGCATGTGCTGATTGATTATATGGAGTATCGCAAACACTGGATGAAGTCAAAAAGCACATTTGAAAGGTTGGACAAGGTAGCGAAGAAATAATCTAAAAGGAAAGAGTTTTGTACCTTAGAAAAATAGCTGAAAGCAAATTCCAAAAGGAGCGGGTGATAAGCCTGCGACGCGGGCTCCACAATGGTGCTCCCATGCCTTAGTGAAATATTTTGAGGCAAATTCCAGTGGGAGCGGGCAATAAGCCCGTGATGCAGAATCCATTTCAGCGGTCCATTGCTTTAGAATAATTCTCAGCTGGAACTTCCAGAGGAGGCGGGCGATTAGCCCGCGACGCGGGTCCCAATCCAGTGGTCCTTTGCCTTAGAAAAATGTTAAAGTGCTAATTCCAGTGGAGGCAGGCGATAATCCCGCGATGGGGATTCCATAGCGGTGCACTGACGCCCGGGACGCGGGCTACTTTCCACCCAGGCTAATTTTGTCCTAGTATATAAGGAACACGTGAACACAATTTCAATCACTTTTTGGCAAGCACAACAGCGGCGAAAAAGCACAAAAATCTCTCTTTTAGGGTTCTTAAACATTCTTTTAAACTTATTTACTTCAAGATTAATTCTTGGTATGATTAATTACTTATTTTTGATATTGAATTCAAACATGAGTGACTAAACACCCTTGCTCTGGGGTTGAGGCCAATAATATGATTACTCTTTGATATTTTTTATCGTAATGTTTTGTTGGATTATCATATGGGTTGTTCTTAATTTCTTGATCTTACTATTTTGATAAGTGGCCACCATTAGAATAAATCTATATTTCTATGTGAATTTGGGAGGAGAATCATAGGATAGAATGAATAAATTAAGGAGCAAGGTTCTTATCCTTTTATGAAATCGGGGGTTTGAATTAGCATCTAGGATAGGGATATACCTAGAAGCCTTGTTTGGGTAAATTGCAAGACGATAACTGTATGCATCTAGATGAATTGTTGCTTCTCTTCTAGCTGATGTAGTTGCAATAGTCATAGAGGTAGAAGATTTGAGCTCGGGAGACCAAGATTGTACTATAAGCCTTGTAATCAACAACCCAATAATCAACTAGACTGCAATAAGAATAGAGATTTGTAAGATTGTTAGAACTGCCTCAACCCTGGAATTCTCTTCATTACTGTTTACAATCGTTGCTTGCTTTGCTATTGTAACAAATTATTATTTATTATTTATCAATTTATATTTTTATTCACAAATTCACAATCATCTTGATACTTTACAACACTTAATACCTCCTTGTCTAAAACTAAAGATTGGTTAAATTGCTAGTTGCTTAGTCCTCGTGGAAATGATATCTGACTGTCTATGTCTCTATATTACTTGTTCGATCACACGCACTTGCGTGTGCGTTTGAACGCAACAAGTTTTTGGCGCCGTTGTCGGGGACTAGTATAATTAGTAATTTGCTAAATTTTTGGTTTTTGATGATAAGTTTAAGTGTTAACGACTTGATCTTAGCAGCTGAATTTTTATAGGTTTAGCTGAATACAGGACTGGTGAGAGATAGATGGTAGAGCCTTTTTTGGAACCAGAATTGGTATTTCAACAGAGGTAAAGAGTCAGTATCCCATTCAACAAGTTCAAATAGCGGAAAGAAGAGATGTGAATATTGTAGATCCAAATGATCCTGTTGATCCAAATGCCGGACATGTCCCATATCCTGTCATCCCAATTTCACCTGCCCAACCAGCCGCTAGACCTGTTCGTGAGGTGGTAATCCCACTTACAAATCATGCGACTAATAGTATTTGTAAGCCCAAGCTAGGAGGTCGATTTGAATTAGAGCAGAATATGGTGCAATTGCTGAATTCGGCAGGGCAATTTTTGGCCTTTCACATGAAGACCCACAGAAGCACATACAAACCTTCTTGGAAATAAGTGATACTTACATTCCTACAAGGGTGAATACTGATTATGTCAGACTGACGCTCTTCCCTTTTTCTTTAACTGGGGAAGCAAAGAGGTGATTACATGTTGAACCATCACTCTCCATCACTTCTTGGGAAGATCTAGCTCGGAAGTTGCTTGTTTGATTTTTTCCATCTGGGAAGACTACACATTTTAGAAGCGAGATCCTGAGTTTCAGTCAGAATGAAAGAGAGAATCTCTACCAATCTTAGGAGCAATTTAAGAGTATGCTCAAAAATTGCCCTCACCATCATCAGTATAATGTTTTTCTTGTTCATACTTTCATTGAGGGGCTAGATCCAAATACCAAGATTCTCTTGGATTCAGCAGTAGGTGGGCAAGCTCTTGAGAAGACCTATGATGAATTGTACACATTGCTGAATCGGATTTCACAAGGGAACCCAGAATAGCATGCTGACTCGAAGAGTGCTCCTAAAAAGGTTGAAAGAGTGTTAGAGGTAGATCAGTTCACTGCTCTATCAGCTTAGCTTGTAGTAATGCAAAATCAGATGCTTACTCAGTTAAACAACATGAAATTGGGGGTTCTGCAAGCAGCAGCTACAACTAATACAGTCCAACAGGTGAATTCTTGGTCTGAGGTTTGTGGAAGTAGTGAACACACGACAAAAGCTTGTGTGGTTAATCCAGATTCTATTAACTATGTGGATAATGCAAATCATCTAGGACAACAGAGGATTCCTCGTCAAGTATGTTTGGGAGGTGTGGACACACTTGCGCGAATTTGAGCATCCCAATTTCTCATGGGGTGAAAATTAGGCATAGAACAATAATCAGTATAAGGGGCCAGTGCAACAGAATTAACAGCAGGTTCAAAATAATCAAACGACTACTCAAACAGGTAATATAAAAGAGATGATGCAGTAGCTTTTAGCTAATCAAGCATAGTTTGCAGCAGATCTAAAGAGTCAACAGTTGATTACAAGAAATTTGAAGTTGCAACTCAGTTAGATTGCTGGATCACAAAACACAAAATCTCAAGGTGGATTACCTAGAGATACAGAGGCAAATCCAAAGTAGGTAAATACAGTTACGACAAAGAGTGGGTTACAGTTAAAGAAGTCGGTACCTGAGCAGATTAATCCCAAAACCACTAACGATGATCCTAAAGACAATGAGGAGAAATGGGTCAAAGAAAAAGTTGTAGATGATGAGATTCAAGAGGAGAAAAATTCTATACCTTTACCCTTTCCTCAAAGGCAAAGGAAGCACCAAGAGGAGGCTAGTTACAAAAAAAATTTAGATCTTCTAAAGCAGGCTCATGTAGATCTTCCTCTAGTTGATATTATACAAAGTGTTTCAAAATATATAAAATACCTAAAGGATATAATGTCAAACAAGAATTGGTTGACAGAGTATTCTACAGTTGCACTTACTGAGGAGTGCACATCTAAGATACAAAACAAACTGCCCATGAAGCTGAAGGATCCAGGTAGTTTTACTTTGTAGATCACTATTGGGCAGACCATCAGTGCTCGTGGACTGTGTGACTTGGGAGCTAGAATAAATCTTATGCCCACATCTTGGTACCGAAAAATGGGTCTTGGGAGTCCCAAACCCATGACCATTATTTTACAGTTGGCTGACAGGTCCCTTGCTAGGCCGGATAGAATTATTGAAGATGTTTTAGTGCAAGTGGGATCACTGATCTTTCCAGTAGACTTTGTGATTTTTGACTTGGAAGCTAATTCGGTTGTTCCATTTATTTTGGGATTCCCCTTCCTAGTAATAGGGCAGTCACTAATTGATATAGTAGCATGGAAGATAGCAATAAGATCGCATGCTAAAGTGGAGGTTTTTAACGTATACAAGGCGCTGAAATTATTAGCTATATATGAAGAATTATCTTCCATATCAGTTATTAACCTTGCATCTGAGCTGCATCTGTTGTTGTCTGATGATCCACTAGAGCGAGCATTGATGGGTCATGATCTTTATGGAGATGTAGAGGCGCTGGAATTGGCCTAAGTTATGAATTTAATGGTGATTGAAATGAGAAAGCTACCTTTTGATCCATTGAACAGGCCAATTGGCCCATCTCCCAAAGCTTCAATTGATGAAGCTCTAAAATTATAGCTTAAGATTCTTCCTCCTCACTTGAAATATGTTTACCCTGGTGATAATGATACCTTACCTGTTATTTTGTCTATAGGTTTATCTGATGTGAAGGTAAGGGAAGCAATGACAATCTTAAAAAGAAGAAAGAAGGCAATTAGTTGGTAGATGTCTGACATTAAAGGTATAAATATAGATTTTTACATACACAATATATACATAGAAGAAGGTTTCAAACCAAGGGTGCATCAACAACGTATATTGAATCCGGTGATAAAAGACGTAGTGCGAAAAGAGGTCATCAAGTGGCTCGATAATGGGATTGTTTATTTAATTTCAGACAGCAAGTGGGTAAGCCCAATACACTGCATCCCAAAGAAAGGTGGGATGATTATGGTTACCAATGAATCTAATAAGTTGATTTCTACTCGCATGGTGACTGGATGGAGAATCTGTATTGACTACCAAATGCTGAATGAAGCCACAAGAAAAGGTCATTATCCCATCCCATTCATTGATCAAATGCTGGATAGGTTGGCAGAGAAGGACTACTACTATTTTCTTGACGGTTACTAGGGATACAATTAGATCACCATTGTGCCAGAGGACCAAGAAAAGACCATATTTACCTGCCCATATCCAACCTAAGCATTCACACGCATGCCTTTTGGCCTCTGCATTGCATCTGCAATATTTAAGAGATGCATGATGGCAATTTTCTATGACATGATTTAAGAATTTGTTGAGTTATTCATGGATGACTTCTCTATTTATGGTAATTCTTTCGATGTATGCTTGCAGAATCTAGATCGAGTCTTAGTTCGATGTGAAGAGACAAATTTGGTGTTGAATTAGAAAAATGCCACTTTTTAGTCAAGGAAGGAATAGTCCTTAGCCATATAGTGTCATGTAGAGGACTTGAAGTAGATAGAGAAAAAATTGAAGTGATTGAAAAAATGCCATATCCGGTAATAGTGAAGGGAGTGCGAAGTTTCTTAGGTCATGCAGGATTCTACAGGCGTTTTATTTAAGATTTTTCCAAGATTGCAAGCCCTATGTGTAAATTGTTAGAAAAAAAGCCAAGTTTTATTTTGGGGCCGAGTGTCAAGAAGCTTTTGAGAAGCTGATGAAGAAACTGATAGAAGCACCCCTCTTGATGTCTCCTGATTGGGAGATGTCGTTTGAGCTAATGTGTGATACAAGTGACATGGCTGTGGGAGCAGTTTTGGGGCAGAGAAAAGACAAGGTATTTCATTCTATTTATTATGCTAGTAAAGTCTTGAATGATTCCCAAATAAATTACACAGTCACAGAAAAAGAGATGTTAGCATTGGTTTATGCATTCGACAAAATTAGATCATACCTGGTAGGCACCAAGGTTATTGTTCACATAGACCATGCTGCTATTATGTACTTGCTCAACAAAAAAGATGCAAAACCCCAGTTGCTCAGGTGGATCTTATTCCTTCAAAAATTTGACTTGGAGGTGCGTGATTGAAAAAAAGTAGAGAATCAGGTTGAAGACCATTTTTCAAGGCTAGAGAATCATGACAACATTGTTGATGACACTCCTTGCATTTGGGAAGAGTTTTCGGATGAAAAGTTATTGTCTGTAGAGGTGACTGAACTTTCATGGTATGTAGATGCTGTGAATTTGCTAGTGTGTAGGGTTTACCCTCCTGAAGCTACAACTCAACAAAGAAAGAAACTGTATCATGATTGTCGTTCTTATAAATAGGATAAGCCATATCTTTTCAAGCAGGGTCCTGAGGCATTGTACGCAGATGTGTTCCAGAAGTTGAATTTACACAAGTGCTATAAAAGTGTCATTCATATCCTTATGGTGGCTATCATGAGGGTGAAAAATAACCAGAAAAGTATTGCAATTAGGTTTATTCTAGCCTACCTTGTTCAAAGATGCAATTGCTTTTGTGAGGCATTGTGATAAGTGTCATAGGTTGGGTATAATGTCAAGGCGCCATGAGATGTGCCTAAATAATATTCTTGAAGTTGAAGTATTCGATGTTTGGGGGATCAATTTTATGGGACCATTCCCACCATCTAATAGAAACTTATACATCCTAGTGGTGGTGGAATATGTATCCAAGTGAGTGAAAGCTACAACTTGTCCCACTAATAATGCAAAAGTTGTATTGAAATTTGTAAAGAAGCATATATTCACCTGATTTGGCACTCCCAAAGCTATAATCAGTGATGGAGGTACACATTTTATTAACACTTGGTTTAAAAAATTTCTAGATAATTATGGTGTTAGGAACAAGGTGGACACTGCGTACCATCCACAAACAAATGGTCAAGTTGAGGTATCCAACCGGGAGATAAAACAGATAATGCAAAAGACTGCCAATGGATAGTGGAAGGATTAGGCTGAAAAGCTAGACGATGCAATTGTGGGCTGATAGGACAGCTTATAAGACACCCATAGGGACCTCTATATATCACTTGGTTTACGATAAAGCCTGCCATTTGCCTATAAAGCTGGAACACCAAACTTATTGGGCCGTGAAAAAGCCGAATCTTGATATAAAGGCCACGAAAGAGAAGAGATTGTTGTAGCTTGTTGAACTTGATAAGTTTCATCTCCAAGCTTACGAGAATGCCAAACTGTAAAAGAAAAGACAAAGAAATGGCATGATCAGCATATCCTTGATAGAGTTTTTGAACCGGGACAACTTGTTTTGCTGTTCAATGTGAGGTTAAAATTATTTTTAGGTAAGTTGCGGTCGAAGTGGTTTGGGCCTTTTGAGGTGGTGCGAATGACGCCTTATGATGTAGTTGAATTGTGGAATAAAGAAAAGACTAAGAATTTTTTGGTGAATGGACAACGTGTGAAGTATTATTGGGCTGATCATGGAGACAAACACAACATGTCCATCACTTTTGCTGATGAGTGAGACTGAGCTAAGTCATTCCACGATGTAAAATAAGGTATTATATGGGAGGAAACCCACGAATATAATGTAATAGGGTAGTTTCTTTCTATTTTTAGTGGTTAGGTAAGAAAAATAAAGAAAAAATACAAAATAAAATGAGTCGTGCCACGACCAAAACTAAGGCGCTGAGTGGGAGGCAACCCACTTTTTCTTACGTTGGTTTGTTATTTTTGGTTAGTATGCAGAAATGAGAAACGTATTAGCATGAGGGTAATCGAGAGGTGAGTAGTAAAAAGAAATGTCGGGGAAGTGTCCAGGTAAGTTACATATTCACTATGGAAAGGTACAAGAGTGAAAAAGAATAGGGGGAAACAAAATAATTCCCCAGAAGATTAAAATCCATGAACAAATTGTCGCAATCCAGTGAGCACGGGCGATTTGTCCATGGCGCGTAACCTGGAGTGGTGCATTGGATCCCGCAGTGCACGCTATGTAGAGGGGGGATAGAGCCTGCGACGCACACTAATTACCCGACCCACATAATTTTTCTAAATGAATCTTTGGTCCCACTCCTCAATCTCTTTAAATAGTCCCTTATTTCCCAAATTCCCTTCATTCCTAACCCTAGCCCACGCCGCTGTAATTCCCCGATTCCCGAGAACCGGAACGCCACACGATGCTTGTGATCCTGAAGGACCACAAGCTAACCCTTTTTCTGATATTTATACCTGTTCACTGCATATTATAATAAAATACATGCGAAAACTGGCTAACACTTGCCATAAAGTTCAAACATCTAGAAATATACAATACCTTAAACCACACACTACTACATCTGTCTGAAAAGCCTCTACACTGCCTGAACTGTGGAGTTGAAGGGACAATTCCCCAACTAACTCCGTCTACTAAAATCAAATACTGTAATAACAACATCCTTGGATAATGAGGACTCACTGCTGCACCCACTGCTGCTATACAAGTGACTTCTAAGATGCTCCAAGTTTCACTCCTCTTAACCTATGGTGCCCCAAAATAAAAGAACACCATAGCGCGAATGCATCGGTACTAAGATGTACTAAGTATGCAAGCAGGGAAGGCTAAATGCAAGGGCTTATGCATGAAAATTTAATCAACAGAATAATCATGAGAATAACGAATGAGTACACATATATGAATGCACAGTTCACAACCACTATAACAATTATAACGACTCCAGATACCACAGCTTGGATACCACTTTACTGTCCTCGAAACTCACTACTGTACTGGGGTACTGCGTTACTGAATCACAGGATACCAACACTGATCAATCGAATACACTCACACCCCTGACTCCTGAAGATTTATACTGACACAGAAACCGTGGGAAGTAGTTACATAACTCACCATGACTCCTCATAAGCAACTGAATATGTGGGGGTGCATGCAATAATTTGAATATTATCTTTGATTTCGTAAAACATGCGTACGGAACATGAAGACTCACATGGCTTGAATTTCATTATCCATACTTCTCATAATATTATAGAGAGGAAAACATAAGTAAAATCCCATAAATCATCATAAAATCATCAATATTAATCATAAATTCTCATGACTCATCATAGACAACCAAACTCATCAACTCAAGACTCGGAGCGACTCGATAGTTCAAGAAACATACTCTTATGGATAGGGGAGTTTCCTATAACCGACAACCCCACGTAAGCCGCATGGAATACCAACGTTTACCCTCCTAGGGAGATCACTCCCATTGGCGAGAGTGTTGTACTCTTTCCAGAGAGTACAACCTTAAAGCTTTCATAATCACAATTTGGCTCTTTGGCCAATAATATCATCATCATCAACAACCCTACGGTGGCACATAGGTTTGGGGAAATACCAAATTTACCTCTTGGTGCTAAGTAATACTCCCCGACTAGCTCAGAACGCGTTAGGAAATCCACCACAACATCACAAGGGTCTATCATAAAGACCAAATCAAATCTCTTTCTCATTTATCAAATCATATCAATTTGTGGATTCCTAACTCAACACATTTTAGCTCAAAATATTTTAATTTTCCTCAACATCAACATGGTATCAATAACAAAAGCATTTCGTCTCTGCGAGCTTAAAATCAATATAAATCATCCCGACTCTGCGGATGCAAATCAATATTCTTAAATGATCATTCTTTGATTTCAATATTCAAATCATGACAATAGCCTTTGAAAAGAATTTAAGATCTTCAAATCATAGTAAGATTTTGTATGTCGTAATGTAACTCAAATCATGGCTCTTATATCAAGAATCCTCAAAAAAATAATTTCATAGTAGTGGTATGCAATTTATGGCATAAAATCTCAATTCAAGAAAACAAGATAATAAGGTTATTATGTATACCAATATTGGACAATTCAAAGTTCCATAAATCATATCTTGAAAACACTTGAAATATTAACTCATGGTAGAAATATGAAATTCACCATATCAAATCATAACTTGAGAATAATAAAGTAATCATGTACATCAAAGCTTAAATAATTTATATTTTCATAACCTCATAATTCGTCATTAAAATATCTTGGGTATTTACCCACTTTACAAAATCATGAAATTCCAATGATAAAATCAATTCTTTGGGCACAAGAATGAAAAGATATTCTTGTTCAAAACCCCACATACTAAGTTCTCACGGAATTCATTTTAAGTTCTCAAATCATCAAAAATTCATCGATCGTAGCACGACTAAGATTATAGCGGAACTGACTCAGCTCTAGACCAACAGACTATTTCGGGCATAAGTACCCCCAGTAATCAATAACATAAGTAATACGTAGTATAAAACAACGCATACTCACATGCCCACAGGCCATCATGCACCATGCATTCATTAACACCTCACACCAATCATTTGAAGATCATATTCATATACAAGTATTGGGATCTCATGCCATTACATCATAGATCATTCAACAAGGATGCATATGGTTAAGGAAGAATACAACATAACATAGTTCATCCAATCGGGATATACACAAATAACATACATTCAACACATCATGGTTCACTTCTCAAGGTTCTTTTCTATAAGATCTTGATATATGCAAGTCGACCCATAATTAGACATTTCACACTTAGAGTGGCCTAATGGCCTTATCATTTCCCTTAAGCACCATAGTAAACACGTAGCATGCAAGTATGGTATGAACTCATCACTTCGATCACAAGGGGTCATACGATCCATTCTTCTTCAACTAGGCATTTCTACAATTACCTTGCATGCACCATTTAGGGCATAGGTCAGTATGAACAATTACATGTGCTACAACACCATCATTCATCTTAATTCCACCAACTAAATCCCTCATCCGCACTTACAACCATATCATAAGCCTTCCACACAACATCCCCAATTTTAGACAATAACATGGAGTTCATGTTGAACGTATACATAGAAAGTAGTCTAGTCATTTAGAACTTATTATATCCTAAGAACGTAAATTTATAGCCTCTTAGACAATTCCACAAACACCTTACATGCACTTTTAGGCATTGGTGAATTCGTCAAGTTCTCATGTTTTCCGCCACCCCATATATCTCATCCAACACACATAATCATCACATACATGTATCAACCAACATACACCATCACCACACATATATATATATCAACCAACATGCATAATCATCACATATATATATATCAAGTAACATACATAATCCTCATATATATCTCAACCATCAAATATCAATCAACATATATATATATACATCATCAAAGTCTAGAAAAAATATATATATACATAACTTGAACATTCAAAAAGGGATTCGTGGACTCTATGGACGAAAGGAGTCCATAGATAAACACTTGCATACCTGGATATTGAAAACCCTTTGAAACTCTTTAGACTTGCAACTTGATTTCTTGAATTTTGGAAGAGAAAGAAATTGGAAACCCTAACCCTAAGTTCTCTTATTATTTTTGAGAGAAAGAAAAGAGAGAAATGAGAGAAAAAAAATGAGGGTCTAAGCTCTTATTTGGGATATATATAGAAGGGAAATGAAAAATAAATGACCAAAACGCCCTTAAAATTTAAATAATGTTAAATCTGTCCTTTGGTGGACTATTTAGATAGACTGTAGTAGATCGACCATAATTTTTTTCTCCGATATCCAAATTGGATGAAACCAATTTCATTGGAAAGAGGACTCACAGAGATTTCCTTTGATATATGGTACCTCACCCAGATAATTATGTACAAGGAGTTATGATCGTCTGAAGTTGACCAAAAAAATCGCCTGGCTGCAGTATTTTTTTCCTGCATATTTTACTGTTCACAGTTCGATCGGAATGGTCGTAGTTTGATCGGAATGGTCGTAACTCATCGCTCGAGTGTCCGTTTTGGGTGATCCACATATTGTTGGAAAGATTATTCGATGCTCTACGAAATGGTGAATCGAAATCCAAGAAATGAAACACAGAAAAATTATAAATCATTCTCGAAGATAGGATCCCAACACGTTTACGCATAAAATTTCAACGAAAATTTTTTCCGGGGTATTACAGCCGCCCTCAAATTTCCTTAGTTAAATCTCTTCTAAGTGGTGTTTTTTATCAAATAAAGTAGAGCTACATCTTCATCTTCTTCACCAATCTAGAGGTAAGTTCTTCATTCTTCATTCTTTTAATTGTTAAGGTCAATGAAACGATTATATTAGTGCTTTGTAGAAGATTTATTCTTCTTTGGGGATGTGTTATTGCTTTTGAATTAAGAGAATGTTTTTATTACCCCCAACCTTTAGTCTAAATCCAAACTACACACTTATACTTTGCGGGGATCCTATGACCCCCCTGAACTATTTTAAAGTGGAATTATTACCCCCCTAAATATTGACATGACAAGAGAGTGTGTTTCACTTTCTTTAAAGAGAGTGAGAACGAATTTTTTTTATTAAAAATTTATTTTTAATATTTTTTTATTTTCTTTATTCATTTTTAGCTATTCTTTTCCTTTATGCATTTTCTTTCTTCTTCTTCTTTTTTCTTACAAACAATGGCATCCAAGAACTCATCAATGACATCCAAAATTAATTTATCATTTTCCTCATCTCCAAGTACAAAATCAATTGGTTTTGACTTCAAATTCATCGAAAATTTCTAAATGGGTATTGTTCATTATTTCCAACTTCAAGATTGTCAGAAATTTTAAAATCGATATTGTCCATTATTTGCGACTTCAAAATCGTCAGAAATTTTAAAATGGGTATTGTCCATTGTTTCCGACTTGAAGGTCGTTGAAAATTTTAAAATTCTCTATTGTTTCTGACTTTCAGGTTATTGAAAATTTTAAATTCGGTATTATTCATTGTTTCCGGCTTCAAGGTCGTCGAAAATTTTGAAATTGATATTTTTTGTTGTTTTTGAATTTAAGATCGTCGAAAATTTAAAAATTGATATTGTTCATTATTTCTCACTTCAAGGTTGTCAAAATTTTAAATTCGATGTTGTTTATTATTTCCGACTTCATGATCATGAAAAATTTCAAAATTGATATTGTCCATTATTTCCGACTTCAAGGTCGTCGTAAATTTTAAAATAGGTATTGTCCATTATTTTCGACTTCAAGGTCATCAAAAATTTTAAAATTCTCTATTGTTTCCGACTTTAAGGTCATCAAAATTTTTAAATTCTGTATTGTTCATTGTTTTTGGCTTCAAGGTCGTTGAAAATTTTGAAATTGGTATTGTTCGTTGTTTTTGAATTTAAGATCGTCAGAAATTTAATAATTATATGGTCATTGTTTCCCACTTCAAGGTTGTCGAAAATTTTTAAATTCGATGTTGTTTATTATTTTCGACTTCAAGATCGTTGGAAATTTCAAATTCGGTATTGTTCATTATTTTTCACTTCAAGGTCGTCGAAAAATTATTTGCTTAGAAATAGGAATAATAAAGTTTGAAAAGGAAAAGAGATGAAAAGTAATGGTGAAAAAAATAATGGTGAAAAATAATGATAACTAATAAAAATAGAAAAAAAAGTAAATAAAAATTAATTTTAAACAAAAAAACATGTGTCAAAATGTTGTTGGCGCGTGCATCACACCTTATCCAAAGTGACTGGTTGTCAAGTTTTTGGGGGGGGGGTAATAATTCCACTTTAAAATAGTTCAGGAGGGTCATAGGACCCCCGCAAAGTATTAGCGTGTAGTTAGGATTTGGGGTAAAGGTTGGGGGGGCTTTTGACCATTTTCTCTTTATTGCTTGGTCATTGATGTAAAAAACTGCTAGCCCAGTATTTGTTGTGGGATTTTGCATGTTTTTATAATTCTGTGTTAAAAACTGTGGAGTGAGTAGGGCACCTAAATTTGTATGTGTGGTGTACCTCGATAATAAGGAACTGTTGAGTATTATTGCACAATCATAATATTAATTAAGGGAGGGGGTATTTTAACCACCCCCACTCACGTAATACTTGTTCTCATGTGTACTTAGGGTACCAATTGTCTGCTTTTGTGAGTAGTAGTGCATGAGTGTTGGAATAGTGAATTTGTGCAGCTACAGTTCTGTTGATGATGTGACAATGTCTTTACGTGGGATAAATTGCAAGTTTTTGGATAACTGGATTTGTTGCAAATATAAGATATTATGCTTGTGGAGATTGCTAATTGGGGAAGTCTGAGTACCCTTGCATTCATGCCCATGCACCGGTACTAGTAACTAAGTGTGGGGTGGCCTAACCACCACACACTTCGTGTTTGCTAACTCAACATAGATTTTTGTTTGATGTGGTTGTTGCATGAATTGTCTAACAGGTACTATGTTGAGTGGGCAACAGAAAGGGAAGGCTTAGAAGGGATCTTCTGATACAACCAGGAAAAAAAATAGACAAAGTGGTAGTACATCTCACCCTCCGCTTATCCCGCAAGGGCAAGCGCAGAGGTATGGTATTAGAGGGGTCTTAGAGTCTGGCCAAAAATGGTATGCAGCACATGATGAGACTAAGTATATTGAAGAACAGTTCATTCACATGGAGAACTTATTAAAAGAATTTCGCAGCATGGTTCGCCGAATAAAGGAGTTACAGATGCAATTCTTGTTTGAACAGCCTCATAAGTGCAACCTAAGCCTAATTGGGGAATTCTTCACCAACTGGGACCCATATGATAGGGATTCTGCAGTAAAAATACGTGGACAGGCCATCACTTTTAATGCTCATTCATTGAATGTAATCGTTGGTACACCAGAAGTTGATGCTCAGCCCCTTAAGCAGATGTATATCGAACCACCGTATGCCCATATTTGCCATTTATTGTGTGGAACTCACTCGACCGCAAGATGGATACTCAGGGAAAGAAGCAGTATTCACCTCACACTTCTTTTCAGTCACATGAACAGGGAGGCCCAAATATGGGTGAAGATTATCTATGCATGCGTAATTCAAGCTACTCACATGACTGAAGTGCTATGAGATAGGGTTTGCTTTATTTATGCTTTGATGTGTGATGATATTGATGTGAATATAGGTGAGGTGATTTTCTTGAGTATGAAGAAGGCACAACTTAGTACGGAGCAACGGTAAGTTTTGGGGGCTTATTGACCAAATTTCTGTGAGATGAAGGTGTTGAGGAAGAGGCAATGTACTATAAGCTTCCGATAATCACTAAGCCTCTTAATGTATCCCGTACTAAAAGAAGTGCAGCTTATAGTGATACTTTGACTATACTATGTACGAGCGTAAGACTCAGACCAATGAGATCACTAATGTATGGGCTACAGATGCTTCAGTTGCTGGTTGGTGGGCGTCCTGTCACTCAGCAGGAGATTAGAGCAGTGGAGTTATACTATCCTCTTTGTCATCATGCGAAGACTATGTTGAGGATCGGCCCTAATTTTGTAGAACCAGTTGATGATGATGTTCCCACAGATGAGGAGCGGTGGCTACACTATTCAGATGACTAGTCAGAGGAGGACGTTGGTGATGATGAGCCTGACTTGGGAGGAGATAATGAGGAACCTAATGATGGCATGGATGGCATGTGAACAGGAAGTCCCTCCCCACCTTATACTATACTTATTTTGCAAGCACTGGGGCAGTGCTTCCTTTTAAGTATGGGGTGGTGAAAGTCTCATTCCTTCTACTTATTTCCGTCTTTATTTTTGTTGGACAATTTTATTTTTATTTCTACTTTGGGATGTTTTTATTTTGTGTTTGGATGTTTAACGTGATATTTCTAACTATTCAAAACAATATGTCTGTAATAGTTAGTAAGTTCAAAGTATGGATTGCTGTAATTTGCCCTCAAGGCGATTTTTGCATATTGCTTTTAGTTTAAAGTATTTATTTTTTCCCTCCTTGGAAATTCTCATTTTTCCCCTCAAGGTAATTCAAAATCATCATAGTTAGTTGCCCTTCCCTATGATAGATGGATGACGACCGTCGTAAGGGGAGTTAGTCTTTAAAAGTTGAGAATTGATAAGAACCCAATTATGAATTTTGAGAAATTCTTTGTGTTGGGCCATTTTTATAGTGATTTTGAACGAATTTATTTTAAAACAAAAGGAAAAATGAGTTATTTTTAGATTCTAAAGCTCAATAGGGGTAATACAATTTATTGGCTTAATGATGAATTTGACAAAGAATAATATCGAGAACCGTAAGGATCCGATTTGATTCCTTGCATGCTCCGTGAGTGTGAGTACTTGTTTATATTCTACATGTATAGGAATGTCTAGAATTTGCCCAGTGTGTTTACAAAGCGAAATAAAGGGTGTTGGGTGTTGGAGTGATTTAGGCATTTCTTTGCTAGCCGAATTGTAAAGACTTTATTTACCTACCCTTATGCATATCCCTAGTAAGACCCTTTGATCCAATAGCCTAATTTTTTTTGGTAGCCTTGTACTCAGCCTAATCCCTTCTTTGATAGACCTTAATTTGATCCAAAGCTCTTAAGAACTTTAGTATAGAAAAGTAATTGAGTAAGGAGTGTGAAATTGAAGCGGGGAAAAAGTGAAAGTAAAGCCCCAAATTGTAAGTAATTGGTGAAAAATTATTGTGGTTGGGAGTTAAAGAAATTGTTCTAAAGGAAGTTTAATTTTTTATTGCCTAGTTGGGTTACAATGAACCTGTTTTGGCCCTGGTCCGTTTCGAACACTGTGCACCTCAACCAAGGTAAATCGCTTTAGTTGAGGGTGGATATTATAGGGGTGCGTAACAGAAAATGGGTGTGAAGAAGAGCTAGAAATTTAATCATGATGTAAAATAAAAAAATATACTTCGACCATAACGTATGTTATTGTGCTTAATGAAATCGGGGTGAAACGAATGATGCGTGAAGGTAATAAAGTGGAAATTGAGTTGATAGAATGTGATTTTGATTGTAGATTGAGCTATATTAAAGCGCTTAGGGAGATTAGTTCCTATTTACTAAATAGTTCCTACCCATCCCTTAGCCTACATTACAACAATGAAAGACCTAGTTGATCCTACATTTCAACATCCGACTATTAGTAGAGTAGTACACTACGGTCAAGCTTATGGTTCATTGTCTATTATATATGAATTCTTTGTTGAGAGTGAGTGATTTAATTCTGATATTCTCCTCATGAGAAATTTTGAAAGAGTGTGAGTTATATGGGGAAACTTTGTTGTTGTGAGGGTGCATACAGATGAAAGTTTGGATTACTTATTGTGTTGTTTGATTGAGTGATTTGATTAAGTTTCACAATAAATCAGATGTCACTATTGAGATGATGAGGTTTGAAACAAATTGTTCATATGCATAAAAGCATTCTTGACATGTTTTGAGATGAAGAGTCACTGTTATAAATTGTAAGCGCCCAACGCAAGCATATCTTAGGTTGTGATGTGAAGCTTAATTAGGTATTGTGTGTGATCGTTCGAGGACGAACAAGGTTCTAAGTATGGGGTGGTGATCTTGGGAGTATTTATATATTCGAGCACCAATATTTATCCATAATAGTCCTAATTCTATGAGCTAAACTATGTACTTTTATTGAGTTTGGTGTACAATTGCATGATTTAAGTAAATGGGCATGATTAGTATTGCAAGATGGATTATTGATGCGTTTCGGCAAAAAAATTGGATGCATAATGGGAAGAATGTGATGATTGATTATATGGAGTATCTCAGACACTGGATGAAGTCGAAAAGCACATTTGAAAGGTTGGATGAGGTAGCGTAGCAACGAGCTAAAAGAAAAGAGTTTCGTGCCATAGAAAAATAGCTAAAAGCAAATTCTAGTGGGAGCGGGCGATAAGCCCGCGATGCAGGCTCCACAACGGTGCTCCCATGCCTTAGTGAAATATTTTGAGGCAATTTTCAGTGTGAGCGGGCAATAAGCCCGCGACGCGGGCGATAAGCCCGCGACGCGGGCGATAAGCTTGCGATACGGGCTCCATTTTAAAATGTTAAAGTACTAATTCCAGTGGAGGCGGGCGATAAGCCCGCGACGCAGGTTCCATAGCGGCGCACTGACGCCCACGATGTGGGCTCTATTCCACTAAGGCTAATTTTTTCCTATTATATAAGGAACATGAGAATACAATTTCAATCACTTTTTGGCAAGCACAATAGCGGCGAAAAAGCACAAAAATCTCTCTTTTAGGGTTCTTAGACATTCTTTTGAACCTCCTTATTTCAAGATTAATTCTTGGTATGATTAATTACTTATTTTTGATATTGAATTCAAACATTAATGGCTAAACACCCATTTTCTGGGGTTGAGGCCAAGAACATGATTACTCTTTGATATTCTTTATCATAATTTCTTGTTGGATTATCATATGAGTTGTTCTTAATTTCTTGAGCTTACAATTTTGATGAGTGGCCACCATTAGAATAAATCTATATTTCAATGTGAATCTGGTAGGAGATCGTAGGATAGAATAAAGAAATTAAGGATCAAGGTTCTTATCCTTTTATGAAATTAGGGGTTTGAATTAGCATCTAAGATAGGGATATACCTAGAAACCTTGTTTAAGTCAATTGCAAGAAGATAACTTTATGCATCTAGATGAATTGTTGCTTCTCTTCTAGCTGATGTAGTTGCAATAGTCATAGAGGTAGAAGATTTGAGATCAGGAGACCAAGATCGTACTATAAACCTTGTGAATCAACAACCCAATAACCAACTGGACTGCAATAATAATAGAGATTTGTAAGATTGTTAGAACTGCCTCAACCCTAAAATTCTCATCATTACTGTTTACAACCGTTGCTTGCTTTGCTACTGTAACAAATTGTTATTTCTTAATTATTAATTTACATTTTTATTCACAAATCACAATTATCTTGATACTTTACAACACTTAATACCTCCTTGTCTAAAACTAAAGATTGATTAAATTGCTAGTTGTTTAGTCCTCGTGGGAATGATATTTGACTGTCTAAGTCTCTATATTACTTGTACGATCACGTGCACTTGCGTGTGTGTTTGAATACAATAATATCTCCCTATTGTTATGCAATTTTTTTATACAGTAGCTTGCTACACTGAATTTGTTCTTCTATTTAGCTTACTGTACAATAGAATCTGTGTGACCCTTCTGCATTAATTAATGATTTCAAATTTGGAAACGCGAGTTCTTTAATTCACTATAATCTTGTAATTTTTTGGGTTTTCCCAACTGGGGTTCTCATTTAATATCAAAATTTGAAATTTTTTCATATTTATTACAATTTAAGTGAAATAAAGATTGAAAATTTGGAAATGTGATGAGTACTTTAATCTTGTAGTTGTTGGATAATTTTTTTTTCTGGGGTTGTTCTTAATTTTAAAGTTTGTAGTTTTTGTTTTTCTTTCATGTTTCTTACCTTTTAAAGTGTTGTATTGTCGGTGCTGTTATGTGTCAGTTTGTTGTGAAGAGTGTAATTGTTAAGGTTTCAGTTGCAAAAATGAGTTTTTTAGGAAGTTTCAAGGCTGAACTTTAATGATTTAATTATTCTGGTATGTAGTTGCTGAGATAATGTAAACATTACCTTGACATGGTTCTTTGTTGTCTTCCTTATTGTTGTTTTTGTATAGAGTGAACTGTTGTATTATTTTTTTGATTCATCAATGTCTTTTCAGGATTTTATAGTATTTGTTTTTTTTCTCTGAAAAGAAATGGAAGGACCACTATGAGATAGTATGTAGTGGCAAACAACTAATAGCTTATTTTATAGTCGTTTCCTTTTCATTTTCTTGAAATATCGGTATTATGGTTGTTATAGGATAAGAATTGGTTACTAGTTACTCAATGCAGACACTAAATTCACTGACTAATAAGACCTTTCCCAGAGAGCCAACCAATTCTGATAAGGTTTCTATGCATCAAAGCAAAGTTTTTGACCAATATCATCCTTATTGTTTCACTCAAGCTTTAACCACATCCTTATGTTATTTTAGTTAACTGAAAACATCCTCCAAGTTTTCCAAAATTATCTAAAAACATCCTTTCATTAAGTTTTCTGTTAGTATTAATGTTGATCCATTTGTCGCATGAGTTGGTTTCATTTTTTTAAAGGTGAATGTCGGATACATGCACTTAAAGAATTTGCTATTCGTCCTATAAAGGTGTGTTTTGTGTTTCTCTAACATAAGTTTCCTGATAGGTGGATCTTAGAACTCCTCAAGATGTTGCAACAAAATGTCCATTGAAGTCATTTAAGTTCCTTAAGACCAAAAAACTTCCCACGGGTTCACCTGATCTGAAGTTTGTGCATTTGAATTCAAAGACCCCATGATGGCGAGTAGACTCAAAAACTGTAATCTCCACAAAGAGACCTTAAGCTTCTCTCAAAACAGTTGAGAATTATTTTTACTTCTATTGACTACAAAGCTGGCAGTAAAACAAAATACCTTACTTGTTTTGGAGATAGGCAATAATTTAGGAGGATGGTTGAAAATAATTACCTGCTTAACTAAAAATATTTATTAGGTAAATAAAGAGTTTTGGTTATTACCTTGACTCTTTTACTCTATCAAAGTATTGCTTTGTGGCATGCTAAAAGAGTTCAAGGTAATAACCATGAAAGAGATGGAGAGAGAAAGGAGGCAAAAATGTTACCTTTGCAATGTTGTTAAGAGTCATTTGGTATCTCCTCTCTTGTTCTAGCTGATTCTTTATCACTTTTACACCCCCACTCTCCCCGATCTCACTTTGTGGGATTACACTGGATATGTTGTTGTTGTTATATTTCCTTCCCCAAAATATGGTGCACTACATTGTCTTGAGTTGTGTACCGAGATTTTCTTTCCTCTTGATATATTCTATGTCTATCAGATATCTTACACGCTCTAGCAGACTATTAGAAGGTTTTATTACTTAGATTTCTTAAAAGGCTTGTTCAGTTATTCATTCTTCACTCATATTTATCTTTGATTCAAAGTAAAGATACGTCTGAATCTTGGCCATGCGGTGCAATTAGCAACTCAGGCCATGTCAACTGAGGAGGAGCAGAATGATATGTTAGGCGTGGTGGGTCAGGTATATTCATGATAAAGTACAATCTTTTCAAACATAATCAAGTCAAGTTTAGCATAATTCATCATATCATCTCATGAAGGTATTGTTTTGTTTCTAACCACCCTTTCTAGAGTCTACCAAGCCTATTTCTGGATACAGGAAAAATACGGATCAAATACAAGTAATGTGACTTCTACTCCTAGAAATTTTGGAAGTAACATGACAAAGAGGGCTACAACCACCAGGTTAGTAGTTTCAACTTCGTAAGTGGTTTAGATTCTCTCAAAAAAGACATATTTGTCTATAGATGTTTGTGTTTTTGGTTCCATACACTATTCTGTAGACGAAAGTATGTTTTATTTTGTTGAAGTGTCTTGGCATTAATATATTTAACTTAATAATTGCAATCAGTAATCCATTTATTGGATTGATTAAGTTAAAAAAAATTCATGCACTTCAGTAATCGCACAATGTGAGCTATTCTCAAAATGCATGTGACAAAGCACACTTCAAGTAGTTGCTGAATTTAGCCTATTTTTCATGTGGGTTGTTGTTGAAAGTTGTGATATTTTCCAGAGTTTATGTCATTAGTTTCCTGAAAGGGTGCTCAAATATTTGTTGAATATAGCAAGTTTGATAAGTGGGTTTGTGCTTTTCTTTGAATATAGCCTGTAAAAAATTGTTAGCAAACTGCACAACATGATGAGAACAAACGATCAAAAGACAACTGAAAAATTTATTTATTAATTTCTCAAATTAAATTACGAAAAACCTCTTTGTACACTATATTTTTTACTTTATTTGTTATTTTTCCTTCATCATCGTAGCTAAAATCTTTAACCCCTTCCTACTTGTCACTCATGAAAGAGCAACGTACAATTGTCCATGTCTAAACATTGATTTCTTTAGAAATAACTCAACATGAGACAATGATTGGCCTTGACTTTTATTGATGGTCATGGAAAATGAGACAACGATGGGAAATTGTCTTCGCTGGAACTTAAAAGGTATTCTTGCATCTGATGGTGTCAAACTCATTCTTGGGATAAACACTTTTTCACTTGCCATTTTGCCTGATAAAACCTTAGCTTCTATAACCCGATTTCCAAGTCTTGTGATGATCAACCTCGTCCCATTACACAATCCCGATGATTGATCTACATTTCTCAATAATATTTCTGGTACACCTACCTTTAATATGATTGAGTGATTTGGAATTACAGAACACTTGATACTGTTTAGGAATTTCAGTGTGTGCACATGCTCCAATGTCATAAAAGAATGATCAGATCCAAAGTCGTAAAAGAATGATCAGACATAAAAATTGTATCAGAACTCAGATATGTCTTCTCAGGATTATGATTAAGTGATACTATAAAATCATTGATCGACTCCACCATGTCTAGAGTCAGAGCAAGAATTGCTCTTTGCTTAAGGTAGTCTAAGTCACTGGAATAATGGTAGAAATAAGGATATGTACTTTCTACAATTGTCGATATTGGATCGACAAAATCCTTAATTTGAAGATCATCAGGGATTTTAACAGTATAAATACCATCAATGGAGTTTCTAATGTTTCCATCACCGATTGCCAAAATCCAATTGGCAAAGTTTCTTAACTCTTCCAAATGTGTGCCTAACTGGTTTACTTGCAATCTCATATTCTTTGTTAGCTTTAGGAATTTCTAGTGGCTCCATAAATCTGAAGAATTTAAAGTGGCATTACCAATATCTTGCCTTGTTCCTTTGGTTATGACGGGCAAAAGTTGTCTGAAGTCACCACCTAGAACAATTATTTTTACTCCAAAAGGTTTATCTAAACTGGATGTGTTTTTAAACCTAAGAATATCTCTGAGAGTCTGATCAAGAGCTTCAAAACAGTACCTATGCATCATTGGCGCCTCATCCCAAATAATCAACTTTGTCTTGACAATCAAATTTTCTAGAGGACTACCTTGCTTTATGTTGTACGTTGCATCTTCAGTTGGATTGAGAGGAATTGCGAATCTCGAATGAGTTGTTCGATCTCCTGGTAACAAAAGAGATGCAATTCCACTTGATGCAACATTTAACATAATATCTCCTCTAGATCATTTGGAAGAAGACAAAATTTTCCAAATGAAAGTCTTGTCAGTTCCTCCATGACCATATAAAAAGAATAATCCACCTTTGTTTTCATTCACTGCTTCCATTATTTTAGCATACATTGATTTTTGTTCAGATATTAAATTCATTACTAACTGATGGTGTTCAACCAACGAAGAGCGCCTGTTATAACACAATTCGTCAAGGATTAATCTATTGCTATTGTCTACTTGTTGCTCATTGTAAACAACTCTTGGCATAGTCAGAAAATCATGAAAACTTTTTCCGCGACCTTTCAAATTTTTTTCTAACCTTTGCAAACAATGATTTCTCAATTCATCATCTGTCATCTCTTCCTCTGAAATAACAACAATATCACCATGGTAATAACATAAAATATAATATAAACCTACACGCGAAATATTAGTTATTCTTAACTATAAATTTATACCTAGATTAGATAGCAATACTCTTTCTTCTTGAGGGATGTCTTCTGATAATAATTTCTATGTTAATTTCCAAACATATTTTGGTCGTGACATTGAATTAGACAATAACAACATTGCAAACAGTTGTCTAAGATACAATGGCATTCCCAATCACTTCCTTCCTTTATAGCATCAATATACTCTTTGTTATCATCTAGTAAGCCAAGTGCATAACATGCATCTCTAAAAGTGGTATGGTCATGATCGTTGATCTTTTTGAGATCCTCATAGCTTGTTGCACATCTAATGAAATTCAACATTAATCTGAGATAATATAACTCGCCACTTTCAGGTGGAACAAAGAAGATTCTCCCGATAGAAAATGCAGAAGTTTCTCTTTTTTTCCATTTCTTTGCATCCTATTTCCATACAAACTTAAGCAAAAATTCTACGTAAGTTAGTTCTCTAGCTTCAGGAAATATTTTTTTTGCCTCAAACTAACTTAAGATCATTAAATCCCTTACACTCGGCCTATTGACAACATCATCAATTAGATCATCATCAAAGAATATAACACTTTGTTTATCTTTGAGATGAAATGCTAGTCTTTCTACCAAAGGTTGCCTATAGTGAATTGAAAATCCAAGTATTCTCCAAGAAGCTTCACAGGATGATATGTATCGACAATTATAATACATGTTGATTTCAACAACATTTGATGAATTTTCCTCATTTGCACTTTGAGAAAAAAAAGAAGTGACACAATCATTTCCCTCATTGACGTACTTAAATAAGTACTTAATAGATTTGGATTGATTGGACCATTCAACATTGATATGAGCACCATACTATAACAATAAGAATCGATTGTGAGGCACCACATACCTGTTCCAACTCAATAAGAAAATAAATAAATTATAATCTTTCTTTGAGAAAATACTGTATCTCCAATTCTAATTCAAAAAAATTGATGGAATAGATATTATATGAGCACTCTACATAAATACTAATAATCGATTAAGCAGTACCCAATAGATATTTTCCAAATCAATACCATCTTTCTTGATAGTTATACCATATTTTCTTCTTTTGTAAATAGGATAACCATCATCATCAATTGTGGTTGATTGAACAGTTTTCTTTGGAAAGTGCTTTGTACATCTACCATTCTGCATGCAAGGAGAGTCATTCCTAGCAGAACCACAAGACCTATGCATCATAAATAACCACACCGCTTGATAATAGTGAGGATCGATCAATTCATCTGGTATTTCTGCTAAAATAATTCTATCAATAGCCACAACAGCGGGATACTTATTATGCGCATGAAGAAAAAGTACAATGTGAGTATGAGGCAATCCTCGTTTTTGAAATTCAATTGTATAAATCACTACATCAAACAAATTTATTGGATGAATAAATAGTTGAAATTCATATTTACAGATATATTAATATATGTAAATAAAAATTATAAGTGAGGAATCAGATATACCTGTTTTTACTCTTTTCAAAATTCATTTGTCTCGCAAGTCCTTGATTAGGTGATCCAATTTCATTCTGAAAACCCTGAATAAAATATTTGGATGATCCTCAGGGTTTAAGCCCCTACTCTCTATGAATCTACAGATCTCTGGCCATATTGGATTGCATGTAAACGTGATGAAGAGATCAGGGTAGCCAACCCATTTGCATATTGCCATAGCATCTTGATAATTCCAAAGCATGTATCGTACACCTCCCGTGAAGCTTGATCCCAGAATTATTCTTTTTCCTTGAGAAGATGGTTCAATTTCTCCTCGCAAAATTACATCTTCCAATCCTTTATACGTATAAGCTCTCAACTGTTTTTGATTAAACCGGATATAGTTCTATCGAAAAGGTTCGAACATTGTATATGCATCAACCAAGAATTGTTGAAACAATCTTCTCGAAGAAAGAATCGTAGGAACTTCATCCTTTCTATCTTGAATCTTGTAAGCAAAATATTCTCGGCATCTAACATATCGCCTTTCTCAGGGTGTTTTATCATCAGCAGTACTGATAGGAATGTCCTCTCTATAGCCATCTTCACTGTATGGAAAAAAGCAAAGGATACTGCAAGCTTAAATATGCAACATTTAATTCATTAATTCTTTGTAACTGTCTAGAATGACATTCAATAATAATATCTCTATCACTTCTAGATGGTTCAAAATCTCCAAATACCAAAGCAGCTACCTCTGAAACTATTAGCAAGTTATATCTTCTTCCATCGATGTCTCTTTTGCCTATTAATCTGAGTTTAACTTTGGAGCTTCTATATTCTTGAAATCTGTCTCTTACCATTCTGAGTGTTTTAGCTAAAACATTGGGGCTATAAAGCATTTTCTTTAGATCACAAATAATCGCAGCATGAAGTTTGTTTATTTCTTGACCACAACTGCAAAGAATTATAAAATATAAATTATCAAATATTGCCTTTTCATGCAAAATATTATCTATATATTTTTACTCTCAAATGGTTAGAAAACACTAACCTTACGACATGAATTCTATTCTGCACTTCATTATCCATATCGTAAATATATAATTGAGCAAACTTTAGGATAGATCCCTCAAGAGGCAACAAACTTCCAATTCTATGATAGTTCTGTCCCGACAATCTGAATATTCTTGGTCCCTAACTTTGGTTCAGATGCATTAACCTTTCCTTCCATTGAAGTAAATGAGAACATAGAATTATAACTCCTAATATTCTCTCTAAAGTGATTGATCTTAGAATCTGCATAAAATTTAAAATAGAGAATTAAGAATTATATATGAAATGTGAATATGGTTTGATGGTAAGATAAAAATAGATATTTTCTTTAACCAGATCCAAGCAACAATTAGCTTAAAATTTGAGGAGGCTTAATTATCTTTGGCAACTTTATCTTTTCATGATTACGACATAAAGAAAACTCTGGTCGTTTAGACTTTTTCGTCTGTTTGATTCTTTTTTGGTACCAGAAACATGCCCCACAATATTCACACTCATTAGTAACATCTCCGATATCCCAGTACTCTATGAATAATCAAAAAGAAATAGAGTTAAAGTCATATAAACTCACTATGTTTATGATTTTTCATTAGTTACTCATATATATGTAAAAGTTAAATAGTGCATACTCTCATTACAAATATTTCCCTAATTGATGTCATCCTCTAAAAAAATAATAGTAAATGAATTTAGTTGTGACAAAGATAATGTTTTAAATATCAATATCAATTGAAAATAATTGATAACCAACTTAATTACCCAATACATACCTTCACAATCATCTTCATCACCTTGACCTTCATCATAGGGAGAACAATTTAAACTAGGCAGTTGAGCTTGACATTGGGTACCTATAATGAATGAATTTTAGCATAAAATTAGTGATTAATAACTCCAAATAGTAGCCTTATTAGAATTTAAGTATTTTATTAATACTTAAATTTAGTAATGATTTCTTATTAAGAAACTTTGAGCAATTTTATTTGTTGACATTTTTATAACCAATATGGTAAAAATGTGAGGAGATTCAAATTATACCATCATCAACTGGAGTACAATTCAAATCAGGTAGTATATTTTGCTTTGAATCTATAATATCATTAATTAAGATGACTTTATCCTTCTTCTACCTTGTTTTTGGAGATAAACATCTTTCAGAATCTGTCATTAACAAAATATAAAAGATATTTTTAATGACGTGCGGTAGAAAATGATAAAATATCTATTGATTTTTAATAACCAATTTGGCAAAAAAGTGAGGAGATTCAAATTTTACCATCACCAGTTGAAGCATAATTCAAATCAGGTAGTATATCTTGCTTGGAATCTATAATTTCATTAAGTAATATGCCTTTCTCCTTCTTCTGCTTTGTGGTCAAGCAACTTTCAAAATTTGTCATTGATAAAATTAAAATTCAAATAAAAATACAACTTCTTCCAAGTAAATCTAAATAGTAATTTGATAAAAACTTAAATTTTTTCGCCAAAGAAAGACTAACCATCGCTCAAATCGCGTAGTAGAAGAGATTTTAAGTAATGTGCCGGAGGTTGTGATGAAGAAACTTTTTCAAGTTTCATCATGGATACACTAATTTTCGGTGTAAAATTTTGATATGATGGAGTTGGCGCTATGACTTGTCCCTTTCTTTTATCTCCATCTGCTATATGCATTCCAAACATTCTAATACCACTACTCAATTTCGAGTTATTGAAATTCTTTTGTAATATTCCCTGACATACAATTCTATTAATTGAAATATTTGAGCTTGACACATTCTTTTGTTTTCTCAATTCATTGACATCATCACTTAGAAAACACTTTTTATTTCTCAATTGTGGTACCGTTTCTGGACATGTTAAATTAAGGTAAGTATATTAATCAGGTAGAATGATATAAAAAACATAAAAAAGTATTATCTATATTAAACTAACCATTTGAAATATCAGATAAAGGCAGAGAAACTCTTTCCTATTGTTTGATAACATTTACTCTGTCATATGCGGGGTTAATATTCTCTGTAGAGAAAATGACATTATTTTAAAATAAGATAAATAAAGAAGGAACAACTTGAAAATTTCAGTTAATACAATTCTAATCACTGAATATATATATTTTTATTTCATCCGATGAGTATTTAGCCTGTTTTTGATTTCGTAGGATTCTTCTATTTAATCTCACTAATTGTGTTGCCTGATTTTCCATTTGTATGTGATTCATAATATGAATTTCATATGAGCATTTGTGAAAGTTAGTTTTTTAAGAGAAGTGAGAGAAAAGAGCCGAGAGAAAGTTGAGATAGTCTCTCTTATTTTTTGTTATACAACAACAATAACAATATCCTACCCAGTGTATTCTCACATAGTGGGGTCTGGAGATGGTAGAGTGTACTCAAACCATACCATTACCTCAGGTGAAGTAGAGAGGCTATTTTCGATAGACCCTCAGCTTAGAACCAATAACAGTATAACAAACTCAAAAGATAAGTGCATATAAAGTAGTATGGTATACAAAATAAACTAACACCGCAAGCCACAAGATAATACTACAGCCACAAGATAATACTAAGAACTATCTTACTGAAATCATAGACATTAGACAATACCACAAACAAAAAACTACAGACACAAAAGAACGCTCCCTTAATGTTATCGACACACTCCCATCCCCTAACTCTCTACCCTAATCTGCATCCTCCACAACTTTCTATCAAGGGTCATGTCCTCCATAAGCAATAACTGCTCCATATCATGCCTAATTACCTCCGTCCAATATTTCTTCGGTCTACCTCTACCCCATTTAAAATCATCCATAACCATTTTCTCACACCTCCACACTGGAGCATCCGAGACCCTCCCCATCATGTGCCCGAACCAACATAACCTCACTTCTCGTATCTTGTCCTCCACCAAAGAAACCCTCATCTTCTCCCGAATAATCTTATTCCTCACCTTATCTTTCCTAGTATGTCCACACATCCATCGCAACATTCTCATCTCCGTCACATTCAACTTTTGATTATGGGAGTTCTTAACTGACCAACACTCCACTCCATACAACATAGCCGCGCGGACTGCCACTTTGTAGAACTAAGCTTCGGGGGCACCTTTTTATCACATAAGACTCCTGAAGCAAGCCTCATTTTCAATTAACCTACCCCAATACGATGTGTGACATCCTCGTCAATCTCGTTATTACCTCGAATCATAGACCCCAGACACTTAAAACTCTCCCTCTTCTGAATGGACTTAGAGCCCAGTTTCACAACCACTCCAGCCTCCTATGACATATTACTAACCTTACATTCCAAGTACTCCTTCTTAGTTCTGCTCAACCGAAATCCTTTAGACTCAAGTGTCTATCTCTAAATCTCCAACTTATCATTAACTCCTCTCTGAGTCTCATCAATTAGTACAATATCATCCATAAATAACAAACACCAAGGTACCTCTCCTTGAATATGTCGCGTCAAAACATCCATCACCAAGGAAAATAAAAACGGGCTAAGAGTCGATCCCTGGTGCAACCCTATAAAAAGTGGAAAGTGATTTGAATCTCCACCTATCATACTCACACGAGTCTTTGCCCCATTATACATGTCATTAATCGACCTAGTGTACGCCACGGGCACCCCTCTATCCTCCAAGAACCTCCATCGAATCTCCCTTGGAACTCTGTCATAAGCCTTCGCAAGATCAATAAACACTATGTGCAAATCCTTATTTCTCTCCTAAAATTACTCCACTAATTTCCTCACAAGGTGAATGGGCTCAATGGTTGAGCGACCTGGCATGAAACTGAACTGATTCTCAGAGATATTCACGATCTTTTTCAGCCTCAACTCTACCACCCTTTCCCAAACCTTCATAGTATGACTCAATAACGTAATACCTCTATAGTTGTTGCAACTCTGAATGTCTCCCTTGTTCTTATATAATGGAACTATCGTACTCCACCTCCATACTTCAGGCATCTTTGCCACCCTAAAAATAATGTTAAAAAACCTTGTCAACCACTCCAAACCTACCCCACTAGTGCTCTTCCAAAAATCTACTGGAATCTCGTCTTGCCCCGTCGCCCTACCCCTCTGCATCCTGCAAATAGACTTCTTGACCTCCTCAACCTTGTTACACCTACAATTACCATAATCGCGACACTCCTCAGATTTCTTCAAGTCCCCCAACACGAAACCTTTGTACTCCTCGTTGTTCAAAAGTTTATGAAAATAGGACTGCCACCTCTCCCTAATAAGGGCATCCTCAACCAACACTGTACCATCTTCTCCCTTGATGCACTTAACCTTGTCAAGGTCACGAGCCCTCTGCTCCCTGGCCTTGGCAAGCCTATAAAACTTATTATCTCCGTCTTTCTCCTCTAAAACGGCATACAAGCTCTCAAAAGCTGTTGTCTTAGCCGTCGTAACCGCTAACTTAGACTCTCTTCTAGCTACTTTATACTCCTCTTTATTCGTCTGTCTTTCCTCATCATACTTTCTCTCTACCAACTTGGCATAAGCCTTCTTCTTAGACTTCACTTTTTTCTTAACCTCTTCATTCCACCACCAGTCTCCTCAATGCTTGTCAGATCGACCTCTCGAGACACTCAACACCTCTTTAGCGGTCTTCTTAATGTAACTGGCAGTCATCTTCCATATACTATCCACATGTCCTCTACTCTCCCAAGGCCCCCTACTCTTCAACTTCTCCCTCATTTCCAAAGCACTAGCCAAAGTCAAGCTACCCCACTTAATCCTGGGCCGAGCCTCCACACTCCTCTTCTTTTTACTCTTATTGATAACCAAGTCCATTATTAATAATAAATTATCTTTAGATTTTATTTAGGAATAATTTTTCAGTCTTTATATTATGCCTATATTTTTTACTCATAGTGTTCATATTCAACCAAGATATTTGTACAATAGAACAACCTGATGTTTATTACCTTTGAACTCTATTTTAATTCAAATCATTTACTCTAATTTGCAAGGCTGAAATAAAAAAATTCAAATCAAGAGGATGGTTTTACCCCAAGCTATTAAAAAAATACTATCTTTGAAGGATTCGATATATGTGTGACCAACAAAATATTTTTATTATTAATTTTATTAATGTCTAAATATATCACACACTTCTCGATTCAATCAATTAACTTTAAAAAATTATTATGATAAATATTTTTTATATTGTCTATCGTATGTTTCATTTTTTTTACTATAGTTATATATTATTTATATTATGTGTTATATTTTATTTCACTTTCTTATATATTTGGAATTGAGGCATGATTGTTTGATTGGGTATTTGTGCTTTCACCCTTTTGATTGTCAATTTTATCTTTTATTATTATTTTTGGTTTATTTTTGTTATTATTTTTTGCAGAATTTAATCGTAGCTAGAAAGATTGCAGTCAATGTTGCGACTACACAATGCAGTTGCTACAACAAGGATGACATCATGCCTGAGCTCAACATAAAGGAGTTTCAGAGATCTTTCGCAGGGTACACTCCATTATACCTCTCCAGACCTCTAGCATATTCATTTATTACTCCGACAAAATAAAAAAGAACTATGTGTTTGTTCTTACTGTTTGTAGATGATTGTTAATATATCTTTTTATTTTATGCTATCTGTTTCTCATGGATGCTATAATAGATGATATAAAATTAAATTCTTTCTTGAAAGCTAGAGGCACTTTACATGGATATTTTGCCTTTTTGAAGTACCTGATTAAGTTCTATATGGTTTAACAACTTAAGTCTCTTTATTTAAGCTCCTGAGTTTCATGGTTCTTAGATTTCTCATATACTTATCAAAAAAGCAACTTTTTCTGTGGTTCAACTTGCATTGGAGTGCATCTTTTGTTCCGCATGTATTCGCTTTATGGAATATTATCCACAAGAAGGGTTCACGGGTAAATTCACATAGACAACAGGTCTACATTTCTCTAGGAGCTAATCCATTGCTAGTTGAGTTTAATGTGCCTCCTTGAACTGCAGAGAAGCTTTGGATGGGGCTTGAGAATTTTATATTCGTTTGACTTATAAATGCAGAAAGATAGGTTATATGAAGCTACTTCATAACTTATGGTACTACTCTATTTTCTATTTTTTTGAATAAAAGTATAATTTATTTGCAACTGCTCTGATCCGTCTTTTAGTTTATTTATCCTATTTTGATTTATCCTTATTTGCTAGATCCATAAATGTCACTTCAGTATGCTTTTAGTTCCTATTAATCTTGTCTTCTCTTATTGCTGGAGAGTTGTGCACTGGGGATCTTCATCAACATCTATCACAGACGATTTACTATAGGGTCTGATTTTCTTTGCAGGAGTATTTGAAGCAGAGTTCACTTCATTCTCAGCTACAGAATTCTAAAATTTCATTTAAATAAATTATCAAAATTAGGTATTTTTAAGAACCTTAACAAATGATCTATATATGTACATAGGAAGTGTATGTCGAAATCATCATTAAATTATTGTCTCTTGGTGCGAGTTGTTCATGATTGAACTCTGAATACTATGAAAGAAAAATAATAATATCAACAACTATCTATATTTTAAGTAAATTTATTAAAACTTAAATCAACTAATTCAATTTTTCTATAAGTAATGTGAACATACAATACATGTTTCTTCACTCGAAGAGGGACGATATTGCTTGATGAGATCCTTATCATCACTAAATTTAAGGACAGTGTAAACTTCATCATGTTGGTCTATGTTGTCTTTCTTGACGAAAACTTTAAATATGACCTCTCTATTCAAAATGTTATCCAACTTCAATGGATATGAAGATACACCCACATTCTACAATAAATAATGGTATTAGAAAAGGTAAAACAAATAGATTCAAATATTATTTTATTATTTTTTACCTCAAGTAATCCTTTCACTAATTCAGTGGCAGTCTTTATCCTATTAGTTTCATCGCTAGTTGGTCCCAAAGCAACAAAGTAATAAAGTCAGTCTCTGCAAGATCTGTTACTTTCAGGAATAATTTATACCTTCAAGGCATGTTGGAGTAAATTTTTTTATTATTTGTAATTATAATTTAATTTAATCATGATTTTTTTATAACGTGTGAATTGTAAAACTCTCAAGGCTTTCACACGTTTTGCAGTAAAATTTGCCGTCAAATTCATCAATCTTCCTACTACAATTCTTGCAGCTCAGGTATGACCGTCTTTTATCAAGATCTATATGTAATATGGTTGCAGCAACATAGAAGCTCCCTTCCTATATTTATTAAAAAAAATAGTTAAAAAAAAAAATTCACTTGTCATACTATAATTTATATTAAAATATATGAAATAATGTTACTCACATTCATGCACTCAATTAACTACTTGATAGTTTTAACTTTAATCGCTCCAGAAGCTAACTCATCTGAAATAGAATAGCTATGTTGAGAGGACAGTTGACTAATCCTCTCAGATTTATCACCACACATATCTTTCATTCTACATGTGTTGAAGTTTGTTAAAATATCTCTATCATATAACAAATTCTCTAGCTTACTAAAAAAACATAAATGAAGGATTTAGGAGTATAGATAAATCTGGAAACAAAATCAGCAACTTTAGGCAATTCGAGATTAATTCATAATTTTGAAGTAGTCCAAAAATTACGTACAGGAATTTTTTCTACATTTGTGAATATATATGTAATTAAATTCAGGTAGATATAAATTAAATAAATATCTCAAATGCACATGGTTAGTTGTAAACCTTTAAATTTGTTAGAGCCTGTATGAGTTGTATAACTACAATGACAAGCTTATCAATAGTTACGTCCAAGTGTGGGCAATTTGTTCAACGAATTTCGCCCAGAAAGTAGCTTCAATCATGTTATTCCTTCACAAAAATGCACAATTTAATCATATAAAAATGGAACAACTTAAAATATATCAATGAATCATTTATGTCGATTTACTCATAATCTTGGAGTTCCACATTCATAAAAGCACTGGACATATCACCTTGTTTGTATTCTTGAACAGGTCCATAAGCAGCGATCTCTCCTACAATATCTATCAAAATTGAAAATTATGATACTTAGTATGATATAATTGATGAAACATTCAAATTAAAAAAATTGTGTAAAGAATAATTATCAAAAAGCTTAGTCTCATCAATAGCGACTTGATTTATCAAATTCTCAAACGGATAAAATTTAAATAATGTCTGATCAAAGCATGAATCAACTGTTCATTGCATGCTTGTTCTATGAGTGAGCATCAATTTCATTTTGTGATCGCTGGTCTTGACTTTTGACTTGTTTGGTACTACAATTAATTTTTTCATAGAATATAACTCCAGCTTTTTTATTTCTAGTTTAAACTTAGGGATAACGGAGGTTCCAACGAATGCCTGAATACGGTCACCCTATAAACAAATTAATCGTAATTGAGATTATTAAAAACAGAGGAATAAATGTAGTGAAGTAAAAAATAGACAATGAAGGATGTGTACCTTGTTGTCCTGCAAAAACAATTCTAATGATATTATCTTGTTGGGATTTTTATGTTCTGAAACCTGCCACATACGCACTATACAAACCTTCAAATTTCATTGCATCTTAGTGTTTGATATCTTACATACAGAGTTGATTTTAGCAGTCATTTTTTTGATAGATATTGAAAAGTGATTTTTTTTTCTGATGATGAATTTGAAATATATGGATATGAATATGCATATATAGTAACACGGTAGTTTTGAATTATAGTGATAAAAAGAGTAATACGGTAGTTTTTAAATTACAGATAGATAATGATAAAGAGTTGGGATAAACCCTTTTAAATTCAAATTCAAATTAAGTGATGATAATCACTAAGAGTTGAGATAAAATTAAAACTCTAAAATTCTTGAGGTAGTTATAATTAGTAAAAATTTAAATTATTATCTATTTAAAATATCTTTTTAGTTGTGGATTATTTGAGTTAAAAAGTTGTTTGAAAGTTGCTGAAAGATACACTGACCCACGTTTTAAAAAGTTGTTTGAAACCCACATTTCTTTTTTAAATTAATTACTGCATCTTTCTTTTAAAGTACTGAAAGATACACTGACCAATGTTTCTTTTTTAAAATTTACTCATCTTGTTTTTAAAGTAGGTTTGGTTGTTTTAATGTTATTGTATTTAACTATTTACTGTATCTTTTGTTTAAAGTAAGTTTTTTTTTTTAAATTTATTGTATTAATTTACTGCATCTCTTTTTTAAAGTCACAATATTTTTTAAACTTAGGATTAATTTTTAAAGTTACTGAAAGTTACTGCTTGCTGAAAGTTTAAAACTTGCTAATATTTTTTAATTTAAATTTTTTATTACATTATTAAATATTGTCTTAAAAATTGCCACGTGGCTATTTTAATAGCTTGACACGTAGCAGCTTCTCTCTCTCTCTCAATATATATATATATAGAGAGAGAGAGATTTTATGCTTTGTGTTCTTTGTGCGGAATTGAAGCCCGAGGTTGTTCAACTGAATTAATTAATGTCTGTTTAATACTCAAAAACTTCAGATTCTGGATCCACCTCTGATTAGTTGCACTTATTTTGAGGTATTTTTAATAACGTACATGGTCAAAGTTTGAGGTCTACAGTAGAGTTTAACTTACTAAATCCGCCTGTCTAGGGAGGAGCTTCAATCACGTAAGTGTATTAATAATGGTTGCACATGAAATTAATCAGCGGGTGTAAGTTTCGTGTGAGATAAATATTGTTATTTCTCTTGTTGAAGAAGCATGATTTATGTTTTGTTTGATCACTTTCTCGGAATGTAGTTACCGGTCACATTAAAAAGTATCCAGGTTTGTGTAATTAACATAATTCCACTTTATCAAAATAAATTCGCGGAAAAATAGAAAAGAATTGGCGGGAGGAGCGTGTGGGATCCATTCTTTAAAACCTTTTTCTGGTTCGGCAGAAATCCTTTTTTCAGTACTAATACCAACTTTTCTGGGGAGAAAAAGATAAATCCGCTCCTTCTTTTTCTTCTTGAAATATGCTATACTCTATTATTCAAACTGCGTTAGATATGATCCTTTTAACTTCTTCGAGCTATTACTACTATTTGTCGTACTACTGCTGTTCCCCTTAGTCTTCGTTCAAAAACCTTCAATAATTTAAAAGTTGATTTAATTACAGGAATATAGGTGTAGAATCAATTTAATTTGTTCTGCTGTTTTTGCTTGTTGTGGGGTTAATCTAAATTTTCTTTTCTTTTTCTTTTGAGTTTGGTTTCGTTGTTTGGACTATGATAACGTGTTGTTGTATTATTCTTTTGAAATTATCTTTGAAGTCCAACGTAACGTATTTCACTCAGACAAATTTTGCAAAATCTTAAAGAGTCGTGAACTTGTGATCTAAGTGGAACATAACGAGGACGAGGATGAGGATGCAACTGAATTTGAATAAAAAGTATAAGGCACACCAAAATATAAGCATAGATGGTTTAATTTAATTTTGTTTTTTCTTAAAGTATTTCAATGTTGTCAGGTTAGTTTTCATGGTTTTTATTTTAAAAAGTATAATTCTTGATACTTATTTAATGACGTGTAACTCTAAATTTTTAGAAAAACTAACTCAAAGTATATGCGTTGCACATGTGTATTATGTCTCTTTACTTTTTTTATTTTTTTACATGTGTGTTACGTCAACACATATATCACGAAATACATTCTTGAAAAATACATATATCTAACTTCAATGGGAGCTTCTTCCCTCGTGTCTCATAATTAAAATGCTATAGCTAATACTAATATACGTATATAGATCATCACTAATTAATCAAAACGGTAAGTAGACACAACTCTAGTTGAAATCTTACAGATTAATAAAAACTAAATTTTAGTACTACAATTTATATAAGTATATATAACCTTAATTATTTTCCTCTTCGAATAATCATATACAAATTTTTTTGAAGACACTATTTATTGGTTGTGATTATGAACCATTATTATCATTCATAAAATGGTCTTATATGTAGTTAAAGATATAGAGATAGTAGATATAAAGAAAATTATATGGGAAAAGGTATTTGATATTGAAGATGAAAATTGGATAGAAGATGAATTAGCACGAATACAATTAAATGACGATAGCTACTATTCATACCTAGATAATTATTATTCAGACAAATATTATACAGATTAAAAATGTTAGAATATATTAGAAGAGTTAGAGAAAAACAAAGTTGGTTATATGTAGAAATTAACAATAGGAATCAGCTTAAAAGAGAAAAAAGACAATTAGAAGAAAAATTACTTTATACAAACATAAGTTATAATAAACATAAGGTATCCGCACTCTCCACACCCCCTACAATTGAAAAGATTACTTTATACACACATAAGTTATAATAAACATAAGGTATTTGCACTGTCCGCACCTCCTACAATTGGTATCAGAGCTATGTTTTATAAAGTTAAAGAAATGATATCTGTATGTTAGATGTTAATTTAATTGTTAATTATAAGTTATCTTGTTAACTATGTTGTTATTTGTTAATTATGAGAAGACCGTTTAAAAATATACAGGCTTTTAGAGAAGTTAAAAGAATTCTAAATAATAATTATCCAGAATATAAGAAACTAAATAAAACAAAAGAAGACCTCCATAGATTAGATTACATAATTACTTTGATATCCAGTATTGAGGCAAAATTAATCATCCATTTTAAATCTAGAAGAATGAGGTATGTACCACCTAACTATGATAAAATCAGATTTAGAGATCCACCAAAATATTATAAATATTAATGAATAATATAGACCAATCCCAAAAATATAAAGAACTAAAACAAATATTATCTGGGAAACAAAGAGAATTAAAAATAAGAAAAGAAAGACTACAATATAACATAATTGTTGGAGTATGTCAAAAATCAATAAAAGCACAAAAGGAAGAAATATCATATTTAGAACCTCTAATAGATAACCTAAAATACATATATGAACATGATTTATATACCATTAAATAGATAAAATGAATAAAGAAGAATTCATAATAGATGAAAAAATATATGAAAATCACGAAGGATTAAAAATAAGAATAGTATTTTCTAATCTGGGAAGACGATGCAAGAAAATAGGTGAACATTTATACTTAATGCTAGAAAAAGAAGAACTAAAATTAGAAGATAAATTAACAGTCATGGTAAGAATAACAAAAGAAAATGAAGAAATAGAAAGGAAAAAAGAAATAGATAAAATAAAACAACAGACTACAGAAGAAATACGAAAAATAGAAGAAACTAAAAATAATAGGATTGCTGAATTAGAAAAAGAACTACAAATGCTAAAAGATCTGTATGAAAAAAGACAGAAAGAAAAAGAAGAAAAAGATAAAAAGCAAAAATTATTAGCTGAGATAAATCAATTTAAAGAAAAATTAGAAGAAAGAAATAAAGAATTAAAAACTAATGAAATAGAAATAAATACAATAGATGCTGAAGAAACAGATAATTATGATTCGAAAAGTAGTGAAACATATATAGAAATCTTAACAAATATAGAAAAACTAGAAATAAATGAAAAACAAGAAGTAATTAATAAAGAGAACTTAGAAAATATAAATACGGAAATAAACACTCTTGATAAAAAGGACGATGAAAAAAATAATACCTAGTACATCAGAAATAAGAAAACCTACAGATAAGTTTTAAAAATATAACCTAAAGGATGAATATAACAAATGGACACCAAAACAAATAATTAATAAAAATTATAATTTCTTAGACTTAGATTGTGTAATAGATGTAGATAAAACGATACAATTATGGATAGGATATATAACAAAATAATTATTAGACAATAATATAAATGCAACAGATACACCAGAATATATAGAAAGAACACTAATAGGAACAACAAAATTATGACTTTAAATTTAACTGAAGAAAGTAAAAAGGTATTAAGGGCTGATAAAAAAACAGAAGGAACAACAGTAATTAAACTAACACCTATAGGCATATTGAAAAAATATAAAATAGCTATAAGAAATAAATTTAGCAGTATGACAACAGAAGAAGAAGAAGAATAAAACAAAGAAAAAGATACAAATAGGAATTTAATGTTAAAACTAGCAATATGTAATATGTGCTATATAGATGAATATACGTGTGCATTTAAAGAATACTAGTATAAGGGAACATACAATACAGAAGAAAGTAAAGAAGTAAGAAGATTATATTTTAGTAAATTACCTGAACCATTTAGTTTAAAAATAATAAAGAGTTGGGATGAAGCAAAAATAGTAGATACCCTAGGGGCAAGAATAAAATTTCTACAATAATGGTATAGAAATCTATGTGAAAAATACAGCGAAGAAATAAAAATGGAAAAAATATTAATAAGGAATTTATCATGTTGTAAGGATAAAATAACACCTCAATTTGGATGTGAAGAAAAATATTATAAGAAAAGAAAAAGACATAAGAAATATAAGAAGTATAGAAAGTCAAAATATAAGTATAAGAAACCAAGAAAAAGATATTATGTAAAAAATTATAAATATAAAAGACCATATAGAAAAAAGAAATCTATAAAAGAATGTACTTGTTATAATTGTGAAAAACTAAGACATTTTGCTAGAGAGTGTAAAATGCCTAAAGACCCAAAAAAGAAATAAATATCAGAAATAAAGATAGAAAATACAAAATATATGCAAATAGATTATATAGATTACGAATTAGAAAGTGAAGATAGTATATATGAAATTTCGAAAAATGAAACAGATAATGAAATAGATAGTAAATCAGATGAATCAAATGACTGAAGAAGATATAAAAATAATAACAAAGGAAGAATATTTAAATGAAGAAGGAACAAATCAGAAAATAATATTTCATAATAATATATTTGACGAATAAAAGGAAAAGAATTAGATCTAAGCGTTGAAAAAATATTTAAAATACCAATAATAAAAAACATATTTAGTAGACGAAAAGAAGAATACTACGTAGTAAGCCAAAAAGAACATGTAATAGACTATAAATATGCAAAAGGTAGAGCTAGTATACCACTAGTAACAAAAAGAATAATAAATAAAGAAATAAATGATATAAAAAGTAAAGACCCAATAAAATACGTACACCTTGGAGGAACGGAAATATTAATAAAAACATGTTTTAGAGAAGGAATAGATACACCAATAGAATTATATTTAGCAGATAATAGAATTATAAAACCTATAGGAAAAAGTATAATAACTGCTATAAGAGGAAATTTAATATACCAAAAATTTAAATTTATAATAAGTGTGAATTATTCAGTAGCAATAACAGATAAAAACATAGATAAATCATTAATATTATATTGGAAAATATCAAGAATAGAACTAACCCCAGGAAGTAAAATATTTACAGCAACATGTAAAAATCTATATGTATTAACAACAAAACATAAAATTACAGGAAAAAAAAAAATTAATAAAATACAAATAGAAAGTCCTTTTGAACAATTTGTAAAAACAATTGATAACAATGATTATACTTACAAAGACATAGATATAGAAGAAGATTTAGAAATAATAAATGATGGAATAAATACAACGAAAAGAATAGCTTTTGAAAAATCAGAATCATTAGGATCATCGAAAAGAACAAATTATGAAATAACTTCAACAGTTAATTTAACTCAATATTATATAACGGGAACAATAAATAAAAAAAGAATATTTAATACTCCTAAATACAGGACAAGAAGAAAACCATATAGCAAAATACCTAGTGAAAAATGAAGAAATAAAATCTAATAGTAATATATGCCCTGACCTACCAAGAAGTTTAATAACTATTAAAGATACAACTGAAAAAGAAAAAATAATAGGAGTTAGAAAAATAAAAATAGAATTTGAAATAAAGGAAGATATGCAAAAAACAGATATAATAGTAGGGATAAAATGGTTAGAACAAGTAAAACCCTACAATATAGAACATACACAATTAACCATAATCTACAATAAGGAAAAATTATTAATAAAGAGAGCTTTAACATGAAAATATATGTACTTATGAAAATAATAGTAGAAAGATATTATAATAGATACTATACACCTATGATAGATACAGGAGTAGAAACCAACTTATATAGATATAATTGTTTACCAAAAGACAAATGGGATAAACTAAAAACACCAATAGTAGTCAAAGGATTTAATAATGAAGGAAACTTAATTACCTATAAAGCTAGAAATATAAAAATACAAGTATGGGATAAGATATTAACAATAAAAGAGATCTATAATTATGAACTAACATCAAAAGATATGCTTTTAGGAATGCCATTTTTAGATAAACTATACCCACATATAATAACTAAAACATACTGGTGGTTTACAACACCATGTAAATAAAGGGTAAGAGCAAAAAGAGTTATTAATAAAATAAGAAAGAAAGCTGATTGGATAAAAGGAAGTGAAAAAATCATACAAAAATTAGAAAATATAAAAAATACTGAAGACACAATAGAACTAGTTATATTTTCAATAAATAAAGAAGAAATAACTATATTTTCAATAGATAAGGTAGAAATAATAAAGAAACAATTAAGACAATTATACAGTGAAGATCCATTAAAAGGATGGAAAAAATATAAAACTATTGTAAAAATTGAGCTAATAGATACAAATAGTATAATAACCCAAAAACCATTAACCTATAACTTTGACGATTTAAAAGTTCAAAATGCATATAGATGAATTATTAGAAAAACAATACATACAAAAAAGTAATAGTAAACACAATAGCCCAACATTTATAGTAAATAATCACAGTGAACAAAAAAGAGGAAAAAGTAGAATGATTATTGATTATAGAAACCTAAATGCAAAAACTATGACATATAATTATTCAATACCAAATAAGATATTAAAAATAAGACAAATACAAGGATATAATTATTTTAGTAAGTTCGATTGTAAATCAGAATTTTACCATTTAAAGCTAGAAGAAGAATCTAAAACATTAACTGCATTTACAGTGCTACAAGGATTTTATGAACGAAATGTGTTACCATTTGGATATAAAAATGCACCAGGTAGATACCAACACTTTATGGATAGTTATTTTGAATAATTACCTAATTGTATAGTATACGTAGATGATATATTATTATATACAAAAAATATAGAGGAACATTTAAAATTATTAGAACAATTTGTAAGTGTAATAGAAAATTCAGGAATATGTCTAAATGAAAAGAAAGCAGAAATAATGAAAAACCAGATAGAATTTTTAGGAATACAAATAGATAAAAGTGGAGTAAAAATGCAACAACATATAGTACAAAAAATAATAAATTTAAAAGAAGAATTAGATACAAAAAAAATTAGAATCATTTTTAGGATTAGTAAACCAAGTAAGAGAATATATACCAAAATTAGCAAAAAACCTAAAGCCATTACAGAAAAAATTAATAAAGGATGTAGAGTATAATTACAACGAAGAAGATAAAAAATAAGTACAGAAAATAAAAATACTTTGTAAAGAATTACCAAAATTATAATTTCCAGACGAAAATAAAAAATTTACATATATAGTAGAAGCAAATGCAAGTGAATATAGTTATGGAGGAGTACTTAAATATAGATATGAAGAAAAAAAATTAGAATATCATTGTAGATACTACTCAGGAACGTTTAATGAAACAGAAATAAAATAAAAAATAAATAGAAAAGAATTATGCTCATTATATAAATGTTTATTAGCATTTGAGCCATATATTGTATATAACAAGTTTATTGTACGAACAGATAATACTCAGGTACGATGGTGGTTAACAAAAAAAAATACAAAATTCAGTTACAACGAAGGAAATTCGGAGATTAGTAGTGAATATATTAAATTTTACATTTATAATTAAAGTAATTAAGACTAGCAAGAATGTTATTGCAGATTACATATCAAGACAAAGCTACCCAAACTAATATTACAGAAGACAATACTTTAGAAGAACTACTTAAAACTCTAACTACGCTTTCAATGAAAGTGGATAGTATGGAAATTAAGATAGAAAAGCTAAAGACTAATGAAGTTAAACTGAAGTCTGAAGCTATGACTCAGATAACTCAGCAATGTGCAGAGAAATGTCGATCGAAAGACAATAAAATTTTTGTGATAAAAGAAGACGTTGGGACACTCCAAAAAACCCATAATGTTTATCAATCTACTTCTGCAGGTACAAGCAAAGGATTTAGAAGGAACCCAAATATGAACATGAACAAAATATTTGACAATCCATTTATACCAAAAACACCAAAAGACCCTTTATTTATACCCCCACAAACTACTACATATTTAGATAGCCTAAACCAAGACAAGAAAGCTCATAACCACATAACCAGATCATAGATTGAAAAAATCCATAAGATACAAACCTACTTAAACCTCAGGCCCAAAGCTACAAGCATTCAAGAACCAAATTCAGATTATATAACCCAAAAACTACAAGGATACATTAAGTTAATAGCATTACCAAAAACTAACCCAAATCTAGTTAAAACCTGTTTCAGTTATGGACTACTCAATACTATATATACCTAAGACAGAAGTGAATTATCTGCTATACTAGAAATATATAAAGCAATTACCACTTACAAAACGATAACCAAGGACAATCTATTTTTTGTAAAGTTCTATACGACACCAACAAAGATATTGTATGATAAAATTAACCCAGTTATACAAGTTTTGAAGATAGGAATGATCCGAGATATGATCATACCCGAAGATATTCAACAACAAGTTGAAATACCAAAAATAGATATACCAAATTTTTATATTATGGATAAATTAAGAAACCTCGCTACTAAAGGTGTTAAAATTTTTTGTCCCGGAAGCGGTAATGGTAGTAAAATGTGAATTACTAATGGTAGAGGTACTTCAAGTAGTAGATATACCCGTGTACCTTCGCCTTTGATACCGCTTGGTACATCTTTTGAGAAAGAAATAGGTGTAGGTGCTCACAATATGAATTATGTAGAAGCTCAGAAAAATTATGGTATAGAAGAAGAAAATGAAGTAGATGCAGTTAATTTAGACGAAGATGATGAAAATATTGGTGAGACACCCGCAGTAGGAAATGCTAACGTTAGATTTGAATCGGTTAATCTCCCTTTCCGTCCTCCTCGTGCCCCAAGAGCTTGTAAAACAACTAGTATTGCATGTTAATTTTTTGAACGTATATCAGATACTGAGGTGCAATGTAATATTTGTAAACAAATATATAAGCATAAAAGCGGAGGCAAGCAAGGGGGTACGGGTACGTTAATGAGACATATAGGTGATGCTCATGAAAGAGAGTTAAATATTGCACGAGGTGGTGGGGATATTGGTGGGCCAACGCAAACTAGAATGGATCCAGCAACTGGTCAGGTAACGAAGAAGTATAATAAATTGAGGGACCGGAAAGAAATAGCTAAAATGGTAGCTGTGGGTTATTTGCCTTTTAGTTTTCCTTCTTCTAATGCCTTTATTCATTATATTCAAGCAATTTATAATCCTATGTTTAATGATATTCCTAGAAGTACTTGTCGGTCTGATATTTTTAGACTTTATTCACAATATTATTTTTATTTATCAACATTGTTAAAAAATATTCAATGTAGTGCTGTAAATAAAAATGATTATTTAACCGTTACTTGTCACTGGATGGATAGTAATTTTGTGATGCAAAAACATATTCTTGCTTTTTTATATAATGAAGATCGTATACATACTGGAGATTTTATTCCTAATTCTATTGTTAAAGTTGTCGGATTTTATGGTATTGAAAATAAAATCTTATGTATTGCTTTTGATAATGCTTCTAACAACAAGACTGCTATAAAAAAGTTAAAATCTAAGCTATCTCCGCCGTTGCCTGAAATTTTTCATATTAAGTGTGCATGTCATATATATAATTTAATTGTAAAAGATGGCCTTGAGTATTTTGTGTTTTATATTGAAAAAATCTGTATTGCTATTGGTTTTATTCTAGGAAGTAATTGTTGATCGAGAATTGGAGAATTTAAAGTTAAATGTCAAGAAAATAGACTTGCACCGATATTGATGACTGAGGAAATTGATATTAGATGGAATTCTACGTATGATTTTTTAAAAATTTGTTATAAATATAGAGTTCCTATTACACTAGATTTTAACCAACATTGCGGTTCATTTGCTGATTCTGCTGATTGCATGCTACATGATTCTGATTGGGTTGTAATTAATGATCTTGTTAAGTTTTTGGAAAAATTTTATGTAGCTACGGTTGAATTTTTCGGTGCTTATTATCCTACTTTTTATAATATTTTGGCATATATAGCCGATATTTCTGGTTTGCTCAAAGAATATAAAAATAAAAAAAGGTTATAAAGAAGCTGTTGGTGCCATGTTTACTAAATTTAAAAAATATTTTATCCCGATTCCCCCTATTTACTTGTTTGGTGCTATGCCAAATCCGTGCATGAAATATAATACTATGTGCCACTTTAGTACTATTATTTATGCTAACTTAGAAATAAATACTAACAATGATTCTGAACAAGTACAACCTAATTTGTGGACGACTATGGGTGATACGAATGAATACATAGAAAAATTATATAATCACTATGCTGACTTAGTTTATTTAGCCATATCTATAAATATCACTCCAACTGTCGTTCCTCATCCTCCCGAGGAGCCATCATCTTCTAAAAGGTCGGCACATAGTGGTTTTCATGATTCCTTTTATGATTTACCTTGTTGGAACAGTGTTGATGACAGAGCTTACACATCAACTTATTGGGAAAAGCTGAAATATTATCTTTGGTCGCTGCCAGAGGATCAAAGACGACAGATCAACACGTTGGATTGGTGGAGGAGTAATGAAACACAATATCTCGTGCTTTCAAGATTAGATAGAGATATCCTGAATGTTCTAATGTCAACCATTGCATCAGAGAGTGCCTTTAGTTAGGGACGACAACAACTTGGAGACAACGACACTTATTGGGAAATAATGCAATAAATGTTCTAGTTTGCCTCAGAGATTGGATTAGAGCGGAAAGAAGAAACCAAGGAATAGAACCGGAGCCGAACGACGAGCAGAAACTTGAAGAAATTATGTCTTCACGGGAGAACTCAGCAGAATCAAGTCCAATGCATGGTTTTGCCCCCGTTGGCTTTGACTATCCTATGCAAGTTCCCGTTAATATTAACATGAATAAGTTGGAAAAAATGATGCATAATTTGTAGATTTTTCATTCATGTAAATTCTAAATTTTGGATCATTTCGCAATCAATAAAATTCAACATTCATTCACTCCTTAGTCCTTACTTTGTAATTTTTTTCATTTAATGATTTAAATTGAATTTGTAGTTTAAATTAAAAACTTACTTCTAATATATTATTAATTTAGTACCAAGTATTATTAATTTATTAAATTAAGTAGCATATGTTTTGTATATTTGTGTATATATCTTCTATAGATGTGTATATTTATTGTATATATGTGTATATATTTTATAAATTGTAGTATATATATATATATTGTAGTATATGTTTTATTTAAAGTAGTACATATATATTGAATGGTGCGTATATATATGGATATATCTTCTATAGACGTGTATATTTAACGTATATATGTGTATATGTTTTATAAATTAATATATAACTCTCTCTATATATATTGTAATGTATATATATTGTAGTATATTTTATTTAAAGTAGTACATCTACATTGAATAGAGCGTATACATGTGAATATATCTTCTATAGACGTGTATACTTAACGTATACATGTGTATATGTTTTATAAATTAGTATATAACTATATATATATATATATATATATATATATACATATATATATTGTAATGTATATATATTGTAGTATATTTTATTTAAAGTAGTACATATACATTGAATAGAGCGTATATATGTGAATATATCTTCTATAGATATGCATATTTAACGTATACATGTGTATATGTTTTATAAATAAATTAGTATATAACTATATATATATATATATTGTAATGTATATATATTGTAGTATATTTTATTTAAAGTAGTGCATATACATTGAATAGAGCGTATATATGTGAATATATCTTCTATAGACGTGCATATTTAACGTATACATGTGTATATGTTTTATAAATTAGTATATAACTATATATATATATATATATTGTAATGTATATATACTGTAGTATATTTTATTTAAAGTAGTACATATACATTGAATAGAGAGTATATATGTGAATATATCTTCTATAGACGTGTATATTTAACGTATACATGTGTATATGTTTTATAAATTAGTATATAGCTATATATATATATATGTATATATATATATATATTGTAATGTATATATATTGTAGTATATTTTATTTAAACTTTAAAGTAGTACATATACATTGAATGATGCGTATATATGTGTAATTGTGTATATATTTTTTAGATTCTAATGTAGTATATACTATATATATAGTGTATATATATTATTTAACGTATTTAAAATGTATATAGGTGGGTATATATAGTGTACATTGAAAAAAACTTTTTTTTTACTTTTGACCGGTTTGACCGGGTTTAGGAGGGTTTAACCGAGTTGGGTTAAGTGGGCCGGGTTAGGGCTATTTTTAAAATTTTTACTGTTGATCCCGGCCCAGCCCGACCCACTTAACCGCAACCGAACCCGGCCCGGCCCACAACTCGAATAAATTTAAAGGGCCAATTTCGGGTTAACCCTGCTCGGCCCACTTAACAGCCTTATATTTGAGTAAGCAAACATGTTAACAATTTGATAAATACCATTGGTATTGTAACTCATCCATATGAAATCATTTCTCTTGATAATCTCATGTTGATAACTTAAATTTGTAAGTTTTTTTCTTGAATTTGATCCAACATCAAATGGATGTGTAATTTTGGTCAAGGAGAGCTCCAAAATATAGATCAAAGAATACAACTTATACAAATAGAATTCTTTCTATTATAGATTAATGTTTCTATGACAAATATTACTAAAACCTAAACCTAATCCTCCGCCCTCTTCATCCGCCTTACGACAGTTTATACTTTTGATAGAATCTGTCTAATTAGCAAAGAAAAGATAGCTAGTGTGAGTGATATTTACTGGTATAGAAGAATTTGTTGGGGTCAATATGTATGAAAAGTATGAATAGAAAATGGAGAAAAAATAGTGGAGAGAGAGAGAGAGACACCAAAATGAAAAGTGTACTCTTTTAGGGGAAAGTTCACTAATTCTCCCACATTGGTGGGAGAAGAGAACTTTGAAGTGTTTATAATAAGAAGAACTTACTCCACATGGATAGTGAGGAAAGAATAAGGTGGTTCCTCGCACCTTCATTGTCTCCGCTCGGCTTCGGCTTCGGATTGATCGATGAGATTTATCTTTTTGGACAAATTTTATTTGACAAAAATTTAATCCGAAAATACCAAAGGAAAAAACGCAATAAATTTTTTCGGTATTTTTGATCCTCCATTTATATGCATGCATGCAATGGCTGACACTGTTTCTAAATGCCATGCAAAAATGAAGTGATGCTTCGAAAGGGATGCAATCCTTCAACTAAATGACACACTGATTCATGAAATGGCTCGCCTGTTCGAAAAAGATGCATTCTTTGGACGAACATACATGATTTTCCAGAAAGGTCACACTTTTTAAGTGAACCATTGCCACCTTTCAGAAGAGGCATCTAATGGCTATATAAACCTACTTTCATCCACAAGTTTAGAAATAAATTTTCTGAAATACAAACTCTCTTCTTGTCTTAAAAAGCATTCTGTGTGATCAATCAAATCGTTGAGTGAGTTCGTTGAATCCAACAATTTGAGGTACCGCTATTGTTCGAATTGAAGGCCATTTTATCCTGGAAGGAAGATTCCATAACCTCGGGTATAGTGAGAGAAATTATTCCTTAAGGACACTCCGTGAAGTTGGAGGACTTGACCTTAAAAATTCTATTTTATCTCTTTTATAAAATTTAACATACTTCTTGGATAGATTATTCATAATCTTGTGTTGATGATGTTAACGAACTTCATAATTGTTCTTGTTTGTACAAGCACTTGTGTTGAAGTTGTTGTTGTATTTATACAAATTCTTGTACCCGAAACATTGAAAATAACAATCTTAAGGAATAAGTCCACTTTTGGAATATGTATAGCTTGTTTTTGGAGATTAAAACTTTAAGCTTTCTACTCTGTTTGGACTTAATTAGTGATTTAAAGACATAAAATCTTCATCACAAGTTAAAGATCACTCGGTTGATGATTGGAAGTCATAAAAACTTCGTCGTTAAAATAGAAACAAGAAGTGTTTAAAGTTGCTGTAACTTTGTAATAAGTATTTCAACATACTAAAGGTACTGTCTTATTGTGACAGGAAAATGATGACTGATAGTCAAATGCATGATGCTGGAACGACTATGGCAAAAACTAGTATTGCCATGATGAGTCGTACTAATGCTCCACAAGCTATGGCACCGACAGAGAAACCCAGAAAGTTTGCGGGTATTGACTTCAAGAGATGACAGTAGAAAATGTTCTTCTACCTCACAACTCTCTGTCTTCAAAGGTTCACATTTGAGGAAGCTCCGGAGGTACCCGAGGGAACCTCTTAACAAGAGCGCTTTGTGATTGTGGAGGCTTGGAAACACTCAGATTTCTTTTGCAGGAATTATATCTTGGGTGGTCTCCAAGATAACCTTTATAATGTGTATAGCGAAACCAAGACTGCAAAAGAGTTATGGGGAGTGCTAGAACGAAAGTACAAGACGGAGGATGCCGGAACTAAAAAGTTCTTTGTTGTAAGATTCCTGGAGTACAAAATGATAGACAACAAGTCTGTTGTTTCACAAGTGCAGGAACTGTAAGTGATCATCTATGATCTCCTAGCGGAAGGTATGATTTTGACATATACCTTTATTGAACAATTTAAACATGTTCTTAGTATTCACATGAACTTTATTGTAGGTTTAATTGTGAATGAAGAATTTCAAGTATAAACAATAATAGAGAAGCTACCACCAATGTGGAAAGACTTCAAGAACTACTTGAAACACAAACGCAAGGAGATGTCAGTCAAAGATCTGATTGTACGACTATGCATTGAAGAAGATAATAAGGCTGTGGAAGAAGGTCAAGAGGCAATTCTACAATGAATGGAGCAAACATTGTAGAAGATGACCAAAAAAACTCCAAAAAGTGAAAGAAAGCTGGAAATGAAAGAAATCAACCCAAGAAGAAATTCAAGGGAAAGTGCTTCAACTGTGGCAAGATTGGCCACAAGTCTACAGATTGCCGTGCCCCAAAGAAAGAAAAGAAGAAGGATCAAGCAAATTTGTCTGAGTCTAAGAAAGAAACGGATGATCTGTGTGCTATGCTTTTCGAATGCAACTTGGTGGGAAATTCTGGCGAATGGTGGATAGATTCTGGTGCCACCCGCCATGTTTGTGCTAACAAAGAGTTGTTTTTGACGTTCTCTTCGTCTCAAGTAGAAGAAATATCTACAATGAATGGAGCAAACATTGTAGAAGGTGACCAAAACAACTCCAAAAAGTGAAAGAAAGATGGAAATGAAAGCAATCAACCCAAGAAGAAATTCAAGGGAAAATGCTTAAACTGTGGCAAAATTGGCCACAAGTCTACAGATTGCCGTGCGCCAAATAAAGGAAAAAGAAGGATCAAGCAAATTTGGCTGAGTCTAAGAAAGAAACGGATGATCTGTGTGCTATGCTTTTCGAATGCAACTTAGTGGGAAATTCTGGTGAATGGTGGATAGATTCTGGTGCCACCCTCCATGTTTGTGCTAACAAAGAGTTGTTTTTGACGTTCTCTTCGGCTCAAGTAGAAGAAATATCTACATGGCTAACTCCGCTACTGCAAAAGTAGAAGGAACAGAAAAGGTGTGCTTGAAGATGAATTTCGGTAAAGTGTTGACACTTAACAATGCCTTTATGATCTGGAGTTAAGGAAGAACTTGATTTCTGTTTCACTTCTAGACAAGAACGGATTCAAATGTGTTTTTGTTTACAAAAAAATTGTACTTAGTAAAGGAGAAGTGTATGTAGGAAAAGGCTACCTCAATGCGGGCCTATTCAAAATGAATGTTGAAATCAATAAAAGTTTAAATTCTTCTTACTTGCTTGAGTCTCCCAATTTGTGGCATGAACGTTTAGGCCATGTTAGTTACAAAACATTACGAAAATTAATTATCTTAGAAGTTTTGCTAAACTTTGAGTGCAATAAATCAAAGTATCAAACTTGTGTGGAATCAAAGTATGCTAAGCATCTGTATAAGTCCATTGAAAGGAATACCAATCCCTTAGACTTAATCCACACGGACATTTGTGATATGAAGTCAACACCATCACGTGGTGGGAAAAAGTATTTCCTAACTTTTATTGATGATTACACTAGATATTGTTATGTCTATTTGCTAAAAAGTAAGGATGAAGCAATAGATGCATTTAGGCAATATAAAATTGAAGTTGAAAATCAGTTAGAGAAAAAGATAAAAATGATAAGAAGTGATAGGAGTGGAGAATATGAATCTCCCTTCACCGAAATATGTGTAGAGAATGGAATTGTCCATCAAACTACGACCCCATATTCACCTCAATCTAATGGAATTACAGAAATAAAAAACCAAACTTTGAAGGAAATGATGAATGTCTTACTTATAATTTCAGGTTTACCACAAAACTTGTAGGGGAAGGCTATCCTTACATCCAACCAAATACTCAATAGAGTTCCCCATAGTAAGACACAATCAATTCCTTATGAAAAATGGAAAGAAAGGAAACCCAGCTTGAAATACTTCAAAGTGTGGGGGTGTCTAGCAAAGGTCCAAGTTCCTATGCCTAAAAGGGTTAGGATAGGACCTAAGACGGTGGACTGCGTGTTCATAGGATATGCAAAAAGTAGTAAAGCATGTCAATTTTTGGTTAATAATTCCGAACATCCGGATATTAATGAAAATATGGTAATTGAATCAGGTAACGCTGAATTCTTTGAAAATATTTATTCGTATAAAACTAGACTTGAACAGTTTAGTGGAGGGTCTAAACGACCTCGAGATGAACCAAGTGAGAATGTGCATAATGATGAGAATCTAAGACGTAGTACACGTCAAAGAACATCAATTTTATTTGGATCGGATTTTGTAACATTTCTCTTAGAAAATAAGCCTCAAATATTTAAGAAAGTGATGACATCTTTAGATTCATCCTTTTGGAAAGAGGCAGTCAATAGTGATATTGATTCAATCTTAAGAAACCATACATGGGAGTTGGTTGATATTCCTTTAGGAAATAAACCTTTAGGTTCGAAATGTATCTTCAAAAGGAAAATGAAAGCGGATGGTACTATTGACAAATACAAGGCAGAACTTGTAGTAAAAGGCTTTAAATAGAAAGAAGGACTTGATTACTTTGATATATACTCATCGGTAACAAGGATAACATCGATTCAAATGTTAATTTCCTTGGCGGCAGTATATGGTCTTGAAATTCATAAATGGATGTGAAAATCGCATTCCTAAATGAAGAATTGGAAGAAAAAGTTTACATGGAACAACTTGAGGGTTTTGTAGTTTCAGGAAAAGAAAATAAGGTGTGTAAACTTGTTAAGTCACTTTATGGACTAAAACAAGCACCTAAGCAATGGCATGCAAAGTTTGACCAAACCATGTTGGCAAACGGATTCAAAATTAATGAATATGATAAATGTGTTTATATTAATTACACTCCAAATCACCAAGTCATTGTGTGTTTATATATGTATGATATGTTGATCATCAGTAGAGATATTTCAGACATAAATGCAACGAAACAAATGCTCGAGAGCAAGTTTGATATGAAAGGCCTTGGAGTTGCGGATGTGATCTTAGGGATAAGAATCCATAGAACTCCACAAGGGTTGGCATTGTCACAGTCTCATTACATCGAAAAGGTACTTGACAAATTCAAGTAGATGGAATTTGGTGTTGCCAAGACTCTATTGGACGTGAACTTTGCACTTTGAAAGACTAAAGGTGAAAGTGACTCACAATTGGAGTACGCAAGAGTATTGGGATGTTTAATGTATATAATAAACTGTACACGACCATACATAGCATGCACTATAAGTAAGTTGAGTTAGTACACGAGTAATCATAATAAAAATTATTGGATAGCAATGGAAAGAGTTTTGGGGTATGTTAAATACACTCAAGACTACGCTTTGCATTATAATAAATATCCCATGGTACTTGAAGGATATAGTGATGAAAATTGGATCACCGGATCGAACGAAGTAAAATCCATAAGTAGATATGTATTTACTATTGGTGGAGGAGCGGTCTCTTGGAAATCATCCAAATAGACTTGTATTGCTCACTCTACAATGGAATCTGAATTAATCACATTGGATAAAGCCGGCGAAGAAGCAGAATGGCTCCGAAATTTCTTGGAAGACATTCCTTACTGGCCCAAACCAGTGGCAGCAGTATGTATACACTGTGATAGACAAGAGGCAATAGGTAGGGCAGGGAGCATGATGTACAACGGTAAATCACATTACATAAGACAGAGACATACTACCATACAAAAACTTCTCTCTAGTGGAATTATCACTATTGACTATGTAAAGTCAAAGGATAATATGTCGGATCCACTTACAAAAGGCCTATCTAGAGAAGGAGTTGAGAGAACATCCAAGGGAATGGGTTTAAGGCCTAGGACAAGTTAGCATGGTGGTAACTCTACCTAGCAGACTGGAGATACCAAGAGCTAGGTTCAAAGAGATCAAAAAAAGTTGTGTCTGATAGGTTCAACATTGTCAAATACCCAACCCATTCTCATGATGTAGACAATATTTAGTAAACAAGGATGAGACTTATGGTGTGAAGTCTTTTAATGATTATCTAAATTTGGCAGATTTGACCAAATAGTTTAATATATAGGATCGAACATTTAGAAATCACCTATGTGAGGGAGAAATGGAAGCTAATTCAAGGAGAATATTTGTAAAGGCCTATTCTTTAAGCTCTCATGAAATCGAAACATGTTCATGGCTGAAAAGAACAAAACCGTGAGAACCATAAATGGTAAAAAGCTGGTTGTGTGACATGTGTTATCTAGGTGTACATTAAATCTCAACGGTTCAAAGATATCAAATCTATCGATTGACATAGTGCATCCGATGCATGTTCACTATGGAAAGTTCAAAGGGAAACTGTAACGCCTCAAATCTGGTACCCGGAATGCTACATGGTGCTCATGACCCCAAAGGACCACAAGCTAACCTTGAATGATATCTATAACTGAGCATTGAATAATATACTAGAAATATACGGAATGTAAGTTGTAAGGACATAAGGTTCAAAACTAAAATAATACTGAATATAAAATAATATCTGTAGTGGGGTATGATAATACCCAAAATTGAGATTAACTGTCTGATATATGATATAGTCTGAAAGCCTCTAAATTGTCTGAAAACTACGGAGTTGATGGAATATGTCCCCAACTAACTCCGAACTAATGAAATGATAAAGTAATAAAATAATCATGCTATCCTCGAATGATGAGGACTCACTGCTAGTCTGGCTGCTGAACATCTAATCTACTAAGGATATTTAGGAGTTTGTGCTTCTAAACCTATGGTATAAAACACCATAGCGCAAATGCGTCAGTACGCTGAATGTACTGGTATGTAAGTGAAGTAGGCTAAATGTAAGGGTTCATATGCATGAACAATAATAACTGACTGTATAACATAAAAGTGAGAATACATGCATGAATACATAACTGTAACTGAGATTGCGATAACGCTGACTCATGAATTCTGATAACGTGGATTTACTGATATTTGGGTACTGCTACTAGGATACAGAATGACTGAGTCTACTGAATACTAAGGAACTAATGTCATATTACTAATAAAGGAATAACTATTTCTGACAGTTCTAATTTTGAAGAACTGGTCTGATTGACTATATCTGATAGTCTTGAAACTGAATACTGATAACATGGGTTTCGTATAATTAATATACTATTAACTTTATTTGTGATAACATGATTACTGAGTTTGAATACTGATAGCATGAGTGACTGTATCTGACAGTCCTGATACTGATGAAACTAGTTGGGTTCCGCACTGTACTGATTTGACTGTATCTGACAGTCCTGGATTTTTGTAGAACTGAACTGAGTTCTATTACTGAAATGTGGCATACGATTGAGATTAAAGCTAGAGGGTCAACCTATGGGTATCCACTACTCCAAACTGGATTTATTACGAGAAGAGAGTGGTATGTTTATGTCATGAAAGTTTTGGGAAATTATAGTGTATCTCCCTCTTGGGACACTAGGTCCCTAGAAAAATACTAACTTGACTACAATACTAAGGAAAACTGGGATGATGCACAGGGAACCAATGAACTGAATCGTGACTGAATATCTGGGATATAAAACTAAGGCATGATACATGAACCAAGTTGAACATGCAACTACCTAGTTGGTCCATCTTAGAATGATCACATTCATGAGATTTCTAATAGTACGATTAGGTGGAAAGATGGGGAAACCACACCATCTAAACTTGTCCGTTCTAACTGCTAAACTGAAGTACTATCTTTGCATACTAACTCATGCTAAAAAATTATACTCGATCGGAGCATTTCTATGACACTCTTTCTCTAGAGTTCTAATGACTGTAGAGAGAAAGCAAATCTTGGCCTTGTATGAGTAGGACATCTGAATGGGAGATCGCTACATGGCTGGGGTTCTTATATTAGGAGGCAAGGCCTATGAAACATCATCTAAGATAAAGTGACCAAACCTTATGCACTGCAACTGAGGCTGCTGAAAAGGTTCACTTGGTGTTGAGCACGAATGCATAAATATACTAATTTATCTGATTAACTGATGACTTATAGATGAACGCTGGCATATAAGACTGAACTGTACTTAGTCTAAATGACTAGCCCGAGGCTGTAGAGTATTATGCATAGGTGGTAAGGACTGACTGAGTGACATGAGGTGACTGGGCATGGATTTATGAAAACTGTATTACTTGAAATTACAAGACCAAGTGTATGACATGATTCAGAAACATTCCATATCTGAGGTACTGAAATACTAATAACTGAGTAACTGATAGCTATCTGCTATGGTCGGGTAATCCTGAAAGTGAACTGAGTTTCTGATCTGGATGAACTAGGACTGGGACTAAAATTGTAGCTAAGGTGGTAATTGAGACTGTAACCGTAACTAAGACTGTAACTGGGACTGAATGCTGGATTTCTGATAACTGAGGTTTAGATTAGTGTGGGAGCACTGAATTCTGATGGCTAAATAATTGATAGCTAAAATCCATGGTTCTGTAGGACTAGCTGAGTCCTTTACTGGATACTGACTACTGAATGACACTATAACTGAGGCCTGTGGAATGAAACATTAACACTACAGATTCACCGTGGTATCTCAATTGAGAGTATACATCACATAATCTGAGTTTGACTAAACCCTAAGAGTGAAGTCATAAATCCTGTGGGCTAAGAATACTGTAAAGAATGACATGAGTGCATGAGTCATGAGCTGCATAACTTGAATCTGGTGTTTCTGTACTAATGGAACTTTATTCGTAACACAGAGTAAGCCAAAACTCCTCATACTAGGAACTTAAATCACACACTATTTTTATGGAAAGCACAAGAATATAAGCTGGGTGCATGAAATTGTAACATGAAGCATGCATAAGTATCGGGAGGGTTGAAGTACAAAACTTTGCTTTGTGATAGGAATAGGTCGGGAATCACCTTCCCTTACTGATTTCCTATACATACTGGTATTACTACTAGAATCTGAAGGCCTGGATTTCTGAGATATCATAATCGGACAGTTACTGCATGCCTATCAGGTTGTGTTAGACCGACTCACTAGGGTAGAGACTGGAAAGTGTCCTGTTAATATTTGGTCTGACCTTAAAGTTGACTGCTATGCAAGGAGTTACAAAATAAAAAGAAGCTCCTAAATCTAAAGAAGTGAAAAGATGTAAATGAAGGATCTGTAACATACTAGTGGATGCATCAGGAGGACTTTTCTGATCCTGTCGGGACTGAAGTGCAAAGAGTCTATTTGGGCGTTGCCCACTGATAGCACTGGAATTGGCACCCTGCTGATTTGGGTGATCGGACTGAGCTGAAGAACGATCGTGTTGACTTTGAGGACCGGGTTTAGGAAAGTCTCAAACCTTATAACCTGACTCGCCACATCTGAAACACACATTACTGCCGGCTCTACACACACCCTTATGATGCTTACCATACTTTTTGCAAAGTGGATGAGTAAAAACCCTGCTCTCACTACCCTGGGCCTTGGAGCCTGGCGCCTCATCTCTACAGTCATTTCTGAACTTTGGTGCTGGTGTACTACCTGAAGATGGAACTGGGGTTGGAAACTTCTGTCTATGCTGAGAACGGTTAACACCCTGTGACCCTGGCTGAGAAAAGCTATAACTACCAGTTCTGGCCCTCTTATTTTTCCTCTCCTTCTTCTTAAGTTTCTGCTCCCCAATCTGTTGAGTATGGACCATAAGCCTAGATATGTCCATCTCCTAAATCAACATCGCAGTTTTGCACTCCTTAACCACTCTACCTAAATCCCAGACATAAACTTACTCATTTTGGATCTACTGTCTTCTACTACATGGGGAGCGTACCTGGCTAACTGAGTAAACTTGAGGGAATACTCTTTTATGCTCATGTTACCTTGTCTGTGGTTGATGAACCATAATACTTTGGCTTCTTTCTGCTCTAGGGGAAAGAATCTATCTAAGAAGGCTGTACCAAACTCTTCCTACTCTATGGGCTCTACATCTATACCCCTGTCTACCTTCCACTGATTGAAACACGTGTGGGCTACATCTTGTACCTGATAAGCGTCTAACTCTGCACTCTTACTGAAATTCACTCCCATGATATCTGTTACTTTCTGAACCTGGTCAAGGAATTCCTGTGGATCCTCTTCGAACTTAGAACCTGAGAATAAGAGAGGATTCTTTTGGGTGAAGTCCCGAATCCTGGCTGCAGTTGAATTGGCCACTAGGTTGACCGAAATAATAGCTGGCCATTCATTTTGAGCTGTGATTGAATTGGCTAGAGTAGTGAATGCAGTCCTGAAGTTTGCATGAGAGACATGCTCATCTAGAGGATCTGCCTGAATGGGCTGAGGTGCTGACTGATTTCCCATTCTCCTTTCGTTAGTCCCTTTGGGAGGCATAATCTATAAATGAAAGGAAGAATGGATTATACTGAGAGAAAATTTCAAGCTTATGCTCACAGGAACGACATGAATACTGAAAGAAAGGAAACTATTCCTAAAACATCTCATAGCCTCCTGCACATAAGTGTGGTGCATAACACACCTATGTATAAGACTTCACTATTTGCGGCTTTTCAGACTTCATAGGATACTATTGAACCTTAGGCTCTAATACCAAGTTTGTAACGCCCCGAATCTGGTACCCAGAATGCTATATGGTGCTCATGACTCCGAAGGACCACAATCTAACCCATGACTGATATTTATAACTGAGCACTAAATAATATACTGGAAATATACAGAATGTAAGTTGTAAGTCCATACAGATCAAAACTGAACTAATACTGAATATAAAACAATGTCTATTGTGGGGTATGACAATACCCAAAACTGAGATAAATTATCTGAAATATGTTGTAGTCTGAAAGCCTCTAAATTGTCTAAAAATTGTGGAGTTGATGAGACATGTCCCCAACTAACTCTGAACTACTGAAATAATAAAGTAATAAAATAATCGTGCTGTCCTCGAATAATGAGGACTCACTACTAGTCTGGATGCTGAACTTCTGATCTATGAAGGATGCTCGGGAGCTCGTGCTTCTAAATGTATGGTATAAAACACCATAGCGCAAATACGTCCGTACACTGAATGTACTGGTATGCAAGTGAGGTAGGTTAAATGTAAGGGTTCATATGTATGAATAATAATAACTGACTGTATAACATGAACGTGATAATACATGCATGGATATGTAACTGTAACTAAGATCGTGATAACTCTGACTCTTGAATCTGATAACGTGGATTTACTAATATCTGAGTACTAATACTGGGATGCTGAATGATTGAGTCTACTGAATACTGAGGAACTAATGTCATATTACTAATAAAGGAATGACTATTTCTAGCAGTTTTGATTATGAAGAACTGGTTAGATTGATTGTATCTGATAGTCCTGAAACTGAATACTGATAACATGGGTTTTGTATAATTAATATACTATTAACTGTGTTCGTGATAACATGATTACTGAGTTTGAATACTGATAACATAAGTGACTTTATCTGACAGTCTTGATACTGATGGAACTAGATGGGTTCCGCACTGTACTGATTTGACTGTATCTGACAGTGCTGGATTTCTATAGAACTGAACTGAGTTTTATTACTAAAATTGGATCTGAAATTGAGACTGTGAGAGGTAATCATCTAACCGACACACCCCAAAACTGAACTGGTGGGGTCCAACCTGTAACCCCAGCTAGAAGGGTGTCAGTACCGTACCACGGGTAAAGACGAGCGGTGAGTATACCCTCTCGGACAGGGAGCTCTTCCGTCAACCCCTCCTTGTAGGAAACTCAAATGAGATGATCCCTAAACGCGTAGGGTGAATCTCTACCTACGCTGGCTACGTTGTTCTAGAACACTCGGATTGCTTCAAAGGATCACACCCTCCACTGAATAACAGGTGAGTCCCTATCCTTGGGTTCACTCGGTTCTGAATCCTACACCCAATTGAATATACATTGAACTGATTAACTAAATTGAACTGATACTAATGGTATTTTTTAGTGGTGCTAAACTGAGTTCACTGAGTTTCGTTGACTGATGGAATGCTACTAAGATCTGAAGATTGATGGAGAGATTCTTGAATTTGAGTCTTGGATTCGATTCCCCAATTGAAAACCCTACCTTGTTCTTGAGAGAAAGTTGAGAGAAACAATATATTTTGGGTGAATTATGGTAGAATCACGTGTTATTAAGTATATATAGAGGTGAGAAATTGACCCTTTTAACCCTTGGACGCATATTTTAATTCTGTGAAAATTTCCTGACCCGAACACCGGGCGCGACGCGGCGCTATCGCACCGTGTCGCTGGAATTTGACAACTCTGAATTTGAGCCTTGGCGCGACGCGCCATAATCGCGGAGGCTCACTGGATTTTGATGATTGCCATTTTGGCTGGCTCCGCGATGTGTTGATGGCTCAGGTAGTACACTGTCTTACTAAAATATCTCTAACTCTTCGCCCGGGTGTCGGATTTAGGCGAATTTAGTAGCGATTGAAAGCTTATTCAATTTTCCATATGTATAAAAGTGGATTCATCTTTGAAACAACTTTTTAACATTTCTAGGATGATTTTAAGCCAGGTAGAAGTATGGGGTATTACAATATCTCCCCCTTATCCAGATATAAAATTTTACAAAAAATAGCCATTCCCAATTCATATGGGAAATTGTTGGGTTCAATATGTATGAAAAGTATGAATGAAAAATGGAGAAAAAATAGTGGAGAGAAAGACAAACACCAAAATGAAAAGTGTACTTTTTTTAGGGAAAGTTCACTAACTCTCCCATATTGATGGAAAAAGGGAACTTTGAAGTGTTTATAATAAGAAGAACTTACTCCACATGGATAGTGAGGCAAGAACAAGGTGGTGCCTCACATTGTCATTGTCGTCGCTCTCTCTATTCAGCTTCAGATTTGGATTTGGTTTTATCAGATGATCGATCGATGAGATCTATCTTTTTGGACTAATTTTATTTGACAAAAAATTAATCCGGAAATACCAAAGGGAAAAACGTAATAAATTTTTTCTGTGTTTTTGATCCTCCATTTATATGCATGCATGCAGTGGCTGACACTATTTTAGAATGCCATGAAGAAATAAAGTGATGCTTCGGAAGGGATACAACCATTCAATGAAATGACACACTGATTCATGAAATGGCATGCCTATTCGGAAAAGATGCATTCTTTGGACGAACGGACATGATTTTACAGAAAGGTCACAACTTTTAAGTGAACCATTTCCACCTTTTAGAAGAGGCATCTAATGGCTATATAAACCTTCTTTCATCCACAGATTTAGAAATAAATTTTTTGAAATACAAACTCTCCTTTTGTCTTCAAAAATATTCTGTGTGATCAATCAAATCGTTGAGTGAGTTCGTTGAATTCAATAATTTGGGGTACCGCTATTGTTTGAATTGAAGGTCATTTTATCCTGGGAGGAAGATTCCATAACCTCGGGTACAGTGAGGGGAATTATTCCTTAAGGACACTCCGTGAAGTCGGGGGACTTGGCCTTAAAAATTCTGTTTCATCTCTTTTCTAAATTTTAACATACTTCTTTGATTCCTGTACCCGAAACATTGAAAATAACAAAATTTTAATCCAAAAGTGAATCCTAAAACTAACTTTGTATCACAGTAAAAAGTTGGGATTTCTTTTTTAATAAGGTGTAATTTCTATTATTGTTAGGAAGAATTTTAGCCTATCATCTAGCTATTTGTTGTTTAAATAAGAAAAGAATGCATAAGTTGCAATTATAATTGATTTTAAAGTTTTAAATATTATGACATTCGATTTATTCAAATAAGGAAATACTAGGGAAAGAAAATTCTAATTGATTAAATCCTAGTATTAGAAGTGCCAATAGAAAATTAATCAAGTAGCCTGTAGAAGATGTTGGGAAAAAGTAGAAGTAGAAGAAGCGACTATGAATCAAAACCTTTGTTTCTATGTTTTCCTATAACAAACATCAAACAACTTGAATTAAAATTAAAATAAGACGATTTCATATTAAAAGACAAAATATGCTAATTAACTAGAGAAATTATTTTTTACGAAGAAATCAACTCTAAGCTCATGGAGCTGAATTAGAAAAAATTTTTATTTAAACAAAGAAAATAAAAAGGAAAGAGACAAACCTATAATATTTTTGTCTACTTCATTTAGAGGAAACATGTTTTTCATCTAATTTTTCGATCCTAAAATTTCAACTGAAAAAGAAACACAAGAAATTATCAAAAATGAAGAATTAATTGTCAATTTATAATTATGTACAATTCATATATAAACGTTAAACTACAACTAAAAAAATAAAGAAAGACAATGATGATAATGAGTGCAAGAAGACAAGAGAACTTTATTTTTTTAAGTTTAAAGGTTGTCTCAAAACCCTTTTATTAAATAAAAAAGAGAAATCTATGTATATAACCCGGCCCAAAAGTGACCCGATCCAAATACTGGAAAGAAAAAAGACAACAAAATTAAAGTAAATGAATTAAGAAACAAATATCTAAGAAGCTTCAAGCAAAACACCACTTCCTTTTACCCAAATCTCAAAACTCAAATCAAGTTGTTGTTGCTGGTGCTTTAATGTCAATATCATTGATAATGCTCACCTATACCATTCGAGTTGGTAGAGGATGGTCATTGTCAATAGCTCAACTTATGTTGAGGTCAAATCCATGAGGAGCGAGTCTAGTCTTCAAAACCCATGGGTGTCAATAGCATCTAAAGGTGTACTCGTAGTGAAGTCAAAATAAAATGCAAGATTTAAAGTGAGGAGGGGGGGGGGGATTGTTTGGAACGTGTTTCTAACAAAATCTATTTAAGTTAACAAACTAGTGGTGACAATTGCGAGTGAAAATCTAATATAATAAGGACCTTGGGATTATGTCTACCTAAGGGCAAGTTATGCATGAATGTATGATGATTCAATGAAAATTTTAGTCATTAACGATATGGTAGGATAGGTTGAGGGTACTTGAGGTTAGTATGTCAACAAAACTTCAAAAATATCACACATTGACCCTCTCGAGTGCCTAACGAGTGTGTCAATTAAAACTACCTAATACCTCAATTGGACATCCCTATTTCTAGAAAGATGCCCATGACATAGACAACTCTCTACTCAGTCTTATTCTAAGATAGCGAACTACATTCATTATTGACCACTATTGCTAGTTCACCCACATCCCTCTTTCAAGGAAGATGTGAGCTTTCAAAAATTTAGGGTTTTCACCACAAACTGATTTTGGGTATTTGGGGTTTTCACCCACAAATCCCAACTAATTAAATCAAGTAATAGTGAAACCCATCGTTAACAAACTAACATCCACACAAATACATCACAAACCACACATAATTGTAGCCTAGTTCAACATAATCCCAAGGCAAGAGAATCTAGCTACTCAAAAATCTAAAGAGAAGAGATATACCAAAAGGGCTACTCATGGTATCCATGGAAATGGAAAATAAGAAGAATCTTCACTTTACACTTCAATTTCACCAAATTCAAATTGGAATTTAAATACAATTTTTTTTCTAATTTCTAGGGTTTACAGAGTCTCCAATTTTCAATCTCCAAAATTCAATAATAATCAAGGGGGAAAAGGATTTGTTCCTAATAAGGGAATTGAGATCATCTATGTCAATTTATAGAATTTCCCCCAGTCATTAAACGCGCTAAGCCGCGATCACGATACGATTACTGAGATCGCGGTCCTTTGACTTGACTTGGCCGACCGCTATCATAGACCTCAGACCGCGATCATGGAAACTGATATTAATTTTTACTTCAGGTCTTCCAGCTGCACTTGTTTTCTTTCCTTTGATCCTTTTCAGCTCAAATCTACATCTTTCCTTCTCAGCACCTGTATGCCATCAAAATATGGAAATTAGTGCATTTAGTCACAAATTTGTCTCATTCAAATATTTAAATCATAGTAGTATGCACGAATGTTGAGTGCAAATCCACCTCTCATCAACACCCCCAACTTAAATCTTTGTTTGTCCTCAAGCAACACTACCTCTTACCATGAGACAATGCATATTTAAGTCCTTTTTATACAACCCAATGATCACAATGATTTCAAGCTTGGTTACTACCACAAGTAGATCTTCAAACACGGGTAAAGCTATTCTCACGACACCCCTAACATGAAGTGCAATTTTCAAGAATGCAAAAGACTTTAAAGAACAACAAAGAAACAATTACTAACACTCTAAAAGTGAATTACCTTTGACCTCAACTCCATTAAACTCCTTTTGCCTCATTTTCAGGAGATGACAATATCACCCACCTCAATTTATTTTCATGCCTCCTCATAAGAAGGTAAATCCCACTCACAACAAATTATCAAATATGCAACAAGGAATTTTAAATGAAAAAATCTTTCACTCACAAGGGATCTCGATGCTAACAAGTACCATACCATAGGCTTGCCCCTATTTTCAATCGTCACTATAATGAATACACTTGGTTCGAGATCTCGAAGGGCTTTTTGAGCTTGTAACGTAAGTTTGGGGAAGGGTAGGATATTATTTAGGAACAAAGTGTCTAAACCTTCCTTGAACATCTACATCACACCACTCCATCCAAATTTTGACCATGGACCACTTCTTTGGTTATCACTCTTTTACTATGTGCCTACTTTAATTACCTTGATTCACCCAACTTTTGAAAGAATTTTCTTTTCATCACTTTTCTTTGTACACTTCATGCATTTCTTTCCTTTGTCGGGTCCTTCTTTTTTTCCTATTCATTTGTTCTCATTATTTATCTTTTAGGAACTTACTTATAATTTTGTGGCCCAAAGTTACCTCTTCCACTCTTCATCACCCCCAACTTAGGCTTTTAGACTTAAGTTGCATTATCAAGTTCAAGGAGGGTAGAGTTCAAAAGAGGGATAAAAGTTAAATGGCTCACAACTTGCAATGTGGTTGACAAAGAAAGGGTCAAAGGCTCAAAGTGGGTGACTAGGGATAACATCTATGCAAACATAGGATTTTTAGGCTAGAATAGATTTCCAAGTTCACAAAGATGGCCTAGGATCATTTCACAAACTAAGTATAATCAAAATTAGCCTTGAGAGACTAATAGGGCAATTCTAGATGGTATAAGTATACATGAGATTTAGAAAAATAAGCTCACCACACATGGCATACAAACTCGCAAAGGAGGCTTAATTTTCCCTCCCTCTAGAGACAAAAGTGGAGTATTTACCAAATTTTTCAGGCTAAAATTTTGGAGCCACAAAAAAGAGGAAAAGTTTTGTTATAAAGTCGCTCACGTCCGTGCCCTTTATTTTTGAAAAAACTTTTGGACGGAGAGGGGTGTTTGCTTTGTATTTGCACCATGAACAATTTTCTAGTTATGTCTCGAACCCAAGCCATCGTGTCACATCTCTTCTTTCAAACGGGAAAATCATATGGCTACTCAGACTTCGCCATAGGTATAAGTGCGATCCGAAATCCAAAATGCTATGGGTACTCAAACATCCCCTGCATCCATGGATCAAGACCCAATCACGATGATTTTTCCTTAAGAATGTCGTCACTCAATCCATCATAGGTAAAGCTCGTTCGATGTCAGTCATAAGAAATACAACAATCTCTATGATTTGGGGTTAGACTTAGAAATTACGATGTCTGAACACAAAAGTATCCCCACAACACCCTAACTTAAAGAATTGAAGTGTACTCACTGCAACATATAAAAAAAGTACTAGGGTTAGAAAGGAATCCCTAAATAAGCAATACAATTTTCCCTGGGATGCCGCTATCGCAATGGGGTGCACTGTGATCGCGGTCCAGAGGTAGATTTTTCCTATTTTGCTCTATTTTCCAACACAACTGCCATTTTCCAGCTCTGTTATATCTTGTTTTTTGGATAGTTTTTAATGTCAAAACACCTACAAAATATCAAAAAGCAAGAAAAATGAGTCAAGGATGGGTTGCCTCCCATCAACCGCCTAGTTTAACGTCACGACAGGACTCTTCTTTTTTACCACATAGAATCTTTGAAGCGAATAAACTCTACCTTGGATACCCCAGAACCTTTTACATTGTAGTGCTTCACCCTTTGGCCATTTACTACAAAACTTTTTCTTTCATGATCTTCCAATTCAATGGCACCACTAGGGTAAACATTAGAAATCACAAAAGGTCTCGACCATTTAGAATGAAGCTTTCCCGCAAAGAGTTTCAAATGAGAATTGTAAAAGTGTACACTATCGCCAACATGAAATTCCTATCTTAGTATTTTATCATCATACCATTTCTTTATTTTCTCATTATACAATACGGAACTCTCATAGGCCTTGAGTCGGAAATCATCCAAATCATGAAGTTTTATGACCCTCGTCTCGGAGGCTTCTTCCCCATTCATGTTTAACCTCTTTAAAGCCCACAAGTCTTTATGCTCAAGCTCAATGGGCAAGTGACATGCCTTTCCAAACACCAACTGGCAGGGATACATACCAATCAGAGTTTTGTAGGCCATTCTATAAGCCAAAAGTGCCTTATCAAGTTGCCTTGCCCAATTAGTTCGGCCTATATTCACCGTCTTCTCGAGTATGGATTTGATTTCTCGATTTGAAACTTTAACTTATCCACTCTTTGGGGGTGATATGGGGTAGCAACCTTTTTCTTTACCCCATATTTTTCAAGAAGGGCCCCAAGTACCCGATTATAAAAATATGAGCCCCTGTCACTAATGATGGCACGCGGTGTTCTGAACTGCGTAAATATGTTTTTCTTCATAAAAAAAGTGACGCTTGTGCTCTAATTATTTGGAAGTTCCATGTCTTCCACCTATTTAGAAATACAATCAATCGCCACCACTATGTATTTGTTTCCAAATGATCTCACAAAAGGGCCCATAAAGTCAATGCCCCATACATCAAAGACTTCCACTTCAAGATTTGGTCTAAGAGGCGTTTCATGTCTTCTTGAGATGCCCTCTTGAATTTAACATTGGTGACATAATTTTACCCATTCTATGGCATACCTATGTATGGTGGGCCAAAAATACCCACATTGAATAATTTTGGCGGCGGTTAGAATTCCCCCATGGCGGCCGTCATAAGGTGAGGAGTGATATTCTTCAAGGATATCCTTCATTTCAACTTCCATGACACAACGCCTAATCAAACCATCCGTGCACTCCTAAAATAGGAAGGGTTCATCCTAAAAATATTATTTTAAATCAAACAAGAACCACTTCTTTTGATGATAACTAAGCCCCTCGGGAAGTATACCACTCGCCACATAGTTAGCCTACTCGATATACCATGCCGCGCCTTTTCCTGAGATTTTCATGACTAACTCAATGGGAAAATCATCGTCAATCTCAATTTTTCCATGATTTTCATGATTATTCTCAAGACGAGAAAGATGGCTGGCCACTTGGTTTTCGCAACCTTTTCTATCCTTCACTTCAAAATCAAATTCTTGCAAGAGCAAGATCCATCTAATTAGATGCAACTTAGCTTCCTTTTTGTACATGAGGTATTTGAGGGAGATATGATCCATGTGTACAACCACTTTCATTTATAATAAGTAGGCGTAAAATTTCTCTAAAGCATATACCACTGCCAATAATTCTTGCTCGATAACGGTATAGTTATGTTGAACATCATTCAAGGTATTGCTCACATAATAGATAGGGTGAAATAGTTTTTCCTTGCATTTCCCCAATACCGCCCCTAAGGTTTTATGACCCGAGGATAACCCCTAGCCGCGACAACGGTGCTTACGGCTACAAGTGACCAAAAGCTAACCCATGAGCTGGTACCTAGTGTAAGAACTGAATAAAATGACACTAATATAACATATGTGGAAGATAAGTTGATAAACTACTGAAAAAGTAAAAATACTGAAATACATAATACTGTCATGTCTGAGATAACTGATAAAAGATGAAAATAAATAATTAACTGTCTATCTATTTGTTTGAAAGCCTCTAACTGACTGATGAGTTAATGGGATAAGCCCTCAACTAACTCTGATTGACAGAATATAAAGAACTACTGAAATACTGAATGAGAAATAATATGTCCTCAATGGATGAGGACTCACCACTACGGCTGCTGAGTAATATTGGTTGTCTAGCTACGATTAAGAAACTGAGTCTTCGAACCAATGATATAAGACATCGTAGTGCATAGAAAAGTCTAAAGTTAGTATATTGAATGTACAAGTATATGAGATAAGGTTTGGATGAAATGCATGGGGTACTGTGCACATGCGATAAGGACTAACTAAACAACATGAAGTAACTGAGCATAAATGTATGAAAACATAAATATTTGAGAATGCAAGACCAAGCATATACATATTTCTGAAATAATCTATAAACTAAAGACTGAAATCTGTATAATTGAATAATTGTAAATCTGTATGCTTTGGTCAAGCAAACCTGAACTAAGTATACACTAAATACTGTACTGAGACTATGAAAGGTATCATGTAATCTATATGCCCCAATCTGAGCTAATCGGGGTCCAACCTGTAACCTCAGTTGGAAAGGTATTTATACCGTGCCACGGGTACTAACACTAGCTGACGATGTGGATCCACAAGGCTGATATCCCGTAGGACTAGGGAGTTAGTCCTAAACTGGAGGGTGACCCCTAAGAGTGTGTCAGTCCTAATATGGATAGTGACATCTCCTATTCCTATGCTGGCTACGTAGTTCTGGAACTTAGGGACTGCTACGAAGGACCCAGTCCTAACTGGTGGGTTAGACCCTATCCCTAGGTTCGCTCGATGCTAAATCCTACTCCTAACTAAACTGCCACTGGTATTAAACTGAATTAAGTTTAACTGAACATTATTTCTAATAGTGCTCATCTTAATCATAATAACTGAATAAGTAAGGATATTCATGGTTTATCAGAATCATACTTGAAAATCTAAAAATCATGTAAAACATATAGGTATCGGATATTCATAACCCACCAATACTGAGTGATCATTAAAACATGACAATTAAACTTAAAAATTTAATACTGAAGGATGGTTTAACTCAAAACATGGGCATTTCATCAAACATGTGGAAAGAATGGTCTTGTACATGGGGATATTTTGAAAATGAGAATTCAACAACATGAAGTTCACTTAGCTAAGACATCGAAAAACTGAAATTCATCGCATGAGGAATTCAATTCTTGCATGGGATCATATATGGACTGAGTTGTATTTAAATTACCATGAAAACATGAATTAAACTCGTCTTAGACAATATAAAATACAATAATGATAGAGAAATCCATTCTTCAATTGAAAAGAGGGTTTTTGGGATCCATGGGTGAAAGGGACCCATGGATGAACAACCCACACACCTTAAACTTTTAACTTGAAAGATAAACACCAATCTTGATGCTTTCTTGAAGGTTCTTGAACTTGGGGAATTTGAATTCTTGATTTCTTGGGGATAAAGGAATTGAATTTGAGTTCTAGGGTAAGAGGAATGGCTTTCTTAGGAGTATAATTAGAGAAGAAGGGTAAAATTATACCCTAACTGATGTACAAGTCGTGATATGAATGATTGGGTTAAGGGGGAAAAGATTCAATTGCCCCTCAGTCATCTAAATTCGAAACTAGATGTAATACGCTTACTGTGATGCGTTCTTATTACGGTAGTTCATTTCCCTTACTGCGATGTGGTCTACATGATGATGGGAATAACACTACGTCACGAGCTTATTGTGATAACCCTCTGGTTTCGTGACCCAAACATGGCCCAAACCCCATAAAAAAAATCTAAAAATACTATGAGACATGATCCTTACACACCCTTGAACATAAATTAACTCAAAAACCAACATCTTGGTGTCGGTAAGACAAGGTTAAAAATCCTCTAAGTTTAGAAGCCTTAAAAATGACTAAGTGATGTTCCAACATTTGGCGAAACATTTTACATATTTTTCAAGGGATAATTGTATGTTTTCAAGCAACTGATGTTGTATTTAATACTAGATTTTAGCGTTTTTAGGTTAAGGAGTTAGCTGAAGGAGAAACTTGGTAAAATAGCATAAAAAGGCTACTAACAGTCAAACTGGCGGACCGTCAGCCATGCGATGGACCGCCACAGTGATAGTCAGAGTAAAACATAAGGGAGAAAATGTGTTATCTCTATGACAGTCCAAGTGGCGGACAGTCAATCATCCGATGGACCGCCAACTTAGCTGTCAGGACGAAAAAAATATGACATTTTAGAGGATTAAGAGATAGACCATGCTACGGACCGCCAGACCAACAACGGCCCGCCAACATGACCATTAACCCTTAATAGAACATGTCATTTTAGGACCATCAACGACGGTCCATGTGACGGACCGTCAGGCTGTCGACGAGATGCCAGCGTAACCGTCAACTTGGACGCGACTTTTCTGAGATTGAATTTTAAATCCTTTGTACCTGGGAACATATAAATACCCAGTTTAGGTTTTATTTAGGCATCTTTGATCATATTTCCATTTTTTGATGTCTATTGTAACGTAGTATTCTCTGAGATTCAATCTAGAATTGTGGATCTAACCATTTTTATTCTCATTTCTACTAAAGATTCAAGAACAATTCTAGTAATTTTTGTAAGTAAATTCTGAATTCATTTATGAATAACACAATGATTTCTTTGTTTTATTCTATTGAGATGTATGGCTAAGCTTCCATAACTAGGGTTATGGGAGCCTTAATATGAATAGCTGATTGGGGTTGTGAAAACACTTGATTTCCATAATTAATTGAAGTTGTATGAACCATTATTCACATTAATGACCTTTCTTGGTTGCAAACTTGAAGGGCGAGCCCAAAAACATCACTTGCTCGAATAGAAAAGTGCTTGTTGGGAAAAAGTGGTTTACATAGAATCAAAGGGCTTTAACCTTTGGGTTAAGGGTTGATGCCTTAATAGGATCAACCCACGTTAGAGAATAGTTGAATAAATTAATGCATCCTTTAAGTTTGAGAGAATTGAAGGGTAAACTACCCATTTAGGTTGAGAGACAAATTGGTAAATCATAGAATTCAGCAACTCTTACAGTTGAGATTACTAATTGGAAATTCAAGATAATTCACAACCCTAGCTGCTTGAACATCTCGGTAACCATAAATTTAGTTTTTCTACTCTCATTGAATTATTATTTGCAATAAGAATCACTGGCTGGAACATTTTCGGTTACAAATATTGAGATATTACTCACAAATCAAAACCCCCTTTAATTCAGAACCTTCGATCAACAGTCTAGTAACAACTATAATACTTAGTGAATACAGTAATCCCTGTGGGATTAGACCACAACCTAGTTGGGTTATATATTTGATAATAATTGCTTACCCTCTTATAAGAGAGGTGTAATTTGTGCGTATTAAATTTTAGCACTGTTGTCGGGGAATACGATTGTCAATTATGTTTGTGATTGTTAGTTGACCTTTGGTCAAGTTTCCAAAATTTTACTTTTCTTTATTGTTTTTGTTCTTCGCAGGGTCACCATTGTGTAAACCAAGTACACGGAGGTTAGGTGAACCATTATTACCAGTACATCTAGAACCTTAGTTGATCGGTAAAATGGCTGACTAATAAGAAGCTGAGTGCTTGGCATCTTTGGCTAATGCGCAAGTTAATCAGCAAAATGCTAATAATCCAGGGTAAGTTCCTAATACTGATGATGAGGACTTGGGAGACGATGATTTGTTCGATCCTACAAACCAAAGACGTGCAGAGAATATAGCTGCACTGGTGAACCATAATGTAAAAAAACCATCCTTTCAGATCAAGGCAAGATCGGTAACCTATGCAGTTTGATCTTGAGGAGGATGAGGATGAAATAGATAGAGCAGGTGCAACTGGAGCTATTATTCCTACACCTTTGGTACCCAGAGCTAAGTTCAACATCACTAGTACCATGATTCAATTACTTCATCTAAAAAGGCTATTTGGTGGACTTTTGGGTGATGATCCGAACATGCATTTAGTGAATTTTGTCACTATTTACAAGTCTTTTGATAACCATGGAGTAAGGAAGAATATTATCCATCTTCATGTATTTCCGTTATCTCTGTCTGGGGAGGCAACACTGTGAATTAATGGGTTGACTCCTGATTCTATAACAAACTGGAGGTAGCTGAAAGGAGCTTTCCTAGAAAGGCTTTTTCTGCCATCTAGGATGTTACAGTTGAGGGATGAGATCAGTAATTTCAGGCAGCTCCCGACTGAGGCTTTTCACGAGACATAGGAAAGATTTAAGAAGAAATTAATGCAGTGTCCCATCCACAAAATAACTGACATACATTTGATGGAGACTCTATATAGAGCCTTAAATTCTATTACCAAACCAGTGGTTGATAATGCCGCAGAAGGAGCATTTATGGATCTCACCTTTCCAGAAGTTTCTAAAATGCTAGACAGGATGACCAAACATAGTAGAGCTTGGCATACCAGGGATTCTAAGGTATAAATCTCTACTGTGTCTAGCAAAATGACTGCAGAACAACATAGGAGAGAGGAAAAATTTGACCAAGACATGGCTCATATGAAAACCCAGATGGATCTTATTATCAAATATTTATTATCTTGGAAGACTGAGAAAGTAAAAGCTATTGGGCTACAAAATAGAGCGGATTCATATTCTGAGGAGGAGGCCAACTATCTAAATAATCAGGGGGGTTTCCGAGGCAATGGCCAAGGGAATCAAGTTCAGAACTATTATGACAAAGCTAGTTACAAGGATAGGGAGAAAGGAAGTTGGAAGAACAAGAGTGACAGGAGTAGAATGTATGTACCTCCTGGAAATCAAGATAATGCTGCTACCAATTTGGGAAAGATGTCCTCAGAGGATATGAAAGAGAAACTACTAAAGGGAGTTGAGGCAACCAATGCTGGGGTGATGATGATAAAGAGTGATTATCTTTCATGAGTTAGTTAGTGAATTTCCATTCAACTTCTATCAAGAAATTGGAGGAGCAGATGATCCAAATCTCAGCAGCTCTTAACTAGAGGAAGAGTGGTACCTTGCCAAGTGACACAGTGCAAAATCATCAAAATGATGGCTCTTTCATGGAAGTTACCACCCGGAGTGGTAAAGTATTACCGCGCCCTCTGTGGACAAAGCTAAAATTAAAGATGTGAATGAAGAGGATGTTGAAAATGAAGGATGTTGTCCAGTGGAGTCTGAGATATTGGATGGTAGTGACATCCATTTTAACCATCAGCAGGTTGATGAGTTAGAGAAAGAAAAAGAAAAGGAGAAGGAAGCAGTGGTTACCACTTTCCCAAAACCACCACCTCCTTTTCCTTATAGATTGAAGAAGAAAGATGATGATATAAAGTTTAGCAAATACATGGCGATGCTGAAGCAGCTGACGGTGAATGTTGCTTTAGTGGAGAAATTAGAGCAGATGCTTGGGTAACCTTAGTTTATGAAAGACCTAGTGACAAAGAAAAGAAAAGTGAGCTATGAACTGGTGGATAATTTTCACCATTGTGGTTCTATTTCAACAAGGTCTTTGGTGCAAAAGAAAGTGGACACAGGAGCATTCACTATTCCTTATACTATCGGGTCTTTTGATTTTGCTAAGGCCTTGTGTGATCTGGGAGCGAGTATTAACCTGATATCTCTAGATATTTATAAGAAGTTAGGTTTGGGGTATCCTACACCTACAAACATGCGACTAGTGATGGCAGACAGGTCGGTGAAACGGCCAATGGGGATATTGTATGATGTGCTATTAAAGGTGGCCAACTTTATATTTTCTGTGGATTTCATTATCTTAGACTGCGAGGTGGATTTTAAGGTACCCATAATATTAGGTAGACCTTTTCTCGCAACTGGGAGTGTCCTTATTGATTTGGGGGCTAATGAGTTATAGTTCAGGCTCAATGATGAGGTGGTTTGTTTTGATGTGTGCCAATCTATGAAGCAACTCAATTATATGAGTGTATTTTCCATTGTTTATATTTATTATGAAGACGATAAAGAGGTTCCAATTAAGGAGAAATTTACTGTGGAAACTCTGGCTACAGTCTTGATAAACTTTGATAGTGAAGGTATCGAGGAGTACAAAGAGACACTGTATGCTTTGATGGGAATGGGATCTTATTCATATGATCTCAAGAAGCTGGACGTATATCTGGAAAATCAACCAACACCTCCGGGTAAGCCGTCTATTGAAGAGCCCCCGGTGTTGGAGTTGAAGGAGTTTCTAGGACATTTGTGGTACGTGTTTCTAGGAAGTGGAAATACTTTGCATATGGTTATTTCTGCTGCTTTGGGTGAGCACTAGGTTGAGGCACTTCTCTCTATGCTTAGATGATACAAAAGGTCCATAGGATGGACTATTGCCGATATCATTGGCATTCCTCCTGGTATTTGCACTCACAAGATTCAGCTTAAGGAAAATTACACACCAACCATTGAGCACCAACGCCGTCTTAATCCACCAATACAAGAGGTGGTTAAGAAGGATATCATTAAATGGCTAGATACAGGAGTTGTGTACCCAATTTTCGATAGTAAGTGGGTAAGCTCGGTCCAATATATGCCCAAGAAAGGGGGCATGACTGTGGTGGCGAATGGTAAAAATGAGTTGATTCCTCTCAAACCTATGACTGAGTGGAGAGTTTGTATGGACTATCGTAAACTTAACTCATGGACTTTGAAGGACCACTTACCAATGCCTTTCATGGATCAAATGCTTTATCGGCTGAAGAGAAGAGGTTAGTATTGTTTCTTGGACGGGTATTCGGGCTACAACCAGATTTCTATTGCTCCAGAAGATCAGGAGAAGACGACGTTCACTTGCCCGTATGGTACCTTTGCTTTCAAGTGGATGTCCTTTAGCTTATGTAATGCACCCACCACATTTCTACTGTGCATGATTTCTATATTCTCTGACATGGTGGAGGACACCTTGGAGGTGTTCATGGATGATTTTTTAGTGGTGGGTGATTATTTTCAACTATGCTTGGTGAATCTGAGTAGAGAATTATAGCATTGTGAAGAATATAATCTTGTGCTTAATTGGGAGAAATGCCACTTCATGGTGAAGGAGGGCATTATTCTTGGTCAAATTTTTTTTTCTAGAGGGATTGAAGTTAACAGGGCAAAAATAGAGGTGATAGTGAAATTATCCCCTCCCATCTCTATAAAGGGAGTGCGTAGTTTCTTGGGTCATGCTAGATTCTACCGCCGATTTATTAAGGAATTCTCTAAGATCGCCAATCCACAGTGAAAATTATTAGAGAAGGAAGCTATGTTTGTATTTGATGAGAAGTTCAAGAAGGCATTCGAATGCCTTAAGGAGAAGCTTTTTTATGCTCCTATTATTGTGGCTCCAAACTGGTCTAAGCCTTTTGAAATTATGTGCGACACAAGTGGAGTAGCACTGGGTACTGTGCTTGGCCAGAAGAAAGAAAAATTGTTCCACCCCATTTACTCTACGAGTAAGGCATTAAATGGGGCACAGAAAAATTACGCTGTTACTGAGCAGGAACTTCTCACAGTCGTTTATGCCTTTGATAAGTTCCGTGCTTACCTGTTGGGAACTAAGGTGGTGGTTCATAAAGACCATGCTGCCTTGAGATATTTAATGGAGAACAAGGATGCAAAATCAAGGTTAATCAAATGGGTGCTGCTTCTACAAGAGTTTGACTTCAATGTCAAAGATCGAAAAGGATGTGAAAATCAAGTTGTGGATCATCTGTCCAAACTTGAAGGTGATCAGGAAGTCGAGGATGAGTTCAAAATTAGTGATACATTTTCAGATGCGAAGATCTTGGCTGCCACGCTTGAAGAAGTGCCTTGGTACGTTGACTTTGCAAATTTTGTGGTAAGTGAAGTCATCCCGGAGAATCTGTCTTTTCACCAAAGGAAGAAATTCTTACATAATGTTACACACTATTTTTGGGATGATCCATTTTTATTTTGGCGGTGTATGGATTATATTATCAGACGGTGTATTCCTGAGGTGGGCATGTTTAATATCCTGGAAGCTTGTCATGCTTCTCTGGTTGGGGGTCACCATGCAGGTGACTGTACTACGAGAAAAATGCTGCAAAGTGGTTATTACTGGCCGAGCTTATTCAAGGATGCTTATGAATTTGTGCGGAGATACGACCAATGCCAGAGACAAGGGTCAATCTCAAAGCACCATGAGATGCCGATGACAAAAAAAATGAAAGTCGAGTTGTTCGATGTATAGGGCATTGATTTCATGGGCCCCTTTGTGAGCTCTTATGGGTTGAAATACATATTTGTCGCCGTTGATTATGTGTTAAAATGGGTTAAATCCATTGTTTTGGCTGATAATAAAGGAAAGAGAGTGGTTACATTCCTTAAGAAGAATATCTTCTTTTGCTTTAGGTATTACGTTCAATCATAAGTGACAGTGGATCACATTTTTGCAACCGAGTGTTTGATAACGCCCAAACTACAGCTCTCGTAAGAGTGTAAGCGGTCGCTGTCAAATATAGAACCCAACTGGGTTGGGTGTCAAATCCCACAGGGAATACTTGGTCACTAAGTGTTGCAATTATTAGTAGACTGTTGATCGAAAATTCCACGGAAAAGGGGAGATTGGATTGTGGCGTGAATTAATGCTATCAAAGTAACAACAGAATGCTTTGTTTAGTAAGATTTAATCATAGAGAAAAATAAGTTAGGGTTATGTCCACCTTATGAGTTCTACGTATCTATTAACTATGAGTAATGCGGAATTCAGACATGCATGCACTTATAGAGATTCGTATTCTAATGGTAAATCCTAGTGTTTCTCAACCATCAAGGATTATTTCACTTTAACTCTCTCAAGCTTAAAGTGTATAACTAATGGTACGAACTCTCCAAGAGATTAATCCGGTTAAGGCATTAATGTGTAAATAGGGGTTGGTAGCCCTATTTCCTTGTCACACTCTCTTTTCCAAACATGTAACTTTTCTCTCGAACAAGTTAATGCTATAATGACGTATTCTATATGTTTGCAACCACAAGAATTTAATTTAAACGAAGAGAGTAATGATATAAGTAGCATACGCATCAAGAATTCACAAACTCATAGTAATAGATAGTATATCAAAAAGCTTCCATAACCCTAACAGAGAAGTTTAGCTACACATGATTGTAAATGAAAACAACGAAGACATCATCATCATCATACCAAAATTAGAACAATCTTCGCGAGAGGATGCTTTTAACGTCAAAGAGGGATGACATTTTTCCTCTTAGCCGACTTCCCCAAATATGTAGCGTGTTTCTCTGTGTTCCAGTTACAGAAATTGTAACATGAATAAATACTAAAAGTGTCGACCGAATTCTGAAAGCAATCCTGAAAAATTCAGCAAATAAGGTTTTTATAACATTCTTGTCCTAGTTCTACTAGGTTACTTCTGCACCCCTAAGTATTAAGAAATACTGATTTTGCCCGGAACAGATTCTCCATGCATCACATTCAGTCTACAAGCTTCCAAAAGCTGCCTTCCTTCTTACATGAAGTTTTTCTTTGCTGCCCAAAGGTCCACAAAGTGCTGAAATCTTCATCATTAGTACCTGAAAACATGCTAATCACATAGGTTAGCTCACTTACAGGAAAATGGACTAAAAGTGCAGGAATTATATATTTTGTCCTCAAAACTTAGCTAAAATATGGGTAAATTATGGTTCTTAGGCGTGCAAATACGCCCAACATCAACACCCCACACTTAAAGCTTTGTTCGTCCTCGAACAAAATATTACGTCCATGCAAACATCTAACTAGGAATTCACAGCAGTAACACAAAATTTATCCTCAAGACATGCACGACAATTATTCACAAAGAGTAGGTTTCTTGATCACTACTAGAAACAATTCAACCTCCAACCTAGACTCGTGAGGATGGTTAATTCGTATCCACAAGTTAAGTCACAAAGAATCATATAACACTACCCAACAATCATCAACCATGTGTGTCTCACACAAGATATCACCCATAATCACTCATAAGTTTTGCATTTTTCGAAACATGGGTACAAGATTCTCCTTGCTCTCACTCTCACAAAGAATTCTTATGTTGCAACTGATGACCATAGGCTTGCCCTTAGTGTAATGCTCCACTAATATCAGAATGCTAAGCTTAGGATCAAGTAGGTCTTTACAGGTTGTAATGTAGGCTAAGGGACAGGTAGGACTATTTTGGCCAGAAATAGTGACTATGTTCCCTAAGAGCTTTAATACACTACGTTATGTCATCAACACTCTCTTTTAAACAACCCTTATACCTTTCTTTTCATCTAACACCCCTTTTCACCTATCTTTTTATTCAATTATAAACACAAAGATGAGAATATACAACTTATTTTATTTTTTATTTTTCTATTTCTGTTTTTTTTTCTTCTTTTTTTTATAAAACACCTCTATGATAGACACTCCTTTTCACAACAATTTCAAGTACCAATACACTCTGAGGCATCACTCTCACCCAATTTCCTCTTATTTTTTCACATGACTCTACAATTTAAAGCGCTTAGGAATTTGGATCAAATTATGGTCTTGAAAAAAAAGGATTAGGCTACATATGAGGCTGTCAAATAAAATAGCTAAAGGCTCAAAGGGGGTTAACTAGGATAATGTCCACGGGTAGGTAAAAAGAAGGTAAACAATCACAGGCTGCCAAAGAAATGCCTAAATCATCTCCTAAACTCACACTCTTTATTTTGCTTTACACACACACCAGGCAAGTTCTAGCATCAGTCACAACACAGAATATACTATAACCTCACACACATAAGGCACATGGTAAACTTTATTGGGAGAAGTATAGACTCTTGACCCAACAGGTGAATGAATTAAACCACACAATTATCACACAGTGAGTCACACTTAGAGCCTAAATGTCTCAATAGTAATGATTTTGGCACAAACTCTTGTCATAATACCATGCCGCCTATCAGAACAATTTCATGCAAAATCTAAAAAGATTTTAAAAATCTAAAAATTTAACTACAAATCTAAAAAATTAACTACAAACGAGAATAAATGCAGGCAAAGAAGTACAATACAACATACAAATACCAGCACTCCACACTTAGACGGGACACACTGTCCTCGGTGGAAAATAAATAAAGAAAACCTGATTAGTCGGACTCTTCCTCTATGTTCGGGGTCATGCCCCCTGCATCGGAATCATCATCAGAGTCGTCGTCATCAGAGTTATCCTCCACGTCTGAGTCTGGCTGTCGGTGATCATCATCAGTCGGTACGTCATCATCGAGAGGTTCCTCAAAATTTACACCTACTCCACACATCGCCCGCGCATGCTCATTCATCGGGTAGTCATAATACAACTGCTGGAGCTCTGCATCAGTTGGAACACGTCCCCCACTCATCATGGAAAACCTCATCATGCCATATAAGTGGCGGAAGAAGCTTTCATCGCGAGCATGTCTTTCTGCAGTGGTCAGGCTGACGCCATGCATAGTTTCAGGATCTTTCACCTTCGTAAGATCAACCTTCTTTGGGTTGTGTGGAAGCTTATGATCTGCAGGTTCCTCTTCAATGTCCTCCTTCCTCAATATTGCGGTCAATAAATTGCCAAAGCTGAAGTGGGACCTCTTGTGCAACCTAGCCTTACGCATTGACAATCGTATAACCGCACCAACGTGGATGGGAATATTAGTCATCAGAGCATACACCAAGCATACTCTATCACATGTGATCTTTGTGTACTGTGTCCCTGGAATCAGGCAAGAGTTGACTATCTACAACCATATCTGAGCTTCTCTGTTCAAGAAAGCATACGGGAAGGTATTGTGCCGACCGGTATCCTTGTGACGACTCCAACATGCCATTGATCTTGTTCTGCACAGTGTGTGTCTGATTGCCTTATATGGAGGTCTGTGATAAAGCTCCTTGAGCGGTGATGGATCCACAGATGGAAGACCCAGAAAAGAGTTGAAGAACTCCGCATTCAGTTGCAAGACTTGGCCCCGAATCTTCACTTCACTTCCGGTAGTCTTTGGGGACCAATTGGCATAGAATTCTCGCGTTAGATCAAGATTGCATTCTCCCATATCTTGGAAAATGAAATCAAGATGTAGCGCCATGATTTTAGCCAAAATGCGAGGTTCTCTCTTCGCTAGACTCTCCTTTTGTATCAACTCCATGTGAACATATTTTTTTACTTTGTTGTTCTTGTACCACTCTTTTCCTTCCTCCTCTAGGACCCATTTTATCCCAAACATGCGACGAGGAGGATTCAACTTGCTCTTTTCTTCCCCTTTTCTGACCTTTCTATGAGGTGGATGCTTTTTCTTTTCCTGGTCGACCTTTTGGTGCCATTTTACCTGAGATTAAAATAAAGTCATGTTAGCTTATCTCGGAAGATTTGATCGACAAACAAACAATAATGGCACCACACTTAATTTGTTTACACCAACTAATTAAGTGAATGATATCGATTACTCAGACTTCATCGACATACATGTAGGCGATATGTTCCAACAATATGTTCAGCACAGTCATACTTTCATGGAACCTTAACTATTCTTTACAACTCTATTTCATGTAATCTTAACTACACTTTCATGTTTGGATTAATGCACCTTTTGAATAAGACTACTACATAGAGATCGTATCAAGTTATGGCAGAGCAATAATCACAACATCTCATGCTTGTATTCAATCATGATCTTTATCTCGATGAACGAGTCATTCAAACATTCAAGCTTTCATCTTACAAGATTATGTAATTAACTTTACCATTTCGATTCTGCAAAAAGATGACAGTGTATAACAATCAAATACAAATCGGAACAAAGTCTAGAACACCCACACGTATTCTTTTACTCAGCTAGATGTATCATAACGAACCATCCACATTCAAATCACCAACACCACTTCAAGATTTAGCAAATCATTATAGGCGTAGTATTGTAATAACTACGAAATATAAAAGAACTTACTTGGTGATGGACTTGGAAGATGATCTTGCAAGGTTAGATGAGCAAAAAGAAAAGTTTTGAGAGATTTGGGAAGGTTATGCGATGCCTAGGTTGAGCAAACAATGTGATTTTGTCTCAAGGTTAAAGTTCTATTTATAGACCAAGGCTTGGGTCGGGTTTGACCCATGAAAAATTGGGTTAGGTGACCAAAAAACATAAGTAGGCGACGCCTAATGCTTTGCCTATGCTTAGCATAGGCAGCACCTTTAGCAAATCCTAGTTGAACATAGGCGGCGCCTATGCTATGGCATTGTAGATTCAGAGAGCAAAGGCAATGGCATAGGCGGCGCCTTTAGCTTTGCCTAGTTGAACATAGGCGGCGCCTATGCTATGGCACTGTAGATTCAGAGAGCAAAGGCAATGGCATAGGCGGCGCCTTTAGCTTTGCCTAGTTGAACATAGGCGGCGCCTATGCTATGGCCTAGTTGGGTATAGGAGGCGCCTATGCTATGGCATTGTAGATTCATAGAGCAAAGGCAATGGCATAGGAGGTGCCTTTAGCTTTGCCTAGTTGAGCATAGGTGGCGCCTATGCTATGGCCTAGTTGGGTATAGGCAGCGCCTATGCTATGGCATTGTAGATTCAGAGAGCAAAGGCAATGGCATAGGCGACGCCTTTAGCTTTGCCTAGTTGAGCATAGGCGGCGCCTATGCTATATCATTGTTGATTCAGAGAGCAAAGGCAATAGCATAGGCCTTGCCTTGTCCGTTGCCTAGATTTACATAGGCCTTGCCTTGTCCATTGCCTAGATTTGTATAGGTAATGCCTAACCGAAAGCCTTTTGCTCCTTCATTACTCACTTACTACCATTAACATTGCTCACTTTCAAATCAAAATTTGAGACCAAGCTCCTCCTTTATACGTCTTCCCCTACACTTAATCAAAAACAACAAAAATGATTAGAAAGATGGGTTACCTCCCACCAAGCGCCTTAGTTTTAGTCGTGGCTCGACTCTTCTTTTTGGATTTTTATTTAACAAAACAAACTCCTAGAAAACAAAATGACTAAAAATGATGGGTTGCCTCCCATGTAGCGCTTGATTTATTGTCGCGGCACGACATAGTTACCTCCATTACTTAGACTTCGTCGAGATAGATGGTGTCCATGTATTTTATCGAGTCAAGAGGACCGATATATGGCTTCACACGTTGGCCATTCACCTTGAAGACACCACCATTTTTGTCTTCTAACTCTACTACTCCAGACGAGTAAACTTGGATAATTCTGAACGGACCAGACCATTTAGACTTCAACTTACCTGGAAATAGCTTCAGTCTGGAGTTGAAAAGAAGTACCATATCACCCTTCTGAAAGTTTCTTTTGATAATCTGCCGATCATGGTACTTTTTCATCCGTTCCTTGTAGAGGTCTGCCCTTTCATACGCATGTAAACGAAATTCATCCATCTGATTCAGCTGTTCCAATCTCAGATTAATAGCATCATCCCAATTCAGGTTAAGCCTCTTCAACGCCCACAATGTTTTATGTTCGAGCTCAATCGGCAAGTGACAAGCCTTCCCATAAACTAGTTGGTACGGGGACATGCCAACTGGTGTCTTGAATGCAATTCTATAAGCCCATAAGGCATTATCCAGCTTTCGGGACCAATCCTTCCTACTAGCATTTACAGTCTTAGCAAGGATCAGCTTGATCTCCCGATTAGAAACCTCTACCTGCCCACTAGTTTGTGGGTGGTAAGGTATAGCTACCTTATATTACTTGACCCCATACTTCACCAATACGGATCTGAACAACTTGTTACAAAAGTGTGATCCTCCATCGCTTATGATGGTACGTGGTACCCCAAAACGAGAGAAGATATTTCTGTTTAAGAATGCTACAACACGCTTACCTTCATTATCAGCCAGCGCTACCACTTCGACCCATTTGGATACATAATCCACAATAACTAGGATATATTTCATCCCAAACGAACTCACAAATGGGCCCATGAAATCAATACCCCATACATCAAATAGCTCCACTTCAAGAATTTTAGACATGGGCATCTCATGGTGCTTTGAGATAGAGCCTTTCCTCTGACACTGATCACATCTTCTCACAAAATCGTAAGCATCCTTGAATAATGAAGGCCAATAATAGCCGCTTTACAATACCTTCCTGGCTATCCGATCACCTACATGGTGACCCCCAACTTGGGAAGCATGACTTGCTTCCAAGATGCTAGGCACCTCCACATCAGAGATGCATTGCCTAATAACACCATCAGCACATCATCGAAAAAGATACGGTTCATCCCAGAAGTAGTGTTTCACATCATGCATGAACTTTCTCTTTTGATGAAAGGAGAGATTCTCAGGCATCACTTTACTTACCACGTAGTTCGCAAAGTCTGCATACCACGGTAAGTCTTCCACCATAGTGGCTAGGATCTCTTCGTCGGGAAATGCATCATGAATCTTAAGGTAGGGTTGCGCTATGTGTGCACTCTCAAGTCTAGATAGATGATCAGCTACTTGGTTTTCGCAACCTTTCCTATCCTTTACCTCGAAATCAAATTCTTGAAGCAATAACACCCACCGAATTAGTCTTGGATTAGCATCCTTCTTTACCATTAAATATCTCAGAGCTGCATGATCTGTATGATCCACCACTTTGGTTCCCAACAAGTAAGCACAGAACTTTTCAAAAGCATAAACAACTGCTAGAAGCTCTTGTTCCATGACGGTATAGTTCTTCTGGGCTCCATTCAAGGCCTTGCTCGCATAGTATATTGGATAAAATAGCCTTTCTCTTTTCTGACCAAGTACAGCACCCAAAGCTACCCCACTTGCATCACACATCACTTCAAACGGTAGAGACCAATCGGGTGCTACAATAATAGGAGCTACAACTAGCTTCCCTTTGAGGCATTCAAATGCCTTCAAGCAATCTTCACCGAAGTCGAACTTTGCATCCTTCTCCAAGAGTTTGCATAATGGACTAGCAATCTTGGAGAAGTCTTTGATAAACCTTCGATAAAAACCTGCATGACCGAGGAAACTACGAACTCCCTTTACAAAAATTGGAGGTGGTAGTTTCTCGATAACTTCAATTTTGGCTCGATCAACCTCAATTCCTCTTTCGGAGACTTTGTGCCCAAGAACAATGCCTTCCTTAACCATAAAATGGCACTTCTCCCAGTTTAGCACCAAGTTGAACTCAATACATCTCTGTAACGCCATACTCAGATTCGCCAAGCACGATTCAAACGATTCACCCACAACTGAAAAATCGTCCATGAACACCTCCAAGGTGTCTTCAACCATATCTGAAAAAATGGACATCATACAACGCTGAAAAGTGGCAGGTGCGTTACATAACCCAAATGGCATACGTTTAAAGGCAAACGTACTATATGAGCATGTGAAAGTGGTCTTCTCTTGATCCTCAGGAGCAATACAAATCTGATTATAACCGGAATTACCATCTAAGAAACAAAACCATCCCTTCTCTGCCAATCGATCAAGTATTTGGTCCATGAATGGCATTGGGAAGTGATCCTTAAGCATCCACGAATTTAAATTCCGATAGTCCATACACACTCTCCACCCTGTGACAGGTCTGAGTGGAATCAACTCATTCTTTTCATTCGCAACTACCGTCATGCCCCCTTTCTTGGGCACACACTGTACCGGACTTACCCACTTACTGTCGGAGATTGGATATACTACCCCAACATCTAACCACTTAATAATTTCTTTCTTCACCACCTCCTGCATGGGTGGATTCAAACGTCGTTGATGCTCAATGGTAGGCACACAATTTTTCTCGAGCTGAATCTTGTGCATACATATCCCAGGAGGGATACCAATAATATCAGCAATAGTCCAACCGATGGCTCTCTTGTATCTCCTCAGAATAGAAATAAGAGCCGCAACCTGCTGCTCACCTAAATCAGCCACAACAATAACCGAAAGTGTATCACCACTTCCCAAAAATGCATATTTTAGGTGACTGGGCAGCTCCTTCAATTCTAGCACTGGTGGTTCTTCAATGGATGGCTTTGCTGGTGGTGAAGGGCAATTTTTAAGATCCAGATCCAACTTCTTAGGAGCATGAGAATAGGATCCAATTCCTGTTAGAGCATAAATAGTTTCTTCATACTCTTCAACATCCTCACGCTCAAAATTCATAAGCACAGCAGCCAATGGATCAACAATAAGCTGCTTCTCTACAGATAATTCTTTCTCATCATCATAATAAACATCAGCTACAGAGAACACATTCATATCTTTGGGCTGCTTCATTGATTTGCATACATCAAAATGGACCACTTCGTCATTCATCCGAAATAAAAGCTCATTAGCTCTTAGATCAATAAGCATACTTCTTGTTGCAAGGAAAGGACGCCCCAAGATTATGGGAACTTCAGAATCCACCTCGCAATCCAAAATAACAAAGTCCGCAGGAAAAATGAAGGTGGAAACCTTCACCAATACATCATATAAGATACCAACAGGTCGTTTTACCGACCTATCTTCCATCACGAGCCGCATATTGGTTGGTGTAGGATCACCCAACCCCAACTTTCTGTAAATAGATAGAGGCATCAAATTAATTCTAGATCCCAAATCGCACAATGCCTTAGAAAAATCAAAAGATCCAACCGTGCAAGGAATAGTGAAAGCACCAGGATCTGCCTTCTTCTGAACTAGCGATCTTGTAGCGATTGCACTGCAATGATGAACATTATCTGCCAACTCATAGCTTGCTGCCCGCTTCTTTGTCAAAATGTCCTTCATGAATTTAGCGTATCCGGGCATCTGCTCTAGCGCCTCCACCAAAGAAACATTAATAGTCAGCTGCTTCAACATAGTCATGAATTTACTGAACCTGGTGTCCTCGGCTTTCTTCTTCAGTCTCTGAGGAAAAGGTGGTGGTGGAAGGGGAATAGTGTTCTCCGCCACTTCCTTTTTATCCTTCTTCCGATTGTCGATCTTTTCTGGTTGCAGACGTCTAGGGGTAACGTCAGGGACACTATCTTCAGCTTCTACGGCATCTTCATATTCTGCATCAATAACATTATCTGCTATATCATCAACCATCTGCTTGCCTTTGGATGGATTTTCCAACGCTTTACCACTCCTGGTAGTAATAGCCATACATGATCCATCGTTCCTTGGGTTTTGCACAGTGTCGCTAGGTAAAGTGCCAGCCTTTCTTTGATTGAATGCCGCTGAAAGTTGACTCAATTGTTGCTCCAGCTATTTTATTGCAGTAGAATGCGAGTCAACCAATTGATTTATTGACGACAAATCATTCTTTACCTCAGTAACGCCCATATTGGTTGCCTCCACCCCTTTCAATAGCTTAGCCATCATATCATCCATAGACATCTTTCCAGAGCAAGACGCCACAGCCTCACGGTTTCCAGGAGGAACATACAAACCACTCCTGTCAGTCTTATTCTTCCAACCACCTTGATCGCGGTCCTTGTATCCAGATTTATCATAATAGTTCCGACCTTGGTTTCCTTGGGCATTGCCTCGGAAACCCCCCTGATTATTCAAATAATTTTCTTCCTTCTCAGAATCTGATTCATCTCTTCCCTGTGACACCACAGCCTTGACTTTTTTGGTCTTCCTTGATAATAAATGCTTGGTAAGAAGATCCATCTGCGTTTTCATGTGAGCCATATCCTGGTCACGTTCCTCTTGTCTTCGTCTCTGCTCTGCAGTCATGCCAATAGATACAGTAGAGCTCGCTACCTCAGAATCCCTGGTATGCCAAGCTCTACTCTGCTTTGTCATATGGTCCAGCATATCACTCGCCTCAATATAAGTAAGGTCCATGAATAACCCTCTTGCAGCATTATCAACCATTGGCTTTGTTACTGAGTTCAAAGCCCTATATAATATTTCCATCAAGTGGATATTCATCATCTGATGGTTTGGGCACCGCATAAGCTTCTTCTTGAACCTCTCCCATGTTTCGTGGAGAGCTTCAGTTGGAAGTTGTCGAAAATTGCTGATCTCATCTCTTAACTGTGCTCTCTTGGATGACAGAAAGAATCTTTCTAGGAAAGCGTCTTTCAGTTGCCTCCAATTAGTAATAGAATTAGGAGTTAGCCAGTTCAGCCATAGAGTTGCCTCTCCAGATAGAGACAATGGAAATAAGCGCAGCCGAATTGCATTCTGCCCAACTCCTGGATTGTCAAACGACTTGCATGTTGAAATAAAGTTGATTAGATGCATATTCGGATCATCGCCTGCGAGTCCACCAAATAACCCCTTGAGCTGCAATAACTGAATCATGGTGCTAGTGATATTGAACTTAGCTCCGGGTGCCAAGGGTGGAGAAATAATAGCCCCTGTGGCACCAGCTCTATCCAGATCGTCATCATCATCATCAAAAGGAGCCTGCATAGCTCGGCGGTCAGGTCTCATTCTAGCTTGACGATCTCTCCTGTGCATAGGTGCTGCCACTTCATCAGTACGCCTGGGATTTAGTAACTCATCATCACCCAGGTCCTCATCATCAGGATTTGTTGCTCGCCCTGGGTTATCAATATTTTGTTGATGTACTTGAGCAGCTGCCAGTGCAACTAATCTAGCCTGCTCCTGTTGAGCCTCCCTTCTGTCAATGTCACGCTGTGCATCCATTCTGCCAATAAGTTAAGGTTCAGGATTTATGGGTAATAATGGCTGACCAGAACTACGAGTATTTGGCATGCACTCAACAAAACCTGAATAAAACAAAAACAACAAATAAAAGTAAAATTCGAGAATCTTTGACCAAAGGGTCTAGTATCTATCACAAACTTAGTTGACAATCGTACTCCTCGGCAGCGGCGCCAAAATTTGATAACGCCCAAACTACAGCTCTCGTAAGAGTGTAAGCGGTCGCTGTCAAATATAGAACCCAATTGGGTTGGGTGTCGAATCCCACATGGAATACTTGGTCACTAAGTGTTGCAATTATTAGTAGACTGTTGATCGAAAATTCCATGGAAAAGGGGGGATTGGATTGTGGTGTGAATTAATGCTATCAAAGTAACAACAAAATGCTTTGTTTAGTAAGATTTAATCATAGAGAAAAATAAGTTAGGGTTATGTCCACCTTATGAGTTCTACGTATCTATTAACTATGAGTAATGCGGAATTCAGACATGCATGCACTTATAGAGATTCGTATTCTAATGGTAAATCCTAGTGTTTCTCAACCATCAAGGATTATTTCACTTTAACTCTCTCGAGCTTAAAGCGTATAACTAATGGTACGAACTCTCCAAGAGATTAATCCGGTTAAGGCATTAATGTGTAAATAGGGGTTGGTAGCCCTATTTCCTTGTCACACTCTCTTTTCCAAACATGTAACTTTTCTCTTAAAAAAGTTAATGCTATAATGGCGTATTCTATATGTTTGCAACCACAAGATTTTAATTAAAACGAAGAGAGTAATGATATAAGTAGCATACGCATCAAGAATTCACAAACTCATAGTAATAGATAGTATATCAAAAGGCTTCCATAACCCTAACAGAGAAGTTTAGCTACACATGATTATAAAGGAAAACAACGAAGACATCATCATCATCATACCAAAACTAGAACAATCTTCGCGAGAGGATGCTTTTAACGTCAAAGAGGGATGACGTTTTTCCTTTTAGCCGACTTCCCCAAATATGTAGCGTGTTTCTCTGTGTTCCAGTTACAGAAATTGTAACGTGAATAAATACTAAAAGTGTCGACCAAATTCTGAAAGCAATCCTGAAAAATTCAGCAAATAAGGTTTTTATAACATTTTTGTCCTAGTTCAACTAGGTTACTGCTGCACCCCTAAGTATTAAGAAATACTGATTTTGCCCGGGACAGATTCTCTATGCATCACATTCAGTCCACAAGCTTCCAAAAGCTGCCTTCCTTCTTACATGAAGTTTTCCTTTGCTTCCCAAAGGTCCACAAAGTGCTGAAATCTTCATCATTAGTAACTGAAAACATGCTAATCACATAGGTTAGCTCACTTACAGGAAAATGGACTAAAAGTGCAGGAATTATATATTTTGTCCTCAAAACTTAGCTAAAATATGGGTAAATTATGGTTCTTACGCGTGCAAATACGCCCAACATCAGTGTTCCAAGATACTTTGTTGAAATATGGTGTGAAACAACATAAGGTTGCTACGCCATATCACCCACAAACCAATGGGAAAGTGGAAGTTTCGAACCGGGATATAAAACCAATTTTGGCTAAAATGGTGAATGTGAGCAGAAAAGATTGGTATCGAAAGCTCTATGATGCCTTGTGGGCATATCAAACTTCTTTCAAGACACCTATTGGAATGTCACCATACCAGCTAGTCTACAGCAAAGCATGTCACCTTCTGGTCGAACTAGAGCACAAGGCTTTGTGGGCTCTTAAATCATTGAGCTTGAGTTGTAAAAAATGGGTGAGTTAAGGTTGGTTTAGTTAAATGAGATGCATAAATTCCATCACGGTTCTTACAAAAGAGTCGATCTGTACAAATAAAGAATGAAGAGCTACCATGACCAAAGAATAAATAAGAAAGACTTTTAATTTGGCGATTGGGTGTTATTATTCAACTCTTGACTTAGGCTCTTTCTGGGAAAAAGTAAAACAAGATGGTCTAGAACGTCCAACATAAGTCAAGTTTTTCCATCAGGTGTGGTGGAACTTGAAGGTAAAGATGGAATTCTATTCTAGGTCAATGTGCAAAGAGTTAAGACCTAAGTTGGTCCAACCGATGATGTAAAGCTTGTGTCCAATGTGTATCTCGATGAAGTCTGAGTAGTCGAGGTAACCAAGTCGTGATGTGATAGTAAATCATGCACTAGTGGGAGGCAACCCGCAAAGTGTTGTTGTAATCGTAGTTAAAGTTTATTTGTTCTTTTTGTGAAATTTGATGTATTTGTAAAGTGTACAGGACTGAGAATGCAGAAAGAAAGGAGTCTCTACAGTTACTAAGGGGCGACGGAAAGACTGACGGACCGTTAAGGGCTCAACGGACTACCACTGGAACCGTTATAGCCATGGTAAAAAAATGGACATTCTGGATAAGGCTTGACGGTCGATTTGGCAGATCGTCGTTGTTCCGACGGACCATCACTTCTACCGTTGCGTTGAACAAAAATTTGAAGTTTCTGGATTAAACTAACGGATAGTACGACGGACCATCGCATCACTGATGGACCGCTGGATCAACTGTCGCAACTAGGCATAATTTACATATTTCTGGTAAGCCTTGACGGTCTACCTGGCAGACTATCAGACACCCGACGGACCTTCAGGTCAACCATCACCTTAACCCTAGGTATGGGTCGGGTTGGGTTAATTTTAAGACTTATTTAAATTGTATGTATCTGACCCAAATGCTTTTAAACCGATAAGAATAGGTGGTTACATAAGTTGTTACCTATTCAAAACCTAAAACTGTTCAACTTCCTCTATATATAAAGTATTTGGGGTCAGTTATTCTCTCTTAGGACTCTCATTCTTCCTTTTCTCTCCTATTAAAGCAAGACCTTCCCTCTCTTCTTCTTATCACAACAAAAGTTATCAATCACTGACAAAGGCCTTAAGTTTTCTTTACTTATGGAGTTACAAGTAAGAAGAATAAAGTTACTGCATCATCAAGGTATGATCACAACCTTATCTATCCTTTTTGAATTTCTAAATATAGAGTGAGTAAGTTATTATTTGCGAAAGAAAATTCCTTCTTGCTTGTTCTTTGTTCTGATTGTAAACTTAAAGTTAAACTATGGTTTGCATTGTTCCGGGTGAATTCTGAGTAACCCATATACTGAAAGTGAGAAAAGTGGTGATTAAACACTAAGTTCATGCCATTTGATTTGTTAAAACATGAGAATGTACACCAGGTATTCGACAAAACGTCAAAATGAAGTCTGAAATTGAAAAAGGATGGTGACGATCACCTCGGAGGACTGTCGGACCTGTGATAGACCGCCAGGTGGACCGTCGCAAAGATGCCAAAGTTGATGTTCACTGGATAAGCTGCGATAGACGACTTGGCAGACTGTCAGTAACCTGACGGACTGTTAGGCCAACCGTCGCAAGTCTCTGAGATGTAGTACTCACTGGTTAAGGCCTGAGGTTAATCTGGCAGGCCATCACTGTCACGACGGACTGTCAGACCTTCTATCAAGCCATATTTTTACTGTTCTCGATCTATTTTGAATTGCAAATTAATTCTTTGTTTCTTTCCCCGGTAATATGGCAAGAAAACTTCCTTTAACTAGAGGTAGTGATAGATCACGAGGAAGAGGCGAGCCAGCTAGGAGTGAGGAGACACCTTCCTTCAATACTCGATAATGAGATAGGGCAATCCCCACACTTTCCCAGTATGAAGAGGAGATTGAGAGCAGCACTAGTAGTACTAGTTCAAGTCCAGATGAGGAAGGGTTTAACACATCTAACCCCAACCCCGTTGAGGCAAAAACTGGTGGCCATGTTGAGACAAAATTTGAGGGGGAAACTGTGGTTAAGATAAAATACACTCAAATGAGGGAGGAACTTAGGTGAAAAATTGTGGGATCAAAGGACAAGTTCCTTGATGGACTGGAATCATTGGTGAGTAGGCCAATCAAGAGGCCAATCTCTGAAAAGTACCAAATAGTGATGAATAAGCTGCATGAATATCCAAAATTGGAGAGGTGATTCAATAAGTATGAGTTAGCCTGGATGAGCAAGCCTCTAGGTTCATATCAACTGAATCTAGTAAGGGAGTTTTTCACCAACTATTTGGCACTGATAGATAAAGATTTTCCTGAAGGCACGAAGATCTCAGACTTGCCGAACAGAGAATCAGTCCCGGTGAGAGAAGTTAATATTGATATATCGGTTTGAAGAATCAACAGGATATTGTTTGGGCCCGACTATGAGGAACCAACAACGGTTCTTAATATTGAGTATCATATGAATTTAGCATCGACTCAAAGGCCGTGGTTGTCTTGGCTACTGATTGATGATGGAAATCTCGCCTAGGCAACCAACTCACGAGAGTGTATTGCTAAATCCTTCCTTAGTTTCTGGGCTAAATTCTCGTGGGACATTGTTTGATTGAGGTTGATGCAAATAGGACGTAATGCTAATTTAGATAGTCATAAAGATGTGATGGTGGCTAGTTTGATTGCAGGGCTGAAGATTGATTTCGGCCAAATCATTGCCGATGAAATGTTTATGAGGGCACACAAAGTGGCAAGTTCACTACCGTTCCCATGTTTAATCACGGAGTTATGCAGGCATACTAATGTGCATCTGATTCGAGAAGTTGATAACACAGTTTGGGCTACACATAGGCAGGACATTGAGAAATTAAAAGATGACTCAAAGTTTGAGATACGAGTCAACAAACCTCCAGCTTACCAGACATAGTCAGCGCCAGCTCCTGATACTACTTAAATTCCCACATGTATGCCATTTCCCATCACTACTTATGTGCCACCTGATTATGTGCCTCTTAGTACATCTGTAGGATCAAAATCTATGCCACCAATGGGTGGTATAGATTATTCAGAGTATAGGTTGACGCAAGAAAATTTTACCAAGTCGGTTAAACTGTAGAAGATGTTTAAGAAGCAGCTAGACACATTGGATTCGCAATTCAAGACTTTTGTTGATCAAATTATGGCTGAGGCAATCCATCTATTTCAAAACATTCAGATTAGGATGGACCATATGGAAGAGAGAATCAATAAAAGACTGGATGCGATGTCCATTCCTTATCTTGCTAAGTTCATGACAGAGTTTAAACAAGCACATGCAGACATAGCAGAGTTGAAGAGTAAGCATCCACAACAACCCATCTTTGACCCCACTTTGGTGATAAAAGATGATGATGAAGGTATTGTTGACTTAATAGGGAAGCCATTGAAAGATAAAGGCAAGAAGGCAGATAAAAGTGAAGATAAAAGTATAGATAGAAAAGCTTCTATAAAAAGAAAGTGAGAAGCAATGACCCCGGAAGATAAAGAAGATTATGATATGAGAAGAGCTGCAAAAAGATCAAGAAGAGATGAATAGAAAAGGAGAAAGAAGGCAGAAGATGAAGATGCAGGAGTTTCTACCAGTTCCACCCCAACAAGGGGGCCCAGTTCAGACCTAGCTCAAGATGTGATACCTTCAATTCTAGAGGAAGAGATTATGAGTACCCCTACCACTATAGGGGTTAATGTTGCCGCAGGTGAAGCCACCGGAGCCTCACCATATTTCACTGATGCCTCATCTGAATAATAGGCTTTACAAAGATTCCTCTCCTCTGTACTATCTTTATATGCATTGAAGACAACACCTTTAGTTTATGTGGGGGTGGGTGTACTTGTACCATGGGGGTTTTTGTTGCCTGTATTCTTTTCCTCACGTGTGCTATCTAGTAGAATCGGCATGTATAAGATTGCATTTCCTTTTCTTACTTTGTGATGTAAATATATGTTTGTTAATGTTTATTTATGAAGTGTCTTTTATTTTAGCATATTGTTGTATATACAGATGACGAATGACTTTGGCATAAGGCTATGAACATATTTGTATAACTATTTTCTCTTATCATTTAGCATATGGTGAACAATATTTGGTGATTTGATAATTGGCATTAGGATGAAAAGTCTGCATGACTATGTGATGTAAATAATCTCAGAAGTTAGTAGAATAAGTGTAACTCATGTGCTTGCATGTGGGAGCATTTATTTTAGTTCTTGCATGGTTATACACCTAAAACTTGCTTGGTTTATTGATGTTGTTTTGTGAGTGATTAAATAAGATATGATAGGAGGTCTTCTTTTACTTTCAGTCCACTTAGCCTAAATAATTGGCCCACCAAAAAGATTTTACCATTTTTGAACCCTTTTGAGCTTATGTTAGTTTTTCTTCATTCTCAATAACTCTAAATCAACTCTATTTAGGTTGTTGACACCAAACTTTGGCACTGGTCTAACATTGGATATTATGCACCTTAACTTAGGCAAAACACCTAAGTTGAGTGTGTCTACTGTCAAGATATTAGCAGTTTAATAAAAAGGTGATTTATATCTAAAAGGAAGCATTTGTCCCTGATCTATCTAAGATATTATGCACCTCTACTGACTGCATCAACATAAGTTGAGGGTGGCTGATGCTGCTATAAAAAAAGGGTGTTATGGTAAAGTGTGAATGAATGATAGAATTGTAAGTGAGCTGGTAAAGTAGTAGCCTTGGTCAGTAGAATTCAAGGGCAAAGAGAGTTAAGTCTGAATTTGAGTCACTTTTCCTAAAATTTGTCCTCACCTAACCCTAGAGCCTTATTACAATCCTAAAAAAGATCTACTTGATCTTTGCGAATCAACCATAAGGGAGCATCAGATGATAAGGGCAAGCCTATGAGTGTGTAGGCTATGTTTATAATTTCTTTGATGAGTGTGAGAGTCTTGATTTTTTTCCACAAAATATAATGAGTGGTGGATTTCATTGACTATGAGGGAAACTTAAATTACACTTAGTTTCCTGATCTCTGTGGGATATTATATCCATGTTTGTGTGTGTGTTGAACTATAAACAATGCCAGTTTTAAAACTTGATGTGTTGAGCCCATATGAGTGAGATGACAAGTGAATGGTTGTATGAAATCTAGTTCAATAGTTAATTATCTGTCATTGTATTATTTATGTATACAATTTGGTGCTGAGTTGCTTGAGGACAAACAATTGTCTTAAGTTGAGGGTGTTGATGTTCCGGCTTTTGACGGAAAATTTTACATTTTTTTCAAGGGATAATTGTATGTTTTCAAGCAACTGATGTTGTATTTAATACTTGATTTTAGTGTTTTCAGGTTAAGGAGTTAGCTGCAGGAGAAACTTGGAAAAATAGCAGAAAAAGGCCACTGACGGTCAAACTGGCGGACTGTCAGCCATGCGACAGACCGCCAGGGTGATCATCAGAATAAAATAAAAGGGAGCAAATGAGTGAACTATGCGATGGTCCAAGTGGCGGACCATCAATCTTTCGATGGGCCGCTAACTTGGCTGTCAGGACGAAATAGAACATAATATTTTGGAGGATCAAAAGACGGCCTATGCGACGGCCCGCCCAGCCAGCGACGGCCTGCCAACATGACTATCAACCCTTAATAGAACATGTTATTTTGGGACCATCAGCGACCATCCATGCGACGAACCTTCAGGCTTTCGATGGTTCGCCAGCGTAACCGTCAACTTGGACGCAGTTTTTCCGAGTTTAAATTTTAAATACTCTGTACCTGGGAACATATAAATACCCAGTTTAGGTTTTTTTTTAGAATATTTGATCATATTTCCATTTTTTAAAACCTATTGTAACATAGTATTCTCTGAGATTCAAGCTAGAATTGTGGATCTAACCATTTTTATTCTCATTTCTACTGAAGATTCAAGAACAATTCTTGTGATTTTTGTAAGTGAATTCTAAATTCTTTTATGAATAACACAATGATTTCTTCTTTTTCTCCTATTGAGATGTGTGGCTAAGCTCTCATAACTAGGGTTATGGGAGACTTGATGAGAATAGCTGATTGGGGTTGTGAAAACACTTGATTTCCATGATTAATTGAAGTTGTATAAACCTTCTTCACATTAATGACCTTTCTTTGTTGCAAACTTGAAGGGTGATCCCAAGAACATCACTTGTTCGAATAGAAAAGTGCTTGTTGGGAAAAAAATAGATCTACATGGAATCTAAGGGCTTTAACCTTTGGGTTAAGGGTTGATGCCTTAACAGGATCAACCCACGTGAGAGAATAGTTGAATAAATTAATGCATCCTTTAAGTTTGAGTGAATTGAAGGATAAACTACCCATTTAGGTTGAGAGACAAATTGGTAAATCATAGAATTTAGAAACTCTTACAGTTGAGATTACTAATCAGAAATTCAAGATAATTCACAACCCTAGTTACTTGAACATCTCGGTAACCATAACTCTAGTTTGTCTACTCTCATTGAATTATTATTTGCAATAAGAATCACTTGACGGAATATTTTTCGTTACAAATATTGGGATATAACTCACAAATCAAAATCCCCTTTAATTCAGAACCTTTGATCAACAGTCTAGAAATTACTACAACACTTAGTGAACACAGTATTCCCTGTGGGATTCGACCCCAACCTAGTTGGGTTATGTATTTGACAATGACCACTTACCCTCTTGTAAGAGAGGTGTAATTTGGGTGTATCACTAAGTCCCCAACACTTAGTGAAATTTCAGGCCTTAAGCCACTTATGCATGCAACTAGAAGCTGAACAGAGCTAAGAATAGTACAGGGTATTACAATATCTCCCCCTGTGGAATATTCGTTCTAGAATGAGACTGGTTAGACTGAGAGTACTGAACTAAGGCAACTGAGATCATATATTGAACATGCATGATTTGTACCATGAAAATGTAACTGAGTCTAAAACATGATACATAAACTGAACTGATTTCGTGAATGCATGAAATGATATGAGAATGATTATATAGCTGGAACTGAGAATGGGAAAGAGTTAATCTAAGCAAATCTGTTACCTCAAGCTGAGTCTGAGTTTGCATAGAAATGATAAGGGTACTTCATTAGCATATATTCTTCTTCTTCCCAAGTATCTCCCTCAACGGACTGATTCCTCCATAGAACTTTAACCAAGGGAACTTCTATGTTCCTTTGTCTACGAATCTGCCGATCAAGGATCTTAACTAGGATTTCATCGTATGAAAGACTATCCTAAACATTTGTGCTTTCTAAAGAAACAACAATAGCTGAATCACCAATGCATTTCTTTAAAAACAAAACATGAAACACCTGATGCACTGAAGCTAAATATTTAGGCAACTCTAGCTCATAAGCTACCTTCCCAAAACGACTTAAAATTCTATAACGACCAACATATAGGGGACTGAGTTTCCCTTTCTTGACAAATCTCTTCACTCTCTTCATGGGCAAGATTTTCAAATAGTCTAAATCACCAACATCAAACTCAAGGTCTCTTCTCCTCACATCTGCATAAGATTTCTGACAGATTTAGGTTGTCTTTATCCTCTCCCTAATTACCTAAAATTTCTCCATCGCATCAAACATTGATTCTAGCCCTATCAAAGCAAACTCATCCACCTTAAACCAACTAATAGGAGATCTACATCTCTTCCCATAGAGAGCTTCAAATGAATCCATTTGAATATTGGAGTGATAACTATTATTGTAAGCAAACTCAATCAAAGGTAAGTGTTCATCCCAACTTCCTTTAAAATTAATTACACATGCTCTCAACATGTCCTTTATGGTCTGAATGGTTCTCTCTGCCTGACCATTTGTCTGAGGATGAAAAGTTGTACTGAGATGAACTTGGGTACCAAGACCCTTTTGAAAAGCCTTCTTAAAGTGAGAGGTAAACTGAGTGCCTCTATATGAAATGATAGACAAAGGAACTGCATGCAACTTAACCAACTCTTTAATATAAAGACTTGCATAATCCTCAGCTGAATACGAAGTATAAATTGGCAAGATGATTTGGTCATTCTATCCATAATAACCCAAATTGAATTATGCTGACAACGCATACGAGGCAAACCCATCACAAAATCCATGTTCACCACTTCCCCCCTTCCAAGTTGGGATACTGAACTCTGCAATGTAGCAATAGGCCTCTTGTTGTCAACTTTAACGTGCTGATAGTTCGAAAATTTAGCTACAATTTCTATAATGTGTTTCTTCATACCATTCCCCTAATAGATTTCCCGCAAGTCACAGTGCATCTTAGTGGCTTCTAGATGAAAGAAATATCGCACACTATGCTTTTTCGCCAAAATCCGATGCCTCAAACCATCAACACACGGAACACATAACCTGCCTTGACATTAAGCACACCATCTCCCCCTTGGGGGAAAACCTCTATTTTCTAATCTCTAACTATTTTCTTCAACCTAACCAAATTGGGATCCTTATCCTTCTTTTCTTTTACTTCAGCAAGCAATGAAGATTTCAAACAATTCTGAACCCATATACTACCCTCAGCTAAATCAACCAACCAAAAACCTAATCTAGCAAGCTGATGAACCTGCCTAACTAACTTTTTCTTATCATTCTCAACATAAGCAACACTACCCATAGACAATCTACTAAGGGAATCTGCCACTACATTTTCCTTTCCCGGATGATACAAAACACTCATGTTATAATTTTTTAACGACTCTATCCATCTTCGCTGTCAAAGATTCGAATCTTTTTATGAGAACACCTACTGAAAAATTTTATGATCCATAAACACATCAACATAAACCTCATAAAGATAGTGCCTCCAAATTCTCAAGGAAAAAAACATAGTTTCCAACTCAAGATCATGGGTAGGGTAATTATTCTCATGGGGTTTAAGATTTCTAGAGGCATAGGTTATAACCTTACCTCTCTATATCAATACATAACCAAGACCAACTCTGGAAGTATCACAATAAACTACAAACCCATCTGAACCTTCTGGCAAAGTCAATATTAGGGCTGAAGTGAGTCGAGTATTCAACTGCTAAAAACTCTTCTCACAAGAATCTGACCACTGGAATTTGACTTTCTTCTGAGTCAATCAAGTCATAGGGGATGCAATAGAAGAAAACCATTCAAAAAACCTTCTGTAATAGCCAACCAAACCGAAGAAACTCCTGATATCTAATGGAGAGATAAGTCTGGGCCAGTTTTGAGGGTCAACTTAGATGCCATTACTAGAAATAATATGGTCAAGGAAAGCTACTGATCTTAGCCAAAATTGGCACTTACTAAACTTAGCGAACAACTGATGATCTCTAGGGGTCTGCAATATAATTCATAAATGGTTTGGATGATCATTTTCACTACGACAATATACAAGAATGTCATCAATTAGGACTATGATGAATATGTGCAAGTACTGCTTGAATACTCTATTCATCAAGTCCATGAAAACTGCAGGGGCATTCGTTAGTCCAAAATACATAACTAGGAATTCAAAGTAACCATATCGAGTTTTGAAAGCTGTCTTTAGTATGTCACATTCTCTGACTCTAAGCTAATAATAGCCGGATCTGAGGTCTGAGAAATAACCAGCACCCTAAAGTTGGTCAAACAGGTCGGCAATCCTAAGGTGTAGTTACTTATTCTTGATTGTGACTCCGTTTAACTGACGGTAATCGATGCACATTCTTAGAGAACCATCTTTCTTATGCACGAACAAGACTGGAGAATCCTATGAGGAAACACTGGCACTGATGAATCCCTTATCTAAGAGATCTTTCAACTATTTTTACAATTGCCTAAGCTCAGCTGGAGCCATTCTTGGAAGGAATAGAGATAAGCTGGGTATCTAGAAAGAGATATATTCTAAAGTTAATTTTTCTTTTGGGAGGAACTCCGGGGAGGTCTTTAAGGAAAACATTAGGAAATTCCCTTACTACTGAAATTGACTTGAGACTTGGAATCTCAGAACTAAAGTCTTTGACTTAGACAAGATGGTACCTGGACCCTTTAGTTATCATTTTCCTTGCCTTTAGGTAAGAAACAGTCTGACCCCTAAGCACTGAAGTACTACCCCTCTATTCAATGACTGGTTCATTGGGAAACTGAAAGTGAACGACTCTATTTCTACAATCAACTGAGGCATAGCATGAGTGGAGCCAATCCATGCTGAGAATGACATCAAATCAGTCATCATTAACTCCATAAGATCTACTGAGGTGATTTTCTGAGATTCTGTGACTGGGAAATTTCTGTATACCCGTCTAGATATAATAGATTTACCCATTGGGGTAGACACTAAAAAAGTTTCTACAAAAGATTCAGGAGTGACACCAAAATAGACTACTATATACGGGTTACAAAGAAGAGTAAAGCTCTGGGATCTAATAAAGAATAAATATGGATATGAAAGACCTATAACGTACCCATAACTATATCAAGAGAACTTTCTTGATCATGTTGGGTCTGGAGGGAATACAACCTGTTCTAACGCTGCCCACTAGTTACGCTGGAAGTGGAGCCCTGCTGGAGCTGATGAAAGATTAGATTAACCTTGATGGTGCGAATACTTTCCTCTTTGAGTAACACATTGATACACTCAGATCCTATGGCCTATCTTGACATATCCAAAGCACACATCACTACTAGCTCTACATGCACCCTGATGATTCCTACCATATCTCTAGAAAAGAAGATTAGTGCGACCACTGTTCACACTATCATGGTACTTAGAGCCTGGTGCTCTATCTAGACTATCTTGCCTGAACTTAGGCACTGGTGCACTAGCTAAAGATGGAGCTGGAGTTGAAAACTTCTGTCAGAACTAAGAATGGTTACCACCTCCCAAGCTTGACTGAGAAAAGTTAAAACTACCTGTTTTGGCCCTCTTATTCTCTCTTTCTTTCTCCTTAAGCTTCACTTCCTCAATCTGCTTAGCATAATATAAGTCAAGATAAGTCCATTTCCCTAATACATATGGCAGTGCTATTCTCCTTAACCACACTATCAGCTCCACTAGATATGAACTTACTCATTCTATACTTATCGTTAACCACAACATTAGGACAATACCTCGCCAACTTAGTAAACTTAAGTGAGTACTCCTTCACAATCATGCTACCCTTATTTAAATTAATGAACTCTGCACCTTAGATTCTCTTAACTCTAATGGGAAGAACCTATCTAGAAAAGCCATGGTAAATTCTTCCTACACAATAGGCCCTGCATCAACACCATGGTCCTCCATCCATTTCTTAAACTAGGTGTGAGCTACATGCTGTATTTGATATACAACCAACTCTAAACTTTTACTCGAAGTGATTCCCATAATAATGGTCACCTTCTAAGCCATATCAAAAAACTCCTGTGGATCATCTTCAGACTTGAATCCCAAAAACAAAGAGGGATTCATTTGGGTGAAATCCTAAATCCTAGCTGCAGCTGTATTTTCCACTGGATTGGCGAGGAAAATAACTCGCTGACTGTTCTGAGATGCTACTGAATAGTCTAAGGTAGTAAAAACATCTCTGACTCAGCTTGAGAGACATGGTCATTCAGGGGATCTTCCTAAATAGGCGGAGGTGAGGGATGGTTCCCATTCTTTCTTTCGTTATTTCTTCTGAGAGGCATAGTTTGTAAATGGAATAAAGGATGAGTTAGAAAGAGAGTTTAAATAGATCTCATGCTCATTCTTATGAAATGATTACTGAAAGAAGGGAAACTTTTCCTAAAATGTCTCATATCCTCTTATCTATAAGTGTGGTGCGCTTCACACCCATGCATAATACTCTACTCAATGTGGCTTTCAGGTACCCAAGAACACTATAAAACCTTAGGCTCTCATACCAAGTTTTGTCACGACCTGAGGCTACCCCTAGCTACAAAAATGATTCTTATGTCCACAAGAAACCACAAGCTAACCCATACACTAGTACCTACTATGAATACTGAATAAAATAGCACTGATAAAACATATGCAGAAGATAAGCTGATAAACTACATATAAACTAAAAATACTGAAATACGTAATACTGTCATGTCTGAGACAACTGATAAAAGCTAAAAATAACTGACTGACTATCTAATTATTTATCTAAAAGCCTCTAACTGACAGAGTAGTTGATGGGACAAGCCCCTAACTAAATTTGACTTACTAAATATAAAGAACTACTGAAATACTTAATGAGAAATAATATGTCCTTGATGGATAAGGACTCACCACTATAGCTACTGAGTAACACTTGCTATCTGACTTCGGTCAGGAAATTAAACCTCCGAACCTATGATATAAGTTATCATAGCACAAAGAAGAGTATGCGGTCAGTACTTTGAATGTACTAATGGCATATGAGATAAGGTTTGGTTGAAATACATGGGGTACTGTGCACATGAGATAAGGAATAACTGAACAACATAAAATAATTGAGCATGAAAACTAAAATATTTGATAATGCAAGACCAAGCATATACATATTTCTAAAATAATCTATAAACTGAAAACTGAAATCTGTATAACTAAATAACTATAAATCTGTATTTTTTGTGAAGTAAACCTTAACTGAGTATACACTGAATATTGTATCGAGACTGTGGGAGGTATCATATAACTGACATGCCCTAATTTAAGCTAATTAGTGTCCAACCTGTAAACCCAGTTGGAAGGGTGTCAGTACTATGCCACGGGTACTAACACTGGCTGACGATGTTGATCCAAAAGGATTATGTCCCGTAGGACTAGGAAGTCAGTCCAAAACTGGCGGGTGACCCTTAAGAGAGTGTCAGTCCTAAAATAGCGGGTGACAAATTATAATCCTATGCTGGGTACATAGTTCTGGAACTTAGAGACTGCTACTAAGGACCCAGTCCTAACTGGTAGGTGAGTCCCCATCCCTAGGTTCGTGCGGTGCTAAATCCTACTCCTAACTGAACTGACACTGGTACTGAACTGAATTAAGTTTAATTAAATATTTCTTATAGTGCTCATCTAAATCATAATAAAGTAATAAGTAAGGATATTCATGGTTTATCTTAATCATACTTGAAAATCATGTAAAACACATAGGTATCGGGTATTCATAACCCACCAGCACTGAGTGATCATTAAAATATGACATTTAAACTTATACTTTAATATTGAAACATGGTTCAACTTAAAACATGGGAATTTCATCAAACATGTGGAAAGCATGGACTTGCACATGGGGATATTTTAAACATGAGAATTCAACAACATGAAGTTCACTTGGCTAAGTCATAGGAACACTAAAATTCATTGCATGAGGAATTCAATTCTTGCATAGGATTGTACATGGACTGAGTTGTATTTAAATTATCACAAAATATGAATTCAACCAGTCTTAGGCAATATAAAATACAATAATGATAGAAAAATCCATTCTTTAATTGAAAAGAGGGTTTTTGGGATCCATGGGTGAAAGGGACCCATGGATGAACACCCTACATACCTTAAACTTTTCACTTGAAAGAGAAACACCAATCTTGATACTTTCTTGAAGGTTCTTGAATGTGGGGAACTTGAATTATTAATTTCTTGGGGATAAAGGAATTGAATTTGGGTTCTTGGGTAAAGGAAATGGTTTTCTTAGAAGGCTAATTGGACAAGAAGTGCAAAATTATGCCCTAATTAATGCCCAAGTCATGATATGAATGATTGGGTTGAGGGGAAAAATACCTAATTTCCCCTCAGCTATCTAAATTTGAAACTGGACGTAAAACTCTTACCGCGATGCGATCTTATCGCGTTAGTTCACTTTCCTCACCGCGATGCGGTTTGCATAACGATGGGGAAAACACCGCATCGTAGGCTTATTGTGATAACCCTCTGGTTTCGTGACCCAAACATGAGCCAAACCCTATTCAAAAAATCCAAAACTTCTTCAAGACATGATCCTTACACCCCTGAACACGAATTAACTCAAAATCCAAAATCTTAGGGTCAGGACGACCAAGTTAAAAATCCTCCAAGTTTAGAACCCTTAAAAATAACTAAGTACTCAACACTTGGTGAAATTTTTAGGCCTTAAGCCCCTTATGCATGCAACTAGAAGTTGAATATACCTAAGAATAGTACGGGGTATTACATTAGGAGATCTCACCTGCATCATACATCACTTTGATCGGGGATGACCAATTTGGAGCCACAATAATAGGAACTGAAATAAGCAACTCCTTGAGACATTTGAAGGACTTCAAAAATGCCTCATCAAAATGAAATTTTTTCTCCTTTTCAAGGATCTTGAACATTAGATAAGCTATTTTGAAAAAATCCGTGATAAATTACTTGTAGAACTCGGCATGCCTAAGGGAACTCCGAACACCTTTTGCAGAAACAGGGGGTGGAAACTTGGCTATTATCTCTACCTTCGCTTAATCAATTTGTATTCCCTTCCTCGAGATCTTATGGCCCAACACAATACCCTCTTTGACCATGAAATGGTATTTTCCCAATTGAGGATCAGGTTGGTTTCCACACATCTCTCAAGTACCTTGCTTAGATGCTCAAGACATGATTCAAAGGAGTTCCCTACTCCCGATAAATAATCCATGAATACTTCAATCATATGATCAACCATATCTATAAATATTCATAGCATACAACATAGAAAAGTTGTCGGTGCATTGTACAATCCAAATAGCAGCCGCTTGAACACGAATGTACCCTAAGGGCAAGTGGGAGTTGTTTTATCTCAATCTTCTGAGGCAATACAAATTTGATAGTACACCAAATAACCATCTAGAAAGAAATACCACCCCCACCCGACTAACTAATCTAGCATTTGGTAAGTAAAAGGGTATAATGAAGTGGTCCTTTTCGGCACAAGAGTTCAACTTTTGGTAGTCCATGCTTACCCGCCACCCCATGACCGATCGGAAGGGAATAAGGTCATTATTTTCATTCTCAACTACCATGATGCCACCTTTCTTTGGAATACAGTGCACCGAGCTCACCCAAGTTCTATTGGATATTAGATTTATGACTCCTGTGTCAAGCCACCTCATAATTTCTGTTTTCATCACTTCTTTCATGGGCTGATTTAGCCTCCTTTGATGCTCCACACTTGGCACATAATCTTTCTCTAACTTTATCTTATGTGAACAAATGTTGGGGACTATCCTTATAATATCCGTAATTGTCCATCTGATGGCTTGAATAAAATTTTTCACCGCCAACTTCAAAGCTTCTACTCGGTAGGGCTCAAGATCACTTGAAATAATGATAGGAAAAGTGTATCCATCCCCCTAGAATACATATTTAATATGGAGTGACAACGACTTCAATTCAATTTTGGGTGGCTCAAGAAAGGATGGTTTTATGGGTGGGCTCTCACGATTTTTAAGATCAAGGTCCAACTTTACCCGATTCTTGGTATAATATCCAAGTCCCGTTAGATATACAACCACTTCATCAAATTATTCAATTTCTTCTCTTTCACAATTCCACAAGACCTCTACCAACGGATCATCCACCAAACTCATATTGACATGATTCTTTACCTTACCATCAATGGTATCATTCACTGATACTACTTGTAAATCCACGGGTTGCTTCATGGAATTGTATACATTGAAATAAACCTCATCATTATTTAGGTAAAACTTTATCTCACTGCATTCCATATCTTCCAACGCTTTCCCGGTGGATAAGAATGGCCTTCTGAGAATAATGGGAATTTCATGGTCTAAAGCACAATTAGGGATCACAAAGTTAGTCGGGAAGATAAACCGATCAACTTTAACTAGCACATCATAAAGTATCCCTATAGGTTTCTTGATGGATTGGTCGGCCATGAGCAATCTCAATGTGGTGGGTTGTGGTTTCCCCAATTCGAGCTTGTGAAAGATGGCATATAGCATTAAATTTACATTTTCCCCAAGGTTACATAAGGCTTTGGAAAACTTGAACATTTCGATGGTAAATGGAAGAGTGAAGGCACCGGGGTATTTTTTTCTTTCTCTCCATCGTACTTGAGATAATGGCACTACAATAATGTGTTATTTCTATTGTCTTATCCTCCATGAGCTGCTTCTTGGATACCAACTCCTTCATAAATTTAGCATACCTTGAAATATCTTGTAATGATTCTATTAAAGGAATGTTGATGGAGAGGTTGCTAAATTTATCAAGGAATTTTTTGAACTTAGCATTTTCCCTTATTTTCAAGAACCGCTGAGGTAAAGGGGGAGGAATTGTGATGGGTAGTTTTGAGATAATTTGACCTTCTTTCATCTTTGAATTCTCAATAGTAACCTCATTTGGACTTAACTCCTCATTATTCGACCTCTTTATCTTCACATTTATTTGCTCATCATTTTCTCTTTCGACGGAACCATCATCAAGTTTTATGCCTTTGCCAAAAAAATTTCCACTTCGAGTGACAATAACATTGGTGGCCATACCACTAGGTACTTCTTTATTTTGTTTTTCCATGAGGTGAATCGATAGTTGATTTAATTTTGCTTCTAGTTGTTCGATGGTGGTAGAGTGAGATTCCACCATTTGATGAACCTTGGAGAAATAATTTCTCATTTTATTAACTATCTTGTCGCTCCTTTCAACTCCAACCAAGATTCGAATCAAAACATCTTCATTAATGCATCCCTCTCTTTCACTTTGAGACACTTCTCAACTTTCATTGTTCTGACCTTGATTCCCACATTGCCTTTGAGAGGCAACATAGAAACCCTCTGGATAATTCGACAACTATCGCTTCTTATCATCAATTACCTTTTCTTATGCCTCTTCAAATACCTTGGTATTGTTTGCATCTATGACATGACTCTTGCAATGGAGGTCCCCAACACATGTTTAGTTAGAAGTTCAAGATGTGACATTACCTTGATCATGCTTGCATCTATTTCCTCCTCTTGATATATTTGATCATGACACAAAAAGGATGAGGAGGGATCCCCAACGGCCACCTCGGCATCCTCCATGTGCCATCCCCTAGCCAAACTAGAAACTTGATCTAAAACTTTGATGCAACCCCATAGGATTATTTAACAAGTGATCCACCAGATGCATTGTCCATTATGTCTTTATTGGTTGAGTCCAATGCCTTCTTCTCGCGCATCTCATGTTTTAGGCATTTTAAGAGCTTCTCCTTAAATCTCCCCCATGCTTAATACCAAAGATCTCCATGAAATTAGTGGAAGTTTATAATTTCATCACACAATTTTAGCATCTTAGATGGTGGAAAGTACCAATCTAAAAAGGCATTGGCGAGTTCATCCTATGAAGTAATAGACCCGACCGAAAGAGAGCGGAGCCACAATACCTCCTTGCCCATTAGAGAGAACGGAAAGAGGCGTAGATGGATGGACTCTTGGGTTATGTGTGCAATATCAAATGGTGCTCACACCTCTACAAAATTCCCTTTAAGAGAGGCCATTTGTTAGGAACTTCCCTTAACCATGGAAATCTGACTAGTGTCAGGTGATAAATATTTTCATCTATCACATGTATGACTCTGTGAATTGATGGTGAACCTCCATAGTTAATTTTATTTCTTCTTTTCCATAACAGCCGACAAATCAAACCTTGTACAACCTAGGAAATAGGCTTTAGTCTGTCATAAAAAACTATACTCCACTATTTTTAAAAGGTTTGGTGACACTGTATAAAAGGAACTTCAACACCTATACTCATTGTATAATAATTCCATACTTTAGATGCAAAATATCTAGTAATAAACAAGTGATGTATAATTTTTAGGCGTGGATTTACACAACGCCTACATTTAGAAACCAAATTGATGCCACTTCTTTTGCAAGATGTAATCTACAGGAATTTTAAATTTCCATAACATACATAAGAAGAAACTAATCTTCTATGGTTCCTCTTTACACCATATACACTTTCACTGATCCTCCATTTTTTTTATGTCTAAACAATTGATATGCACTAGAGACTGTGAACTTTTTATTTATTGTTGGCATATACAATGGCAAGTACCATGGTGAATCCTTCTAACTAATAGGAATATTGTCCACAGTATATTGGATGATATTAGGAGGTAACAACCCCTATATTTTTTGAATGTCCCATCTTTGTCCTGTTATTAGTTTTTCAATATCCCTTGTCTCTTCATTGATAGTAAAATCATAATCAGCCATAAAATACAATGCACCTAATCTAGACCAGTTAACCAGATATTAGAAGAACCCACAGTTGGTTCCCACCAGATTTCTTGTTCAATATCATCCCTACCCTCTAGCATCTTCTTCCAAACTTGAGATTCACCCTTTCATTATAATACTATTAGGATAAGTTTCTTTTAATACTTATTCCACATAAATCTGTCCACAGAGACCCGGTGGTTCAAAATAACCACTATAATTTTGCAAACATAGCCTTAGATATATCAAAAAGGTCCCTAAATCCAACACCTTCCTCTTCTTTAGGAAAACATAACTTTTCCCATTCTAGCCAATGCTTTCTTTTACCTTCCTCTTTCGTGATCCATAAAAAATTATTGAAAATTTTATGAAGCTTATAAATAATGAACTTAGGAGGAACCACAACTGATAAAAATATAGAGGTATTGCTTTGCATTACCGTGCTTATTAAAGTTTTTTTTTCACTAAAAGTAAAGAGTTTACCTTTCTATTTCTAAAGTAGGTTTTTCACCTTCTTAATAAGATCATTATAGTATTTTTTTCCCTGCATGAGTGATTGGACAATCTAACTATTGAAAAAGAATCTATCTATGAGAAAAACTTGTTATACTTCCCACTTTATTTATCGATGAGCCTGCCATTTTATTATACATATTGAATAAAGTTTTACTCTCATTTATTAGCTTCCTAGATATTTTCTAATAATCATTTAGTACTTTCATAACCAAATCCAAAGATGATTTATCTGCAGAGGTAAATATTAATGTATCATCTGCTTATGCAAGATGATTTAGATACCTACTCCATTTAGGTAATCCATAACCTTTATACAATCCATCTTCAAACAAAGCATTAAGGGCCCTTGACAAAACTTCTATAGTCATAATAAATAAAGTTGGAAATACAGGGTCACCCTATTTCAACCCTCTAGTTGAATGAAAAATCCCATGTGGCTGGCCATTAATAATGATAGAGTACCATTTGTTAGCCAACAATCTCTAAATCATATCGATAAATTTTTTTGCAAATACTATTTTCCTTATAACCTTAGTCAAATATGACCATGACACCCTATTGTATGTCTTAGTCATATCCATCTTCAATGCAATGTTAGTTGGTCTACCTCTTAATATGATGCCAGATACTATCTCCTGAGTCAATAGGACATTTCAATACTACTACTGCCTTTAGCAAATCCTGACTAACTGCAGATTAGTTTTGGAATTATTATTTCTAATAAATCATGAATAACTTTAGAGATTACCTTATTTATGAAGTTACTAAGGCTGATATGTCTGATATCTGAGAAAATTTCCACTATCTTCTTTTTTGGGATCAATACTAAATTTGTGTGTGTAAATACTTTTAGGAAGAGTATTATCATCACAAAAACTCTTTACCATTTTCAGTACATATATTCCCATAATATCCTGACATTGCTAATAAAATAAGTGATGTATCTTGTTTTGATGATGAGAAGCTGACTACAAAGGACCAGGTCCCTGGATGTCCAAAGCTACCGTACAACTGGCACGCATATGAGCAGTTTTGTCCTCTTGTGCAACAAACTGTGTAGGTGCTGCTTGTACTATTTAAGACACCTAGTCCAATTGCATTCAACCCTAATAATCACTCAACTATAAAAGAAAAAGGATTCTTCTCCATCAAGTAGTTTTTGCATACTCGTAAAGCTGAAGAGTGAAAGAAAGGCAAAAACTCAATTTCTACATTACTCAAGTTCTTATTTCTTTTGTGCTAAAATAACAAATGTTCTTGAGTCTAGTTTGAGTCTATAACTGAATTACTTATTCTATAAATGTAATGCTTTTTTCTTTTTACTTTAAGAGTACTTTAGGTAAAGTTGCCTAAGCTTTAAATTGGTTAGAGTTAACCAGTGTTGAGGAGTCTTGGTAGAGTTGTCAAGTTGATATTGTAGTAGAGTTACTACAAGAAGAAGGAGCCTAGAGTTAGGTTCAAGTTTGAGTCTATAATTAAAAGGTTGATTATAGTGAACTTTTGAGAGCTTGTGAGGGCAAGCCATGGTTTTTCCATCCTTGAGCAAGGAGGTTTCCACATTATATCTAGTGTTATTTGCATTTCCTGCACTTTTGTGTGTTCTTGGTTGGTTTACTATTTTATTGCCTCTGACTGATTTGTAGGGACCTGGTCTCTCACTGTGTGGCGCAATCCCTAGGGTTCTAACATTTGGTATCAGAGCCAGAACACTCTAAAAGGTTCACACCTAGAGTAATTTGGTTAGTATGGCTGCTCCATCTAACCTGGAAGAAGGAAAATCTACCACTAGACCACCTAGATTTAATAGGCATATTTGACTTTATTATGGTTGAGGACAATTAACTTATGGACATAATTCTTGATAGTCCTTATGTTCTAGTTAAAGAAGTCAAATAAGGAAAAATAACAAGAATGGTAGTAAGAACTAGAAGATATTTCAATGATGAAGATAGAGAGAAAGTTGAAAAGAACTATAAGGCAAAGAGACTTCTAGTGTGTGGTATTGGACCTGATGAATATAACAGGATATCAACCTGTGAAAATGCAAAGGATATCTGGGATTTCTTGAGGACTGCCCATAAAGGTACCACTGATGTGAAGGATTCAAAAGTAGACATGCAAACTACTCAGTATGAATCATCATCATGAAAGAAGGAGAAACCATCTAAGAAATGCATACAAGATTCACTTCTATCACAAATGAGTTTCACTACTTAGGAGAAATGATTCCATTATATAAAAAATTAATAAATATTCTTGGTCTTCTTCCTAATTCTTGGGAAGGAAAATTCGATGCCATAACTAAAGCAAGAAACATGAAAAACCTCACTATGGATAAACTTATTGGAAATCTAAAGACTCATGAGCTCAAGAAGCAGCAAGATCTAGAAAAAAAGGAAGTTAAAAGAGAAATTTCTAGCATTAAGGGTTTCAAAACATGATTCAAGTAAAAAAGATACTGATGTTGCCTGTTTGGCAAATAGGATTGTTAGAGAAATGAAGAAGAGTGGCCAGTTCCAAAGAAAAAGAAGCAACAGTAAAAAGGGAAGCAATATTGAGGTATGTCACAAATATGGAAGTCTTAAGAATTTCATTAAGTATTATCCAATGCACAAGATGGATTACCAGGAATACCTAAAGATTGGAGGTGAAAAAGGAAATAATAGGGACTAGGTCCCTGAAAAATCAAGAAGGAAGACTGCAGCTGAGTATGCAGTAAAGCAAGCTCTGGAAGCATGGGGAGATTCTTCTATTGAATGTGATAAGATGAGAAGTTTGAAGATGTTTCTATGCTAGTTGTGGAAGATATTCAATTTATTTATGATTCATTGTTTGCCTTCATGACAACACAGAAGATGAAGAAGAAAATAAGGTAACTCTCTTTAATATTAAGGAAAACCTAGATAGCTACACTGCTAGGCAGATAAAAAAGCTTGCAAGTGTGTTGATAAACTCTGTATGTGAACTAACTGCTAAGAAGAATTCCTTAGAAAAGAAATTAGAGAATCAATACCATGAGTTGATTGCCTTAACTCTTCAGATATCTAAAACTAAGGAAATGGTCACTAAATTAAAATTTGAAAATCTGAGTAGTATGAGTCAACTGAAGAAGGAAAATGATTTAGATGGTAAAAGAAAGAAGGAAACTTCAAGGATTCAGATTGGTCTTGTGGAAAAACTAAGGGATTATTAAAAACACCTCGTGTATGCACTTCATAAGAATGAAAAGTTAGAAATGGACCTACTCTATTTAAGAGAGGAGCTCAACAAGTCTCTTAAATAAAGTGATTCTTCATAGATTCTTTCTATTTTGACTTGCCTGGGTGTTAATAAGGGCAAAGGCCTGATCTATCAAGGAGAATTCCAACCTGTTGGATCTCAAGGAAAGACTATCAATGTTGTTAGAAACAAAGGACAAAAACTCCTATTCACTCATTATGGAAAATATGGGCATACTAAGGAAAGTTATAGCTGGATGAAAGCAAGAATGAATGGCTTCAAATATGTTCAGTAGGAGAATACACAACTTAATGGTTTTAATTCTCTGAAAAAGGTAAAAAAGAACTCTCTAACTCGATAGAATAATAAGGATTTGATCAAACCATTATCCTTATACAAGGAACTCAAGCTCAAGTGGGTTCCCAAATCCAACTAGTGATCATGGTTCAAGGTATGAGAAAGGGGATTGCAGTCAGGAATAGGCTATTGATAGTATGTACTCAAAGCTTAATTTTGAAAGGTCTGACTGTATTCTCTCTCTCAAGACACTTCAAGTAGAGGTGTCTCATTTTGAAATATTTATTTCAAAGAACCTGGTCTACTGTAGAACATAGGTGAAATTTCTAAGACAAGAAGAACTTATTAGAGCAACATAAATGGTTGGTGTGCTGAAGATGATGGGAAAAAAACTGAAAGATGCAGATAAAAAGGATTCATGATTCTCAGGATCCTGGTCCCTATGATACTCACCTCAGAAGGAGAAGCTACAACAGTTTGAATAAAGTCAAGTCTGGGACCTAGTCCCCAAATCTACTTTGGGAACAAGTTTTGAGATAAAAGGGGTATGCAGAAGCTAAAACATGATACTAACCTGACCTAATATGTGAATCTATGTCTCTCCACAAAATTGGCTATGATAAGGAGACAGGTATCCTCAATAAGGTAGGTGCATATAGTCTAACTCAGTATCATACCTTTGCTGGTATAAATCTATGGGAACAACTTTAGAAATGGACAAATATGACAAGTACAAATTTGAAGGTTCACTCAAAACAAAAGGAGAGGGACCTGGTCCCATCTCAAGTTAGTAGCTATATAGGATGCTCCAATAATCATAAATGCATTTTAAAAAGGGCCATGTGTCTTTCTTTCTCTACAAAATAGTCAGTTTCTTTACAAAATAAAGAGTCACTCTTATTAAGTTCAAACATGTTTGGACCTCTCTTAAATGACTACTGTCACTTCACTAAACTATTAAATTAGACCTCTCTCATTCATCTTCACCAATTTCAACTCATCTTCCTAAATTGACAATCCTATCTAAGCCATATGATTTTTATTTCATCTTTCTTAATCTCAAATTAAATAGTTGGTAATCCTACTTCCTCAAACCCTGTTAAAAGTCCTTAAATAGAAAAACCCCCACAAAATTAAGTTGAACATTCCCAGTACTCTAATTCTTCAACAACAAAAGCCATAGAAAACATCATCTTGAGTTTCCAACAAGAACCTGAGCCAACTTTTACCACTGAGTCATCTACATATAATCCAAAACCTTAAATGAGTTAGTTCCTATTAAATCTTTCTCAACCCTAGAAATTTATGTTCAAACAATCATGGTAAAGGATCCAAATTAAGTCTTTGGGTTACCGTTTGAACAAGAAATCTTCCAACCCAAAATTCCTCCTTTCACAGAAAGTTCATAAACACCTAGAGATCCTCAGATCCCTGGTTGTCTGAAGAATTCAAAAAAGCTGAAACTTTTGAAAACTTCTAAGAACTTGGCTCTCCTACTCACTCAGATTCAAATCCTATTTTTTCTTAGTTATTTGGTGAAGAAATACCAGTAAAAAGGGTTGATGTTTCCTGCAATGAGAACTGGGTGGTTGAAAATTTGCTTTTGCTTTCATTTGATACCAAGGAAAGCTTAGTTAGTGGAGAAGAATAGGAAGTAGATGATAAGTATGAAGTGAATAAGGGAAAAGATATGTTGTTATCTACAAATAAGGAGGATGAGGAGGATAAGGAGGAATTGCCTCTGAGATGGTCTGTGAAGAAATTAAGGGGATGTACAGGTAAGGAGAAAGTGGTGGACTCTGAGGTCAAAGTTACTAGATCCTATTCTACAAGAGGATCTGAAAAAAAAATATTGGAAGATTCCATGAAGGCTAACAAGAATTCAACCATAAAGCTCAAGAAAATTGCTACAGTAAATGAGAAAGAATATTTTTAAGTGTTGGAGGTTGAAGAATGGGAGGACATGAATTTAGGAGTTGCTTCTAATTCCAAGAAAAGAAGAAATAAAGTTTATATTGCTAAGTGGACTAGGTACTCTAAGTCAAATTTTGGTAGCCCTACTGGAATGAGGTAGAAACATATAGCTATCAAGAAAAGAAAATACTCTAATGGACTTGGTTTGAAGAGGAGAATAGCTGTGGCTGAAAAAATAAGTAGTAGTCCCAAGAGAAGTAGAAAGGAGGAAAAGGTGAAGGATGTGGCTAGAGAACAAAGAAATAAAATGCTGATGACACAGAAGTTTCTTGCAAGAAGAACTTTTGATCCCAAGATATATGAGAAGCCTGGAATGATAGAGCTAGTTGAGTATGTCAGACACCAGGTTAGATGCACTTATTTGAGGAATCAACTTCTATGGTATTTGAGAATAAAGTCAGAGAATTTTGTTACACTATTGATTTCTCGAAAGATGGGCTAAGTTTGAATGTTCAAGTGCAAGGAAAGCCTATCAAACTGGATGAAGTGACATTAGGAATGATCTTGGATGTAACTATTATAGGTGTAAGAACTATGGTAACAAAACTACCTACAATCGAGTTTATGATTAATGTCTCAAAGGTAGTAAGGACCTCAACAACTGCAATGAAAAAAAAGTTTTTAATTATTAAGTTTCAGCTGGAATTTGAGTTTGTTACCAAGGTTCTATTTCCAAGATCTGAGAAAGAACCATAGCATGACCAATTTTTGATTGAATGCTTTAGAAAATTTAAACTATTAAGTATGCCTTCTCTAATGATAGAGCATATACACAAGATGGTTCAAGAAAAAGAAAGAAGTCATGGGATGCCATATGGTTATTTCTTGAATAAAGTTTTTGAGCATTTTGGTGTGGTTGGAACTAAGGGAACACCACGAACAGTCAAACATATGTTCAATCTGACAACTCTTGTGGAAAATAAATATGTTGAAGGCAAGGTTGGAACAATGTCTCAAATGTCTAAGTTACTGGATGCTCAAGAAAACTAGGTAGGGAAACATAGGAGTTAACAATCAAGTTAGCTACAAAGGATGCTGAAATAGTTCACTTAAAGTTACATAATCAAAGGTCATCTTTATAGGGACTAGGTTCTATTGAAAACTTGCAGCAGAAAATGTAAAGCTCCAAGCTAAATTTGTAGAACTGACTAGTGAAGTTCAAGGACTTAATACTGAAGTGAAGGTCCTCACCAAACAATTGTTGGATGCCCATGCTGCTGAAAATGGAAGAATGGAGATGCTGATTAAGTTTCTTTCCCCGGAGCCCCCTATACCTGAACCCTGTTATCCCTATTCCCTCATTAGTGTTGTGTTAGTTTCATATCTTGGTTATCATGATGGCTTTTAAAGACTGTTATTTTTATGTGTTATTTTAGTATGACTATAATAGTACTAATTTCTGTTTTATGAATAAATCTTGGTTTGTGTGTTACATTTGTCTACTTTAATTTAAAGTTATTCTTCGTGATAGTGTTTCCCTAGTGGCCATGCATTAACTTACATGTTCTTATCCTTACTCTTGGTTTACTATTTTCACTTTTCAAAGATTCCAAAAAAGGGTTGACATCATGTGTTAAGGACCATATGTGTTAAGGTACCAGATGAGTATGGCATGTTGATAGGGGAAAGAAATGATGGTGCATATTGATAGGAAGATATATGATGAGGTACAATGATAGTGGGAAGTAAATGAGTTGAGTTTTTGATATAAATGATAACAAGTTACTAGGTCCCTAAGTTGTATAATGATGGAAGCATGGTGTTGCATGATAGGGTGAACATTCATCTTTAGTAATGGTAATCACACTGATTAAATGTGATGAATGTGTATTGATTCTCAAAACTCTGTGGTTGGTTTGTCATTATCAAAAAAGGGGAAACTTTTGTAACGTGTTTTGATGATGAGCATTTGACTACCAGGGACCACGTCCCTGGATGTTCAAGGCTATAGTACAGCCCCCACACATCTGTATAGTTCTGTACTCTTGTGTAACAAGATGCAAAGGTGCTTCTAGTAATATTTAGGACACCTGGTCTAATTGAATTTCGACCTTAATCATCACTTAACTATAAAAGGAAAATAATTCTTCTCTATCAAGTAGTTTTTGCAAACACGGAAAGCTGAAGAGTGAAAGAAAGGTAAAAACTCAATTTCAACATTGCTCAAGTTCTAATTTCTTATGTGCTAAATTAACAAATATTCTTGAGTCCAGTTTGAGTCTGTAACTGAATTACTCATTCTATAAGAGTAATGCTTTTTTTTTTTTGCTTTAAGAGTGCTTTACGTAGAGTTGCCTAAGCTTGAAACTAGTTAGAGTTAACCAGTGTTGAGGAGTCTTGGCAGAGTTGTCAAGTTGATATTGTAGTAGAGTTACTATAATCAGGAGGATCCTAGAGTTAGGTTTAAGTTCGAGTCTATTATCAAGAGGTATATTATAGTGAAATTTTGAGAGCTTGTGAGGGCATACCATGATTTTTTCTCCCTCAAGAAAGGAGGTTTCCATGATATATTTGGTGTTTTTTATATTTCTTGCACTGTGTTGTGTTCCTGGTTGGTTTACTATTTTATTGCATGTGATTGATTTGGAGGGAATTAGCCTCACTTTGTGGGGCAACCCCCTGGGTTCCAACAACAAGCTTGAAAAACCATCTGATCCACAAGCACTACTTTATTTTAAAGAAATGCTACTGTAATGACCCTTTAGGTCATTTCCTTGATTTGCATATATTTAGTGTTTTGAGCCTTCCTACAATTGTTAAAAGTCATTTATGACTTATTGGAACTGTCAATTCGGTGATCATATAGTTCATTTGGATTTTAGGCTCATTTCCCTATTTTGGAGCTTTCGTTGTTTAGGATTCGGTGTCGGATCAAAACTCCAAGTAGATAACCTCGGTTGAGAATTTCGACAGTGCTATTAGCTCTGGGAAATTAATTAGGCTAGGGGGAACCTTAGTTAAGGTCCCGAGGATTTCAAACTCATTTTGGGCTATTAAGAAGATAATGTGAAAAATGGAACTATAGGTGAAGGCCCCACATTTAGTAGAAATAATCTCGGATGAAAGTTTTGGTGGTTCCGGTAAGTTAAGAACATTGAATTTAGTATGGTAGAATATCTTGTTTGCACGCACGAGGTTACGAATAAATATCGATCCCTCAATCGAAGTCCATTCCAAACTTAGGAGAAAATTTGGTGCACCAGGTCTGGTGCGACTATGATCACAATAGGTAAATCGCGATCGCTAGTCGTATTTTGTGTAGAATTGTGATCGAAAAAAAGAAGTCGCAATTGAATAATGTGATTTACTCCGTTCTCCTGAACCACAATTGCAAGGGATGAATCATGATCACAACTCTCTTATGTAGTATCTAGATACAGTGATCATGAACATCGGGTCGCGATTGCGAGACCTGAGAACCTAGAATAGGTATAAACATCCCTTCTTAGCTCGTTTTTGCCATTTTCTCATCCATTTCTTGAGATCTTAAACCCTAAAGAGTGAGATTAAATACGTTTGAAGCTTGTAGATAAATTGGGCAGCTTTGTTATCGATTATTTTGTGATTTCCCTAGAATTCATGGTAAGATTCCTTCGCTTTCTTAATAAATTCTTAGAAATTAGGGTATTGAATTCTTAAACTTTAGGGGTTGATTTAAGACCCAATTTGTGTCCGTTTGTGATCAACTTTTGAACATAACTTCCTTATCCTTTGAGGACCTCGTGACGTGTTTAATTTTGGATTCCGTTTATAGGCTCCTTGGGCATGTTCTTGACTCAAAATTTGACCCAACTTGTTACATGGAAACACATATCTCAATTGATTTGTAATGACAAATAGATTATGATTTTCATGACATGACAACATTTTGAGATCATATAGTGAATATAAACATTTTGCGGATGATTCAATAATTTGCGGTTCGGCTTCGAGGTGGGATTCTATCAACTTTTCTTCACAGGATGATGTGTTATATATATTGCATGTGAATACAAATGTTAAAATTGATTATGGGTAGAACACCATGACTTAGTATTGATTATTGAATTTCGGGGATTTGATTGGTGAATTGACCTGTAAGGTGAAATACTTATTATGCTTCTAGGATCCAATAACCCTAGGTTGCTAGCATTTACGCATCTTTGAGATTAATAAACCTTAGAATAATTTTACTACGTAATTGATGGATTATGATAATGATCCTAGATCTTGAGGTTATGGTTATGACAGATATGTACCTATAATTGGGCCAAAGGTCGTTGAAACACCCTAAACTTTAACCCTCACAAAGATTTCATGCATTTTGGACACTCTATTCATGGTACGACTCAAGGGTTCCAATTGTACCCTAAGGTACGGTTTGGGATGCCTCTCTTATATGTTAAGCAATGGGTTTTGGTTGGGATTCTGCCCAAGGTACAACTTAATATCATACTATTCATATGGTAAGATATGAGGTATATGATACTAAGTCGTATGATGCTTATTGGGTTGCCTAGTTGAATCTGCCAAAAATGCGGTTTGTGGGTGCTTTTCGTATCCTAAGATACAGCTTACACCTAGGTGGTCGTATGATGGTAAGTATAGGGGACCATGGTGGGGTCTAGGGAATGAGTTAGGGTACCACTCTGTAATACCGCGGAATGTCCTTAGCTTATTTCATCCCTCAGTTACATGCATAAGGGGTCCAAGACTTGAAATTCCACTAAGTATTGAAGACAGTTACTTTTAAGACTCCTAGACTTTGAGGATTTTTAAATCGACCTTCTCGAACCCGAAATGTTGTGTTTTATGTTGATTCATGTTTAGGGAGATCAAAAGTACATATCGGGTAAGTTTCAGAATTTCTGGAAGAGGGTAGGGGCGTGTTTGGAAAATAAAAATAGTACCACCACTGAGATAGGCCTGCGACGACCGGTCCAGTCCGTTGGGATGGAACCCATGGTGCTCGGCCTAGTCCTCTTAACTACAGACCGCAGCGCGAGGCTTACTCGGCCAGTCTAGAGCCCGCGTCGCCTGGTTCTCCATTCTTCCAGTTTTTACTCTTAACAATTTAAGGGAATTTGGGCAATTTTCCATTCACCCAATGCATCCATAGCATGAATTTCAACTCCCAAAAGGGGATTATTTGCCCCTTTTGCTCCAATTGGCTATCAAGAATCCCTTCTTCTTCCCCAAGAACAAACCTAAGCTTTCATCTCAAGAAATAAAGGGTTCAAGCTCTTAAGTTCAAGCAATCTTCAGGATTTTTATCCATTAAGGTATGTTTGATGTTCATCCATGGGTCCCTTTCACCCATGGAGTCAACAAACCATTTTTCATTTTAAAATTATGAGTTTTACATATTTAAGTTGAATTATCTCCATGAATCTCTTGTTAATTAAATTTCAAGTTATGATTATAATTGCTTTTAAGTGGAATGAGTCATATCATTTTTTGAATTCTGCAATTCTCATGTCATATTTAATTGATTTTCGGATAAATTCCTATGTTGTGAATTTAACTATGTAATCCAATTTATTCCTCATGTCTAAGACATTCCCATGCTCAAGTTATGATTTTACATGTTTGAAGAAATGCCATGTTGGGTCGTTGAACCATGATTACATATTATAATATTTCCAAGTTAATACCAAATATTTATAATCCTTTGGTGCTGGTGGGTTATGAACACCCGATACCTTGTTGGTTTACATGATTTCAATATCTCAAAAATGATTTCAGCTAAACCATGAGTATTATTATTCAGTCAGTTGTTATGATCAGACCATGATGAGCAATGTCAGTTGTATGTTCAGTTGAATTTAATTCAGTTTAGTCTAGTATCAGTGTCATTTAGTTGGGAGTAACCTTTAGCACCGAGTGAACACAGGGATGGCATCTCCCCCATTAGTTAGGAATGGGGAGTTAGTAGCGATCCCTAGGTTACAAACCTAAGGTGTCACCATATATTATGAGGGGTCACCTGTATGTTAGGCATGGCACCCTTATTCTTTGGGACATCAGTATTATGGATACACATTGTCAGTCAGTGTTAGTACCCTTGGCAATATACCAATACCCTTCCAACTGGGGTTATAAGGTTGGACCCCGATAGCTCAGATTGGGGAATGTTAGCTATAGCTAGATCCCATTGTGTCAGTGCAGTACTCAGTTTGTATTCAGTTCAGGTTTGCTTGACTAAGTATATAAACTCTCAGATATTCAGTTTTACAGCTTTTAGTCAATTAGATTACACATTATCTTAGTAACATAATAGATTTACACCAAGTTTTGCATTCTTATATTTTACATATTCATACATCATGCACACTTACCCATGCATTTTAGCCTGTCCTCATCTCATATACCAGTACATTCAAAGAACTGAGCACATATTCTTGCTTGCGCTATGATGTCTTACATCATAGGTTTGGATGTATAGTTTCTCAACCGCAGTTAGATAGCTAAGTATAATCCAGCAGCCATAGTGGTGAGTCCTCATCCATCAAGGACATGTTATGATTATTTAGCTATTTTAGTATTTCATTTTGTTCAATCAATTGAGGTTAGTTGGGGGTCTGTCCCATCAACTCCTCAGTTAGTTTAGAGGTTTTCAGACATTTAGACTCAGTTAGATAGTCAATCAGTTGCTTCAGTATTACCAGACGTTATTATTAAATAGTTGGTTTCTAGTATTTTATCAGTTGGTTAGATCTACTTTGATGCATTTTGCAGTATTCAGATTTCAGTACCATATCAGTATATTTTCCGCTCATGTATTTCATTACTATTTATTCAGTGCTCACAACAGGTATCAATTAATGGGTTAGCCTATGACCCTCATGGTCATAAGCACCATTGTCATGACTCGGGGGTAGCCTCGGGTCGTGAAAAAACTTGGTATCAGAGCCTAAGGTTTTTAAACTGTCCTAGGAAGTCTGAAAGTTGCATTAAGTTGAGTCTTATGCATAGGTGTGAAGTGAACCACACTTATGGATAAGAGGCCATGAGAGGTTTTGGGAAAAGTTTCCCTTCTTTCAGTGTTCATGTCATGCAAAAGAGTATGAGCTCTATTTAAAATCTTTTTCTAACTTATCCTTCATACTATTTTCAGATAATGCCTCTCAAGAGAAACAATGAAAGAAGGAAGGAGAATCAACCCGCACCACCGCCTATTTAGAAAGATCCCCTGAATGAGCATGTCACTCACACTGAATTAAAGGCCACTTTCAAGATTCTAGACCATTCAGTAGCTGCTCAGAACAACCAATAAGCTATTGCCCTAGCCAATATAATGGCAAATACAGCTGCAGTAAGGATTTGGGATTTCACCCGAATGAATTCCCCTCTATTTTTATGATCCAAATCCAAGGAGGATTCACAAGAATTTTTGGATATGGTTCAGAAGGTGACTAATATCATGGGCGTCATCTCTTGTGAAAGTGCAGAGTTGGCTGCATATCTATTGCAGGATGTAGCACATACTTGGTTTAGGAAATAGAATGAGAATAGAAGGGTTGAGGCAGGGCCTATAGAGCGGGATGAGTTTGCCACGACTTTCTTTGACAGTTTTTTTCCCTTAGAGGTGAGGGAAGCTAAGGTGCAGGAGTTTATTAATTTGAAACAAGGTAATATGAGTGTGAAGGATTATTCACTTAAGTTCACTCAGTTGGCAAGGTATGCTCCTTTGATGGTGGCTGATAACAGGTCTAGAATGAGTAAGTTTGTATATGGTGTATCATATAGTGTGGACAAAGAGTGTAGGACCATAATGTTGATTAAGGAGATGGACTTATCTAGACTTATGGTTCATGATCAACAGATTGAGGAACAGAAGCTTGAGGACAAAGAGAGAGAGAATAAGAGGGCCAGGTCAGGTAGTTTTAACTTTTCACATTTGAGTTAGAGAGTGGTAACCATTCTCTGTTCCATCAAAAGTTTTCAGCCCCAGCTCCATCTTCAACTAGTGAGCCAGTGCCAAAGTTCATAAATGACAGTCGAGATAGAGCGCCAGTATCTAAGTCCTATAATAGCGCGAATAATGGTCGTACTAATTCATTTTGTCAAAAATATATTATGAATCATCTAGGTGAATGCAGGGCTGGCAGTGATGTGTGTTTTGGATGTGGAAAACCAGGACACATGATGAGGGAGTGTCCTGTAGGTATGTGGAAGGGTAGGAATGATCGCTAGTAGGGTCAGACTAACTTTTCAGCAGCACCGGCAGGTTATCCAACCTAGCAGGGTGATACTTCCAGTGCCACCAGCGGGTAGCGACATAACATATTGTATGCCCTCCAGTCCCAACATGATTAGGAATGTTATCCTGATGTGGTTACGAGTATGTTACACGTCTTTCATCTTCGTGTTTATGTTTTGTTAGATCCCGGATCTTCACTTTCTTTTGTAACCCCTTGTATAGTTGTAAATTTTGATGTCAGTCCCGAAACATTAGCAGAGCCTTCCCAGTGGGTAAATCTATTATTGCTAGATGGGTATACAAAAATTGCCCAGTTATAGTATCTCAAAAAATTACTTTTGTAGATCTTATGGAGTTAGAGATGACTAATTTTGATGTCATTCTTGGAATGGATTGGCTCCATTCATGCTATGCCTCAGTGGATTGTAGAAATAGGTTTGTTCAGTTTCAATTTCCTAACGAACTAGTCATTGAATGAAAGGGTAATACTTCAGTGCTTAGGGGTCAGATTATTTCATATCTTAGAGAAATAAAGATGATATCCAAGGGGTGTGTTTAACATCTTGTTAGAGTCAAAGACTCTAGTTTTGAGTCCCCAAGTCTCAAGTAAGTTTCAATAGTAAGGGAATTTCAAGATGTGTTCCCTAAAGATCTTCTCAGAGTCCTCCCAAAAGGGAAATTGACTTCAGAATAGATCTCCTCCCAGATACCCAACCTATCTCGATTCCACCCTATAGAATGGCTCCAACTAAGCATAAAGAGTTGAAAGAACAATTGAAAGATATCTTAGACAAGGGATTCATCAGACCCAGTGTTTCCCCATAGGGTGCTCCTTTAATGCCCAAGAGTACACCTTGGATGCCACACGATGCTGGAACCACAAGTGATCCCAAGCTAACCCATAAACTGGCATACTGTTAAGAAACTGAATTATAGTAAAATAAATAACAAGTTATGCTGTGCGGAAACATAACCATGGCATAATATGAATAAGTAAAATACCGTTTAAGTTTAAAATCTGATTAAAACTAAAGGAAAAAACTGAAATTTACATGACTGACTCTGACTGTCATCTATGAAGCCTCTACTATATAGACTATAGATAGTTGGGACATGCCTCCAACTACCACTAATCAATACATATGAAAATAAATAAACTATACATGAACTAAAACTCTCTGGAGTTCCCGAAACAAGCGAACTCATTATCTGTTGGCTGTAAACTGCAACTGTCTGATCATGGTGTGCGGGCTATAATGGTACCTACATTATGAAATAATGTAGCCACATACACGTATATGCAGATCAATACTTATGGAATGTATTGAGTATGCAGGGGTGAATGCAATAAGTAAAATTGATTTCATACGTAATCTTAAAACATGCATGCTAAGTGTAAGTAGACTCACCAATAGGCTGGAATAAACTGAAAACTGAAATATCTTAAAGCATGAGAGATAATCATACTCTAATAAGATAGTGAATCTCTACACTTAGTTTCTATAAAACTTTACTTTAATGATCTAGATAGAACTGAAGGTTGGATACGGTAAAATATGAATATTGTATGAATATTGAGTCTAAAACTACATGTTGGAAACTGATATAACATCGGGGATATGAATATAAAATTATACTGAGCATGAATACCTAAGCATATATAACCAAATGTGGCATATACTATGCTCATCTAATTAACTGAATGACTGATAGCTGAATACTGGTCATGTAAGACTGGACTGTACTTCGTCTAAAAAACTGGACTAAAACTATAGAGTACTATGTATATGAGATAAGGACTAACTTAACAACATGAAATGATCAAACATGAATGCATGAAACTGTATTATCTGAGAATGCAAGACCAAGCGTATAACATGATTCTGAAATAGCCTGTAAACTAAAATACTGAAATATTGATAACTGAATAACTGTGAACTGCATGCTATGGTCTAACAAACCTGAAACTAAACTCTGAACTGAATACTAAACTGACACTGTAACTGAGACTGTGGGAGGTATCATCTAACCGACATGCTCTAATCTGAGCAAATCAAGGTCCAACCTGTAACCCTAGCTGGAAGAGTGTCAGTACTATGCCACGGGTACTAACGCTAGCCGTGTGGATCAACTAAACTGGTGTCCCAAAGGACTAAGGAGTAACCCTATACTGGCAGGAAACTCATGAGATATGTGTTAACCCTAACCTGGCAGGAATACAACTCAAACCTACGCTAGCTACATAGTTATATAACTCAGGGATTGCTACTAAGGGTCAAACCCTAAACAGACAGGAATGCCTTCATCCCTAGGTTCGCTCGGTGCTGAATCCTACTCCCAACTGAATGACACTGGAATACTACCTGATGTATGCACTATTAACTGATAACTGATAAGATCAAGTCATGTTATTCTAAAAATAACCGTGCATAAGCATTCTGAGGTAATTATTAATGTATAAATTGATACTAGGAATAAAACCGAACTGAGCTAACTTAATTGGACTCATAATTGATCATATTACTGACTGAATGGTATTTCCTATGGTATAACTGAAATCATTTTGTAGTTACTGAAAACTAGGTAAACAGCTAAATTTCGAGTATTCATAACCCCCAGGACTTGATAGCAATAATAATAACACATGAGAGTATTTGAGACCATAATAAGTAATCATTATTTAAAGAAACCCATCACTTGGGCATTTCATCATACACACGGGGATTAATACTTTAACATGGGACAATCCATCAAACACACGGGGATCATGAACTTGAACATGGAAATATCTCAAACATGTGGAAAACATGAATTTAAAACATGGGAATATTGCTAAAAATCATGAATTTAGGATGTATCATGGAATTCACTTGATTAAAGCATGGGAAACACAAATTCATAGCATGAGGAATTCAAAATCTTGCATGGAATCACACATGGGCTGAAATTAATTAAAATCACCATGAAAACAATTCAATTTTTCTTGAACATTTAAAATAATATAATGATCGAAAATTCATTCTTTAATTGAAATAAAAGGGTTTTGGGCTCCATGGGTGAAAGAGGACCCATGAATGAAATCCCACACACCTTAATAGATGATTTGAAATTGAAAGCTTGACTTGGAAGCCTTGGGAATGTTATTGAAAGCTTTTTCTTGAACTTATTGGATTAGAAACCTTAATTTCTTGATTGTATTGAAGAAACTTTAATGAAGTTCTTGGTGTTCTTGAGGGGGCTAGGGTTTTTATGGAGAGAAAAAGATGAGAAATCATGTATCTAATGCTTTTGGGGGCTGAAATTAAGTGTTATGGGAGGATTTTGGTGAGAGAAAGTGACCAAAGTTCCCCTATACCCTTTAGGAACTGAAATAGTGTGTGAAACAGTTTTGTAACGCGGTTTCCATCGCTTCGCATTGCTAATCTCGCCGATGACCGACGCGTCGCGTCCCAATCACGTCGGCTTACTTTCTCTCACAAAAAATGCAATAACTTTTCACTCGGGTATAGGATTAATGTGAAATTGGTATCGTCGGAAAGATAATTAAATTATCTACAATTTGGTGTGTCTTTGTTAGAAAAATTTTACTTATATAAAAATTTATACTCATTTAAAGTATACCCTTGTAGAATCAAATATCAAACTTTGGACGAATTAAAGGCACTAAGCTCAACTTTGTTCTAAGTGATTATTATGAATATTTTCACCTCAAAAGCAAATCAAACATGGGGATAAATATTATAAAAATTATATTCACCTGTGAATTATTTGGATCAAATCTTATACATGTAAGGACGATAGTTCAAAGACTAGACAAAAAATATGGGGTATTACATTATCTCCCCCTTGGGAACATTCGTCCTTGAATGAGACTGGTTAGACTGAGATTACTGTATGAAGGTAACTAAGATCATATTCTAAACTTGCATGACATGGAACATGATTGCCTAATTTATTTTGAAACATGATACATGAACCGAACTAATTTTTGTGAATACATGCACTGATATAAGAATGGTTATAAGGCTGAGATAGAATGAGTGAGTTAAATTATTACTAACCATTACCTCAAGATGGATCTAGTTTCGTAAAGAAAATATGAGAGGTTTATGACATGAAACTCGGTGTATTAAAACATCTTCCCCTTGGGATAGTTCATCCCCCAAATGATGATGACTTGCCTGAAATATTAAGGAAAGACTGATATGATGCATGGGATACTTATGAACTAAATCATGACTGAATATTTGGAATTTGGAACCGATGCACGATGCATGAACTGAGATAAATTCATAGATTACATGGATGAGAACAAACCATCTATTGGAATGATCATATTCATGAGATTCCAGATAGTATGACTAGATTGAAAGAGGAAAACTATAGGAACTTGTATATCTGATTGCTAAACTGGATTGTTGGCCATATGGATAAATCTTACTAAAAGCTTATACTCAACTATACATTTCACTTGTACATAGACATGACATTCAAGCCTATATTCATTACCACATATGAACTTGTAGGCAAGCAACCATAAAAGCATCTTTTTGATTTTCTCTAAACCTCTATCCTTAAAACATTCATGCACTAGCCTAAGAAAACACAGATAGAATTTCAACTAATCATGACATAAGGAGAGGTCACTAAAAGTTAGAACATGAGGACCTGAAACATGAAGATATACTATGTATAACCTTGACACTTAACTGAGGACTGAGGAATAGAGTATCAACATAATGGATTCATCAAAGAGGTCTAAACTAAGGACATACATGACATAATCTAAATTTTGCTGATCATTAGGAGTGTAGCATGAGCACTGAAACTGAACATACTATAAAACATGAGTACCTGAGTCATGAGCTGCATGGCCTGAGTTTGGAGTTCACAAATTCATGGAACATGATTCGTACTGCTGAGTGAACTAAAACTCCTCATACTAGGAACTGGATGCGTACATGATTTTCTATCAAGCGCATGAACATGAGCTGTGATGATGGAGCTGAAATGTTAGGCATAAGTAGATATTGTGATGATTGAAATACAAAACTAGAATAAGAATGGGTTGGGAATCATCCTCCATTACTACTTTTCTACACATACTAGCACTAATACTAGTATCTGAGAGCCTGAATTTATTACTTGTTCTATCATCTCCCCCTTAGAATAAAGCTATCACCTTAAGTTTTTGGACCCTTTTTGTAACTCTAAACTTTCTATAGCCCATATTTAGCTGGTAAGAATGTTACATACTATATTACTAGCTTCATTCACACTTAGCAACCCAAGGATACTATTTAAGAACCCACATTTTAAAAGCTTAGAAATATTACAATCCCATTTCACCTTAGGTACACCTCTAGATCATGCACACACCATCATACTTAATTTCAAATCAATCAACATAAATTCTTGCATACACTGTTTCAAGCCTACTGATTCATCGTTTGTACAACTAGCTCCATGAATACATAATATAGTCAAACTAGATAATGTTATGCCCACCCTACAACTGCTAAATCTCTGGGTTCATGATTCTAACTCTAGATTATATGCTATCAAGGGATTCTGAAGAGGGATCTGAGAGCATATCTGACTTAGTCTCAATGCATGATTTTCATGAATAAGAATGAATATTTTCAAATTTTAGAACATAAGGGAACTAATGGGATATTTTAAGCCTACGTGCAATCCCATAACTGTCTATGGGGACTATTTGAGAAAACTCTATCTGTAGGAATTTGAGCTTTACTATTTCTATTACCTCAAAAACAAGGTAGAGATGGCATGAATAGAGCAAGATGGGAATCTATGTAAGTTTCTTAGAGAACCTTTCTATAGCATGACCTGAGACATAAAAGAAGGGAAATATTTCCTAAATACCCAGTAGCCTCTTGATGAAAAGTACAGATGTCTCCATACCATTCTGCAAGACTCTACTAGATAGGGCTTCATAGACACCCTAGGACACTTGAACTCTATTCTATAATACCAAGTTTGTAATGCCTCGAGAGTACACCTTGTACAACACACGGTGCTTGGAACCACAAGTGATCTCAAGCTAACCCATGAACTGCATACTGTTAAGTTAGTGAATTATAGGAATATAAATAACAAGTTCTACTGTGCAAAAACATAATCATGGAATAATTTGAATAAGTAAAATACCGATAAAGCTTATAATTTGATTAAAACCGAAGGAAGAAACTAAAATTTACATGACTGACTCTGTCTAACATCTATGAAGCCTGTACTATACTTACTATAGATAGCTGGGACATGACTCCAACTACCACTTATCAATAAATATGAAAATAAATAAACTGTACATGAACTAAAATTGTCTGGATTTCCCAAAATAAGAGAACTCATCACCCGCTGACTGGAAACTGCAACTGTCTGATCATGGCGTGCGGGCTACAAATGGTACCTACATTATGAAATAATATAGCCATACAGACGTATGTGTGGACCAGTACTTCTGTAATGTACAGAGTTTGCAGGAGTGAATGATATAAGTAAAACTAATTTCATATGTAATCTTAAAACATGGATGCTAAGTGTTAGTAGACTCACCAATAGGCTGGAATAAACTAAAAATGAAAATATCTTAAAGCATGAGTGACAAACATACTCTAATAAGATGGTGAATCTCTACACTTAGTTTCTATAAAACTTTACTTTAATGATATAAGTAGAACTGAAGCTTGGATATGGTAAAATAAGAATACTATATGAATACTGAGTCTGAAACTATGTGTTGGAAACTGAAATAACATTGGAGATCTGAATATACAATTATACTGAGCACGAATACCTAAACATACAGAACCAAACATGACATATACTAAGCTTATATGATTAACTGAATGACTGATAGCTGAATAATGGTCATGTAAGACTGGACTATACTTAGTCTGAATAACTGGACTGAAATTGTAGAGTACTATGCATATGAGATAAGGACTAACTGTACAAGATGAGATGACCGAACATGAATGCATGAAACTGTATTATCTAAGAATGCAAGACCAAGTGTATAACATGATTTTGAAATAGTCTGTTAAATGAAATACTGAAATACTGATAGCTGAATAATTGATAGCTGAATAACTGATAACTGTATGCTATGGTCAAGCAAATTTAAAATTAAACTCTGAACTAAATACTGAACTGAGACTATGGGAGGTATCATCTAACCAACATGCCCCAATCTGAGCTAATCAGGTTCCAACTTGTAACCCCAGTTGGAAGGGTGTCAATACCGTGCCATGGGTACTAATGTTGTCTATTTAGATCCACTAAACTGGTATCCCAAAGGAATAAGGAGTAACCCTATACTGGCAGGAAACTCATGAGATATGTGTTAACCCTAATCTGGTAGGAATACAACTCAAACCTACGCTGGCTACGTAGTTTTATAACTCAGGAATTGCTACTAAGGGTCAAACCCTAAATTTGTAGGAATGCCCCCATCCCTAGGTTTTCTCGGTGCTGAATTCTACTCCCAACTGAATAACACTTGAATACTAACTGGTGCATGCACTGTTAACTGATAACTAATAAGGTCAGGTCATGGTATTCTAAAAATAATAGTGCATAAAGATTCTGAGGTAATTATTAACGTATAAACTGATACTGGGACTGAAACTGGTCTGACCTAACTTAATTGGACTCACAATTGACCATATTACTGACTGAATGATATTTCCTATGGTACAACTAAAATCATTCTGTAGATACTAAAAATAAGGTAAACAACTGAATTTCGGGTATTCATAACCCCCAGGATTTAATAGCAATAATAATAAGAACACATGAGAGCATATTAAGTAAGCATTATTTAAAAAAACCCATCACTTGGGAATTTTATCATTCACATGGGGATTAATACTTTAACATGGGTTAATCCATCAAACATACGGGGATCCTAAACTTTAACATGGGAATATCTTAAACATGTGGAAAACATCAATTTAAAACATGGAATATTGCTAAAAATCATGAATTTAGGATCTATCATGGAATTTAATTGAATAAAGCATGGGAAATGCAAATTCATAGCATGAGGAATTCAAAATCATGCATGGAATCACACATGGGCTGGAATTAATTAAAATCACCATGAAAACATGCAATTCAATCTTTCTTGAACATTTAAAATAATATAATGATAAAAAATTGATTCTTTAATTGATATAAAATGGTTTTGATCTCCCTAAGTAATAGAGGACCCATGGATGAACTCCCACATACCTTAATAGATTATTTGAAATTGAAAGCTTGACTTGAAAGCCTTGGGAATGTTATTGAAAGCTTTTTCTTGAACTTCTTGGATTAGGAACCTTAATTTCTTGATTGTATTGAAGAAAATTTGATGAAGTTCTTGGTGTTCTTGAAGGGGCTAGGGTTTTCTTGGAGAGAAAATAATGACAAATCATGTATCTAATGCTTTTGGGAGGTGAAATTATGTTTTATGGGCGGATTTGGGTAAGGATAAGTGACCAAAGTGCCCCTAGAACCATTAGAAACTGAAATAGCATGTGAAACAGTTCCATAACACGATTTTCATCGCATTGCATTTCTAATCACGTCGATGACCAACACGTCGCATCCCAATCGTGTCCTCTTACTACCTCTCACAAAAAAGCCATAACTTTTTGCTCAGGTATAGGATTAAGGTGAAATTAGTATTGTTGGAAATCTATTTCAATTATCTACAATTTGGTGGGTCTTGAGCTGCAAAATTATATGTATATAAAAAATTATATACGTTTAAAGTAGACCCTTGTAGAATCAAATACCAAACTTTGGGCGAATCAAAGGCTTTAAGCTCAACTATGTTCTAAGTAATTCATGTGAACATTTTTCACGTCAATAGAAAATAAAACATGAGGATAAAGAATATGAAACTTATATTCACAATGGAATTATTTGGATTAAAGCTTAAAGACGATGGTTCAAAGACTAGCCCGAAAATACGGGGTATTATAACTCCAGTCTTGTTCGTGCAGAAGAAAGATGGTTCTCTCAAAATGTGCATTGATTACAGCTAGTAGAACAAAGTCACAATCAAGAATAAATATCCACTCCACAGAATTAATGTCTTATTTGACCAACTTCAGGGTGCCAGTTATTTCTCTAAGATAGACATCAAATTCGGCTATCATTAGCTCAGAGTCAGAGAATGTGATATTTTAAAGACAAACTTCAGGACTCGGTATGGTCACTTAAAATATCTAGTTATGTTTTTTGGACTAACGAATGCCCCTGCAACTTTTGTGGACTTGAAAGTACTTGGACATATTCGTTATAGTCTTCATTGATGATATTCTTGTCTATTCCTATAGTGAAAATAATCATGCAGACCATCTGAGAATTGTGTTGAAGACCCTTAGAGCTCATTAGCTATTTGCCAAATTCAGTAAATGTAGATTTTGGCTAAGGTCAATAGCTTTTCTTGGCCATATTATTTTTGGTGATGGCATTACAGTTGACCCTCAGAAGATTGAAGCAGTGAGAAACTAGACTAGACCCATCTCACTATCAGATATCAAGAGTTTCTTAGGTTTGGCTGGATATTACAGAATATTTGTTGAAGGGTTTTCTTCTATTGCATCCATTATGTCCCGATTGACTCAAAAAAAGTCAAATTTCAGTGGTCAAATTCATGTGAGAAGAGTTTTCAGGAGTTGAAGACTCGACTAACTTTTGCCCCAGTCTTGACTTTGCCATACAATTTAGATGGGTTTGTAGTTTACTGTGATGCCTCCAAAGATGGTCGTTATTGTGTATTGATGTAGAGAGGTAAAATCATAGCTTATTTCTCCAGACAACTTAAACTCTATGAAAAAAATTATCCTACCCATGATCTTGGGTTGGCAGCTATTGATTTTGCCTTGAAAATTTTGAGGCATTACCTTTATGGAGTTCATGTTGATGTGTTCATGTATCACAACATCTTGTAGTATGTGTTCTCACATAAAGATTTGAATCTTCATCAGAGAAGATGACTTGAGTTGTTAAAAGATTATGATATGACTATGTTTTATCATCCGATCAAGGACAATATAGAGGTAGATTCCCTTAGTAGATTTTCTATGGATAGTGTTGCCCATGTTGAGGAGGATAAGAAAAAGTTAGTCAGGAAGGTTCACCAGCTTTCTAGATTAGGTGTTCGATTGGTTGATTCAGCTGAAGGTAGTGTATGGGTTTAGAATAGTTCAAAATCTTTTTTGGTTGCCGAAGTGAGAGAAAAGCAAGATAGGGATCTCAATTTAGCTAAGCTGAAGAAAGTAGTTAGAGATCAGAAAGTAGAGATTTTCTCCTAAAGGGGAGATAGTGTGTTGCATTGCCAGGAAAGGTTATGTGTTTTGGGTATAGATGGTTTGAGGTAGCAAATTCTTGCAGAAGTGCATGGTGCGCGTTACTTTATATACCCAGGAGCCACTAAGATGTATTACAATTTACGGGAAGTCTATTGGTGGAGTGATATGAAGAGAGATATTATAGAGTTTGTAGCTAACTGTTCAAATTGTTATCAGGTTAAAGTTGAGCACCATAGGCCTAGTGGTACATTACAAGAGTTTAGCATTCCGACTTGGAAGTAGGAAGTGGTGAACATGGATTTTGTGATGGGGTTTTCTTGTACGCGTCATCAACATGATTTGATATGGGTTGTAGTAGACAGAATGACCAAATCATCTTATTTCTTACCAGTTCATACTTTGTACTCAGCTAAGCATAATGCCAGGCTTTATATTAGGGAGTTTTTTTAAGTTGCATGAGATTTCATTTTCTATCACTTCAGATAGAGGTACTCAGTTTAGCTCTCACTTTTGGAAGAATTTTTAGAAAGCTCTGGGTACCCAAGTTTATCTCAGTACAACTTTTCATTCTCAAACAGATGGTCAGGCAAAGTAGACCATTTAGACCTTAGAGGATATGTTGAGTGCTTATGTTATTGACTTTAAAGGTAGTTAGGATGATCACTTACCTTTGATTGGGTTTTCCTATAACAATAGTTATCACTCCAGTATTTAGATGGCTCAGTTTGAGGCTCTTTATGGAAGAAGATATAAATCTCTTATTAATTGGTTTGAAGTAGGTGAGGCTGTAATGATAGGGCCAGATTCAGTATTTGAGGCGATGGAGAAGATTAAGTTGATTCAGGAGAGGCTGAAGACATCCCAAAGCCGTCAGAAATCTCATGCAGATTTGAGAAGAACAAATCCTGAGTTTGAGGTTTATAATTTGGTCTATTTAAAAATTTCTCCTATGAAAGGAGTGCAGAGATTTTGCAAGAAAGGGAATCTTAGTCCCCGCTATGTTGCCCAAATATGATCTTGAGTCATTTTAGGATGGTAGCTTATGATCTTGAGTTGCCTGCAGATTTGGCGTCAGTACATCCGGTGTTTCATGTTTCTTTGTTAAAGAAGTGTATTGGTGATTCAACTGTAGTTGTTCCTTTAGAAAGTATGGATGTTCAGGATATCCTTTCTTATGAAGAAGTACCAGTTAAGATCCTTGATTGTCAGATTCATAGACTAAGGGACAAAAAAGTTCCCTTGATCAAAGTTCTTTGGCAAAATCAGTCCATTGAGGGAGCCACTTAGGAAGCAGAAGCATATATACGAACCGGGTACCCTCATCTTTTCTCTGCAAACTTAGATTCAACTTAAGGTATTGATTTTATTCAGATTGACTCTCTTTTGTTCTTAGTTTTAGCTATATAATCCATCTCATGTCATTGTATATATTAGGTTCAGTTCATGTATCATGTTTCAGACTCAGTTATGTAATTATGTTTCCTGTCATGCATGTTCAGTATGCAATCTTAGTTTCTTCAGTACTCTCAGCTAAACCAGTCTCATTCGATGATGAATGTTCCCAAGAGGGAGATATTGTAATACCTTGTAATGTTCTTAGCTCATTTCAGCCCTCAGTTTCTTGCATCAGGGGTCTAAGACTTGAAATCCACTAAGTTTTGAGGACTAAGTTACTTTCAAGACCCCTAGACTTTGTAGAATTTTAAATTGACCTCCCCACCATCGCAATATTGGGTTTTAAGTTGATTAATATTTAGGGAGGTCAAAAGTACATATCGGGTGAGTTTTAGAATTTTCGAAGGGTAGAGGCGTGTTTGGAAAATGAAAATAGTAGCACCACCGAGATAGGCCCGCGTTGACTAGTCTAGTCCTCTGGGATGGAGCCCGTGGCGCTTGGCCTATTTTGCTGGACTGGAGCCCGCAGTGCAGGGCTTACTCTGTAAGTCTAGAACCCTCGTCGCCAGGTCCTCCTTTCGTCCAGATTTTACTCTTAACAATTTAAGGGTATTTGGGTCATTTTCCCTTCACCCAATGTGTCTATAGCATGAATTCAACTCTCCAAAGGGGATTATTTTCCCCTTCCACTCCAATTATCTCTCAAGAAACCCTTATTCTTCCCCAAAAACAAACCCAAGCTTTCATCTCAAGAAATCATGGGTTCAAGCTCTTAAGTTCAAGCAATTTTTAGGATTTTTATCCTTTAAGGTATGTGTGATGTTCATCCATAGGTCCCTTTAACCCATGGAGTCCACAAACCCTTTTTGGTTTTTAATTTATGAGTTTTACACATTTAAGTTGAATTATATCCATGAATCTCTTGTTAATTCAATTTCAAGTTATGATTATAAGTTCTTTCAAGTGGAATGAGTCATATCATGTTTTGAATTTTGCAATTCGCATGTCATGTTCAATTGATATTCAGATAAATCCCTAAGTTGTGAATTTAACCAGGTAATCCTATTGATTCGTCATGTCTAAGACATTCCCATGCTCAAGTTATGATTTTACATATTTTATGAAATGCCATGTTGGGTCTTTGAACCATGATCACATATTACAGTATTTCCAAATTTAATACTGAAAATTTATAATCCTTTGGTGCTGGTGGGTTATGATCACCCGATACCTAGTTGTTTTACATGATTGCAGTATATCAAAAATGATTTCATCTAAACCATAAGTATTATTATTTAATCAGTTGTTATGATCAGACCATGTATGTTCAGTTGAATTTAATTCAGTTCAGTCTAGTATCAGTGTCATTCAGTTGGGAGTAACCCTTAGCACTGAGTAAATGTATGGATGGTGTCTCCCCCATCAGTTAGGCATGATGTGTTAGTAGCAATCCCTAGGTTCAAGACCTATGAACGTTCCATAGATTATGAGAGGTCCCCCATCAGTTAGGCATGATACCCTTGTTCTTCGGGATATCAACATTGTAGATCCACAATATAAGTCAGTGTTAGTATCCTCGGTAAGGTACCAACACCTTTTCAACTAGGGTTACAGGTTTAACCTCGATAGCTCAAATTAGGGCATGCCAGTTATTGCTAGCTCTCATAGTCTCCGTACTGTACTTAATGCAAGTTTAGTTCAGGTTTGTTTGACTAAGTGTACAGACTTTTAGATATTCAATTTTACAGTTTTCAATCTTTTAGATTACAGATTATCCCAGTAACATAACAGATATACACTTAGTCTTGCATTCTCATATTTTACATGTTTATGCATCATGCACAGTTACCCATGCATTTTAGCTTGTCCTCATCTCATATACCAGTACATTCAAAGTATTGCCCGCATAATCTTGCTTGTGCTATGATGTCTTATACATAGGTTCAAACTCACAGTTTCTCAATCGTGGTTAGACAACTCAGCGTAATCCAGTAGCCATAGTAGTGAGTCCTCATCTATTAAGGATATGTTATGATTATTCAGTTATTTTAGTATTTCATTTTATTCAGTCAGTCGGGTTTAGTTGGGGGTCTGTCCCATCAACTCCCCAATCAGTTTAGAGACTTTCAGACATTCAGAAAATCAGTTAGATAATCAGTCAGTTGCTTCATTATTACCAGATATTTTGATTAAATAGTTCATTTCTAGTATTTTATCAGTTAGTCAGACATACTTTGATGTGTTTTACAGAATTCAGATTTCAGTACCATATAAGTTTATTTTCCACTCATGTATTTCATTACTATTTATTTAGAGCTTACAGTAGGTATTAGTTCATGCGTTAGCTTATGACTCTCATGGTCATAAGTATCATTATCGTGACTAGGGGGTATCCTTGGGTTGTGACACACCCGTACCTTGGGGTACGACTAAGGGGGTGGGGTCGTACCCTTCTAGGACTTGGTTTTCATCTTTTAAGTTGAGGGTTGTCCAAATATTTCCCACCTTAAAACCTTATGTCCCCATATTATATAACCTATGGTGGCCTATATAACACTCGTTAGAAGGAAAAAAAACTCCAAATATCCTCTCTAAACACTCTCTTGAAAGATTAGAGGCTAGGGTTTCTACAAGTGTTCTTCAAAGGGATCAAGAATAAAGTTTCTCTCTAGAATCTTATTATATAAGGCATGTACTCTTATCTCACTAATAGTTCCAACTAAAGTCATGTTTTAATTTGTTTTAAACAATGATTATGAATCATAAATGGTGGTTTTGGAAACATATGTTGAGGGTTTTTATGCATATTATTGAATGTTGGTTTAAATTGTGTTTTCACATATTTTTAGTGATGGTTTGCACATGTGGGTTCTTGTTGGTTGTGGTTTAACAAATGGATTATGGGTAACCCTTATTTTGATAGTTTATGCTTTATTTTTGGTCTTGGTAAAGGTATGCCCTCAATATGTTTGATGAAATGCCTAAGAGAATGTTTTTACTCTATTGTTGAACTTTCATTGAAACTATTGCATGGTATGGTTGGGTAATGAAACCCCAAATGGATTGGGATGGTTTTGCATTGATATAAATGTTTTGAATGGTATAAATTATTTAAATAGTTTGGAATAATTTTTAAATAGTTTGAATGGTCTAGAAAGGTTAAATAGTAAAACCATGGTGGTTATGAAATCTAATGGAATGAAAACCTTGTGGGGTACATGGGAATCCCCCAAGAGAATGAAATTATGAAATTAGTTTGAATGATGAATGTCTTGTGGGGGTACAAGGGAATCCCCCAAGCAAAGCTTAATAATGAATACTTGTGGGGTACACGGGAATCCCCCAAGTAAGCTTAATGATAATGTACTTGCGGGGTACATGGGAATCCCCCAAGCATACTAAATAATGTAACTAATAGGGTATATGGGAATCCCCTAAGGTTGGGTAAAGATATTGCTTGTAAGCTATAGTCGATATGACGATACCACTTGTAATAGCCTTGATTGATAATAAATAGAATAATGGTTTGGTTTGATGGTATTGGTAATGGTTTGAATTATGAAATAATGGTGGGGTGTGATAGCTCACCATGAAGGTGGGGGTTCAAAGGATGAACACTGGAAACTCATGTTTTCTGACATAAGGATTGGTCATGACGACCTCATATATGATACTTATGGGGTACATGGGAATCGCCTAAGTATATTTATACATATGTATCATGGTGAGTGAAGGGTACTTAGGAATTCTCTACTCCTATGGTATCTCTAATTCATGTGGCTACACGTATTGAGGCTCGTTCAAGGGGCTACAATGAACCCATATACCCTATGTGTGGATTATGACAGTTAAGCTATATATTCCTAGGTTAATGGTTTTAAAGGCATGCTAAACCCGCTTCCCTCTTCCCAGCATGGTTATATATATGTATGTATGGTTATGAATGCATATGGTTGGCTTACTTGGTTTTAAAGGTTGGCATTATTTTATCCTTATCTTGAGTGCATACTATCGTTCACCCGCTAACCCATCTTCTGGAGGCTGTATCTCTAAATGATGTAGAAACTGGCCATACTTCTACTCCTTCCCATCGATCGGATTCGAGGACAGTCAGTGTTGGATTGAAGTGGTGAGATTCCATAGTTCATATGGCATACATTTCATGTCATGGATTACTTTATATACTTTTATCTTTTCATAGAATTGGTTTTTGGGTATGATTGGGGGCATGTCCCGACTAGGTACTCTTTGACTTCATTTAAAGGCTTTGTATGAACAACTGTGGACTTGGGTATGGATTAATCATGTTATATATATATACACCTTATGTTATTATTTTTGTTTTGTTTTACAATTTTAGCTTGGTTATACATTTGGTTATTAGGTGGTCATGGTTATAGACCTATCCCCAAGTCTTAGATCGTGTATTACACTATCTTGTCATATGTACGGAGTCCATCCGACTGAGGGTACATATTAGTTGGTTGGGTTGGGTATCGGGGGTGGTCTCCATTCCTGGTTGGACTTAAGATTGCCTATTATTAAATGGCTCTAGTTTGGGTTATGTCTAGTTGGTGTCAGAGCCTAGGTTTAAGTATCATAGGGTGTCCATAAAGTCGTGTTGAGTAGATTCTTGCTTATGGGTGTGTCGTGCATCACACTTATAATCAGGAAGCTATGAGGCATTTAGGAATATTCCACTTTCTTCTTGTTCTACTTTTGGGCTATAGAGTCTAAGTTATTGAACTCTTCCCTAAATCTTCTTTGGGTTCATCGTTCAGATCATGTCCTCATAATGACCTAAAGTTTATGGAAACTCACCTGTCCCACTCGAGGACTAGATGGATGGATCTAGTCCAACTTGTGAGGCTCAGACCCAGTCAAGGGTCATAGTTTCTGATGTTCACCATAGAGTTCCACCAGTCTCCACTGACCCTACTTTGGAAGGTGGCACTCTTGCTCAGTTACCTGAAGGAGATATTACCAATGCTGAGTTTTGACATTCTATTCATTTTTTCCCAAATAGTAACATTTCTTTTATGCTAGTACAATTCTAGTGGTGTGAGAAAGAATCAGGCAAGGTCAGGAAAAAGACATAGAAAAACATCTCAAAGTTCAGACTGGGGAAAGGGTCAGAAAATTTTTGGTAAACATGGTGGACAGTGGTTTGAGTAAGGAAATTTGAGGAGTTCCCATGTGGTTGTCAGTGTCCTTTATCCTCAGTCTTCTGGTGAGCATTATTTATGGTCTGGTAGAGTTCAGTCAGACCCATGCTATCCTCCTTTCTAGCTTGGCGATCTGTTGCACTATGATTATTGCTATGAGAGGAGAAATTAATGTTTTTGTTGTGGTTAGTGGAGTCATATTCAATAGGAATATCCCATAAGGATAACCATTGGGGCAAATAGGATACCGGTTGCCACTTCTCTAACTCCTGCACCAAGGGTTGCTACTTCTGGTTTAGCACTGGTTGGGATCATCTTAATGCTCTCATTATAACTTAGGAGTCTGAGGCATCTTCTCATGCTGACACTAGTAAGTTGAAAACTCTTTTCCTGTTATGAGTATTGGTTACTTGGTCTGGGGTTCCCTATCTTTTTTGTAACCTTATTTGTGGTTGCGTATTTTTGTTTCAGTCCCATGGCTATTTTAGAATCTTCTCTTTTTCTGTTTCTACCTTGTTAAGTGACTCTGTGATTGCTAGAAGAGTTTATGGGGGTATGTGGTATCTGTTTGTCCTGATGGATTAGTTTGACTCGGATATGGTGGATTTCAATGTCATTCAGGGGATGGATTTGTTATACTCGTGCTATGAATTATTAAATTATCGGGTTCGTACAAGATGTGTTTAGGCTCCTTGGTGAGTCGGTTATGGAATAGGAGGATGATTTTGTTCCCTAATAATTTAGAGGAAATATTACATTATATCTTAGAACTCGGAGATTGGTCTCCAAGATGTATCTCTATAATTTTTTCCAGGTTAAAGGTTCTAACTCGGGGGGTCCTTCTTTGCATTCAATTTTGGTGGTAAGTCAATTTCTTGAGGTTCTTCCCGATGACCCTTGTGGTGTCTTCTAATGGGGAGGTTGGTTTGGGATTGGTCTTATTTCAGACACCTGTCCTATTTCTATTCTTTCTTTATAAAATAGTTTAGTTGAGTTAAAAGGGTTCAAAGGGCATTTAAGGGATCTCTTAGATAAAGGTTTCTTCCATCCTAGTGTTCTCTATAGAGTGTTTTCATTCTTGCATGAATAAGGGGAATGAATAGGTTGTCGGTAGGTGAATAAGGAATTTTAGGGTTTTCTCCTTGTGGGGTGGACCATATATATATTCTATATGGGGTACTTTAGTGGTAGTACATGGTGGTTGATAGGTACTAGGCTTGGACCTAGATGCTTGATCTTTGTAAAAGGTATATGTTATCTCAAGAATAACAATGTAAGAATTATGGAGGTAAATAAGTAGATTGGATGAGTTGTGAGGAAGAGGTAAGGTTGATGGCTTGGGGAATACAATAGTGGAAAATATGTGACATAGATACCGGAGGTTTAGGTTGAACAGATGGATTGGGGTCTAGTCATTGGATGGGTTAGAGAATAAAGTTTGTATGACTATGCTAAACTCTAGGTAGCATTTGGATGGACAAAATTTTAGGTATAGAAAAACCAAGTATCCCTAGTGTACATCCTTGGTCATACCCATTAGAGCAGAGTGTGGTGCTTATAGGTGTCATGGGATGAAGGTCTAAGGTTAGTCTTAAAATTTCTTCTAGAAGTGGACTCTAAGGGAAGGTTGGGTTGCATATTCGAGTGATTCTCTCCTATCTCGATTAAGAGAGTACCCTACTAGTGTTGCATGCATTCTTATAGTGCTTATGCCTAAGGTTCACATTCTTTCTTCATCTTTTTCCTTGGAAATGAGTCTTGACCTTATGTTATGTTACCAATGGTATATACGGTTGTGTTTCTTTCGGCGTCCAGTCCTAAGGACTCCTTTTATGGTGTTTATGTCAGGATGGTTCTTCATTATGGCCTAGGTGGTTGCTATGAAGTACTTAGTGCCTATAGTGTCGTGTCTTGTTTCAGGGGTCTCATTGTGGGTGGCATGTAAAATGCTTGTACTTTGGTTCCTTAAATGACCCTTCTTATGATTAGGGTGGTAGTGGCTTGGAAAACATGGTGATGTTTTGAAAATGAGGAATGTAAAAGTCCTTAAGTGGGGGAGAGTCTAGGGTTACTACTAGAGTTAAGGTTTTTGATGGCAAGGTAAGGTTGTTGTAATGAGAATTAGTTAGGAACAGAATAGGTGGTGGAAATCTTGGTAAAAATTATAGAGGGTGCCTGATCTTTAGAAGAATAAATCATATCATGGGTATATGAATGGTAGTCTTGAATGTTGGGATTGGTGGATATATCAATAGTTATGTTGGGTACTTAAAATGTTTGGTAGGGCTTAGTGTTTGGCAGTAATGATGGAAGTGGAGTAGTGTTCTGGGTGGATAAAGAAAATAGAGTCCCGTAGCCTAGGTTAACTCCTTTTTACTTGAATAGGCTTGAACAAAGAATTAGTGTATGGTTAAAATTAGGCTCTCGTGGTGATATGTATATGGGAAGTTGTAAGTGATCTTGGACTAATTCTTTAGCGTGAGTTCCATTCAATTGTCATTCCATGTATTGGTGATGAGGTAAGGTGTGGGTGTTTCCTTTGGGTGGTATTGGTATCTTGGACTCTTTGTCCTAAGGAGGTCCCCGTGAGGATCTTAGGTTGGTAAGTTTGCCGATTACAGATAATAGGCATGGCTCCGATGAAGGTTCTACAGTTGAACCAAAGGTTTGAGGAAGCCACTTGGGATGAGGAAGAGGACATAGAGTCCAAGTAACCACGTTGGTTTTTTAATTTAGAAACTCATGCGTAAGGTATGTATTCTTCATCACATCTTGGTTTTCTAACTTGGTTAAAGGAAAGGAATAGTTTATCTTCCATCTTTATTTTCTATCTTAGTTAAAGTTCAGAATAGAGGTGTTGGGGTTTAAATCGTGCTTGGGATACGTGGTGATCTTCTCATCTTGGTTTATGTATTTGTTTTCTAATTTCGTTGGAGAGAAGTTTTATGGGTGTTAATGTGTTATCTCGCACTTGTTCTCGCCCTTACTCTTTATTTGAGGATGAATGATCCTAGCGGGCGAGTATGAAACACCCTAAACTTTGGCCCTCACAAATATTTCATGAGTTTTTGATACTCTGTCCATGGTACGACTCAAGGGTACTAATCATACCCTAAAATACAGTTTGGGATGCCTCTCTTGTATGTTAGGTAGCGGGTTTTGGTTGGGATTCTTCCCAAGGTACGACTCAATATTATACTAGTCATATAGTAAGATACAAGGTGTATGATGCCAAGTCTTATGATGCTTATTCACATGCCTAGTTGAATCTATCCAAGTTATGATTTATGGGTGCTTTTTGTACCCTAAGATACGACTTAGAACTAGGTGGTCGTATGATGGTCAACATAGGGGACAATGGTGGGGTCTATGGTACGAGTTAAGGTACCACTCGTACCCTAGGGTACGACTAAGGGGGTTGGGTTGTATCCTCCTGGGACTTGGTTTTCATCTTTTAAGCTGAGGGTTGTCCAGATATTTTCCACATCAAACCCTTATGTCCCCATGTTATATAACCCTTGGTGTCCTCTCATAACACTCATTATAAGATCAAAACACTCCAAATATCCTCTCTAAACACTTTCTTGAAAGATTGGTGGCTAGGGTTTCTACAAGTGTTCTTCAAAGGGCTCTAGAGTCAAGTTTCTCTCTGGAATCTTCTTGTATAAGTCATGTACTATTCCCTCATTGTTAGTTCCAACTAAAGGTATGTTTTAATTTGTTTTAAACATTGATTATGAATCATAAATTGTGGTTTTGGAAACATATGTTGAGGGTGTTGATACATATTGTTGAACGTTGGTTTAAATTGTATTTTCACATATTTTTGGTGATGGTTTGAATATGTGGGTGCTTGTTTCTTGTGGTTTAACAAATGAGTCATGGATAACCCTTATTTTGATGGTTTATGCTTTGGTTTTGGTCTTGGTAAAGGTATAACCTCAACATGTTTGATAAAATGCCTAAGAGAATGTTTTTACTCTATTGTTGAACTTTCATTGGAACTATTGCATGGTATGATTTGGTAATGGGACCCTTAATGGATTTGGATGATTTTGCATTGTTATAAATGTTTTGAATGGTAAAAATGGTTTAAATGGATTGGAATGGTTTTTAAATGGTTTGAATGGTTTGGAAATGTTAAATACTCAAACCATGGTGGTTATGAAATCTAATGGAATGAAATCCTTATGGGGTACATGGGAAAACCCCAAGAGAATGAAATGATGAAATTTATTTGAATATTGAATGTCTTGTGGGGTACAAGGGAATCCCCCAAGCAAAGATTAATAATGAAATACTTGCAGGGTACACGAGAATCCCCCAAGTAATCTTAATGATGATGTACTTGCGAGGTACATTGGAATCACCCAATTAAACTAAACAATGTAACCGATGGGGTACATTGGAATACCCTAAGGTTGGCTAAAGTCATTGCTTGCAAGTTATAGTTGGTATGACGATACCACTTGTAATAGCCTTGATTGATAATAAATGGAATAATGGTTTGGTTGGATGGTATTGGTAATGGTTTTAATTGAGAAATAATGGCGGGGTGTGATAACTAACCATGAAGGTGGGATTCAGAGGAATGAACACTGGAAACTCATATTTGCCGACATGAGGATAGGTCATGATGAACTCATATATGATATTTTTGGGTAGATGGAATCCCCTAAGTACATATGTACATATGTATCAGGGAGAACGAAGTGTAATCAGGAATCCCCTACTCCTATGGTATTTCTAATTCATGCGGCTACACGTATATAGGCTCATTTAGGGGGTTACACTAGACCCATATAGCCCATTGGTGGATTATGACGTTTAAGCTACACATAATCAGGCATTACGTTATAGCTGTATCCACATGCAATGCAGGAACCGACCATACTACTCCTCTTGCTCATTGAACGATTTCAGGGAGATTTGGTGTTGGATTGAAGTGGTGAGCTTTCATATTTTGAAAAGAATCTATTTCATGGCATGGATTAAGTTATATGCTTTTGTATTTTCATAGACTTGGTTTTTGGCTATGGTCAGGGGCATGTCATGACTAGCACTTTTTGGTTTGTTTTAGAGTCTTGTTATGAATAATTGTGGACTTGGGTATGTATTGATCATGTTATATATATATATATACACACTGATTTATTATTTTAGTTTTGATTTATGGTTTTGTCTTGGTTATATAGTTGGTTATTGGATGGTTTAACTTGCTTGGGTGGTCATGGTTATAGACCTATCCCAATGTCTTCGATCGTGTATTACACCATCTTGTCATATGTACGGAGTTCATCTGACTCAGGGTATATGTTGGTTGGTTAGGTTGCGTCTTAGTGGTGGTCTCCGATCCCAGTTGGACTTGAGATTGGCCATTACGATAAAGCCCTGGTTCGGTTCGTGTTAGCCGTGTTATGATATTTGTTAGATTCCGGGAAGTGTTTATCCTTGTAAAGTATGTGTCTAAAGTTTATAGACATGTTGATGTTTATGATTTCATTGTATGGATACTGGTGATAACATGCATAGATTCAATACATTTATGATTTCTAATTTGGTAAATTGTACGATTCCAACTAAAATATGATTTTACTGCTATTTTCAAAAAAGGATAAAAAAACCCACTTTTCACCCTATCTTTATATGGATTTATTCATAACAGAAATCATACCATCATAATAGATGCCTTATGTGTAAGGAGATTGAAAATGATGTTTTTAAGATTTCACCGAGAAAGATTTCGATCAATGATTTTGATACCACTATTTACTCTGGTCGTGAGAGATTCTTAGATTTTGACTAATGATTTTGATACTACTATTTACTCTGGTCGTGAGAGATTCTTACTCTTTCTATACTTTATAATTATTTATTCTCGAAGTTTACCCTGAGCGACGTATTTACACTCTTTTTATCCACAACTTAAGTCAGTGCACTTATTATATATCTATATACACATCTCTCTGATATGGGACTGAGGAGGAGGATGGTATTGATGATATGAATTTCGGATAAAGCCCAATGATTGATGATATTGAGGATAATGATTATATATTTATCAATTTGAGTTCGGTTATTGATTATATATTTATTGTTTCGTGTCCAACTATTTATTTTATATTTACCGATTCAAGTTTGGCTATTGATCATATTTATCGGTTTGAGTCAGGCTATTGATTATATATTTAGCGGTTCAAGTCCGGATATTGATTATGATACTGATGATGTGAGGTTATACATTAGTTTACTTATAGTATTTTGATTAGTTATAGTATTACGGAATATATCTGGGCATTTATTCTTGTATGCACATCACCTATCACCAGTATGTGCCTATATCTATCAGCCTTATAGAGGTTACATAGGTATGGGTGATGAGTATGGACTATGGTGTGTTGTATGCTGATTGAACCCTTTGAGCCTAGGGCGGTGGGGGTTCATGAAAGGCTTGGTTAGGTATTATTTGTCTGGTCTAGCCTGATACTTGCGTTGTTGTTGCTATTGTTATTATTGTTGTTATGATCATCTTTATGACTAGTTTGGGGTAGCTTGGTTAACGATCTGGTATTGAGATTTGAGGTATGATTCTAGCTCTTTTATCTTACAATTAGATTATTAGGTATGATTAACTCATGATTAGCCATATGGATTAGAAATCCTGAGTATACTAGAACTAGTTTCTGCTATGACAATGAGGTCTTAAGATGCGAGTTTGATGATTTAGGTTGCACCTTGAATTGACTTCGTTTATACACATATATATACCTATTTATATGTTGCTATGGTATTAATGTATATCCCTTCTTTCCTTTATTTATTTAGATTGTATAATCATTGCTTGGCCTTGTATACTGTTGTCTATCCTGTTTTTGCCCTTTGTTCGTATATGCTGATAATATACGATATAATGTTGAGATTCCTATAGTTCATCCTTAATACTTTCTAAGTCTTATTATGTTAGTGTAATACCCCACATTTTTGGACTAGAATGAAAATCCGTCATTCCTATGCGTAGACGTTTCAAAAGCCTCGAATCCTATGTAAATTTAGTGTGTTAATCAATTATGTAGTGTGGGAATCTATTTGATCATCAATTTAGATCATATAGGTCCCCAAACTCAAGTACAAGTTGAAAGCTTTCCTATCGTTCAAGAATTAGTGAGCATCAAAACTTTGGTCAACTTCAATCGACCATAACTCATTTTATATGACGAACTGGGTGGCTTACTATATATCAAATGAAATATCTTTGAATTAGCTTTCCAACGATACAAATTTCACATAAATTCGGTATTTGAGCAAGGAGTTATGCCCATTTTACTCTGGTATGTCAGGCTAGGAAACCCAGTGACGACATTTTGTGACAAGCCGTCACGCCCGTGATGGTCTATCATCAATGTCGTCAGCCCTGGGCAGATTTTCACCCCCAGTGATGACATTTTGTGACAATCCGTCACGCCCATGATGGCCTATCACCAATGTCGTAAACCTTAACCAGAAAACCAAGATTTCACCTTTTTGTGACGACAATTTGTGACGATCTATCACCAGTATGATGGCTTGTCACAAATGTCGTCATCTATTTTTCCCAAAAATTGAGGTACGTTTTAGTAAGGGTATTTTAGTTTTTTCCCTTCACTTCCCATGACTTATAACCCTCAAGGAGCGTATTATCTTCCATTCTCTTTAGTAAAACATCTCAAAAAGCTCTCTCATACACTCTCAACCACAAGATTAGGGTTTCCTATCAAGACCATCTCCTCAAGAGCAAACCTAAGGAATTCTTCAAGAACCTTTAGAAACATTAGATCTCTTTCAAGATTCAATCATTAAGGTATACGTAGTGTTCATCCACGGATCCCTTTCATCTGTGGATCTCAAGAACCATGTTTTAAATAATAAATTATGATCTTTATTTTGTTGTGTGATTATGTTCATGTTGATGGTTGTTAATTGTGTTTCAATATGGTATCTAAATGTGTTTCCAAGATGTGTATGGGCATGTTAGTTGGAAACCCATGAATTTGGGTGGTTCAAGATTTCTAAATTTGTTAAGTACACCTATGCTCAATATTGAGCATGTAAGGTATTTGATAAAATGCCTAGAATGATAAAAATCATGTATTATAATATAGGGGTGAACTATATGATAAATTCATGCTAGTCTATTATGTTAAAAGAGCTTACTTGTCATTTTTGTGAAATATATGTGTTAACGGAATGTATATGATGATTGGGGAATGGATTCATAGTGTGTCTATATGCCTTCCATGCTATGAACAAGATCATGATTTTGAAGTATCCCATTAGTTATCCCCAAATTATTACAATATGAACTAAATGTTGCATGTTTGCCATTCCCTTATGCTTAAATTGTTTCCATTCCATTATTATGAATAGTATATGTTGTTGGAATGCCCATGATATTAGAATATGAGATTTATGACTTGATTATAAGAATTCCTATTCATGTTTGATATTATGATGACCATGTACTTCATGAAATCCCTCACTCATATATTATGGATTGTTATTGATGGTCATGTACTCAAGAAAGTCAAGTTGTGTCAGTTTCCTTCCATTGAGTCCTAGGGGTACTTACACCCGAAAAATGTAGCTGTTTGACTAGAGCCATGTCATGTTATCACGATACTCTCAGTCAAGCCATGATCTATAGAATTTAGTCAGACATGTGACTCAGGAAAACTCAGTAATCTCAGTAGTCCTGTAATCTCAGTAATCTCAGTGCTCAGTAACCTCAGCAACCTCAGTATTCACAGTTAATCTCAGTAACGTTAGTACTCTCAACTAGTCCTCAGAACTTAATACATTCCGTCAGTCATCGGAATCTAGTAAACTTAGTTTAGCTCCGCTAAACAATACCACTAGTATTAGTCCAGTTAATCAGTATTAGTTTAACCAATTAGTTCAGTTCAGTTATTCAGTTCAGCTTAGTTAGTCAGTTCAGTTTCCTTCATATAGGAGTAAAAGTTAGCACCGAGTGAACCCAAGTATGGGAACTCACCTACCAGTTTAGGGTGTGATTCTTAGTAGTCATCCTTGTGTTCCAGAACTACATAGCCAGCGTAGGTTGAGACATCTTAACCTGTCAGATTAGGGTTGATGAGGTGGCTTAACCTGTCAGTTTAGGGTTCCTGCCGTTCTTATTTATGTACCTGCCAGATAAGGGTCACTCACAGCTTTCCTTACCAGTGGCATGGTATTGACACCCTTCCAATCAGGGCACATATTGGACCCTAGCTCAGCTGTTATAGCATATATGGGGCATGTCGGTTAAACAACTACCTCCCATAGTTTCAATTACAGATTTCAGGACTGTCAGCTATAGTCACCCAGTCTCAGTAAAAGAACTCAGATAGTTCTTCAGATATTAGGACTGTCAGATACAGTCAACTCAGAAATAAAACAAAACTCAGATAGTTTCTTCAGATTTATGGACTGTCAGATACAGTTACTTATGCTAACAGTTATATCATTTCTCTGAACTCATGTATCAGTCACATCAGTTATCAGAATTCATGATATTAGTATTCAACTTCAGGATTGTCAGATACAGTCAACCAGACCAGTTCTTCATAATTCAAATTGTCAGAAATAATCATTTATCTATTTAGTATTTCAGTATCAGTATACTCATGTTGTCAGTATTCAGACTCAGTAGTCAGTATCTCTATGAGTTCAGTCACAATTACGTATGCATGTATGTATTCTCACGTTGATATTAGTCAGCATTGTTCATACATATAACCCTTTGCATTTAGCCTACCTCAGTCGTATACTCAGTACATTCAGACGTACTGACGCATTTTCTCTATGGTGTTTTCTCTTATGTTACACCATAGGTTCAGAGGCACGTGTTCCAGATCAATAGTAGAATTCCAGTTGTAGAGTTGCAGTGAGTCCTCATCCATTCGATGATGATATTATTTTATTTTATTTATTATTTTAGTTCAGTTTTGCTAGACAGAGTTAGTTGGAGACATGTTCCATCAACTCCTTATTCAAACAGTTTAGAGGCTTTCTATACTATAGCATGTCAGACAGTTATTTCAGATTTGTTTTGGTATTGTTATACCATTTTCAGACATTATTCTTATCAGATGTTTTTATTTAGATTTGAACCTTATGTCCATTCAGTACATGTTTTCTACATTTTTATGTTATATTATGTAGTGTACAGGTATAGATATCAGTCATGGGTTAGCTTGTGGTCCTTCGGGGTCATAAGCATCGTGTAGCATTTTAATTCAGATAATCGGGATTTACAAATTTGGGATCAGAGCCTACGGTTCATTAGAGTCCTAGGAAGTCTGAAAGCCGCATCTAGTAGAGTCTTGTACATGCGTGTGTTGTACACCACACTCATGTGCTGGAGGCTATGAGATGTTTTAGGAACTGCTTCCCTTCTTTTAGTATTTATGTCATGCTAGTGAGCATAATCTCAAGTCACTCTCAGTCTAATCCATTTCTCCCTTTCTTCTACAGAACATGCCTCCTAAAAGAAGAAACAGGAATCAGTCAGCCCCTCATCCCGGAGACCCTTTGGGCGATCATGTTTCTCATACGGAGTTCAGTACCGCATTCACCACTTTTACTCAGTCAGTTGCTGCCCAGAATGAATGACCAGTTGTCGTTCCGGCCAATCCAGTGGCCAATTCAGCTGCAACTAGAATTTGGGACTTTACCCGAATGAATCCTCCTTTTTTCACGGGGTCTAAGTCAGATGAGGACCCACAGGAATTCTTAGATCAGATTCAGAAAGTGATAGATATTATGGGGGTGACTACTGTGGAAAGTGCTGAGTTAGATGCATATCAGTTGCAGGATATGACTCATACTTGGTACAAACAGTAGAAGTCAGAAAGGTTAGATGATGCAGGTTCTATAGAGTGGGATGAGTTTGCCACTACTTTCCTTGATTAATTTTTCCCTCTAGAGCTTAGAAAAGCTAAGGTGCTAGAATTTATCAACCTCAAGAAGGGCAGTATGATAGTGAAAGAGTATTCTCTTAGGTTTACTCAATTATCTAGATACACCCCTCATGTGGGTGCAGACAGTAGAGCCAAGATGAGTAAGTTCGTGTCAGGGGTGAATGATAGTGTGGTAAACGAGTGCAGATATGCTATGTTGAATAGTGATATTACATTTGCCAGACTTATGAATCATTCTCAGCAGATAGAGGAGCAGAAGATTAGAATGAGGGAGGGACAGAGTAAGAGAGCAAGGACAGTTAGTTTCAACTTTGCTCAGCCTAAGTCACAAAGTGGTAATCGTTCTCAGCATAGTCATAAGTTTTCAACCCCAGCTCTAACCTTAGCTAGTGCACCAGCACCTAAGTCCATAAATAACCGTCATGATGGAGTGCCTGGCTCCGAGGTCCAGGGTAGTGAGAATAGAAGTCTTACTTCTCCGCTTTGCAAAGAGTGTGGTAAGAATCACCTAGGTGCATGTAGGATAGGTAGTGATGTATGCTTTGGGTGTGGCAAGCCAGGCCACAGGATGCCAGAGTGTAGAATTCTAGCATAGATGGGTAAAGAGTTGCGTCAGCAAGGCACCAAGAGTGGTCAGCATTAGAATAGACTTTATGCACTCTAGACCCATCATGATCCGGAAAGTTTCCCTAACCTAGATTCGGGTACGTTACCAGTCTTTCATGTTCATGGTATGCATTGTTAGATCTCTTTCTCTAATTTGGACATATGTTTCAGCATGAGTTAGTTACTAAAGCCAGCAAGTCAATTTAGCAATCGAGCAGTCAGATTTGTATAGTTTGTTTCCTCATCCTTTCATCTATTCATGCTATCCAAGATCTCAGGGAATGTAACTATTCCAAGTAGAACCTCCTAGTAGTTGTAAGTTCAGTTCAGTTCATGCATCATGGATTAGTCCCAGACTCCCGAGGTTTAGTTATAATCTAGTTTGTAAATGCCTTGTGCATTGCCTCAACTTCCTCAATATCTCAGTAAGTCAGTCCAGCATCCTTCACGGGACATAGTGTCCCAAGGGGGAGATACACTATAGCCTTCAAACTTTCATGATTTAAACATACCATTTTCTTTGATGAATCTATCTTGGAGAAAGTGTTACTTATGAGCCGACCCTCTAGCTCTAAAACTCAGCAGTAAGCCATGTACTTAATGGCTCAGTTTAGTCCACGATATGATACTCTATCCATGTCATGCATTGCAAACACAGTTCAGTTCATGTATCATGTTCCAGACTTAGTTATAATCTTATGTTTCCGCTCATGCATATTGAGTAATTAATCTCAGACTCATCGATATTTTTAGTTCAAGGTGACAGTCTTCTTTGATCTTACTCGTTCCCATGTTCAGATTTTAGTACCAAACTTTGTATTCAGTTTCATTCTTAGTTTTCAGTTCAAACTTTGTACCTTTACCATTCCATGTTCAGCCGCATGTTCCTGAGCCCGCTCAGTTATATATTCACACGTCAGATATGCGTGATCAACTTATCAGTACTTTCTGTCATGTATTCATGTATAATTTCAGTCGTATAATCATGCATCAGATATGCATGGATTCAGATCATCAATTAGGCATCAGATATGCATTCTTATTATGAGAAACACAGTTTATCAAAATAGTAAGTCGTGCATTCATGAATCAGTTACTCATGCATCAGATATGCATGTTCAGTATGATGTATTCAGCTTATCAGTCATGTCAGTCCTAAAACCATGTTTTAGTAGTGTATGTATTGTACGTACTTTATTTGATCTTTTCTTCCATCTCAATCATTCTCATTTGAGGGCGAATGTTCCCAAGGGGGAGATATTGTAATACCCCACATTTTTGGACTAGAATGAAAATCCATCATTCCTATGCGTAGACATTTCAAAAGCCTCAAATCCTATGTAAATTAAGTGTGTTAATCAATTATGTAGTATGGGAATCTATTTGATCATGAATTTAGATCATATAGGTCCCCTAACTTAAGTACAAGTTGAAAGATTTCCTATCGTTCAAGATTTAGTTAGCATTAAAACTTGGGTCAACTTCAATCGACAATAACTCGTTTTATATGACGAACTGGGTAGATTACTATATATCAAATGAAATATCTTTGAATTAGCTTTCGAAAAATACAAATTTGACCTAAATCCGATATTGAAGCAAGGAGTTATGCCCATTTTACTCCGGCATGTCAGGCTGGGAAACCCAGTGATAACATTTTGTGATAAGCCGTCACACCCATGATGGCCTATCACAAATGTCGTCAGCCCTGGGCAGATTTTCACCCCCAGTGATGACATTTTTTGACAAGACGTCACGCCCGTGATGGCCTATCACCAATGTCGTCAACCTTGACCAGAAAACTAAGATTTCACTTTTTTGTGATGACAATTTGTGATGACTTATCACCAGTATGATGGCTTGTAACGAATGTCGTCAGCTATTTTTTGCAGAAATTGAGGAACATTTTAGTAAGGGTATTTTGGTTTTTTCCCTTTACTTCCCATGACTTATAACCCTCAAGGAGCGTATTATCTTTCATTCTCTTTAGTTAAACATCTCAAAAAGCTCTCTCATACACTCTCAACCACAAGATTAGGGTTTTCTCTCAAGATCATCTCCTCAAGAGCAAACCTAAGGAATTCTACAAGAACCTTTAGAAATATTAGATCTCCTTCAAGATTCAATCACTAAGGTATGCATAGTGTTTATCCACGGATCCCTTTCATCTATGGAGCTCAAGAACCATGTTTTAAATAATAAATTATGATCTTTATTTTCTTGTGTGATTATGTTCATGTTGATGGTTGTTAATTGTGTTTCAAGATGGTATCTAAATGTGTTTCCAAGAAGTGTATAGGCACGCTAGTTGGAAACCCATGAGTTTGGATGGTTCAAGATTTCTAAAGTTGTTAAGTACACCTATGCTCAATATTGTGCATGTAAGGTGTTTGATAAAATACCTAGAATGATAAAAATCATGTATTATAACTTAGGGGTGAACTATATGATAGATTCAAGCTAGTCTATTATGTTCAAAGAGCTCACTTGTCATTGTTGTGCAATATATGTGTTAATGGAATGTACACGATGATTGGGGAATGGATTCATAGTGTGTCTATATGTCTTCCATTCTATGAACAAGATCATGATTTTGAAGTATCACATGAGTTATCCCCAAATTATTACAATATGAACTAAATGTTACATATTTGCCATTCTTTTATGCTTAAATATTTCCATGCCATTATTATGAATAGTATATGTTGTTGGAATGCCCATGATATTAGAGTATGAGATTTATGACTTGATTATAAGCATTCCTATTCATGTTAGATATTATGATGACCATGTACTTCATGAAATCCCTCACTCATGTATTATGGATTGTTATTGATGGTCATGTACTCAAGAAAGTCAAGTTGTGTCAGTTTCCTTCCATCGTGTCATGGGGGTACTTGTACCCAAAAAAAGTGGCTGTTTTCCTAGAGCCATGTCATGCTATCACGATACTCTCAGTCAAGCCATGATTTATAGAATTCAGTCAGACATGTGACTCAGGAAAACTCAGTAATCTCAGTAGTCCAATAATCTCAGTAATCTCAGTAACCTCAGTATTCACAGTTAATATCAGTAACTTTAGTACTCTCATCCAGTCCTTAGAACTTAATACATTTCGTCATTCATCGGAATCCAGTAAACTTAGTTTAGCTCCGCTAAACATTACCACTAGTATCAGTCTAGTTAATTAGTATCAGTTCAGCTAATCAGTTCAGTTCAATTATTCAGTTTAGCGTAGTTATTTAGTTCAGTGTCCTTCAGATGGGAGTAGAAGTTAGCACTGAGTGAACCCATGGATGGGAATTCACCTACCAATTCAGGGTGTGATTCTTAGCAGTCATCCTTGTGTTCCAGAACTACGTAACCAGCATTGGTTAAGACATCTTAACCTGTTAGATTAGGGTTAATGAGGTGGCTTAACCTGTCAATTTAGGGTTCCCACCATTCTTATTTGAGTACCTGCCAGATAAGGGTCACTCACAACTGTCCTTTCTAGTGGCGTGGTATTGACACCTTTCCAATCAGGGCACAGATTGGACCCCAGCTCAGCTGTTATAGCATATATGGGGCATATCGGTTAAACAATTACCTCTCATAGTTTTAGTTATAGATTTTAGGACTGTCAGCTACAGTCACCCAGTCTCAGTAAAAAAACTCAGATAGTTCTTCAGATTTAAGGATTGTCAGATACAGTCAACTCAAAAATAGAATGAAACTCAGATAGTTCCTTCAGATTTATGGACTGTCAGATACAGTCACTTATGCTATCTGTTATATCAGTTCTCTTAACTCATGTATTAGTCATATCAGTTATTAGAATTCATAATATCACTATTCAGCTTCAGGACTGTGAGACACAGTCAACCAGACCAGTTCTTCATAATTCGAACTGTCAGAAATAATCATTCATCTATTTAGTATCTCAATATCAGTACACTCATGTTGTCAGTATTTAGACTTAGTAGTCAGTATCTCTACGAGTTCAGTTACAGTTACGTATGCATGTATGTATTCTCACATTCATATTAGTCATCATTGTTCATGCATATAACCCTTTGCATTTAGCCTACCTCACTCGTATACTTTGTACATTCAGATATACTGACGCATTTATGCTATGGTGTTTTCTCTTATGTTACACCATAGGTTTAGAGGCACGTATTCTAGATTAACAGTAGAATTCCAGTCGCAGAGTTGCAGTGAGTCCTCATCCATTCGAGGATGATATTATTTTATTTTATTTATTATTTCAGTTCAGTTTTTCTAGACGGAGTTAGTTGGAGACATGTTCCATCAACTCCTTATTAAGACAGTTTAGAGGCTTTCTAGACTATAGTATGTCATACAATTATTTTAGATTTGTTTTGGTATTGTTATACCATTTTCAGACATTATTCTTATCAGATGTTTTTATTTAGATTTGAACCTTATGGCCATTCAGTACATGTTTTCCATATTTTCATGTTATATTATGCAGTATACAGGTATAGATATCAATCATGGGTTAGCTTGTGATCCTTTGGGGTCATGAGCACCGTGTAACATTTTGATTCAAAAAATTAGGGTGTTACATTTTGTTTCTTAGATATTAGTAGAAAAGCTTACGCTTACTGTCTCACTAGCTTTATTATATAGTTGTTGGACATTTAAGTTTAAGACTCCTTTTCTATTTATATGTTGTATATACCTGCATTATCTTTGAAGCTTAGTAGGGAGGTTTCTATGGAGTACCACATGTTTGGTACTCATACTACACTTCTGAAGCCTACAAATCATTGTACGGGTTATCGTCGATATTGGGTACATCGTGCAAAGCAGCCATGGTTCGTGGACATAGAGTGAGTTCTTGACTTTTGTAGTGTTACTTTTCTTTCTCTTATGTACTAGTCTAGTCTCTATGTTGTATTAAGAGATGGTTATATCTTTATATCCAATTAGTAACTCTATTGTATCTTTCTTATGCTTAAAACTCTTGGACTAATTTCTCTAGGTTTTAGGATTATCTTATGTATGTTCGTCTTTTATTTAATCTATTATGTATCCTTTCTTTCATCCCTTTGGTATTCCATTTCAAGAAGTTTCAAACTATGGGATTGGCTTACCTACTGGTGGGTTATAGTAGGATCCATCATGACCTTAGAAATTGGGTCGCAACAAATTAGTATCAGAGCCTAGGTTCACCAGTGTGTTAGTATAAGAGCTAAGTATTTCTTAGAGTTCTATCAATCGATGCAGAGAGTTCCTTAACCTATTTTTGAAAGGCTATAAGGCATTCTTAAAATTCATTTCTTAACTCACGGTAATGTGTTCGTATTGCTATGAGCCTCAAGTATATTCTTTAATTAACTCCAGTCCCAAATGGATGATACAAGATGGCTGATAGATGAAGAAGATACTTCTACACGTGTTTTCAGGGCTTTAGTATAGAGTCAACTAGAGAGTCAGAGATGGATATCAAAGATCTTTAGCATCGGCCAAAAGATTTAGGGCTATCTCAGGCCCCAGTTGAGCTCGTGACTACTTCATCCCTTCGAGGCACAACATTGGGGGATCCCGAGTCTAATTGTGGATACTTCACAGCAAGAGATGACATTCAATTTATTTAGCAATTCTTAGATCGGAGTTGGGTCTATTGGCGTTCATCAGGGTTCTTTATCTATTTTAAGTATGAGATTAAGTTTCTTGAGTGGGATAGGCATATTTCGATGCTATATCCTTTAGATCAGGACATGGTGCATAGATTTATTAGTAGATTAGCATTGCCACACCGTGTGGTGTTAGAGCACTTGATAGCAGCTGGGTTTTCATTATCTAAGGTTGTTGATCATTCGAGGGACATAGAAATAGCATACATTAAGACTTATGGAGGTGGCGATAAGAGACCATGCCTCAGTATACTGCTATTGTTATATTATCCATGAATGAAGATCCTTCATTTGGACATAAGGTTCACTTGCAACCTATCAGTTCTATGCAAGTTGCATTTCAAACTATGGGTTGATCTCAGATTAGTCGTGGTGATCACAACAGGTAGAGTTACTATCAGACCTTGCAGTGTTTTTGGTATGGGTCTTTAGGTCATGGTGTCCATTCTAGATTAGTAGGGGCAGTGTCTCAAAGTATTTTAGGAGATTATTTTGGTTGTAGTGAGATGAGACATTATTCTAGAGAGTCCCTAATGTTGGATTATTGGTTATTTAGCTTGTGCAGATCAGTCTCATAGTGTTGTAACTCAATCAGTTGGATATAGTGTGCTTGGCACCTCAGTTGATTAACTCATTCAGTTCAAGTTTGGACCCATTCAGATCTACTCTCCATTAGGCCCGTCAGACATGTGATTGTGGATTTTACCCTAATAGGTGTGCTGTTATTTCTAGTATATACCTTTTTATTTATGTGTATTGGGGTTTTCATACCCATTGATGATTATACGCCTTAATATTGAATTCATGATTATATGACTACCATATGGTTTATTTCTTTAGTAATGGATGAAGTAGATCTATATTGATATTTTCTCCCTATGGGTGTACAATTTGTGTTCGAGTCCCATTTACATTGGCTTATTGGCCTTATTGTGGACCTTGAGTGGTACCAGCTATTGATTTTTATTTTGGTACCACCTATTCATTATATTGATGTTCATATTATTGTTGTTATTGCTGTCATTCCTTAATGTTATTGATCCTCGCTGGATAACTATTTAGACAAGTGTTATCTAGTTAGAATTTCATTCTTTGTAGTTCTTATTCATTAGCTCAGGCAGTTACAACCCAATTTGATGATTTCTTTTCTATTGCGAGGTGAGGTGGTTTGTTTTTCTCTTTTGTTGCCTATACTAGATTGATTCTAGAGTGGATTGTGGGATTGAAGGTAAGTTGAACTTCCATGGTTTTATTGTGGTTCTAGAGTTGGTCGATCGATTAGATTGACCGTTCTTGAATTTGGGATCCTTAGACTTGCCTCCTAGGTTGCAAAGGTTTTTACATTGGATGTCCTTTCCTTTGTAGCCAATTTTTGAGATTGACCAATTTAGGGTTCGTTCTTCACTTGTGGCTATTTCATCGCCTGATAGTGGTTTTGATATTGATATCGAGATAACCTGGATTCATCTCTTAGATTTGTTGGATTCATCTCCTTCTGATTCTTTGCTCTTGGAACTAGTGTGGAGATTGGATGCTCCTTTCTTGCCGAGATGTGGTTCTTGTCTACAGTGGAGTTTGAGAGTTTGAGGCAAGTGGTCTTTTCTATGATTTCTTCTTAAGTTTGCAAATTGAAAATTCTTTATCTTAAGTTATTGGTTCATTTTTCGGTAGTAGTCTTGACCTTGACATAGGTATCAGGCTTGGTATGTTCTTCCTCTGTGAGGTGATTCATGGCTTATTTGAGTTATGATTGTCCTACTTGGTTGGACTCAGGAAATCCCTATTTCATAGTTTGTTCGACTGTAACACCTCCCATTCTCGAATTAGTATTAAAACCATTGTTATCAAGTGTATAGACAGAAACCCATTGATTCTATGTCTATATATGGGTAATGATAAGTTATATAGTGTGAAAATGTCCTTTGATATCAATCGAGGTCATAAAGATCTCCCAACTCAAAGACGAGTTGAGGACGCTTCCATTGATTAAGTTTTAAGTGAACATTTCAGCTTGGGGCAACTTTACATGACCATTAATCCTTGTACATAATGATTTACGTGCCCTACAATATATCAAATGAATGGTCTTTGAATCTTCTTTTCAACTCATTTGGTTTCACCATAATCCGATATTGGAGAGAAAAGTTATGCTCATTTTACTCCAGCATATCAGCACTGTCAACAAAGTGACGACCGGAGCTGACGGGCCGTCACCTATGTGACGCCTTATCAGCCCAAGTTGTCAGGTTTAGGAAGAAAAACACCAATTCTAGCTTCCAAGTGATGACCTAGGGTGACGGGCCGTCACCTAAGTGACGACTTATCAACCCAAGTCATCACCCATGACCTCATTGATCCAGATCACCCTTAAACAATTTTGGAGGGGTATTTTGATCTTTTCCCTCATCTCCCACGACTTAAAGCATCAAATACACGTACATGGCCTTCATAAATCAGTTTTAAAAACCCTTAATCCTCTTCATCCTCAAGAACAATATTAGGGTTTCTCCTTGAAATCATCTCCCAAGAGCTTCAAGATTCCATTAGGTTTTCTTCAAGATAATCAAGAACTTGAGATTCCTAAGCTAAGAACTGTAAGAAAAGCCTCCAAGAATGTTCTCAAGGCTTCAAAAGCCAACTTGTTCCATCAAATCAAGCCAAATAAGGTATGTGAGGTCATGAACAAGGGTTTTCTTCCACCATTATGCTCAAAGCTTGATTTTAAGTTGAATTTTGCATAAATTGAAGTTAGGGTTCATACCCAATTGTTATTATTTTTAGTTGATGGAATTATCATGCTAGTTAAGGCTTCAACTGCAAGAGATCTACATATATCCATGTTTGAAGTCATGAGATTCATATTATGAGTTACATTCCAGTATCTTAATTGAGATTTTTGATAGTTTTTAAGATGATTATTGAGCATGAAGTTTAAATATTTTTATTGATGCATTAAAGCTAGCTATTTTGAGCCCCAAATACAAGTGATGAGTTTATAAGGAGAATATGATCTCAAGTTCTATTGATAAGTTTTGAGAAGTGCTTTAAAAGCAAAGATGGATCTTTTGATCCCAAGCTAAGATTATGAAATCCACATTATTCAGACTGTTTATGATTTAAAGTAAAGAGAAGCATAATTGGTTTTCATTACAAATACTTATACTATTTTAAAGTGGATTTCCTACAGAATGAGCATATAAGTAAGGGAGTAGTATTTAGCACCGAGCGGGAAGTGTGGGTTTAGCGCATCCTATTTCTCCTGAACTACAAGCCAACGTAGGTACATATTTAGATTATTCCCATTTATAGGGATGCAGATACAGATTGTGATCACATAGCTTAGGTTATACTCCTTGGCAAGAGTATGACACCTCTCCCCAACGTGAGGTTTTCCCCTAAGGGGAACAAGACGTTGGACTCTATGATAGCTTACATAGTTTATGTTCGTTAGAAGAACCTCTCTAACAGAAAAAGAATAATAGAACAACATTTAGAAACTAAGTCTAAAGTCTCACAAATTATCTCATACATTGTTCCACTTAAGATATAGTTATCAGATTTAAGCTTTAACTATTAAGATCGATAAAACAGAGTCCTTTTCACTTATCTTGCATGATTTGAAGAACAAAACAAGAGTATAGTTTATTAGAACAAAATGTGGTGTCTCACAAAAATTTCTTTACGCCTTATTACTCATGACTAATGATTTGTCAGTTTTTATTATTCAAGCCAAGGTGAGTCACTCATATTTAGCATGCTGTTTTGAAAGTTTATTAGATTTATTGCATCCATTGTTTTACTTATGAATTCACCTCCACATACTCAGTATATTCCAAAAGTACTGATCCACATATATGTCTATGAGCTACATTGTTTAATAATGTAGGTTCAGGTGCTCAGTTCTAGCAGCATAATTGACCGTGGGCATCTCTATCTACATCCCAATATTTGGTGAGTCCTCATGGTTCGAGGAACCATTTATTCAGATCTTTAGCTTTTGAAGTATTGGATTAGTTGTTTTAAGTTTAGTTCGAGTTAGTTGGGGGTCTGTCCCAGTGACTCTCTAGTTATTAGAAGTAGAGGCTTGTCAGACTTTTAGTAATATTTCAGATTGCCAATATGGGTTATCCAAAATTCTTAAGTTAAGCACTTCCAGAATTTATATTCATCAAAACTCAGATCAGTTATGATAGTAAATGTAGTATTTCAATAGATTCACATTCCTACATTACATTTATTATGAGTTTCAAAATTTGTAGAAGGCTCAAAGGGCTAGCTTGGGGCTACTCGTAGTCCTGAGAACTGTGTGATGTCTTGGGATACGCTTACAGTGCATTACAAACTTGGTATCAGATCTTAAGGTTTAAAGAGTCGTAGGGAGTCAGATAAGACGCGTTACATAGAGTCTTGATTATGGATGTTAAGCGCGTCACATTTATGAGCAAGAGGCTATGGGATATTTTAGGAAAACATCTTTTTATTTCATGCTCTATTCTGCTTTAATTTTCTTTATATGCTTTTAAATCATGCTCTTACGTAACGGAATATACCTTCTCACCGAGATAATGCACACAAAAATGATAACCAGCCACCCCAGCCCACTGACTCTCTAAATGAGAATGTATCCCATGATGAATTTCAAGATGCTTTTCAGGCATTGTCTTATGCTGTGACTGGCAATGTTTAGGGTAGCCATCAGGTTGTAGTCTTAGTTCAGCAGAATGGTGATCTAGCTACAACCAGAGTTTGTGACTTTATGAGAATGAATCCGCCTGAATTCTTTTGGTCAAAAGTAGGTGAGGACCCATAACTTTATCTTGATGAGGTGAAAAAGATCAGCCAAATTATACATGTTACTGAGGAGGAGAGTGTAGAATATACATCCTATAAGATGAAGGATGCTGCCTATGATTAGGTGGTTACGTGGAAGAATGGTTGAGGTGAAAATACAGCTCCCATAAGTTAGAAGGTATTTCAGGATATGTTTCTAGATAGGTTCTTTCCATATGAGATAAGGGAAGCTAAGATAGAGGAGTTCATGAGCCTGAGGTAAGGCTCGATGATAGTGAATGAGTACTGCCTTAAGTCCAATCCGTTGTCTAAGTATGCTCCAAATATGATAGCTGACCGTAGATCTAGTATGAGTAAGTTTGTTACTAGAGTGTCTGGATTGGTAGTCAAGGAGTGTAGGACTACCATGCTTATTGGAAACATGGATCATTCTAGGATGATGATTAATGCTCAACATATTAAGGAAGAGAATTTAAAAGGGAGAGAGAGAGAAAACAAGAAGGCTAGAACCGGACAATTTGACTATAGTTAAGCAAGGTCTGGAGGGGGCAGTCGTTTACAGTTTTAGTGTTACTCACATATTCCAGCACCATCTTAAGCTAGTGACGCCGCACCCAGAATCAAGAAGGAGCAATGGGGTAGTACTTCTGTAACTAAGTCCCAAAATAGTGTGGGCAAAAGGACCAATTATCCGAAATGAGCTAAGTGTGGTAAGAATTATCTTGGTGAGTGTTTGTTTGGGCAAAAAGGTTGTTATGGATGTGGTATGTTGGATCATGGGATCAAATAATGCCTATATACTGAGTAGGGAAACAGGTATGTTTGTTCCTAGACTCAGGCTACTAGCGCACCAGTTCCACTAGGTCCCCCTGCCGTTCCTCAGGGCACATCATACAGTACCATTGGTAGTCAGCACCAGAATCAGTTCTATGATTTATCATCCCGACAGGAGAAGAAGAGTTCACCAGATGTTTTTACTGGTATACTTCGTCTCTTTTATCTTGATGTATATGTATTATTGGACCTAGGGTCAAATCTTTCTTATGTGACTCCGTTAGTTGTGGTGAGTTTTAAAATACATCCTAAAAAGCTTTCTAAGACTTTTTTAGTTTCCACCAGTCAGTTGTTGCCGAACGAATCTATAGAAAGTGTCCTATCACTATCCTTTACAATATCATATTAGAAGACCTGATAGAGTTAGACATGGTCAATTTTGACATTATTTTGGGTATAGATTGGATCCATTCCTGTTATGCATCTGTAGATTATCGTACTCGAGTAATGAAGTCTCAGTTTCCTAATGAGCCAGTCTTTGAGTGGGAAGGAAATTCAGTGTCTCCCAAGAGTCATTTTATATCCTATCTTAAAGCTAAAAAGTTGATATCAAAAGGGTGTATTTATCATCTAGTTCGAGTCAAAGACACTAAGTATGAGACTCAAACAGTTCAGTCAGTCCGAGTAGTCAATGAGTTTCCTGAAATCTTTCCTGAAGATCTGCCAGGGGTACCTCCTAATTGAGAAATAGAATTCGGTATTGATCTTATTCCAGATACTCAGCCCATATCCATTCCTCCTTATCGTATGTCTCTAGCTGAGCTTAAAGAGTTGAAAGAGCAGCTTAAGGACCTCTTAGATACAGGTTTCATAAGGCACAATATTTCTCCATGGGGCGATCCCGTCCTATTCATGCGTAAGAAAGCTGGCACACTCCGAATTTGCATCAACTATTATCAGTTGAATACAATCATAATAAAAAACAAATATCCTCTTCCTAGTATTGATGACTTATTTTCCCAACTCCAAGGTGCAAGTTACTTCTCTAAGATAGACCTTAGATTTGGATATCACCAGCTTAAAGTAAGGGAATGTGATGTTCCAAAAATAACTTCAGGGATCATTACGATCACTTTGAGTTTCTAGTCATGTCCTTCGAGCTAACAAATGCCCTAGCATCCTTTATGGACTTGATGAACCGAGTGTTCAAACAGTACCTAGACATTTTTGTCATAGTCTTTATCGATGATATTTTTCTCTATTCTCGTAGAGAGGATGACCATGCAGACTATCTTAGAATCGTGTTGCAAACTCTTAGATATCACTAGTTGTTCACCAAATTCAACAAGTGTGAATTTTGTCTAAGGTCAGTAGCTTTTCTCGGTCATATTATTTCCGGTGATGGCATTAGAGTCGATCCCCAAAAGACCGAAGCAATGAGAAACTGGCCTAGACCCATCTCTCCATTAGATATCAGGAGTTTTTTGGGTTTAGATGGCTATTACCGATGGTTTTTTGAGGGTTTTTAATCTATTGTGTCCCCTATGTCTAAATTGACTGAAAATAAAGTTAAGTTTCAGTGGTCAGATTTATGTGAGAAGAGCTTTCAGGAGTTGAAGGCTTGACTTACTTTAGCCCCAGTTTTGGCATTACCTGATGCTACAGATGGATTTGTTATTTATTGTGATGCTTCTAGAGTTGGTTTGGGTTATGTTTTGATGGAGAGAGGTAAGGTCATAGCCTATGCCTCTAGACAGCTTAAGCCTCATGAAAGGAACTACCCTACCCTTGATGTTGAGTTAGCTGTTGTTGTATTTGCCTTGAAAATCTGGAGGCACTATCTATATGGGGTGCATGTTGATGTGTTTATAGACCACAAAATCTTGAAATATGTGTTTTCATAAAGGGAGTTAAATCTTCATCAGAGGAGGTGGGTAGAATTGATGAAAGACCATGACATGATTTGTTTTGTATCATCCGGGCAAGGTGAATGTTGTGGAAGATGCCCTTAGTAGACTATTTATGGGTAGTGTTACTCATGTGGAGAATTATAAGAAAGAGTTAGTTCTGGATGTTCATCGGTTGGATAGATTAGGTGTGCAGTTGGTTAACTCAGTTGGGGGAATTTTTTGGTTCAGAGTAGTTCAGAATCTTCCCTTGTTTCCAAAGTGAAAGAGAAGCAAGATAAAAACTCCAATTTAGTTAAACTAATGGAGTCAGTTGGGGATTAGAAGGTCGAGGTGTTATCCCAAGGGAGAGATAGTGTGTTGAGATACCAGAATAGACTATGTGTGACGTGCGTTGATGGGTTAAGGCAATAGATTATGGATGAAGCGCATGATGCACATTACTCTATTCACTCAGGGGCCACTAAGATGTACCGCGACTTGCGAGAAGTCTATTGGTGGAATAGTATGAAGAAAGATATCGCAGAATTCGTGGACAAGTGTGACATTTTTCAACTGGTTAAGGTGGAGCATAAAAGGCCTGGTAGTATTTTGCAAGAGTTTAGCATTCCCACTTGGAAGTGAGAAGAGGTGAATATGGAAATTGTGAATGAGTTACCTTATTCGCATCGACAACATGATTCGATTTGGGTCATTGTAGACCAAATGACCAAATTAGCCCATTTCTTTCTAGTTTATACGTCCTACTCAGCCAAAGATTATGCTAAGTTGTATATAAGAGAGTTGGTCAGATTGCACGGAGTCCCTCTATCCATCATTTTTTATAGGGGTACTCAGTTTACCTCTCACTTTTGGAGAGCCTTTCAAAAGGGTTTGGGTACCCAAGTTCATCTCAGTTCATGTTTTCACCCTCAGACAGATGGTCAGGCAGAGAGGACTATTTAGACCCTTAAGAATATGTTGAGGGAATGTGTTCTCGTCCTTAAAGGTAGTTGGGATGATCACTTGCCATTGATTGAGTTTGCCTACAATAATAGCTACCATTCGAGCATTCAGATGGCCCCATTTGAGGCTCTCTACGAGAAAAAGGTGTAGATCACCCATTGGTTGGTTCAAAGTAGGTGAGTCCACTTTGGTAGGGCCATATGTGGTGTTTGAAGCCATGGAGAAAGTCCAAATGATTAGAGAGAAGTTAAAAACAACCTAGTGTTGTCAGAAATCCTATGAGGATGTTAGGAGAATGGATATTGAGTTCAAAGTGGATGACTTAGTTTACTTAAATGTTTCACCCATGAAGGGGGTGAAGATATTTGGCAAAAAGGGGAATCTTAGTCTCCGGTATGTAGGCCCTTGTAGAATCTATAGTCGTGTTGGGAAGGTAGCATATGATCTTAAATTTCCCGAAGACTTTGTATCTGTTCATACAGTTTTCCATTTCTCCATCTTAAAGAAGTGCATTGGTGATCCAGCTGTCATAGTACCTCTAGAGGGCTCAGATATTCAAGATAACTTTTCATATAAAGAACTTCCAGTTAAGATTCTTGATCTCCAAATTCGTAGACTAAGGAACAAAGTTGTTCTTGTAACACCCCGCATTTTGGGCTAGATTAAAAACCATCATTTATATGCGTAGATGATCCAAAATCCATAAATCCTATGCAAATTTGTCATGTTAATCAATTATGTAGTGTGGAAACCAATTTGAGCATGAATTGAGATCATAGAGGTCACCTAAATCAAGGACGAGTTAAAATATTTAATATCGTTCGAGTTTGAGCGAGCGTCAAAACTTGGGCCAACTTTAATTGACCATAAATCATTCTATATAACAAATTAGATGACCTACTATATATCAAATGAAATATCTTCGAACTATCTTTCCAACTATAACAATTTTGTCAAAATCTGATACCCGAGCGAAAAGTTATGGCCATTTTCATGACTGAGATAGTAGCATCGCGCGATTAGCGTACGATGCACGCTCTGTCACACGTACCCAATTTTCAATCCCTATTTTCACATTTTAAGGGAAAATGGTATTTTCCACCTCCTATTCAGAGATAACATAGGATTAAATCCCCCAAACACCAAAATAAGGTCATTCTTTCTCAAAATCACCAAGAACACTTCTTAGGGTTTTAACCCAAAGATCAAAATATCTTGAGATTTCACCGTGGGTTTTCAATAATTCTTCGAGATTCGGAATCCCCATTGCGAGGGCTACAGGAAGAACCCATCAATTATTTGAATAGCATCCCTAAAGCACGAGTTCATTCAAGAGTCATAAATTAAGGTACATGAGGTTTTTCTAAAATTTCATGGGCAAAGAAACCATCTTTATTTCATGCTAACGGTTTAGAAATCATGATTTTAAGAAAGGGGTTTTAAATTTATGATTACTAGAATATTTTAGAAGCCTTAATCAGTATTGTGTTGGTCTTTAGGCCTTCTCCAAAATTGATTTGAAACTCTATATATATGTATGCATGTGTTTAAGGATGAATATACAATTAAGAGAATAAATCCTAAAGAATCCCTCTCTTGTTATGATTTTTCCATCTTTTATATGATATGAACTGTGTTTGAAATGTCTTGATTATTGCTATAACTTGAATATGATTTTTAATCCAAAAGAGGGGGTTTGGCATGTTGATAAATGTTGAATATACTTTTAATGAAAGAATTGCATGTTTTCCAAAACTAGATGACCACCACATGGTTATTGATAGAATGAGAATCTTAGCATGGTTTTGAATTGTTCTTTCAGAATATGAAATTTTCTATACTATTTGCATGCTTGGGTGGTTTGAATTATGTTTTAATTAAAGAATTATTCATGGTACAATATGACTAAGAAATAGGACTTGCAAGTCTTGGTGTGACGACACCAACTCAGTTAAAGCCATAGTAATTCAAAATAGAGTAGAACACATATTTGAAATCAGATTTTTAGATTATGAATTCAAAAAGATGCATGTTTAGAAAAGGTTTAAAAATGGGCTTAAAGAGAGTTATATGGTTACCCGAAGATAGTACTAGTTGAAAGACTCTATGCTTGAAACCGTGATTTGCCGACACAGGATTATGGTACCATGCTTTATGATCTTCTGTACCTTGATTCATGTTATCCCAAATTGGGGCTATGGTTAGGAGTCCTGCTTTGTGATCTTGTGCACTACCATGACATGTTGATTTGATTAGGATTTTGGCATCCTGCTGTGTGATCTTGTGTGTCCCCCTTATAGATACTCCAATCCTTGCGGCAAACTTGGATTGAGGGCTTGGCCGCTGAGTCAAGGGCAAATTTCATATAGTCTGTGGAATTACAGATTGTAGGGTATACTATTTAGCTTAGAAGTAAGACAAAGAGTAAGTCATGGTTTCATTAAAATGTTTTAAAGTCTTTAAAATATGCCCATGTGTTTTCATATATTATATGTAAAATATTTTATGAATTGATCTCACTTATGTTATATATAAATAAATTATTTTGGATTGCTCTATGTACCAGTACATCTGTATTGACCCCCCTTTTTAGGTTCTGAGGCTCAATCTAGGTGTCCCGATAAGCAGTAGATTTTCTCCAAACAGAAGTGTAGAGTTCCATGGTGAGTCTTCTATATTTTCGTAGGCCTAGATTACTTTATTCATTTATCATTATTATGTTTTGGTCTGCTGGGGGCCTTGTCTAATTTTTCAGACAGTTGGGTTTATGCATGTAGTTGAGATTTCGCAGACTAAGTCAGATATAACTCAAATGTTTTGAATTACAATTTTCTTTAAGATTGGAATTAAGATTTAATGAGCATGATTCCGTTTCATTATGTATTTCTGTATTATCCTTTTCATATAAGGACAGAGTATGTGATTACAAGTTAGAAGAGCGTCCGGGCCTTCCTGGTTCGAGATACTCATCACGGCTAGTGCCCCAATTTGGGTTATGACAAACTTGGTATCAGAGCACGATTCATGGTCCCAGGGTGTCTGCGAAATCGCATTGGGTAGAGTTTTGTTTATGTCTATATAGTGCGCCACACTTATAGGCAGGAGGTTACTAGGCATTTAGGAATATCTCTCTTTCTTCATGTTCTAGTTTGTGCTATAGAGTAAGAATGTTCCTGTTACATACTCTAATTCATGCTATGGTGTTGCCCATACGGAAGTAAAGTCATCCCAATTCTTTTCTTACTTTGATGTGCTCAGATATGTCTCATTATTGGGGTGATTCAAGTGCAGAAATTTAGAGTCTAAATGGTATAGTCCTTTGTATTTAAGTCATATTAGAGTTTAAAATTTGTGCAAGGACTTGAGCAGAGTCCGTTATTGCTCCAAGGGGTATTGATTCTAGTGTGAACTTTGATTCTGATAAAATCGTGCTTTTCAGCCTGCAGTATTAAGTGTATTCAGTCCTTTTCATAATTTATATTGCAGACGTCATGCCTCAGGGGGAATGATGTGTAGAAGAATATTGGGACCATATTTCCACCCAAGTAGTAGTATAAGTTAAAGTGATGGTGTTATGACCTATTGGTAGTGATATTAGAGTAAGAAGTTGGTGATGTGGAGTCGCAAGGTTAGAAATCAGAGTGAGGGTGACTTTTGTGTGGATAAATGTGTTTAGTTGAATAACTGATATTTGAGAATGATTTACCATTTTATAGTGATAGACTAATGTGGTAGCTAGTAGCTAGTAGCATGTGTGGATTGTATGGTAGTCTGTGGGGGAAGTGTTTGACTCTTTTTTTTTATTTATACAGGGTAACATATGTATTCTTAGATCATTGAATGTTGTGTGTTAAGTTTCTATCTTTTGTAATCTTTCTATCATTGTGTTGTTGAAACTAAAAGACTAGTGAAGCCGTGTGGGTCTCTTTCAATTCACTAGCATAGTTGCCTTGTCATTCATCTTATTTCTTATTCAAAACACAAAAATCAAAGTCTAGTGGAGCCATGTGGGGCCTATTTCGATTCACTAGAAACTTATCGTTCATCTTGTTATTCTTGTGTTGGTTGGAACTGGGGTTTAGTGGCGTAATGGAAAGAAAAGTGGTAAGGGTAATTTATTAAATATATGTATATCCAAATCTTTTTTCATGAGATTGAGTTGGTAATGAAGTGATACGACCTTGTGTGTTAGTTTAGTATAAGGTAGAGAAGGAGTTATTTATTAAGGTGAATTGTTGTTTTCTTGAAGCATGATAAAAGTTGTTGATGGTGTTTGTTATGCAAGAAGAGTATATGTTATTGATTAAGGTACTTGGTGGATGAGTATAGTTAATTTAGCCGTCCCTGAGATTGCAAGAGGAGTTTAATTGAAACTTATAGAGTTATAGACTAAGTTTAGCTGTAGTAATGGTTTGTAGAAGAAGGATGTGTTAATGGATTATGAATAGGGTAGGCCATATGATTATGATCGATTGTTGTTGTTATGGAGTTCTAGTGTACTAGTGTTTCTTGATGTTTTATTTCATTTTTTTTCAAGTGAGGATTGTGTGTAAGGTTGGATTATAAACTATGTTTAGCACTAGACATTAAGTTTGAACAGTTGATGGCCATGAAGGTAGATGTGATGATTTCTTAGTTAATGACACTAGTTATAGGGAAGTGATCTAATAGGCTTGAATAGCGTATGCAAGAGCTTAAGTTTATTTGAGCCGTAGTGAAGTATGATATTGTATGTATGATGTAGAAATATGCCCAAAGTGATATGGAGTTGCGGGATTTTCTAAGGCTATTGCATGTTGCGTGTGGCTAGTAGTACCATTAAGTTGCTAGATGGAGAAAGACTAGTTAGATTGTACATGGTGTTCTTAATGGACAAGTTAAGAAGTTTTGATTGATAGTGTTGAGCCTTTTGATATGATCTTGATTCTCATGGTAGAGAGATATAAGTTTGGAGTCGCGATATTGGTGGGCTATGACGAAAGTAGAATTGGTTCATCAAAGACTTGGTAATATCCAAGTTAAGTGTTAGAATCTAAGTTGATTTTTTTTTAAGGTTGAACTAATAGAAATAAGAGTTGAAGTGCTAGAGGGTGTGTACCCCGACTATGGGGATATTTATGAAGATTCGAAGTTAGTAAGTGTTTAAGTATTATGTGATGACTATTGGGGCTATAGAAAGATAGGAGTGTGTCTCAAAAAGTAGTATTAGCAGTGGGTTTTCCACTTTTAGATGTAGTCTTTTGGGTTAAGTTCTATGATTTACGTGTATTGTCATTTTCCAAACCCCAGAGTGCAGTTAAGTGTAGTTCAGTTTAGAGTCTAGTAAGGGATCTCTCAAACTTAAGATGATGGCTTAAAGATAAAGGGATGATGATAGGATGAATGACCAAGTTAGGCTCTCAGATTCTAGTAGTGATGTCAGTATGACATGGAACATTAGAAAGTGAGGGTAAGACTCAACCCATTCTTACTACAGTATTTTTCAGTTATCCCAATACCTATTCATACCTTATGTTTCAGTTCCATGATCATAGTTCATGTTCATGCCTGTGATAGAGAACCATGTACTCTTCCAGTCCTAAAATGAGGAGTTCCAGTTCATTCAGTAGTTGGAATCACATTCCATATGTTTTGAACTCCAAATTAAGGTCATGCAGCTCATGACTCATGTACTCACACTTCATAGTGTGCTCAGTTCCCATAACTCATGCTATACTCCTTATGATTGGTGAGATTCAGCTTATACTCATATATATCTCAATTTAGATCACTTTGATAAATCCCTGATATTGATTTGCTATTCCTCAGGCCTCAGTTAAGTGTCAAGTCTCGTACAATATCTTTCCATGCTTCAAATTTTTATGTTCTAACCTTTTAGTGACTCCTCTTCATGTAATGATAGTGGTGGTGAGTAAATGTTTCTTGTTGGTGGAAGATCATTTTATGCTTATTTAGATATGGCCATAAGTGTGAAGTAAGATTAGGGCCAAGTCTTTGATGCATGTGATGGTTAGTTGAAATTTGTGTGTGTTTGTTCTTGAGGTAGCGCGTGGGAGTTGTATCGATAGTGGTTTAGAGAATATATAAAGTATGCCTTTATGGGTGTTTGCCTTGAAGTTCATATGTAGTTATAAAGATAGGCTTGAATGACATGTTGGGATTTAAGTGGAGGAACGCAATATGCGCTAGTGAATCCATAGTAAGAGTTTAGAGTTGGTCATTGAAGTGGTAAGACACGTTATGCTTAGGGTGTAAACTTTAAAAGATATAGAAAGATTTATCAATGCCCCTATGAGAATTATAAGTTGAATTAAATGAGTATGATATTTAAGGGTAAATGTATAGTTGAGGGAGTATTCGAGAAGTGTCCTAAGATTGAAGGTAAGAAGTTGCATTGCTTAAGGCCTTATAATTTTGTCCTAGTTTGCAAGTTATATGTCTATATTCCATGCTATAGAGTAGTGTCATTATAGTATTTCCTTAGTTGGATGTCTTGTGTAACTCATGTTAGAGATTCTTTTCTCCCTAATGCTACTAGGACTTCTTTAGAAAGAGTGTTGAAGAGATACTCCAGTTAAGTATAAGTGTCCAGTATAATTCAGTTTAATAGTCAGGCAGACAAGTTACTGTGGTTTTCCACCTTTTCACCCAGTCCTACTATTCGAAGTCCAATACGTATGACTATCCCAAAACATAATCTATTCCATCCGTGTAAGTTGTGAACTTAGTTCAGTCCAAGCATCATGTTTCAGATTCATTTATTTAGTCATGACTTAGTTTATAAGAGTTCAACACATAATCTCAATTTTTTCCAGCTATTTTAGGCCAGACAATGTAATACCTTTGTACGATCTAAATCTTGTTTCCTCATGATTCGTACATACATAAGTTATCACTTCCAAATCTAATGTGTGTGATTTGAGCATAAATACTTCGGGGGGGATCCTAAACTCTCAGCATGAATCAGCTCCTTAAAACAAGTAAGGGCAAGTAATCTCAAAATTCAGTTTCATGATAGAAATTTAAATGTTCTAGATCAGTTACATCATTTCTTAGAAGACACATCATGTCTGCATTATTCCATACCTTTAAGCTTTAACGTTCCTACCCATCATTCGGAGACGAATGATCCCAAAGGAGAGATAATATAACACCCCATATTTCGGGCTAGAACGAAAACCGTCATTTCTAAGCGTAGATGATCCAAAATCCATAAATCCTATGCAAATTTGGCATGCTAATCAATTATGTAGTGTGTAAACCTATTTGAGCATGAATTGATATCATAGAGGTCCCATAAATCAAGGACGAATTGAAAGCTTTACTATCGTTAGAGTTTGAGTGAGCGTTGAAACTTAGGTCAAGTTCAATCAACCATAAATATTTGTATATAATGAATTAGAGGGTGTACTATATATCAAATGAAATATCTTCAAATTATCTTTCCAACGACACCAATTTCGTCAAAATCTGATACTCGAGCAAAAAGTTATGGCCATTTTAATGACTGAGACAGTAGCATCGCGCGATTAGCGTACGACGCACGCACCCAATTTTCAGGTCCTGTTTTCACATTATTAAGGGAAAAAGTGGTATTTTCCACCCCTTATTCAGCGATAACATGGGATTAAATCTCTCAAACACCAAAATAAGGTCAGTCTCTCTCAAAATCACCAAGAACACTTCTTAGGGTTTCAATCCCACAGATCAAAATATATTAAGATTTCACCGTGGGTTTTCAATAATTCTTCGAGATTCGGAATCCCCATAGCGAGGTCTACGAGAAGCACCCATTAATTATTCGAATGGCATCCCTAAAGCATGAGTTCAGTCAAGAGTCATAAATTAAGGTACGTGGAGTTTTCCTAAAATTTCATGAGCAAAGAAACCATCTTTATTTCATGCTAATGGTTTCAAAATCATGATTTTTAAAAAAGGGGTTTTGAATTTTACGATTATTAGCATATTTTAGAAGCCTTGATCAGTATTGAGTTGGTCTTTAGTCCTTCCCCCAAATTGATTTGAAACTCTATATATATGTATGCATGTGTTTAATGATGAATATACAATTGAGAGCATGAATCCTAAATAATCCCTCTCTTGTTATGATTTTTTCCATCTTTTATATGATATGAATTGTGTTTGAAATGTCTTGATTATTGCTATGACTTGAATATGATTTTGAATCCAAAAGAGAGGGTTGTGCATGTTGATAAACGTTGAATACACTTTGAACGAAAGAATTGCATGTTTACCAAAAATACATGACCACCACATGGTTATTGAAAGAATGAGAATCTTAGCATGGTTTTGACTTGTGCTTTCAGAACATGAAATTTTCTATACTATTTGCATGCTTGGGTAGTCTGAATTATGTTTTAATAAAAAAATCATGCATGGTACAATATGACTTAGAAATAGGACTTGCAAGTCTTGGTGTGACGACACCAACTCAGTTAAAGCCATAGTAATTCAGAACTGAATAGAACACATGTTTGAAATCATATTTTCAGATTATGAATTGAAAAAATGCATGTTTGGAAAAGGTTTAAAAATGGGCTTAAAGAGAGTTAGGTGGTTACCCGAAGAAAGTATGAGGTGAAAGACTCTATGCTAGAAATCGTGATTTACCGACACAGGATTATGGTACCATGCTTTGTGATCTTGTGTACCTTGATTCATGTCATCCCAAAGGGACTATGGTTAGGAGCCCTGCTTTTTTATCTTGTGCACTACCATGACATGTTGATTTGATTGGGAATTTTGGCACCCTGCTGTGTGATCTTGCGTGTCTCTCTTATATATACTCCAGTCTTTGGGGTAAACTTGGATTGGGGGCTTGGCCGCCGAGTCAAGGGAAGATTCCATATAGCCCATGGAATTACAGATTGTAGGGTGTACCATCTAGCTCAAAAGTAAGACAAAGAGTGAGTCATGGTTTCATTAAAATGTTTCAAAGTCTTTAAAATGTGCCTATGTGTTTTCATATACTATATGTAAAATGTTTTATGAATTGCTCTCACTTATGTTATATATAAATACATTATTTTTTATTGTTATGCATACCAGTACATCTGTATTGACCCCCCTTCTAGGTTTTGAGGCTCAATCTAAGGGTCCCGATAAGCAGTAGATTTTCTCCAAACAGAAGTGTAGAGTTTCGTGGTGAGCCTTCTATATTTCCGAAGGCCTAGATTACTTCAGTCATTTATCATTATTATGTTTTGGTCTGCTGGGGGCCTTATCCCAGTTTTCAGACAGTTGGGTTTATGCATGTAGTCGAGATTTCGCAGACTGAGTCAGATCTAACTCAGATATTTTGAATTGCAGTTTTCTTTAAGATTGGAATTCAGATTTAATGAGCATGATTCCATTTCATTATGTATTTCCGCATTATCCTTTTTATATGAGGACAGAGTATATGATTACAAGTTAGAAGGGCGTCTAGGCCTTCATGGTTCGGGATGCTCGTCACGGCTAGGGCCCGGTTCGGATCGTAACAGTTCCCTTGGTCAAAGTCTTTTGGAGAAATCATTCCATTGAGAGTTCCACTTGGGAATAAGAAGGATATATGCGATCCAATTACCCCCATCTTTTCTCTTCAAGTTCAATGACAGCCTAAGGTAACGTTTCTCCTCAGATTAATTCTCTTCAGTTCTTAATTTTAGTTATATAGTTATGTTCTATATATACTCTCAGATCTTCTAGTTTTCTCAGCTAACTAGACTCATTCGAGGACAAATGCTCCCAAGGGGAAGATAATATAACACCCCATTTTTAAATTAGAATTCAAACCATTGTTATCAAGTGTATAGTCCGAAACCCAATGATTCTATGTCTATATATGGGTAATGATCAATTATATAGTGTGAAAATGTCCTTTGATATCAATTGAGGTCATAAAAATCGCCCAACTTAAAGATGAGTTGAGGACGCTTCCATTGATTAAGTTTTAAGCGAACATTTCAACTTGGGTCAACTTTAAATGACCATTACTCCTTGTACATAATGAGTTACATTCCCTACCTTATATTAAATGAAAGTTCTTTGAATCTTCTTTCCAATACATTGGTTTCACCTTATCCAAAAATTTATGCTCATTTTACTCCAGCATATCAGCATTATCAACAAAGTGACGACCTGAGTTGATGGGCGTCACCTATGTGATGGCTTATCATCCCAAGTCATTAGCCTAAGGTAGAAAAAAACCAATTCCAGCTTCTAAGTGATGACCTGGGGTAATGGGCGGTCACCTAAGTGATGACTTATCACACCAAGTCATCACCCCTAAGCTGTAAGTGACAATTTCAGCCTCAAAGTGATGGCTTATCAACCCAAGTCGTCACCCATGATCTCACTTGATCCAGATCACCCTTAAATAGTTTTGGAGGGGTATTTTGGTATTTTCTCTCACCTCTATTGACTTAACTCATCATTAACACACATATGGCCTTCATAAATCAGTTTTAAAACCCTTAATCATCTTCATCCTCAATAACAAGATTAGGGTTTCTCCTTGAAATCATCTCCCAAGAGTTTCAAAATTCCATTACGTTCTCTTTAAGATAATCAAGAACTTGAGATTCCTAAGCCAAGAACTTCAAGAAAAGCCTCCAAGAACATTCTCAAGGCTTCAAAAGTCAACTTGTTCTATCAAATCAAGTTAAATAAGGTATGTGAGGTTATGAACAAGGGTTATAATCTTATTATTTTAGTTTATGGAATTATCATGTTATATAAGGCTTCAAGTGCAAAAGGTTTACATATAGCCATGTTTGAAATCATGAGATTCATATTATGAGTTACATTCCACTATCTTAATTGAGATTGTTGATAGCTTTTAAGATGATTATTAAGCATGCAGTTTAAATATGTTTATTGATGCATTAAAGCTTGCTATTTTGAGCCCCAAGTACAAGTAATGAGTTTATAAGGAGATTATGATCTCAAGTTCTATTAATAAGTTTTGAGAAGTTCTTTAAAAGAAAAGATGGATTTTTTTATCCCAAGCTAAGATTATGAAATCCAAATTATTCAGACTATTTATGATTTAAAGTAAAGACAAGAATAATTAGTTTTCATTACAAATACTTATACTATTTTAAAGTCAATTTCCTACAAAATGTGCATATAAGTAAGGGAGTAGTATTTAGCAACGAGCGGGAAGTGTGGGTTTAGCGCATCCTATTTCCCCAGAACTATGAGCCAAAGTAGGTATAGATTCATATTATTCCCATTTATAGGTATGGAGATACAGATTGTGATCACATAGCTTAGGTTATAATCCATGACAAGAGTATGACACCTCTCCCCAATGTGAGGTTTTTCCTTTAGGAGAACAAGACGTTGGAATCCATATAGCTAACATGGTTTATGTTGGTTAGAAGAACCTCTCTAACAGAAAAAAAATTATAGAACAACTTTTAGAAACTAAGTGTATAGGCTCAAAATTTTTCTCAAACATTGTTCCACTTAAGATACAATTGTCAGATTTCAGCTTTAAGTTTATGATCGATAAAAGTGAGTCCTTTTCACTTATCTTGCATAATTTGAAGAGCAAGACAAGAGAAGAATTTCTTAGAACTAAATATGGTGGCTCACAAGAATTTCTTTACACCTTATTACTCATGACTTATGGTTTGTCAGTATTTATTATTCAAGCTAAGGTGAGTCACTCATATTTAGCATGCTATTTTGAAAGTTTATTAGAATTATTGCATCTATTATTTTTCTTATGCATTCACCCCTACATGCTCAGTACATTCCAAATATACTGTTAATAAAATTAGTTCAGGTGCTCAGTTAAAGCAGTGTAATTGATCGTAGGAATCTCTATCCACATCCCGACAGTTGGTAAGTCCTCATGGTTCGAGGACCCATATTCTGATCTTCAGCTTTTGCAGTATTGGATTAGGTATTTTCAGTTCAATTCGAGTCAGCTGTGGGTCTGTCCTAGTGACTCTCTAGTTATTCAAAGTAGAGGGTTGTTAGACTGTTAGTAATATTTTAGATTACCAGTATGGGTTGTCCATACTTTGTAATTTAAGCACTTTCAGACTTTATATTCATCAAAACTCAAATCAGTTATGACAACAAATGCAGTATTTCAGTATTTCAATAGATTCACATGCCTACATTACCTTTATTATGATTTTCAAAATTTGTAGAAGGCTCAAAGGGTTAGCTTAGGGATACTCATAGTTCTAAGCATTGTGTGACGTCTCAGGATATGCTTGCGGGGCATTACGTCAGCCTAATATGATTTAACGGAGTGTTTCTCCTCAATAATAATTGCCTATGAGTACTCTGTGCTGAGATAGAGTATTGGATTGGTTATTTTCTGGCTAAAGTTGTATTTCTCTGAGTTGTTAGAGTTTTTTCTATTGGTAGTGCGATTTGTAGCCTTGGTGAGCTCTCGAGTATATTTTGGTGGTTCATGCCCTTCAGAGTTGATTTTTGTTTTTTTAGCGACTGGTTTATCCTTTACAACAATATTATTCTCCATCTATGTTTCAATTTTAGTTTGGCATAATTTAGTATGGATGTTTCTGATCCGGATAGTATGGTGAATTTGAGTATTTGACCTTAGTTTAGACTTGTTTTCTCAGTTTCAGATTTGACGCATTAGAATGGTGATGTGGGAGTTATGATAGATTTGGAGTATAAATGCTTACCCATCTTTAAGTTTGATTTTGGTCATTGAGATCGAGCAATTCAACCTTGGTGTTGAGATTTTATCTTGGACTTGTGGAGCTAGAGTGTATCCTTTTTTAGATTTGTCTCAGTTCGAATTTTATCTATAGGCTGGTTGAGCCTACTCTATGGTTACCTATTCAATATTCTTGAGTTTGGATGTATAATGGTTGATAGGTGTTCAGATGATAGTCTACAGACCTGATATTGGTTCCTCCAGCTTTATCCTCGGGTCTTTAGTTTTCTTTGAGATTCTTATACGATATACTTAGTGGGAGTACTTGAGTTCGATTCAGCTTGGATTCATTCTCTATTGATGGGACATCTTGGGATGGATCATTCATTGGTAAATAGTTATGATTTGGACTCTTGGATGTTATTTTTTAGGATTAAACGGACCAGTTACAGCATCAGGTTAGATTGCAGCTCTCGATTAACTATGTTGTAAGGCAGGTAGCTCCATATGTGCTTATTCTCCTGGTTTCCATATGTACTTTAAGTAGATTAGTTTTAGTGTTTTGAGTTTTCTATAATGATATTACGCAGGTAGGACTCAGGTAATTTTCCTCCTGGCGGGGTGGATAACAGGTGTGGAATGGTAAAGAAAGGTTATGGTTGGACTAGAGTCGGTTGTATGACTCATGCCTTGTTTTGTTTTTGGCTTGGATGAGCTATTTTTGTTTTGTAAGGGTATCGAGATGGTATTAATATGTCATGATTCATATTTCTGTATATCAGCCTTCTTCAATTTGATTGGAGACCATTTGGTGATGGAGATTGAGTTTTGGATATTTGGAAGTTAAGTGAGAGAGCTGATTGAAAAAGAGATGCCTGTGGAAAAATACTTTGGAAGTGTTCACTCCTCTTATAGGTTATCTGGAAAGTCATTTTCGGAGCATGTGTTCCCAGTACCTAATCCTTTCAAGCTTTTGAAATCTTTTTATCTATTGACTTTCGCGGACTAAAGTCCTTTTAGTAGTGGATATTGTAATGACCGTCTATGTTATGTCCTTGATTTGCATGCATTTTTGGCATTTTGAGCCATCCCACAGTGTCTACGGTTCACTTGTCAAAATAGTTGGTTAGGTGATAGGATAGTTCATTTGGATTTTAGGCTCATTTCTTTGTTTGGATCTTTCGTTGTTTAGGATTTGCTCTCGGATGAACACTCCTAATAGATGACCTCAGATGAGAATTTTGATAGTGCCATCATCTCTGAAACATTGGTTTAAGTATAGGGTGACCCTTGGTAAATGTATCAAGGCTTTCAAACTCATTTTGGGTTATCGTGACTCTCTTATGTGGTCTCTAGATGCCGTGATCGCAAACATAGGGTTGCAATCACGAGACTCGAGAACTTGGAATGGGTATAAACACCCCTTTCTTAGGCCATTTTTGCCATTTTCTCATCCATTTCTTGAGAGCTTAAACCCTAAAGAGTTAGAATAGGTGGGATTGAAGCTTGTAGATGATTTGGGGATCTTGGTTATCGATTATTCCATGATTTCCCTTCAAATTCATGGTAAGATTCTTTTTATTTCTTGATAAATTCTTAAAAATCAGGGCTTTGAATTCTTAAACTTTAAGAGTTGATTTAAGACCCGATTTGTGCTCTATTTGGGCTCAACCTTTGAACATAACTTCCTTATCCTTTGAGGAACCTCGTGAAGGGTTTAATTTTGGATTCCATTTATGGGCCCTGCATCTCGTTCTTATCCTAAAATTTGACTCGACTGATTATATGGCAATATAGGTCTCATTTGACTCCTAGTGATGCGTAGATTATGTTTTTGGTAGCCCAAAAAGATTTTTAGACTATAGAGTGAAGATAGATGTTTGGTGGATGATTCAAGAATTTGCGGTTCAGCTTTGTGGTTGGCGTCTGTCTATTTTTCTTTTCAAGATGATTTGTTATATATATTGCATGTGAATAGAAATGTTAATATTGATTATGGGTAAAATACCGTGACTTAGTCTTGATTACTGAAGTTTGGGAATTAGGTGGGTAAATTGACCCATAAGGTGAAATACTTATAAAGCTTCTATTATTCTATTACCCTAGGTTGCTAGCATTTAGGCATTGTTGAGATTAATGAACCTTAGAATAAGTTTACAACGTACCTAGAGGATATTGATGATGATTCCCTGATCTTGAGGTTATGGTTATGTCAGATATGTACCTATTATTAGGCCAAAGACCGTGTTATGATATTCGTTGAATTTCGGAAATTATTATCCTTGTAAAGGATATGGCCATAGTTTAAAGACATGTTGATGTTTATGATTTTATTGTGTGAATATTGGTGATGTCATGCATAAATTTGTACATTCATGATCACTAAATACGATAAATGGTACGATTCTAACTAAAATATGATCTTGTTTTTTTTTTCCTAAAAAGGGATAAAAATCCCACTTTTCACCCTTTCTTAATATGGATTTATTAATAACAAAAATCGTACCATCTTAATGGATAACTTGTGTGTAAGGAGATTGAAAATGATATTTTAAAGATGTAACCAAGATAGATTTCATTCTATGATTTGATACTACTATTTACTTCGATCATGAGAGATTCCAACCCTTTCTACACTTTTGTAATGATTTAGTCTCGAAGTTTACTATGGGTAATGGATTTACACTCTTTTTATCCAGGGCTTATGTCCATGCACCTATTATACATCCATATACACATCACTCTAGTATGGGATGGAGGATGATGTTGGTATTGATCATATGATTTTTGGGAAAACCCCGATGATCGATGATGTTGAGGATACTAATTATATACTTACCATTTTGAGTCCGAGTGTTTATTATGTTTACCGATTTGAGTCCGACTATTGGCTATATATTTATCGATTCAAGTCTGGATATTGATTATAATACTGATAAAGTGAGGTTATACACTTGGTCACTTATGGTATTTTTATCGGTTGTGGTATTATGGAATATATCTATGCATTCATTCTTGCATACGCATCGCCTATCACCAGTATGCACCTATATCTATCAACTTTATAGGGGGTTGCATAGGTATGAGTGATGAGTATGGCTTGTGGTGTGTTGTATGTTTATTGAACCTTCTGAGCCTAGGGCAGTGGGGGTTTGTGAAAGGCTCGATTAGGTATTATTTGTCTGGACTAGCTGGTTAATTGTGTTGTCGTTGCTATTGTTATTATTGTTATGATAATTGTTATGACTAGTTTGTGGCCGTTTGGTTAATGATCTAGTATTGAGATTTGAGGTATGATTCTGGATCTTTCATCTTATAATTAGATTATTATGTATGAATAACTCATCATTAGCCATATGGATTAGAAACCCTGAGTATACTTGCATAGTTCCTACTATTATTATCAGACATTAGATGCTAGTCTGATGATTTTGGTTTTACCTTAAATTGACTTTGTTTATATACACATATATATTTGTGTATATATGTACCTATTTATATGTAGCTTGGGTATTACTGTATATCCCTTTCTTTATTCATTTGTTCAGATTGTATATTTATTCCTTGTCCTTGTATACTATTGTATATCATTTTTTTCACCCTTTATTCGTATATTGACGGATGATATATGGTATAGTTTTGAGATTCCTAAGTATAGATGGAATAGGATAGTTCATCGTTAATACTTTCATAGTCTTATTATGTTTGTTTCTTGGATATGAGTAGGATAGCTTTCCCTTACTATCTCACTAGCTTTATTATGAAGTTGTTGGATATTTGGGTTTAGACTCCATTTTCTATTTATATATTGTATATATCTGCATTATCTTTGGAGCTCAGTCGACTGTTTTCTATGGAGTACCACATGTTTCGTACTCATTCTACACTTTTGCAGCCTGTAAATCATAGTACGAGTTATAACTGGTTTTGTGTGCATCGTGTGGAGAAGCCATGTTTTAGAGACATAGAGTGAGATCTTGACGTTCAGAGTATTACTTCCCTTCCTTCTATGTACAAGACTAGTCTCTAAGTTGTATTCAGAGATGGTTTTATCTATATAATCATTTAGTACCTCATTTGTATCCTTCTTATGTTAGAAGCTCTTGTACTGATTCCACAAGATTTTGAGATTATCTTATGTATGTTTGTTTTTTATATCATCTATTCTGTATTCTTCTTTTCTTCCTTTTGGTAGTCCGTTATTAGTAGTTCCAGACTACAAGATTGGCTTGCCTACTAGTGGGTTATAGTAGGCGACATTATGACCCAAGGAATCGGGTCGGGATAGCTACATATCTAACTTCTTCCATTATTGGTGTTGCATTCAACATCTTATTATCTTCTTCATTCACCATTTCTGTAATATGCGTTAATAACTCAAAATTTGTGCCTTCTTCTTTCTAGTGAACTAATCTTGGAAGCATTTTATTAATTCCTCACCAATGAAAATTTTATCTTCTATCCAGTCATTTGCATTATTATTTATTCTATTAAGCTATTATCTCTTTCTTCTCCCTTTCACAAGACTATGAAAAAATCTTGTGTTTCTATCCCCTTTCTCAAACCAGGTTATACTAGTTTTTTGCCTTCAGAATTGCTCGTCTAAACAAAGATATCATTTAAACACTGTTTGTGATTGATGAAGCACACTCCTATTCTATAAAGTTGAATGCTCCTCAAAAATCATCTCATTAATCTGCATTATCTCTTCCCTAATTGCAAGCTGCTGAAAAATGTCACCATACCTGTCTTTGCTCCATTTATTCGGTGTTATTTTCATATTCTTCATTTTATGCTTAAAAACCCAGAAGCTGTTTCCCACTTCCTTTGTCCTCAGATGTTGTCTCACTACTTTTTAAATGAAGTATCCTCTTCTAAAAAATGCAGGAATTTACAAGGTTTAACAGACAATTATGAGCCTTTTTGTATGGAAAGAAAAAATGGAGCATGATCTAATCTTATTTTGGGCTAGAGTTCCACCTCTAATCTAGGAAAACAATTTTGAAAATCTGAGTTAGAGAATATTGTATCCAATCTTTCAAATATACAATCACTTCCTTCGATACCATTCCACCAAGTGAGAGGACTACCATTGAAAGAGATCTCATCAAGCTCACATGAGTTCACATAAAAGGCAAAATTTCTTGACCACTTGTAGTATGAATGGAAAGCTTCCAATTAATAGAATCTCCTCCAATTAGCCACGGTAGATTAGTGTTATCACCATTATAGATGTCATTCCATAAAGGGATTCTATTAGATTCTGTACACTTAGCATAAACCATAGAAAGCAACATGTGCTTCTGATCATCTGTTATCATGAATTTAATGGATATTTGAAAATCTAAGTCATTTATAATTTCCACCTCTGCTTTATTTCTTAGGAGGAATCATTTTTTTCAAGAAATATTGGCTCCAGCACTATGCATGTTTAACTTTCGTCTAAATCTTTGAATCTACCCAACCTATTGAAAAGGCTCCATAAGAGCTATTAAAACGAATTTGTGATTCCAATTAAGCATTTGGGGTCTATTAAAGGCCTGTTGAGTATTTACAGACCTAATATTTTAAAATATCTCTTTTATCACCATTTAACAATCTTATTAGTCACCACATTTCTTTTTTTATTACCCTTTTAGGTAATTGTTCTGTGTTTTATTTCTTCCTTTTTTGATATTTCCGCCTATTTTGGGGATATATCTACTTTTCTACTAATAGAATCCATTCCTTATCAACTTTACCTTCCCCATCTTTTGTAAAATTGCCCTCTAATTCATTTGTTATTACAAAAGTATCCTAGAATGGTGAGTTACTATATCATGTCAAATATTATGGGGCTTTTTTACAACGGAGATGATTTAATCTTCAATATGTTCTGTTATCCTGAATCAAATAAGGTATTCTCTGTCTTTATCATATTATTATCATCTGATAGTATTCTAAATGATATGTATCTATAAGTTATTTTTTTCCTTGTCAATCTGATACCAAAACTACCAATGAAACTGAATTGATGGTGTTGTGGTAGACCAGTAAATTATTTTGCTGCTTAGTCAATGTAATAGTTTCTTCAAACTCTCGAGAAAATTCAGGTTCTTCTTCAACTATGTCACCTCATTTTGAACTGTTTTTCCCTTTCTTTTGTGGTGTGTTCTCTTTGCTATTTTCTTACTTCTTTGGTGTACTATCTTTCTGATTTTATTTGTGTGTTTCCACCTTGTTTCAATAATATAAAAGTATTTTTCACTCATTCTTTTGTAGAAAGATCCTGTTTCTTTTGTCATCACTTTCTTTATCTTTCACCCCTTCTGCATGTGATTCCTTATTCAGCACATTAAAGGTATAAACCATAGTAATTCCATCTCTAGAATCTTGAACATTTTCATTACTATTACTTAAAACATATTTAACATCTTTGTTCTTAAAAAATCTTTTATTAGTTGGATGTCATCTCTTGTGGCCTCTGCCAAATCTCCAGCCATTGTGATGTTGCACCTATGATTTCTCCTGATAATTACCTTTTCTGCTTTCCATGGTTTTCTAGAACTTTTCTGCTTCATTTTTTGATAGTTCCTTCTTAAGCTCTGGATAGAGGACTCTACACTCATCTTCTTTATGTCCATGTAATTTGCACTTCTTGTAATAGGTAGGAATCATATTATCTTCATTCTCTATTTCCATCATTATATGTTGAGGTATTTCAGCCAACAAATCTAATTGAACTTCCACTCTCCCACAACTTGACCGAGTTTTATTGATTGTTTCCATATCCAAATGCAGGGGTTTACCAACAACAAAAGATAATGAAAATAATAACTCTTTGATAAAGAACGTGGGGAGAAGATCAGTGAAGGATATTCATGCTATCACTTGTATGGTTTCCTCATCCGGCTTGAAGTTGGAATCATATATCAGTTGGTGCATTTAATACGACTGACCATCTTTTGCAGTAATGTAATAAGCACTCTTAGACATTATGTTTATGAATCCTCAATTAATTCCACTCCAATTAAAACATTCCTATTACGAATGAATCAATCCTTACAATCACTTTTTAAGCTATATTGTAATGGTATTTGTTCTCTTAATTCTGACAAATCAGGCTAACCATATTAGAATTTACCACCAATAGCAAATTTTAAATTTTCAATGATGTTCATTCGATATACTTCCCGTTTGGTCCATGTAACTACCGGAACCCGATTCTTGAAATCCATTTTTGTATAGGGATAGGCGCTACATCAGGCTTATTTTCTTGAATCTTTACCTTGGCAGAAGGATTGGCTATGGTATCATAGTTACCAGTTAAAGCTACATTAGGTTTTGGAATTAGTTTAGATGGAGAGTTTAGAGGAGGGAATTTATTAGAATCTATAGAGGAAAGCTGGCCAGTCACTGGCCACAAGATGCCTTGGTTGTATCTAGGGGTTTTCATTCAAAATCACCATTGGAGAGGGTTTTACTCTTGACGTAACTTTCGTAGACAAGAGAAAAGTAAACCTTAGTATCCTACTTAATCCTACGCCAATTTAGATTTCTTTTCCCGCATAACCTGTGACATTAATAACCTAATACTTCTCCTAGTAATTTGTTAGGAACTCTTATTATAATAAAAAAAAAAAGGACCATATTTTGACTTCTCCTAAAATAGGGGGTTTTAAATAAGTTTTCTAGTTATAATAACCTACGATAACTTAACCAACTCTTTTTCTTTTTTTATTATGTGCAATTTATTTTTGTAAAAATAATTAACTAATAATACATGACAGTTTTGTCTATTGCAGAATATTTTAATGAAGGGCAAAAAGTTTAAATTGTTTTTCTAGAAATTTTCATACTTTTAATATATTGTAGATGTAGATGTAGATGTAGATGTAGACGTAGACGTAGATGTAGACGTAGACGTAGATGTAGATGTAGATATAGATGTAGATGTGGATGATTAAGAAAATTAAATTAATACTTAAATAATTTAGAATTGGTATCCATTTTTGTTGCTTGCTTTTAGCATTTTTGTTTGATCATAATTGTTATCTGTCCTAAGCCGGGAGTCTATCGGAAACATCATCTCTTTTTCAGATGTGATAGTGGTATGACCTGCGTACACTTTATCCTCCCCAGACTCACTTTGTGAAAATACACTGAATATATTGTTGTTGTACTTAAATAATTTAGAATCCATTTTAGCATAAATCCTACTCATTTAATGAATTGATTATATAAAAAATGTCTTTAAATTTTAATATCATTTGACTAAACGAACCCTTTGGTTCGTTTCAAATCTTTAACGTGATGAATGAAAAATAATTAGTGTTCTAAAAAGACAATGAAATTTCCTTTTTGTAACCTCGTTAGTAATATGTAACCTTTTGTATTCTAGGTATAAATTATATAGTTGGATTTCTATTTCTTTTAATGATTTATTCTTTTCGTAAGATGTATTCATTAATTTGTGTAGTTTATTATTTTATCCTGTAGTAATTGTAGAGTTACAGATTTCTGTATAATAATTTACCCTAATTGTACTGTAATGTATATCTAATTCGAGATTTTCAATGTTATTTATTATCTTGTGTTGTTCTTCTCGTAGTGAGTTTTTTAAATTATATAAACTATTACATGTACTTTTTCCTAAATTTTCCAAGGTTTCTTCTATCCATATTAATTTTTCTTTTAGATTCTCCATTATTTTTCTAATTCGATTTCTATAATTAATTTCGTCATTTAGATTATTTTGATTCTCTCTAGTTTTTCTTATATATTCTAACATCTTTTAATCTGAATAATAGTTAAAGGATTTAATAACGAAGGAAGCTTAATTACTTATAAAGCTAAGAATGTAAAAACACAAGTATGAGATAAAATATTAACAATAGAAGAAATCTATAATTATGAGCTAACATCAAAAAATATACTTTTAGGAATGTCGTTTTTAGATAAATTATACTCACATATAATAACTAGGATAGATTGGTGGTTTACAACACCATGTAAACAGAAAGTAAGAGCAAAAAGAGTTATTAATAAAATAAGAAAGAAAACTGATTGGATCAAAGGAAGTGAAAAAATTACACAAAAATTAGAAAATATAAAAAATACTGAAGATACAATAGAACTGGTCGTATTATCAATAAATAAAAAGGAGATAACTATATTTTCAATAAATAAGATAGAAATAATTAAGAAAAAATTAGGACAATTATATAGTGAAGATCTATTAAAAGGATGGGAAAAACATAAAACCATTATAAAAATTGAATTAATAGATAAAGATAGCATAATAACCCAGAATAGACACGGGAGCAGAAGCTAATTTATGTAGATATAATTGTTTACCAGAAAGTAAATGGGATAAATTAAAAACACCAAGCGCCTCTACTCTGGTTACTCCTCACCACGACTTCTTGCCTTATTGGTTTCACCTTTAGGATGACATAGTTCTTTAGAATTTTTCTCCATTTTCACTTTGCTAATAAACTTCTTAACATATTATTCTTCGAATAATTCTACTATAAAGTAACTAACATGAATTTATTTTATCATACCATGATTGTTGGGAATTATGAATTTAGCTATTCATAATTATAAATAAATATACCTGTTCGGGTAGGTTTGCTATTTCTGAGCTTTGTTCCTCCATAGATTTTTCCATTGAAATAAATCTGTTTTTTAATAACTAAGCAAAATATTTATAATGGGCAGGAGAGAGTTTTTGCTTCAACACATGAAGGCTTGCCCTGCAATGCCTTCAGTTTCTTTCATTTATAGAATGAAAATCTTTACAAAGTCTTTACATGAATTTACACGTTTAAAAAAAATTCTAAAATAGCCTTTTGAAAAGTCAAAAAGGCTAAGAGGCTAAAAACGAAAAGTCTATACAATATAGTCTAGAAAGTCTATACAATATAGCCTTTAAAAAAGGCTAGGAGGCTAAAAAGTCTAGTCTATACAATAATTCTAATAATTTTACGTAAATAATTTAATATCTTGTCTTCTTCCATTGGTATCTTTTCGTTGTCGTATCTGTTGCTTCTTATCTTATCTTTCCAGCTGGCATGCTTATCTTCTTTTATTCTAGTTGAACTTCTGGGACAATATTATCTTCTCCATTACATTTTGAACATTGATGGTCTGGATATTTATGTCCAATAAACTTGCAATATCTGGTTAATAATTCTTCTGAAATAAATTTTTCTCTAATAGCTCTGGCGATAGGTTTTTTCTCTGGATTGAGTAAAGTCAAGATCCATTGCCTGACGTCTTCCATATCTGCTTCTCGTAGTTCTTTTGAATTTGAGTATATTATTACATTACCTCTTGAATAATAACTCCATATGGGATTTCTGTTGCGATAATTATTTGCTAATTCTTGAAGAATCGTAGATAGTCCAATAATTCTCTTATTTGCATAAAAATTTGGTATCTCAATTCTAGGTATTTCTGGTTTTTTAGTAATATCTTCTGGTATAATCATATCTTGGGTCATTCCTATTTTTACAACTTGTATAGGTGATTTAACTTCATCATACAATATCTCTGTTGGTGCCGTATAAAATTTTATAAAAAATAGGTTACCTTTGGTTATTCTTTTGAAAATGTTAAATGAATCATATATCTCTGGTATACTGGATATTTCATTTCCGTCTTGGGTATATATGATACTAAGTAATTCATATTCGTAACAGGTTTTAACTAGACCTGGTTTGGTTTTGGGCAAAGCAATTAGCTTATTGTATCCGGTTAGCTTTTGGATTATGTAATTAGATGACTATATTTTGTTATGTACATGGTTGAAGAGAATATTTTGAAAAAAACAATTTTATGAAAATGAATAATTATTTATCTGATACAATGGTAGATAAATTTAAAATACTCATTTTGTATGCACTTAAAGATATAAAAGTAGTAGATATAAGAAAAATCATATTAGAAAAAGCATTTGATAAATATTATATGACTAGAATAAATTACATACCATACCTACCTAACTACTCTTACAAATACTTACCATGATAAATTACATATATCTAGAATTTTTGGAAAAAGATATGAGAAACATACAGTTAATAGAAAAACAAATGAAAGTAAATTTAGACAAATACATGGAAACTAAAGATATAAAATATATAAAATTTCTTAGTAAAAATATAAAAGAGTTAATAAGATTAAAACAAACAACTACAAAATATTATAATAAAATATTTAGTCAATTTTAAATGATAGATAATCTTAAAGTCTTAATCTTATATATTCTTAGAGATATAGAAATTATAGATATTAAGAGAATAATATTAGAAAAAGTATTAGACTATGAAATTGAAACTATAAATTGGATAGCACAGTTATACCTGGATAATTACCCAGATGGATATTATTCAAATTAAGAGATGTTAGAATATATAAGAAAAACTAGAGAAAATCAAAATAATCTAAATGACGAAATTAATTATAGAAATCGAATTAGAAAAATAATGGAGAATCTAAAAGAAAAATTAATATGGATAGAAGAAACCTTGGAAAATTTAGGAAAAAGTACATGTAATAGTTTATATAATTTAAAAAACTCACTACGAGAAGAACAACACAAGATAATAAATAACATTGAAAATCTCGAATTAGATATACATTACAGTACAATTAGGGTAAATTATTATACAGAAATCTGTAACTCTACAATTACTACAGGATAAAATAATAAACTACACAAATTAATGAATACATCTTACGAAAAGAATAAATCATTAAAAGAAATAGAAACCCAACTATATAGTTTATACCTAGAATACAAAAGGTTACATATTACTAACGAGGATCCTAAAACACTAGATAATTTAATTACGATAATATCTAATCTAGAATATGAATTAATAAAACATCTTAAGTCAAGAAGATAAAAATGAAAATTATTCCAACCAATAATATTCATTATAAAAATAAATACCTACGTATTTATTATCTAGTTAAATTATCGCACGTAATCCACACCCCCCTACAAATGGTATCAAAGAACCATTTGTCCATTTGATATTTTTCTTTGTAATAATAGCTAAATTGTAAATATAGGTAATAATATAGGAATGTAATATAGGTAATTCTTCTTTGTCTAATAATAGCTAGAGATTGTAAATTACCTAAAAATAATATTCTTCTTTGTTCATTTTATTGTAAATAGTTCATGTTGATATATATATATTCTAAACTATCTATTTGTGATTCTAAATTTGATATTTCATCTTTTTGTGCATTTATTGAGTTTTTACTAACTCCGGCAAATATATTATAACTTAATCTTTCTATTCTTATTTTTAATTCTTTACGTTTTTCAGAAATAGTTTATTTTAGTTCTTTGTATTTTTGTATTTTATTCATTTAAACCGTATTTATAGTATTTTGGCGGATACCTAAATCTGATTTTATCATAATTAGGTGGTATGTGTCTCATTCTCCTAGATTTTAAATGGATTATTAATTTTGCTTCAATACTTGATACTAAGGTAATTAGGTATGCTAGTCTTTGTAGGTTTTCTTCTGTTTTATTTAGACTTATATATTCTGAATAATTACTAATTAAAGATTCTTTAATTTTTCTAAAAGCTTCTCTGTTTTTAAAGAACAAGAAAGTAATAATTAAAAGTTTGATCAAGAATTCAATAATTAAATACTAATTTTAAATTAATAAAATATATTTTTCTAAAAATTTATAGCTGCCATGTCATTTAATAGGTACCGAAAATCATTTCTTGAAATAATGACCATGGAAGCTGCATTGGTAAAATTTAGTATCTTTTGAAAGACAACAAATTGAGTGACTACGACGATTAATTACCAAATATTAGTGATCATCCAAACTTCTAATTAACTCAACTGAATTTGTAATGATTAATAAGTATGCTAGAATGAGTGCTTTTATGTAGGGAAGTAAATAGGATCGGCTGGATAAGAAAATACAAGATTTTGACTCGTCCTTTTTGGAATCTTTTTTTCACTACAACCAAAAAAAAAATCTTTTTTTCACACAATTTCACCCTATCCATAGTGCCTTGCCAAGATCTTCCCCGCAGTCCTTTTTATATCTTTTTTTTCCTCATCGTTTTCTCTTTATATTTCATTTCACAATATTTTATTCACTTTTTTTAGTCCTTTTTGATTTTTTATTCAAACATGAAAAAAGAAAAATATAGTTATCTGAAATCACAAGAATTTTTGAACAAAGAGTTGACTCAACAATCATTAAAAGGGGTCCCTAGAGAATCAAGGAAATGACATTCATCATTCAAGTGTTGTTAGTGAAATATATGATAAAAAGTGATACTTTAGGCTTTTGGTTTTATGGTCCAAGTGTACTTGATTGCAATGTTTGGTAGCTTCTAGAATTGCTTTAGCATTTGCTTTTGTATTAGTAGTGTCATCTATAGTAGCCTCTTATGTGCACATTAAATCTCCGCTTGCATTTCTCAAACCGGAAGCATATGCACTTACTCCTAAATTTACTTTAGATGCACAATCTATATTGTACTTCATCTATCATTCAGGAGGGAATTTCCATTCTACTTTGGTAATCTTCATCCCAGTCCTTATCTCTCCTAGCTCTTTTAATATCCCTGTCCAGTTGTAAGAAAAGTTATATCTAGGCTTTCTAACCTTTAGTACCATTATCAAATTCCCTATGATGTTGTGAGTGATCCTCTGCCATGACATATTCTATCCTTCATGCTTCTTTCTAGTTCTTCTTCTCTGCAATTCCCATACTATGATGCTTGGTAAAGCATCTTACCTTGCCTCACTTCTGCTTCCCATCACAACATGGTAACTTCTCTCAAATTCAAACCTTGAATATTTAATCCTCCAAACCATCAGTTGTCAGGACAAGCTTATTAGAGATATTTTACAGAGCTCTAACCATCAGTTTCAGAGCCATGGAAGACACCATATCTGGAGAAGCTTTCATGAGGTTACGTTGGGAGACAACTTTGAAGATGTTAGATCGAATCTCACTCATTAATCGAGGGTGGAAAACTCAGAAGGCTGAGGAGGATCTGGTACATATGCTATTGGAGACTCCTGCGACCAGAGAGCAATTGATGATATAGTAGTGCAAGAAATTATGTTACTAAGGACTGATTTGGGGGTGCTAGCAAAGCAGTTTGCAATAACAAATTCTGAGAAAATGAATGCAGTAGCAGCACAGGGGTTAGCTTTCAAAGCATACGAGTCAGAATTGGAAGAGGAAGCTAATAATCTGGATCGTTAGATGGCGGCTTTCCGAGCCCAAGGGCAAAGAAAACAAGGCCGGAACTATTATGATAGATACAAAAACCGTAACATAGAGCGAGATGATGATTGGAGGAAGAAGGATGAGTGCAGAGAGAAGGGAGACAGGTACATTCACTTGGTAGACGGAGTGTAGAATACAGAGTGGAGGAGATATTGGCTAAGCTGGTAAAGGGTCAATAGAATCAGGAGACCATCCTTAAGGAGATTAAGGCTGATATTTTAGGGTTGACCCAAAAGGTCGAGTCACATGCCACTACTATCATGCTGTTGGAGCACCAGCTTGGGCAGATGTTAGAAACTCTGAACCAAAGGTAGCCAGGTTTCCTTTCGAGTAACACAGTGCAAAATTTGAAAAACAATGGTCACATACTTTCTATTACCACAAGGAGTGGTATCACTACTATGGATACCCCTCAACCTGCTGCTGAAGCTGTTGATAATGAAACACATGCTGCTGAGTCCGAGAAGGTAACAAGTGATAATGGTAGAGTTGCAGAAGAAAAAGGTAAGGGACTGGTCATTGATCCAGAAGCCAGAAAGATCTAGAGACCCCCCTCCCCCAGCTTTTCCTAGAGATTGAGGCAAAAAAAAGAAAAGTAAGTTCAAGCGGTTCATTGAGATGCTGAGAGAACTGAGATACAATATATCTTTTCTTGAGGTGTTAGAGAAGATGCTTGGATACTCCAGGTTCATTAAAAAATTGGTCATAATGAAGAAATGAGCAACTTTTGAGAACGTTGATGGTGTGCACCATTGCAGTGCAGACACAACTAGGTTCTTGCCGCAGAAAAAAGGTGATCATAATGCATTCACTATATCGTACACCATTGGATCATCCCGATTCACTCGAGCCTTGTGTGATTTAGGGGTAAAAATTAATTTGGTGCTACTGGATGTATTTAAGAAATTGGGCTTGAACCCTCCAGAACCAACTTTGATGCGACTATTGATGGTTGACCGTGCAGTAAAGAATCTTTGAGAATCTCAATTGATGTGATCATGAGTGTGGATAACTTCATCTTTTTGGATAACTTTGTCATTTGGGACTATGACGTTGACACCGAGATAAAAATATTATTTTGGGAAGACCATTTATGGCCACAGGCAAAGCTATGGTTGATATGGAAAAAGGTGAGCTGAAATTCAGAGTCAATGGTGAGGAGGCAACATTCAACATCCAAAAGTCAATGATGCAACTAATCGACATGAGGGTATTGTCAGTGATTGATTGTATTTATGACCCTAGAGGATATTCCTATAGGTATCTTGATGAATTCTGAGTAGTCAAGTGTGTCGTGTAGCGACGTTAAATCAAGCGCTGCATGGGAGGCAACCAATGGGCTTGTTGATGAAGTCCGAGTAACTAAGACAACCACGTCGTGCCGAGACATTAAATCAAGTGCTGAGTGGGAGGCAACCCACTATTTTAGTGTTTAATTTTATTGCTTTTGTCTTTTTGTAGGTTTTTAGCTTTTGGACCTTACCCGAAATACGGTAAAAATTGCTACATTAATTGATTTTTAGGTAAGGAGACTGTGTGACCAACCCATCATGGTCATAAGTCCCATATGATAAGTTAAGTAATAAGTCAAAAAGTTAAACTTTTGAGGATGAAAAATGGTAAGTTATGGACTGTGACATTTAATTTTACTTTTGGGACTTAAAACTTTAGTTATGGGGCCATAAGTATCTAAAAAAATATCAAAAGTCGAGTATGGGTTGTAGAAAAGCGGGCAAAAGATTTTGGTCCGCTACTTGCGCCCAGTACCTATGGGCCATAGGTAGCCCAAGGCTCAACCACGAGTACAGGGTGTGGGTACGTGTCGCGGGTAGGTCAATTTTTTGGCCCACTTTTTATTTACAATTTCGGTCCCATTAATATTTAACTATGACTTAAACCAACCCCCCACTTATATAAAAACATTCTTACCCTCATTCTAACTCATTCTAATCAAAACTTCACTTTTTGCTTTGAATTCAAACTTCCCACTTAAAACACAAACGAACCCCACACTTAAGTAAAGTCGAAATTGACACTTGTTTAAGATACCAACTTGTTCCAACATGCTAAAAACAAATTTCAACCTTGGTTTTGCTTGAGTTTTTCATTATTCTCTTTTGGATCTTCATATAAAAGGTAACTTTCTTGGCTTCTAATGGTTATATATTGGTTTATCTATTGTTAAAACAAGTTGATATGTGTATTCCATTGCAAAATATATAGAAACTATCATGCTTGTATGTGGGATCCTTGAAGTAGATAAAAATCATAATGTAGGGCCTTATTTTGAATTAAAATTCTAAGTTTAGGCCCTAACCGGAAGTTGAACTTGAATGAATAGAGTAATACCACGAGTTGAACATGTTTGTTTGCTTTGAAATTCATGATTCTTGATTAGTGTGTATGCATTGGAATTGTTGGGATTTCAAATAGGTTATAGGGATGTGAAAATTGAGGAAAAATTTAAACTTTTCAAATTTTGAGTTTTTCTTCGACTTTTGCAATCCCTCACATTTGTTAGAAACTGAAACTTGGTTTTCCAGGTATATATGGAACCTAAGGCGGTGAAGAACACGAAGGCCAATTCTTCGAGGAGACGGGCAGAGTCTCCCGAGCCTAGCGGATCAGTGGAGAAGTACCCGAGGTAGTAATGGAGAGACACTACCGGCGGGGTGACATAGAGTCACGAGAGGACAAACTTGCCAGGCTGCTCAGTCAGCTGTATTCTGACTGAAGATAAATTCTGTATGGATATTACCCCCGTAAACTACTCCAGCTGATGATGATGATGATGATGATGAGACAGAGTTCGAGACTACTCAACAGGTTGATACTCAGGACCCCCAGTCTGAGGAGGGGTCCCAAGATTCATCTAATGAGGTTGAGCAGGAGTAGTCATCTGCGGTACCCCAGTATGAAGAGGGTACCACTACTCATGTACAACAGACAGAGGTACTCCAGTCTGATGTGGGTACAGATAATCCTTCCTATAATACTTCAATAGAGTAGAGTTCCGCTCCTGCACCTACCCTAGATGCACCTCTCTCGAGAGACATCAAAGACGGTGTGTGGAAGGGATACAAGTGATTTTTGATATCGACAACTGTGTTTAGGAGCTTTTCATTCCTATGAGATGTACTTATAAGAAGCATCAGATCAATATATCGGGGATAGAGTGAGTACCATAACTATGGATAACATTTGACAGATATCAGCTAGAGTGGATGACCAGACTAGTCGGTTCCCATAGCCTGGCTATAGTATGGGAGTTTTATGCATCCTACAGAGCTACTGTAGTCCTTTCTACGCACCAGCATCCAGGATTTATTAGATTTGTACAGAAACCACAACTTGATCACACACTTGTTAGAGGGGTCAGAGTTGATATATCGAGAGAGACAATCCGTAGAGTTATCTTTGTCCCAGATTACATCACTCCAGCATCTACAGATGAGTACAACCACATACTGATGATCACATGGGATCGAAATATCATGTGGGATGCTGAGCACCAAATACAGAGGGTTGAGATGACTAGGTGGATAGTAGGTTATATTTTACCACTAGGTGATGTAACCCCATAGATTGAGAGGCAATCAGTGTTCAAGAAGGTCCTCTTGATAGTAGAGGCCAAGTTTTGGTGGTTGTTGATTATATACAGGTTGATACCCACTACTTCAAATAACACATTGATATGGGAGGGAGAAACACTGGTTGCCTTTCTGATGGCCTGTTATAACATTGATTTTGCTTCTATTCAGAGACATAAGCTGTATGACAGAGTCTTTGGTAAGCTAACTAATTTGCCATTTCCTTGCATAATCCAGAGGCTATGTGATGAGTCCAGAGTGCCTTAGTTACCAGGTATTGATGAGAGAGTACCTACGACTGTGACTATATAAACAAGGACTATGAAGGGTTTATCATCTTCTAGTACATTAGGAGATTGAGACCGTTGGAAAAAATACCACAGGCCCAGTCTTAGGGGACAACTCTTTCTACAAAGCCTGATGAGGTACATACATATGATACAGGTATTGGTATTGATATGTAGATAGGAAAGCAAAGAGATGCTCCTGATTCGAGTGTACAGGGTGAGGGGACACATGCTATTTCTTCCACAGCCCCGGCTTTGACCTCAGAGGCGGTTGGTGCATCTACAGAGCCTGCTCGCCCATCCACTACAACCCCTACGACATGTATGATTACTGTATCTAGTGAGTTTTTGTAGAGCTTAGTGGATAGCCTGAAGGCTACAACTTCTCGAAAGAAGGTGGTCAAGACCAAGATGACTACCCTCTTTGGGCAGATGAGATCAGGGGATAGGACCAGATTTAAGTAGGCTGAGGTTACATAGGAGGCTTCTCAGAGAGACACACTGTCAGAGGTATATGCTGATTTTAAGACACAGATTTATAAGATGGAGAGATAGGTTATATCTCGATATACAGAGATAGGTGCGCCCAATATAGTTCAACTTAGGAAGGATTTTGATATCCTACTAGCATAGGTACGCTCTATTGTAGAGAGCCGTGTAGCAGCCACTCCCTCGACTTTACCCCCTATGGTCCAGATATCATATCTGTGTGTGTCGAGATACTTTGATTTATTTGCAGAGATGACAAGGTAGTCCCAGCCGTTTGGACCAAGAGAGGTCACTTAGATAATTTGTAGGATCCTGATATGACAGAGGAGGAGGCCATTTAAAAAGCCAGGCATAATTCTTCAGAGACTATATTCATTGACAGGTAGAGGCATTCATCTATAGGATAGGGTGCATCCACTAATAGTGCACCACCACCACCGCCTTCGCCAGCTTATATGCCCCCATCTAGGAATGCTCCTGACTCAGGCACCTAGTGTGTCCCAGGATTGTTCTCCCTTTCCTATATTTTTCTTTCTCTTAGTAAATTGAGGATAGTGCATAATTTTTTAGTTGGGGGTGGGCATACCATATTGCCGCAGGTTTTGTTGCCGTGTATTTTTTCCTATCGGCCGCAGTATTATTATAGAGCCGGTATGTCTAGGATAATTATGTGTCATATTGTGTTTTTCTTCATGTTGTGTTGTGTTTGTGTGTAATTAGGAGATTTTGAGTATTTAGGGCAGTAGTCATATTTTGAGTGATTTTTGATACCCTTCTAAAATTTTGTGTTTTAGAACTGTGTTGATGTATATATGTTCGAATTTTATGGATCTTGTTATGCATTAGTATTAGGGACATGACAACTATTTGCTAATAGTTGCATGAACTGGATAGGTAGTAATTGGTGAAATTAACTCTGTGCTATGTGTGAGTGAGGTACTACCTAGTTCTCTTTGTTTGTCAAATTTAGAACTTGCCTGGTTAGTCTTTCCTAGGTTGAAGGATAGCTGGTTAGGAAAGGATCATAGGTTGTTTTTATTCTAGTCCACTTTTAGCCTAAATGACCTTCCATGTGTGAATGATATCTCTTGATACCTGATTTGAGCCTTGTAAGCCTATGTTTTCTTGTTTTCACTATTCACCTTCCCATTTGTATTATAATTTACCTATTTTGAACCAGGTCCTCCTTGGACATTGCGCATCTCAACATAGGCAAAATCCCTAAGTTGAGGGTACCTATTATAAGGGTGCATATTGTAAAATGGGTATGAAGAAGGGTAAAACAACAGAAAAATTTAGTAGGCTGGGTGTGGAAGAAAAAGAAAACAAAAAGAAAAGAATTTCTTTTGGGGAAAAAGTAAAAAAGAAAGAATAAAACACCACACCCAACCTGAATGTACATAAAAGAAGAAACAAGACAAATAAAGGTGGAATAAAAAAGAAATTGGCCGATAAATAAGACCCTAAAGTTAGTGTAGTGCCAAGGAGATTTAGTCACTTCATATGTCCATATGTACCATACCAGCCCCAAGCCTACATTACAAGCCGATAAAAGTCCCATAGTGATCCTAACTTGACTATCTGTATGCTAAGGTAATAAAAATACGAGCAACCTTATGGTATTTGACATGCATTGATTGAAAGTTCTTTGTTGAGTGTGAGTGTCTCTTGTCCATCCCTGCATTGACATGCATGATTTCATATGAGTGAGTGTGACATCTTTGTTGTGAGAGCACTTGAGTCATGTTGCTAGCAATTATCTTATTCGGGTAATGTAATTTGTATATATGAGTGGTTGTCTGTTGCTAATGTAATTACCATAGCTTAATTCCATTGCGTCACACTGTTGTGCTTTATGTTTATACACAGTTAGTTTTAAAAATTGAGATTGAAGAAGAATGTTGTGATTTGAACTTAATGTGATGACTGACTGCCTTGGATAGCTCAGATTCTCCTAGTTAAGTATAGTTTTTGTTTATTCTATGTTTTTTGCCTGAGGAAATGCAAACATTCTAAGTTAAGGGTGTTGATGTGCATAGAAATATAGCACTTTCGACGCTTAAAATGAGGAAAATATACAAGTTTCTTAGGCCTTTTTTTATATATAATTTATTTTGGGTATGTTTTGTAGAAAACCATGTTTTGGATGATAAGTTCGTGAAAAGGGTGAAAAAGGTATTTTTGGATACTTTTGGAGCGATTTGGATGTTTGGGATGTTTTCTGGCTTGATCGTGATCAATACTTGTTGGAGAGTCAAAAAAGAGTTGAGAAACTGACTCTTGGCACCTACTAAGTCAACTTACACACCGCATATAGATCTACGGTCCGCATGAAGATAAAGCGGGTTCCAGAAACCCAAAATCTCGAGAGCTTACTTGTAGATAAATTATCGATCTTGTACCTGAAGCCACACCTGCACCCTATTCCAGACTGCAGGTACTACCTGTGCCTTACCATACTGCAGGTACAGGGAGTAGGTGGCCACCGACCCAGTTTTCTCCTATTTTGTTCGAGCTTTGCTTTTAGGGTTTTCTCTTGTACTATAAACACCCCTCATGTACTTTTTATTAGTAGTAACACACTTTTAATACTCAAAATGTTTTTCGATTTCAAGATCCAACTTTGATCTTGGAATTTCCTTGTATTGACTTTGATTTATTATTCAGTTTACGGTTGTGGGTGTTTATTCATCTTATCATTGTGATTTCATCTATGCTTTCTATTATGAATGTTAATGATTTTTTTACAATCATGAGCGGCTAAAACCCATAGCCAGGGTTGTGAAAACGCTGGAAAATTGACAAAGTAGGGGAATTGAGATTGTTGATCTGAACTACTACCAATTTTTAATGGGTGCACACATTAGGATCTCGCCTAGATATTGGTACTTATTCCAAATGAGGAGTAGTGACTAGAAAAAGATAAAGACAATAGTAATTTAAAGTTTATCCGTCGATCCACGCTTCTAGGTTCTATCTATATAAGATGGTTAGGTTTTATCTAATAACTTGAGACTCAAAAGGTAATAGTTAACTTGGATCAAGATGAGGGTTAGTAGTGTGACACCCTGAGACTCAAAAAGTAAAGGGTGAAATCCTCGTACTTGTCTAAAAGACTGTAGGAAGTACATAACTTACCGATTCTGCATGTAAGGTGTTGGATTGGTTCAACAATGTACGATAAGCCTACGGAGTTTAAAATCCAGGGGGAACACTATCCTAGTGTTCACTTATGATAGATTTCAACTCAGTTAATACTGTTCTTTGTTAGAGATTACTATAAATAAAACCCCTCATTTACTTTTCTTGTTCTGCCCAATGACTACAACTACTGAGATCTACAAAGCCACATGTTCCTTGGGATTTGACCCCAACCTTACTTGGGTTACTATATCTTGACAGCGACCTTATGATCATCTAAAATGAGGTGTTGCTTGGACATCATCAAGAAATTAGCATTGTTTCCTGGGAACACGGTGTTGACTTGTGAATTGAAGATTATTGCAGTTTTTGGGTTTTTATTTTTATTTTTATTCTTAGTTGGGAATACGCCGGTGTATGCCTAACACATGGAGTAGAGGCAATCCCTTACTCCCAATTAATTTAAATCCAGAGAGGATTCTACAAACACCTGGTAGGATGTTGATATGAGGTGTATTTATGTACGATAAACATTGTTATTCTAGCTTATTAAGCATTATTTTGAGGATAATTTGTGTGATTTATGTGTTGATATGATATAAACAAGCATATAAGTGTTCAAGGACGTGGTTACAGTGGTTAAAAGTGTTTTCAAACAAGTTTGTACTTAATTGAGTCATTTAGAGTTCAATCGAGGAAACTAGTTTTACTAGCTTTAGCTAGTTGTGTGTCTAGTTGGTTTTGTGGGATTCTAATGTGGAAAAGGATTTCCAAATCATTTAATATGTGTAATTATAAGTGTAATAACTTTTTTGTTACGTGCAAAGTTTAATTATATCAAGTTTAGAGTCAGAACAATAAGTGAAGATCATTGTGAACTAGCCTTATCTTAGCTCTTGTTTTGATTCATTATTGAGGATATTGTGTTGTTATGATCTCTAATATGTGGTGTGTGATTATATAGAAAGATTTATGATCTGAATATGATGATATAAAGTCTATAAATTCTGAAAATACACTATAAAAGGCATGGAAAAAATATAGGACGTTCAATACTTAACCAAAATTTCGGAAGCAACTGTCAGTGAGCCGACGCCAACTAAATGCGTTGCACCACTTACTTGACTAGATTTAGCAACATGACACATTTAATAATTGGGTTGATTTAGAAAGGCAATGAAATGGATGATTGGTTTAGGTTAGCAACGTAACACGTTGGTCATTTCAAGCACGACCAAAAATGTTATCCTTGTCCTACACTTTTAGGTCTTCTACTATGCTATAAATAGTACTTTTTAAACGTTTTTAATCAATCTTGGACATCTTGCAATGACGTTGAACAATTGTGGAGGCTGCTGCACTTCAAATTTTAGGTTTTACATTATGTCTTTAGCTTCCTTTTAGATTATATCATGTATTCAACCTTTTGGATCATGATTATGACTATGAGTGGCTAGAAACCTCCTTTCTGAGGTTAAATCCAAGAACATAAGTATTATTTCTTTGAATTGATTTCCTTTAATTCACTTATCATATTTGGTTTCTTTTTCATCTTTGATTTAACTATTTGATGGATTGATCACTCAAAAAATATATCAATTGTCTACCTTTTGATCTCGAGAGAGGGAATAGGGAGATAGAACATGGAGATGAATAAAGTATGGTTTGTATTCTTTTATGAAATAAGGAGTTCAAATTAGTGTCTAGGATAGGGATGTACCTAGAAACCTTACTTGATTCAAATGTAGGATGATATCTAAAAGAACTTAATTCGATTATTACATCCCTTCTCAACAATGTAGTTGTAATGTCCACACTAGGTAAATGGTTAGAGGTTGGGAGACCATGATCATGAAATTAACCCTATGAATCAACTACCAAGATAAGCGAATTGACAAATGAAGTTCAATAACATAGTATGATTGTTCTAAGTGCTTTAACCATGTGATTTACTCCATTGATTGTTTCAAGACTCTTATTTACGCATTATTTACTTTAATTCCAAGTTATAATTTCCACACTCTCTTTTTGGTTACTTTTGCATCAAGTGAATCTAAACTGTGAACTGAAATTGAATCATTGTTGATCCAAGTCCCTGTGCGATTGATATTTGGCTTTCTTAAGGAAACTATATTTCTTAGTAGACCACGTACACTTGCATGTGCGCTAGTCAGGGACTTGTAATTAGGCAATTGTTTTATCTTTAGTTTTGTTTTTTAGATTTCTTTGGTGTTCTAACTCTTGGTTTTGGTTGTGTATTTGCAGGATACAGGTTTCCAAAGTAGTAAGAAGGCAAGGGATCAGGACTTGGTTGAACCAAGCTCTAAACCTGAGCAACTTTTCCATCAACGAAGGAGAGAAACAATCCCCCCCCTCTAAATTCTGCAAATCTAAGAAGATCAAGAAAATCCTGCTCCAATGGCTAAAGAACAAGCAGCTCGTAGGATAGTTAGAGAAGTGGCAATCCCACTTCTAACCAATTTGACCTCCCCGTTTCAGAAGCCGGTAGCTGAAGACAATTTTAAGCTTAAAAATAATATGGTACAACTTCTAATTAGCAGTGGAAAGTTCACAGGGCTTTCACATAATGATCCACAGTTCCACTTGCGAAATTTCCTTGAAATCAGTGACATATTCATTCCGATGGGGGTGAATGCAGATTATGTAAGGATGATTTTGTTCCCCTTTTCACTATTGGGGAAGCCAAACAGTTGCTGAATGCGGAGCCGGGAAATTCAATCTCATCATGGGACGACATGGCTCAAAAATTCCTTATCCAATTTTTCCCGTCTAGAAAGACTGCGAGACTTTGCAATGAGATAGTGTGCTTCAAACATAAGCCAGACAAGAATCATTATCATTCTTGGGAGTTCTTCAAAGAACTTCTTTGGTACTGTCCACACCATCAACTGTCCAATGAGGTACTTGCTCGTACATTTGTAGAGGCTCTTGATCACAATACAAAAATATTGCTAGATTCAGCTGTAGGTGGTCAAGCTCTTGAGATGACATACGATGAGCTATACACTTTATTGAACCACATAGCTCAAGGAAATCCATAATGGCATTCAGATTCTAGGAGCACTACAAAAAGAGTTGTAGGTGTATTAGAGGTTGACCAATTCACTGCCATATCTTCTCAGATCTTTATATTGTCAAATCAATTAAGCAGTCTAAAATTGGGAGTAGCACATCCTGTAGCCACAGTCAATGTAATCCAACAAGCTGTAGGCTGGTGTGAAGTTTGCAGTAATAGTGGCCATTTAGCAGCTATGTTTGTTGTGAATCCAGAATTGGTAATGTATGTGGGTAATGTTCAAAGGCCTAATTATGATAACGCCTACAACATGAAGTGGTAGACTCAGCCACCATTATAGACATGGAATGCCCAACAACAGTAGGCTCCATCAAATAAGTCAACTAGCAATGTGGAGGAGATAATGAAACAACTTTTAGCTGGTCAAGTTCAAATGGTTGCATACATGAAAAGTCAATAGGCAGAATTAAAGAATCAGTAAGAAGCCACAAGAAGCTTAGAGTTACAGTTGGGGTAGTTATAACAGACACTAAATGCCAGGCCTTAAGGTGGATTTCCAGGAGATACAGAAAATCCAAAACAAGTAATGGCAATCACTTTGAGGAGCGGTAAAGAGCTCATTAAAGAACCTCCAAAGGAAACTAAGGAGGTAGATGAAGATTTGATTCCTCCACAAGTATTCAAAAAAGTTGCTGAAAATTCGAGGAAGTCTAAGTACTCGAAAGAAAAAATTGTTGTAGAAGTGGAGAAGCAGATATAGAACTTTATTTCCCTCACAAGCACAGAAAAGAAAAGGAGGATGCATGTTTTAATAAGTTCTTTGACACGTTCAGAGAGCTTTACATTAACCTTTCTCTGTTAGATATTTTGTAGGGTATGCCAAAGTACGCTAAGTACTTGAAGGATGTGGTTGCAAATAAGGTAAAACTGTAGAATGTGGATGAGGTAGCACTCACTGAGGAGTGTAGCTCGGTGGTATCACAAAAGATTTCTAAGAAGCTTAAGGACCTAGGGAAGTTCACTCTCTCCATTCAGATTGGGAATAGTAAGGTGGTCCACAGCTTGAGTGATTTAGGGGCAAGTGTCAACTTGATGACCCTATCTTTGTTCAATACGTTGGGCTTGGGTAAGACTAGACCAATCTTAGTGCTACTGCAGTTGACAAACGGGAGCATAGCTAGTTCTGAAGGAGTGATAGAGGATATCCTCATAAAGGTTGATAAATTCATTATTCCTGTTGACTTTATTGTTCTAAAAGTTTAGAAAGATGAACAGGTACCAATCATCTTGGGGTTTCCATTCATAGCAACTGGAGGAACGTTACTTGATGTGAGAGTGGGTACGCTCACTATAAGGTTGCAGGATAAGAAGGTGGTCTTCAAAGTATACAAACTGCTAAACGTACTATCCCACTATAAGGACTTATGCATGATTACTGTTATTGAAAGGAGTTAAGTGTGGGGTGGTTGATAACGCTCAACTTACACGTCAATTTGAGTGTAAGGTGGTCATTGTCAATATATTTACCCAACTAGGATTCGGGGTCGAATCCACGAGGAACAATGTGAGTGGTGATTGAGTAAGTTCAAAATAAAAGTTGCTTGCTAAGTTCAAACCAATGGTATATGATAGTTTGGGGTTTTTCAATGTTTGCAAATGTGAGAGTAATTCTTGGGATTCTAAGCGACTAATTTTTGACTAAGAATAATTAGAGTATAATTAATAAATATAGATCTTGGGACTATGCTTTCCTAGGGGCAAGATATGCATGGAATATGATAATTTGATGCAAATTCTAATCATTGATGATGCGGTACCTTAGGTTTAAGGTCTTTGAGGCTAGTTTTTCAACAAAACTTCAAAGATGTCATCCATTGACCCTTTTGAGTACCTAATAAGTATGTCAATTAAAACCATCTCACATATGATCCCTCAAATTGAAAGGCACAAACCTTTCTAACAAGTCCTCTATAAACTGATCCCAAGACATCTTTGGCAAACCAAGAGGTCGCCAACCAATAAGTGACCTCCACCAATCTCTGGTTGTATCTCACAACTGATAAGTAGTATAGGCAATTCCACACGACTCAAGTGAACCAAGGTTATGGAACTTCTCACTATAATCCATCAGGAACTCATAGGCTTCCTCACCTACAATGCCACTAAACCTAGGAGGACCCCAAATACGTAAACCTTTCAAACCTCTTGTAATCCTCAGAAGACATAGATGCACTCACAATAATAGGAGACATAGTAAATTTGGCTGGCTAAGAGACTATTTGGAGAGGTATCATAGAAAAGGGCTGAACTCTAGATCTGGAAACACCATACTCAGATACCGACACAGGATGAGGAACCATACTCAAGGTTTGTGGAGTACCATAAGAAGATGTTGGTACAATAGGAGGATCCATACTAAGAATTGGGGAAGCACTATAAGAAGACTCTGGCACAAATAGAGGTACCATACATGGTGCTGGAGAAATACTAGGTGTACTCAAAGGAGAACCCTCCAACTGGGTCAATAAGTGAACCAGTAACTCCTCCAAGACTGGGGTAGAAGAACTAGATGGAATCAGAGTAGGATCGATATCTCTAATATTCTCATATCGAGGCTTAGATAAAAAACCCTAGTGCTATCTTTAGATGAGGTAGATCCTCGTGCCCATCATTCAAGTCGAGTCCAACCACGACTCAGAACTCGCTCTCTAGATTGGGAAATATCCCCAGATAATGGATCCAAATATCTAACCTTACTGGATTTAGTCCTCACTATTGTGCAAAAAAGAGTGAATTATGACTTAGAACATAATGTATGTAAGATTCGCATGATGTAGAATAAAATACGTAAATTTTTTAGAGACATCTTATAGGCTCTCAAAGATAGATACGGATGTCAACTACAGATCCATGAGACTCTATTAGACACCCCATTCTTACATTATTGAAACCAATGAACCTGGCTACTCTGATAACAATTTGTCGTGACCCAATAACCAGGGGTCATGATGGCACATGTCGCGGTAAACCTGAAAAGCCTAACACCCAAATTGATATGAAATGGAATAGACAATACCCAAACCCAAGGTAAGGCTTCTTGAGTAAAATCGAACCACACAAAATAGTAATAGAAGAAATACAATCGTAGGATAAGAACAATATATAAAGTGTAATGAAGATAATAATGGTGATGATGATGATGCATGAGGTCGTCACACAACCTCCATATACACCTATCGAGCTCTGCCCCCAGGTAGGATTCATGGGAGGTTCGTCAACCCATACCTATTGAGCTTCACTCGCAGGTAGGACCTATGGGGGTTCATCAACCCATATACAATCGATATCCAATACCAATATCTACATCTCCCCTCCAGCATATACATCAGTCGAGGATTTTAAATATTCCATATTTTTGTTAGAAAAAGCCAGTATTTCCATGGTGGTACCAATATTTTATGAATGAATATGATGTGAGGATGCAATTCTCACTACCAACCACTATAAAAATATCCAATATACTGATATAATCTAGAAAACCATCAAGTATAACCTGCAAGATAATGTCGTAGATACTACGTAACTCCTAAAATCTAGCCTTTTTTCAACAAAAAAAGTAACACCAAACATTCATATATCAATACCAGTCTACAACAATATACAAAACCCCTCCCGATCAAAAATAGAAAATAACGTCTCAAGATAACCAAATAATATCCACATAGGACCCCACATGAGCACATAAGCCACCTAAGACATTTTATATGATACAAGCCATACCCATAGCATGATCTTACATTCTTATTAACTACCCAACCCAGTTTGAAGAATGTTAAGCCATAACCTACCTTGAATGCCGAAAACCAATCCCAAAAACCTCCAATCTGAGCTTTTCCCCCGTGCGAATGGATCCCAAATCAACTAAAACATACGAATATAGAATCTACATATCAAAAGAAAGACAACAACACCATATTTCCCACATTAAAATTAGGGACAAAACGGACCCCCAAAATGGGTTTTTAAAAAGAAAGGGTAAAACAAATTTTTTTCTCTAAAAAAATATTTTCCACGATTAAATAAACTCATAGGAGAAAACCCAAGTGAAAATGAGTTTAAATTGAAGAATACTATTTTTAGGCCTTTCGGGCCAAAATCACCAAATTTCATCTTTAATTCTAAGTTTAAACAACATTTGAATGATGAAATCAAAGAAAAGTAGTAGAAATAGGAGTTTTGGAGCTTACACAAGCTTAGAAATGAAAAAAAAGCTCAAAAGCTTGAATCCTAAGCTCCAAGTCTTAAAAGTAGTGAAGAATCGTGAAAAGGGAGTATTTAATTAGCCCAGACAATTATTAACAATCACTTTTATTGACAGGAGCACTAGATTTGTATGTCTTATGAATCTAGACAATTCAGCTCCACAAAAGAAAGCTCCTACCAAATTAAAGATTTCTACTCCTTCTATGCCCCAATTCACTTGGTAGAAGCTTCTTTAATGCCATCTAGTCCTCTTACAATATGTCTAATGAGTCCAATAATTACTGCTTTTACTTCCTCCATAATAGAGAAATTATGTAATTCCTTATTCTACTTATTGTTGATAAACCTTTGTATATTTTCACTGGGAGATACCTTGCGAAAAATCTTATCCCCAACCTCATAAACCAAGTGTCTATGCCTAACATATGTATAGGACTTTTGGTGACTTTGGGCACCCTTAAGCCTCCCACTAATCACCTTCACCTTCTCTATAGTTTGGTAAAGCAAGTTAGGACCAAACATATCAGCCTCACCAAGATCAAACGAACCAATAGGGGATCTACACCTCCTACCATACAATGCCTTAAAAGGGGTCATACCAATACTTGAATGATAGCTATTGTTGTAAGCAAACTCCACGAAAGGTAGATGCTCAATCCAATTGCCACCATAATCGATTATACAATCCTGAAGCATATTCTCAAATGTCTAAATAGTTTTCTCTACTTGCCCATCCATCTGCAGGTGGAAAGCAATACTCAAGACTCACCTTAGTCCCTAACCATTTCTGAAAAGATCATCATAATTGAAATGTAAACTGCGTGCCACAATAAAAAATAATCAAAATAAGCACCCATGCATCTCCATAATCTCCTGAAGATACAACTTTGCACAATCCTCCACTGAGAAGGTAGTCCAAACTGGCAAAAAATGGGAAGACTTAGTCATCCTATCCACGATGATCCAAATCGAATCATATTGATTTCGAGAGCGAGGAAGACCAGTAATGAAGTCCATATTGATCACTTTCTATTTCCATTAAGGTAAATTAATTTCTTGATACAACCTTCTTTGACTCATGTGCTCCTTAACCTATTGATACACCACACACTTGGCCATAAAATCAACTACATCACTCTTCATGCCATTCCACCAATAGATCTCCATGAGATTATGATACATCTAAGTCGAGCCGGGATAAACAACATACACGATTCATGTGCCTCAGCCAAAATCCTTTGTAACAAACCATCGACATCAGGAACACACAACCTTTCTTGGTACCGTAAGGTACCATCTCCACCGATCTCAAACACCACTACCTTTTTCCTCCCAATGTCACTCTTGATTTTTGTCAAGATAAAATCTAACACTTGTTTCTCCTTAATCTCCATACCAAGAAACGATCGAACCACTTCTTACACCATCAAACCACCATTCTTGGAGTCCAAGAGTCAAACTCCAACATTAGCCAAGCGGTAAGTATCCTTCACCAATTACCACTTTACTTCATCCACATGAGCCAAACTCCCCATGGATAACCTGCTAAGAGAATCGGCCACTACGTTAGCCTTACTTGGGTGATAGTGAAGACTCATATCATAGTCCTTGAGAAGTTCAATCCATCTCCTCTATATGAGATTAAGCTCCTTCTGAGTGAACACATATTGTAGACTCTTATGACAGAAAAGTTATCCACGTGAACACTATACAAATATTGGTGCCGTATTTTTAAAGCAAACATAACCGCTAATAGCTCCAAATCATGAGTAGTATAATTCCTCTCATGCACTTTCAACTGCCTGGAAGCATAGGCAATCACCTTCCCATGCTGCATCAAAATACAACCAAGCCCTGCCCAAGATGTATAACAGTAAACCACGAACCCATCATTGCCTTCCGACAAAGTCAGAATTGGAGCCAAGGTTTGCTTATCCTTCAACTTCTCAAAACTCCCTTCAGAAGCATTTAACTAAGAAAACTTGACCTTTTTCTGAGTCAACTTAGTCAAAGGAGCAGCTATTGACGAAAAGCTTTCCACAAAAAACCTATAATACCCGGCTAAATCCAAAAAACTCTAAATGTCATATGGATTCGTTGGTCTAGGACACATCTTCACCACATTAACATTTTGCGGATCACCATTATCCCTTCACTAGAAATTATATGACCCAAGAAAGTTACAGCGTTCAACCAAAAATCGCATTTAGAGAACTTGGCATACAACTACTATTTCTTTAAGGTCTGCAACACCACACAAAGGTGGTTAACATGATCCATCTCACTTTTTCGATAAACCGGAATGTCATCAATAAACCCAATAATGAAAAGATCCAGATATTGATGAAAAACCTTATTTATTAGATCCATAAATACAACCAGAGTATTAGTCTGCCCAAATGACATTACCCAAACCTCAAAGTGTCCATGCGAGTATGAAAATCCATCTTAGGGATATCCACCCCTGTGATCTTTAGCTGATGGTACCCAGACTGAAGATTTATCTTAGAAAAGAACTTGGAAAATTGCAACTGATCAAACAAATCATCTATCCTTGGAATATAATACTTGTTCATGACGTCACCTTGTTCAACTGCCTATAGTCAATGCATATCCGAAGGGAACCGTCCTTCTTGCACACAAACACTACCGATGTACCCTATGGAGATATACTAAGTTAAATAAACCCCTTATACAGAAGATCCTTAAGTTGCTCCTTGAGTTCCCTCAACTCAGCCAGAGCCTTTCTATAAGGAGGAATAAAAATTGGTTGAGTATACGGAACTAGATCAATACCAAACTAGATTTCCCTATCTGGAGGAACACTAGGAAGATCATCTAGAAAGACTTCTGGAAACTTATTAACCACTTGAAGTGACTGGAAAGAAGGACCTTTCGAGTTATAATATTTAACCCAGACCAAGTGGTGAAGATAAACTTTAGAGATTAACCTCCGAGCTCTAAGATAAAAAATAAATCTCCCCCTAGGAGCTAAAGAACCACCCTCCCATTCTATAACTGATTCACCAGTGAACATAAAGATAATCCTACGAGTCCGATAATCCAGGGACGCGTAACAAGAGTGCAACCAATCAAAACCCAGAATAATATCAAAGTCCACTACACCCAACTCAAACAGATACACCAAGGTCTGCTTGCCACCAACAGATACCACACCCCTTATAGACTCTCTTAGCAATAACCGAGTCACCTACTGGGTCAAAATAAAAGAAGGATCCAAAATAAGTTTTGGATTGAAACTAAAAGATACAACCACATTAGGAGTCACATAGGAGAGAGTGGACCCTGGATCAAGCAAATAGTATATGTCACGAGAGAAAAGAAATAACATACTAGTAATAACATTAGGTGATGTCTTAGATTCCTATTATGATGCCAAAGCATACCACCTGTTCCGACCAACACTAGAACCAGGAGCAGTATCAGAAGTAGATGCAACACTACAAGGTGTAGGAGCAGAATATGAAGCCACAAGAATCTTATTCACCCCCGTAGCAACCTTATTAATCTGGAAATCGCTAAGACGATGGCCTGCAAGGCCACACGAAGTCTTTGTCCCTTTTTTCTTCACAATAACCCCGATGTGGACGACCACAGAATCGAAAAGAAAGGCATGAAAAAGCTGACTGACCTTTGCATGCCTAAGATTGGGTACCCTGCACCTAAAAATTATCGCCACCTTAATGACTCCTGTCACCTGCATGGTAAGTAGCACAACCAGAAAGAAGAAACTAGAACTCCTCAACTTATTTTTTTGCTATTTGCAACCATCAAAACCTTCCTGAGACTTAGCACCCCCTGGTTAGAAAACCTTCTCTTCTTACCTTGTCTACCCCTAAACTCAATTTATTTTCTCTTCTCATCCTCTACTTGTTGTATGCGAACAGTCAACCTAGAGATGTACATATCTTTAATTATCAAGGAAGTGTTGCTCTCCAAAATAAAATCCTAATTTAACCCAAAAGCAAACTTCCTCATTCTTTCCCGCATGTGAGCCACTAACCCAGAGAATACCTTGACAAACTTCAAGGCATATTCCTTGACAGATATCCTCCCCTACTTGAGGTTAATAAACTTCTACATCTTTACTCTCCTTAACTTGTGGGGAAAGAACTGATCTAAGAAGGACTTATAAAAAGTATCTCACAAGACTGATTCTTCCATATCACCCATATCCCTATCCCACTCTTGATACCACTAATATGCAACATCTTTGACCTGATAAGCTGCATCACTAGAAATATCTTTTTCATTTCATCCAAGAAGCCCTGTGGATCCTCCTCCACCTTTACTCTAGAAAAAATGTGAGGATCCATCTTCATAAATTGGCCAACCCTTCTAGCCTCAGCAGACAAAGCACTAGTCGCACCTCGCTCAGCCTGAGCAACGACCATCAGAGCATTAATATGAATAAACTAACAGAATTCTACAGTAGTCACCTCACCTTGAGGAGGACTAGTAGCAACTGGTGGAACACCATAACTATTAGGGATAGGACCGTGAAATAAAAAATGAACCCAAAAGTAGGATGCACCCCTTCAACATTAGCCCCAGACGTGATAGAGGAATTTACTTATGTTCCAGATCTACGAGGCATGATCTAAAAAACGAACAAACAAGTATTAGAGAAGATTCCAGGACTGAGACTCCAATCTTGAAAATTGAATACCAAGAAAGGAAAATATTCCTAAATTCCTTGTAGCCTATCCTTTATGAGTGTAGCATGCTATACACCCCTAAAAGAGACTCTACTTGACATGGCTTTATGGACTCTTAATTGACCATTGATATTGGGTGTATTTATACGCCTAAGCACCATAATTTATCCATATTTTAGCTATGTTTAGAGAACAAAGTGCCTAGTTTCTTATGTTTTTACTCTGCTTCTATGTAATTGAGCTAACTGATGTGATTAGCATGATTTCAGGTATTAATGAGGTAGATGAAGATATTATGGGACTATGGAATGCGGATGGCATATGACACAAGAGAGAGTAGCAATATGGACCAATGTGGCGCCTAGAAACTATGTCCAAGACTAGTTTGTCATTTATAATTAGTTCAGGGACTTAGAAGGAAATTATGAGAGAAAAGATTATTAAAAGGCTTAATGCTGAATTTTTATTGATTATTGAATTATTCTGTATTATTCTGAACAAGGAGGGTGGCGGCTTAGCCTGGAGAGAGAGAAAAATATTTTCTCTCTTGTTTTCATGATTCACACACCAAGATCTTCTTCTAGTTTTTGGTATGATAAATATATTTATGATGCTTTTCATTTTATTCATGAGTAGATAAGTTTATTAGTTAGGGTTATGGAAGCCTTGTAGCATACAATCTATCACTTTAGGTTTTGAATTCATTATGCATTGATTAGTTGACATCATACTCTCTTCTCTTATATTGAATTCTCGTGGTTGCAAACATAGAGGATATGCCTTAAAACATAACTTGTTCGAAAGAAAGGTTGATATTTGGAAAAGAGAGTAGTGACAAGAAAATAGGATTACCAACCCCTATTGCATAAGTTAATTCCTTAGCATGATTAACTACTTGGAGATTTCGTATTGTTTTTGGTAAATGCTTTTGATTCGAGAGAACTAAAGTGAATTAGTCCTTGATGGTTGAGAAACACTTGGATTATGTTATTAAATAGAATACATTTCTATGTAAACACGATATATGTATGAATTCGTAAAGCCCATAGTTAGAAAGTATTGAAAACTACAAGGTGGATCTAACCCTAGCTTACTATTTCTCTGAATTTGAATACTACTACACGTATTTCATCTTGTTAAACTGAAACCATTAATTTGCGAACTAAATCAAATCCCCCTATTTATTTTACGGAAACGAATGATTAAAAGTCAACTAATCTGCATAAAACTTAATTAGCACCATATTCCCTGTGGGATTCGACCCCAACCTAGTTGGGTTATATATTTGATAATGACCACTTACTCTCTTTTAAGAAAGGTGTAATTTGGGCGTATCAACCATGCACCTAGGCTCTGATACCTACTTGATGATACCCAACCGGGGGCCTTTCCGTAATGAGCATCCCATGTCTGACTAGGACAGGAGACCACCGTGTTACCCAGCCCAACCTCTAGCCGCCTGCCTTGAGTTAGATGAATTTTGAGCAAGTAACAAGATAGTGTAACAGTTTACATGAAGACTTTGGGATATGATCACAATCGTGACCGACCCAACTGAATCCATCCATCCTATACCAACAATCCAACTATACCAAAACAATGTCAAAACAAGGGCCACAAACTAGGCTCTAACCAATGATGTTCCAAAACATAGTCTAATTAATCCCAAAATAAAATATGATGGAACAGTGAGAAATTATGTCTGATGATGCCAGCCTCAAAACCAATATCAATGCTAAGGCCGACACCTACACCGATCCGCCCATTCCAACCTATATTAGTACCACAAAGCCTTTAAGCAAAAAAGTAATAAACACTGGTTGGGACATTCCCCCAACCATGGCCAAAACCAACATCCAAAATAAAATTAAGTATCTAGAAATATCCATAAAATGAAATGGAGCCCTTCAAAAGGATGGAATCTTGCCACTTTAGTCCAAATATTGATCAAAAAGTAAATCACTATGTAGGAGGAGTATAACAGCTAGTTCCTGCATAGCATAGGTATACATCCTCCAGTAGACGACTTAGCGGGTGAACGCTAGCATGATCTCAGAATAAGGATAAAATAATGTAATTTATAAAACCAAATAAAATGATCCATATGTAGACAACTATGCACACACATATATATACATATAACCATGGAGGGAAAGGGGACCAGGTTTAGCATGCATTTAAAACCTTTACCTGGGTTGTGTAGCTTTATCATTCTAAACCACTCATGGGCTATTGGGTTCAGCTCCCCTGCTGAAAGGGCCCCTGTCCATAAAGCCACACAACCAAGGAATAAAACCTAGGTTGACTAGTACATCCCCCAAAATATAGTGTGAAATCATGCACACAGTCACCAAGACAAACCTCACATTGGCAAATAAGAGTTTACAATTTTGGTCCCCCTGAAATATCCACCTTCAACACCTTTGCTACACATCCTTCCATAATTGCCTTATTAAAACAATTACCAAGAAACCAACCAATCCATTTACCATTTATTAACTAAGGCCATTTAGTGGAGGTATCATCATACAGACAATACTTGCAAGTACTCTCCATAGCCAACCATATATAGGTTTAAGGGGACTTCCAAGTGCTCTTCCATTTACCATACCAAACCACTTGGGGGATTCTATGTACCCCACAAGCATAACCATTTAGGCATTTACTTTTCCAAGCCATTTAAATCATGCATAATTCTTTTACCAAGTTTTAAAACAAGCAAGAGTTCCATTAAAAGTACTCAATGCAATGAAAACATTATTATAGGCATTTGTCAAACACATTGGGGGCATAATATAACCAAAACCAATTTCAATTACTAGTAAACCATTCCCATGTAATCCAATTATCCAAAACCACCATTCATGCACATAAAGTATAATTAAAATCATGGAAATCCATAACCAACCATTTAATATCAAAACCCCCAATTCATATTTGAAAACCAAAATCATATAATCAATAAAGTCATCAAAACATTCATAAAACCATGCTTATAGATAGAATTAACAATGAGGGAAGAGAACATGCCTTAAATCAAAATAATGATGGAAAAAAATCACCCAGACAAGCCCCAAATCAATCCTCTAGTTAAAACGCTTGCTTCCCTTTCCCAAAAGCTTTTGAGAGAATTATAGAGCTTTTAGAAGAGTTTCTAAGTGTTATTGAATGGAATAAAAGGGAAAATAACCTCCCAAGTAGGTTAGATGTCATGGGACCTTATTAGGCTAAGTGGGGGAAATATCCAGAATACCCCCACTTAAGTTGCACAAAATCCCATCTCCGGGGTACGACTGACCTATACGAGTCGTACCCTCTAATACGAGTGTTACCCACTATTCATTTCCTAGACTCAACATTTGGATCAGACACTGTCCAGCATAGGACTCATCCAAACCAAGTTGTATCCGAAGCATACGATCCGTACCTTGGAATATTAAACCCAAGAATGATTTAGACACTGTCCACCATACGAGTCCTAGGTACGACTCATACCCTGGTTTATGGCTCTTGGTGAGCAACTTGTACTCAGATCTAACCTAAGTAGCCAAGTCTAAGATTAAGTTAAGGAACCAAACAATCCATACCCACCAATAAGACTCATACCCCTAAGTCGTATCCATTCCAGTAACCAAAATGCATCCCACCAACCAACACTGGTCAGCATACGATTAGACTATACCATTCGTACCCCAACATACGGCTCATACCCTTGAGTCATATTGGGTCCAGAGACTAGAATTCCATGAAATTTTTTAAGTTCCAGAAACCAAGGTGTTTCAAAAATAATAACCTCAAATACATCTAAGAGTACCAAAAACCAAAAACCCAATCCACGGTAATATCCATAAAGCCTCTACTAATTCAAAAATAGTCAAACTCGAGACATGCCCCCGACCCTGACAATAAAAATAAAAATGATAATATGTAGTCTTTACTTCTAATCTAGGGAAGGGAAACCAATGGAATGATCAAGTCTTTAGGAGAATGGAATATCACCAGTTCACCGCCAACGACCAACTTGGAGATTAACTATCACTGCACAGGAAAAGTAAAAGTTCCTTTGGACCCTGCATCACGTGGGATACAACATCCGAAGACGGTTTGTAAGGTAAGCAATAACACGTAGCTAAGGGATAAGGATAAAGTAATGAAAATTCAAAATCCAATTCAAATCATTGTACATGTTCACATACATACATACATACATAAATATATATATATATATATATATATGCATATAAAATATTGGGATAGGGAACAAGGCTTAGCATCCATTTTTAAAATCTTAACTTGGGTTGTGTAGCATAACCATATAGTAAGGCACGCACGAGCTATATGGGTCCATCTCTCCCCAGCTGAAAGGTCCTCAGGGCATGTAACCATACAAACCAGAGGATAATCATATGTACATATGTACCATGGGCTACTCAAAACTCTCGAGATATATCAAAGGTGACTTAAGTACCTAGTTATTTAACATGGGGGACTCGAACCACCCAATCATTTAATAAGAAGGACTCAATCCACCCGGTCATTTAGACCCCGACATCAGCAACCATGATTTCCAATATTGGTCCATCAAAATATCCACTTTCATGACTCGGCTACACATCCCTCTTTTAAGCCTAATTAAAACACTTTCCGTACATTCTCATTCATTAAAACACAACACACCTTAAGGTAGACACTGGTATCGTCATACAAACTACACTTGCAATGTGACATCATATGCCATTTTAATCTCCATTAACATTGGGAAAACAACTCTCTTTATTCATTAATACCAGGTAGGGGAACGCAGACTCCCTTTGTTCATTAAATTACATCATCACGTTTCAAAAACCTCTTTATATCATGTAATTGTTCCAAAAGTAATTCAATACGATTACACTCATGTTCAAAACCACTTTCACAAAATTGGGTTAGGGGTTATTACCAATTCAGTTGTCAATATTTACAAAATTTGGGGAAATCACAACCCCTTAGTTTGATCACCATGCCCATACACTCCACAAGTTTAAAACCATATATAAAGCATGAACAATTCATAATAAATCACGGGAAAACAATTTAAGAAACATTCATTCCAACACCCTCAACCCATATCAAAACCAATGCTCAAATCTACATAAATAATAATATAATTTCATGTTTTAAGTAAAACAAATTTAAGGATATAGTCATATGCCTGAAATATTAAGAGTTATGATAATTATCCCTTGGAAGCTCCTATTGACCAACCTCTTGGAAACCCTAATGTTCTTGCTTGAGAGAATTTGAGAGTGTTTAAGAAGTTATTTTGATTTATTTTTAGAGTGATAATGATACCTAGAGGGATTTTAAGTCATGGGTTATGTTTAGGGAAAGAAGAAAATGTCCAGAATGACCTTAGTTATAAGTCTAAAATTTATCGCCCAGTCGCTACGGGTGACCATACGACTCGTAGGGTTACCCTACGACTCGTGACACGTAGTCGTACGCTGGACAGTACCCCATGGGCACTTACATTGGTCTGGTTATGAGTCCTATCATATGACTAGTCAAGGGACCTTGCAACTCGTAAGGTCCTTGTCATAGTGTTAGAAGAAGCTTGGGCATAAAATGCTGGTTTCCCTACTATTTGGGCTATACAACTCGTAACGTGACTTAACGACTCATAAAATACAAGTCTTAGTCAGAACAGAATACTTGGAAAACACATTGAGCACCTCATGACTTGGGGTCCTGTGACCTGTAATGACACCTTATAACTCATAGGGTGAGTAGTAATATGGGCCCATAAGTCAAGAAAATTTCAAGGACCAAAATTTGGGGTGTTTCATTCTCTCCCCTTAGGATTATTCGTCCTCGAATGACGAGACAAGGCATCCCTTAGCATAATTTAACATGGAACACAACCACACTTACCTTTAAATATATACAATAAACAAAGATGTCAAGGAAATCACAATTTTCTTCAACAATGTCAGAAAACAAGGATGTCAAGGAATCCACATACCTCAAGCTCGATTATCCAAAATAGGGAGTAAGAATGGGTACTTGGACTTTATGTCCTCTTCAACTTCATGAGTATTTTCTTCAAACTTTTGGTTCCTCTATAGAACCTTCATAAAATTCACATCCTTAGTTAGCAACCGACGGACTTGGCGATCCAAGTTCTCAATCGGGACCTCCTCAAATGACAAGGAGTTAGAAACACCAAACACTTTTTAATGGAATCACCAAGCTACTTTCTCAACATTGAAACATCAAAAATCAAGTGAACAAAACACAAACAAGGAGACAACTCTAACACATAAGCCACATTACTCACTCTCTTCAAAATCAAATATGGACCCACATACCGGGGACTGAACTTACCTTTCTTTACAAACCACATCATTCCCTTCAAGGGAGACACCTTTAAGAATACCCAATTGCTAACTTCAAATTCTAATTTCCTTTGCCTCACATCCACATAGGAATTTTGGAGATTTTGGGTGGTCTTAAGCCTATACCTAATCACCTCCATTTTCTTCATAGCGTGATGAACCAAAATAGGACCAAATAACCAAGCCTCACCAACTTCAAACCACCTAATAAGAGAATGACATCTACTACCATACAAATCCTCAAATAGATCCATCCCAATTCTAGAGTGATAACTATTATTATAAGAAAACTAGATGAGAGGTAAATGATCAACCCAGCTACCACCAAAGTCAATCACATAAACCCGAAGCATATCTTCCAATGTTTGAAAGGTCCACTCCACATGTCCATCTACTTGAGGGTGGAAAATGGTGCTAAACCTCACCTTAGTTCCCAAACCTCTCTAAAAAATGTCAGAATTAAGACGAGAACTGCGTACCACAATTAGATATAATAGAAATAGGCGCACCATGCAACTTGATGATTTTCTGAATGAACAACTTTGCATAATCCTCAACAGATTAATTAGTCCTTATAGGAAAGAAATGAGAGAACTTAGTTATCCTTTCTACGATGACCCATATCAAGTCAAACTAACTACGTAACTATAAAAGACTAGTAACGAAATCCATATTAATCACCTCCCACTTCCACACAGGCATCTCGAATCATTAAAAAAATTTACCAGGCCTCAAGTTCTCCATCTTCACTTGCTAAAAAACTATGCACTTGGCTATAAAATTAGCCACATCTCCCTTCATGTTATTCCACTAGTAGATCTTTTTTAAGTCGTGGTACATCTTTTACAAACTAGAATGAATAGTATACCTTGACTCATAAGCCTTGACCAGGATCCATTCTATCAGCCTATTAATTTTAGGAACACACAACATACCTTGATACCTTAAGATACCATCACCACCAATCTAAAATGCCATCACTTTCAGGTGACCGACATTATCCTTGATCTACATCAAGATAGAATCCAAAACCTATTTCTCTTTCACCTTAGTACCTTGAGATGACTTCACTACCTCATTGATAATCATATCTCTATCCTCAGAGTACAAGAGAAGAACCTTAAGATTAGCAAAATAGTGAATATGCTTAATCAAACTTCACTTCTCCTTATCAATATGAGAAAAGTTCCCTATGGACAACCTGCTAAGAGCATCAAAGAACAATCCTAATTGCATGTGGCCAAGATGAACATAGGTTAAAACACTTATTCCCCCCATCATAAAATACCCCATGATGCAAATTCCCACAAAAACAACAAGAGGGATAAGACGGGGCTGACTGAGCTCCGCTGGCCTAAGACTGGGCACCTGTTCCCTAAATCTACTATTCCTATAAAAAGGATGGGCACCAGGCGACTTAGGATAGTGGAACTTGTCGTAGAATAGGACAAGAATAACCCCTCTTCTTCTTAGACCATTTCCTACCATTTATACCACTTTGTAACTATCCTTCACCTATATCTGAATACTAAAACATTTTACTCTGCCTTCCCCTATCTCTTCTAGCTTTTTCTTTTTCTAGTTGACCTATTACATATACACCATAAGTTGGGAGATATCCATATCCCTTGTTCAATAAGGCGGCCTTGTTTTCTAATATTAGATTACGGGATAACCCCGAAGTAAATTTTCTCATTCTAATCCTCAGTCATTGTGGTGAAACTTCAAGGAATACTCCTTAACAGTCATTCTACATTATTTTAGATTTACGAACTACTCGGCCTTTAAATTTTTCAACTCTCGAGGAAAGAAGCAATACAAAAAAGTACTAAAAAAGTAATCCTATATAGCCATCTCAGTATCATCTCCCCTCATCTGCTCTCACTCCTTATACCGCTGATATGACACATCTTTCAGCCTATATATGACATTCTTAACACACTTAGAATCAAAAGCATGTATTACATAAAATATCCTCTCTATCCCATTAATGAAATTTTGATGATCATCCTCAACCTTCAAACCTGTAGAAGGAGGAAGACTCAACCGTATAAACTGGACAACTCTAGTGACCTCAGAAAATACAACAACTGAAGTAACATGCTCCGTATGAGAGGCAACTATTTGGGTAACCAAATGTATTGACTAAAGAAACTTAGCATTAGATATATAAGCCTAAGGTGTTTAAGTAGGGATAGAGAGAACCGGTGGAACTCTATGATGAAAATCAGGAGATGAACCTCTAGACTAGGTCTGAACTCCATAAGTAGGTTGATCTGCATCCACATTTCCCCCAAGTGGGACTGAAGAGTTTCTGCAAACATTAGATTTTCTCAGAGGTATGAAATTGAAATGCGAACAAATAGAATTAGGGGGGATTTTGATGTGCTACAGAAATATAGCATTTTAGATGCTTAAAATGAGGAAAATATGTAAGTTTCTTAGGTTGCTTTGTTAGATATGATGTATTTTAGGTATGTTTTGCAGGAAACTAGCTTTTAGATGTGAAGTTCGTGAAAAGGATCAAAATGGAGTTTTTGGCTACTTGATTGATCAATTTTGGGTAGTCATGAAAATTTCCAGATGTTCATGACCAAAGCATATGACAAAAGTTAAAGAGTTGAAGCTTGGTTGCAAGTATTGGAAGGCCTAACATTTACCTAGGTTTACATGTAGACCACATGTCTATGTAAGACTAAGGTAACTACCACAATTGAATATTCTAAGGGAAAAAGAGCTAAAAAATAACTTCTGGCACTTGCCTATATTAACACATGGACCGCATGTAGGACATGTGGGCCACATGTGGTTAAGGTAAGTACCAGAAGTCCAAAATCTCTAGAGCATAAGATGTAGAAAATTTTTCCTGCACCTGTAGGTGTATACAGGTGCCCAGCCTCAGGCCACATGTGGAACATGCGCCAAAGGCCAGGCCGCATGTGGCACTGGTCCTTTTTTGTCCTTTTTTATTCGGGCTTTTATTTTAGGATTTTTGCATGTACTATAAATACCCCTTATGTGTTTTTAGTAGAAGTAACACACTATTAATACCCACAAACATATTTTGATTTTGAGATTTAATTTTGGTCTTGGAATTATCTTGTATTAATTTTGGTTGATTAATTTAGTTAATCTTTTGGGATTTTACTTGTGATAATTGTGATTTCATCTTATGCTTTCAATCATGAATTATTTTGATTACTTCACAAGTATGAGTGGCTAAAAACCCTTATCTACGTGAGTGGAAACACTAGAAGATTGACGAAGTATGGGAAGTGCTATTGTTGTTCTGAATCGATACCCATGCATGCATTGTATTATCTTCAATTTAAAATTTATCTTAGTAGTTTCAAACATTGGGATCCTGCCTAAATTATTGATACTTACTCCTATAGAGAAGTAGTGACTAGGAAAATATAATTAGAATAGTAATTTGAAGTTTAAATATCGAACGACACTACTAGGTATTATCTAATTAATTTGGTTAGCTGTCATATAATAACTAGAGACTCAAAATGTAATCGTTAATTGGGATCAAGATAAGGGTTAGTAAGGCAACATCCTGAGACTCAAAAGGTAAAGGGTGAAATCTGTCAGCTCATCCAAAAGACTATTGATGGTACATAGTCTATCAAATTATACCTCCATGGTATTAGATTGGATCAATAAAGAACGCTAAGACTACGGAGTTAAAGAACAAGGGGGAACACAATTCTAGTGTTCACCTATGAATGATTACAACTAAAGTGATATTCACCACTTGTTCAATATTGCTACTCAAATCCCCCATTTAGTTTTCCAGTTTTTCCCATTGATTACAATAGTTGAGATCCACGATTACACGTATTCCCTTGGGATTTGACCCCAACCTTTCTTGGGTTACTATATTTGATATCAACCATGTAATCTTCAGAGTGAAGGTGTAACTTGGGTGTAATCAAATTTTGGCACCATTGCTGGGGAATATAGTGTTGATTTATGAATTTAAGTTGTTATAGTTTATCGGTTTTCTTTTTGTTTTTGTTCTTAGTTGGGTATACATCGGTGTATTCCTAGAACATGGAGTAGAGGTAACACCTTACTCCCATTGAATACGAATCTAGTGAGGATCTGACAAACACCTAGTAGGATGAAAGAACTGAAAAGAGATGTTACTCTTAAAGGGGTTCGTAATGATGTGCCTTCCCCTTCTCTTAAAGGAGTACCGAATATTGTTAATCAACAAATAAGGGTGGTTTTTTCAGAATATTAGTGGGTAGCTAGGGAGGCATAGCTAGCTGAGGATAGACAGGTAGTAGACTTCCAATCAGCACTTGGAAGAAATAAGAATATAGTCAGTAGTGGCAGTCTTTAAGTGATCCTAGCATATCAGTATGTGCATCCATATGAGTATAATGAAGAAAACATCAAGCTGGCAGAGAACGGAGACATTATTCCTCTTATTTTACCCCAGTTATTAAGTTTTATATTACAAATGCACTGATCTAGCTCCTAAATCTAAAGGGTGTATTTTTGGGTTTGCCTATAGATAATGCAAATATGCACCTAACAACTTTCATCGGGATCTATAGTTCATATACAAATCCAGGGGTAAATTAGGAAGCACTTAGACTGAGGTTGTTCACCTTCTTGCTTAATAGAGATGCATATTTATGGCTAGGGGAACTCCTAAGAGGATCTATCACTATATGGAATGAGTTATGTAGTCAATTCTTGAATTGGTTCTTTTCTCCATCCAGGATTTTATAGCTTAAGGATGTGATCTATAATTTCAGGCAGCTGCAGTAAGATCTATGTATAAGTCATGGTTCAAGTTTATTAAAAATCTAAGTATGGTGCCCAACCATCGAATTTTAAGGATAAGTTTACTGGAGATATTCTACAGAGCCTTAACCATTAGTTCTAGATCCATGGCAGACACCATCTCTAGAGGAGCCTTAATCAGATTATGATGGGATATAGCCTCAAGTATTATGGATTAGAACTCGCTAACTAACCAAGGGTGAAAAACTCAAGAGGTTGAGAGAGGTTCGTGAACTTATGCCGTTAGTGCCCCCAGTGACCTGAGAGTAGCTGATAATTCTGTGGCGTAAGAGATTGTGCTGGCGAGTACTGATCTTGGGTTATTGGCTAAGCTATTTGTGATAGCAAATTTTGAGAAAGTGAATAGAGTATGAGCATAGGGTGCAGCTTCTAGACATTATGAGTCTTAATTAAAAGAGGAGGCTAGTTATCTGGATCATCATTTGGTCGGTTTCCAAGCCCAAAGTCAAGGACACTAAGGTTGGAACTACGATAATAACAAATATAGAGATTGTAGGTCCAAAGACGATGACTGAAGATGGAAAGATGATTACAAAGAGAAGGAAGACAAGTACATTACACCTGGAAGATGAGATACAAAATGGATAATGGAAAAATTATTGATCAATAAGAGGATAGCCTTAAGGAGCTCAAGGCTGATATTTCAGGTTTGACCCAAAAGGTTGAGTGTCATGCAACGACTATCAAGCCGTTAGAGCATCAACTTAGGTAGATGTCTTCCACTTTGCATCAAAGGCAACTGGTTACCCTCCCGATTAACAAAATGATGAATTCTTCAAACATCAGTCATTATATAGATATCACCACTAATTTTGGTACCACTACTAATGATCCCCCTGTACCTATTATTGAGGAGTTAAAGATTGATAACACTAAGAGCAATGAGACACCGGAGGTATTCTTAGAAGTCATCATAAGGTTATGATGATTTTAATTATGATAATAGTGAGGATTGGGTCATAGAACCCAATGATCATGTGCACCTTTATCATGCTACCCCTTCTTTACTTCTAGTAGAAAAGAAGGAGGACCCTGGAGTAGTCACTATTCCATGTTCTATTAGGCCTTTTAATGTCAAACAAAATTTATGTGACTTGGGATCAAGAGTAAATATTATGCCTCTAGTTGTGTAATAGCTTTTCAGTAAGGGGAACTCAAACCTACATCCATAAAGCTATTGATGGCCGACTCATCTATGAAAAAACCATTGGATAATTTATGTGACGTAGGAGTAAGGGTGGAATCCTTTATGTTCCCCGCTAATTTCATAATTCTTGATTATGAGGTGAATTTTAAAGCTCAATTTTATTGGGTAAACCCTTATTATCCACTAGTACGATGTTGATTGATATGGACTTAGGGGAGATCACCTTCAAATTTAATAATAAACAGGTAGTTTTTTATATGTGTATGATAATGGATCTGCTAGATGATAGGCGAGTGATATCTGTGATAGACACTATTGATGAGGATGTTTTTACAGAGGCTAGTATGCTAGATAGCTCGGGTGCTGCGGAGAGAATAGAGGTGACAACTACTCAGCTATAGATTGTTGGGACCGAGGTGGCGACATTATATGAGCAGATCTAACCATGGGTCCAGTCTACACTAGAAACTCCAGAGGCTAGACTACAATCTGTGTACTGAACTACAGTGTCAGAGCTATGAGATAAGTTGCACTCATAGATAGACAGTTTTTAGGTTCGAGTATCAACCTGGTTTAGTAGGATTGAGATGTCGAATCTAGGAGACATTAGGGAGAAGGTGGATCTACTTAGAGTAGAGGTACACTCTTTCACTAAGAGTGATATATCAACCATCCCTCTAGTTGTATCCCCAGTTGTTCAACCATCACCTCTGCATAGTCTTAGGTAATTTAATTTATTCACAGAGAATGATGTGGCAATCCCTGTAGTTGGTACCAAGAGAGGCCGAGAAGGGGACCTGCAGAATCCAAACATGAAATATAAGTAAGCCCTAAAAAGGGCCACCCATGATTCAATAAAAAATGTATTTATTAATAGGCAGAGGCATACCAAGATAAAGACGGGTTCATCTTATCATAATGCACTGCCACCACCATGGCTTCCCTTAGTGGATATACCCCCATATGGGGAAGATCATGACATAGAAGTCTAGTGTGTCCTAGGTATGTCCCTGTTTCCTTTTTTTATATTATTTTAATGCATTGGGGATAGTGCATAGTTTTTAGTTTGGGGTAGTGTATACCATAGCCACTGTGGGTTTTTGTTTTCGTGCTTCTTTTCCTATCGGTCACGGTATAGTTGTAGAACTGCCATGTCTAGGTTAAAATTTATGTTGTATTGTGTTTTATTTTGCATTGTGTTGTGCTTTTGTGTAATTAGGAGATTTTTAAGTATTTAGGGTAGTTATCAATTTTTGGAAAAAAATAATACCCCTCCAAAATTTTGTTTTAGAACTTTGTGAATGTAGCTACGTGTGAACATTGCAGATTTTGTTATGGCATTATGATTGGGACATGATAATCACTTACTAATAGTTGCATGAACCAGATTGGTAGTATCATACAATATTGACTCTGTGCCATGTGTATGTGAGTTTCTACTTAGTTCCCTATGTGTGTCGAATTCAGAACTTGTGTGGTTCGTGTTGCCTAGGTTGTAGGATAGTCGGTTAGGAAAGGATCATAAGCCATTTTTTATTTTATTCCACTTTTAGCCTAAATGACCTTCCCTATGTGAAATACTATCCCTTGATCCTTGTTTTGAGCCTTATAGCCTATTTTTCTTTTTTTCACCGTTAACCTTCCCATTTGTGTTGCAATAACCTTTTTTGACCCGTTCCTCCTAGGACATTGTGTGCCTCAACTAAGGAAAATCGCCTAAGTTGAAGGTGGATATCATAGGGGTGTGTGATGTAAAGTGGGTATGTAGAAGGATAAAATAAGAGAAAAAATAGTAGGGCCGGGTGTTATAAAAAAGGAAAAGAAATATAAAAAGAAAAGAAAAAATGTGAAAAAAGTGAAAAAGAAAGAATAAAAGACCGCACCCAGCCTGAATGTGCAATATAGAATAAAAAGGTAGAATACAAAAAAAATTGGCTAATAACTGAGACCCCAAGGTCAGTGTAGATCAAAGAAGGCTTAGTTACTTGATATGTCCATATGTACCATACCAACCCCCAAGCCTACATTACAAACTGAGATAAGTCCTATAGTGATCCTAGCATGTCTGTCTGAAAACTAAGGTAAAGAAAATAATGACAAGCCTATGGTGTTTGAAACACATTGATTCCAACTTCTCTTTTGAGTGTGAGTGTCTCTTAACTGTCCCTGCATTGACATACATTATTTATTATGAGTGAGTAGGACATCCTTGTTGTGATGGAACATCATTCATATTGTTAGCTGTCTACGTATTTGGGTAGTGTAACCTGTACATATGCATGGTTGTTTGTTGCTAATGTAATGCCATACCTTGATCCCATTATGTCACATTGTTGTGCTTTATGCTTATACACAATTGCTTTTGAAAAGTGAGATATGAGGGAGTGTTGTGATTTGAGTTAAAAGTGTTGATTGACTTCCTTGAATAGATTAGATTCTCCTAATTAAGCATCGTGTTCTGTTTTGTTGTGTTGACTAAGGAAATGCAAACATTCTAAGTTTAGGTTGTTGATGTGATATAGAAATATAGCACTTTCGACGCTTAAAACGAGGAAAATATGCAAGTATCTTAGGTTGTTTTGTTAGATATGATGCGTTTTAGGTATGTTTTGTAAGAAACTAGGTTTTGGATGCAAATTTTGTGAAGAAGATAGAAATGGAGTTTTTGGTTACTTAATTGATAAATTTTGGGTATTCGTGACACTTTCCATATGTTCGTGACCAAAGCAAGTGATGAAAGTTAAAGAGTTGAAGCTATGTTGCAAGTATTGGAAGGCCCGACACTTACCTATGTCTACATGTGGACCACATATAGTATATGTGGTCTGTATAAGACTAAGATAAGTATCAGAATTGCAGATCCCGAGGGAGAAGAGCCAAAAAAATAACTTTTAGTACTTACCTATGTCAACATATGGACCGCAAGTAGCACATATGACCTGCATGTGGGTAAGGTAAGTTCAAGAAGTCCAAAATCCGTAGAGCAGAAAATGCTGGAACTTTTTCCTGCACATGTAGGTGTCTACATGCACCCAGCCTCAGGCCACATGTGGCACATGCACCTAAGTCCAGGCCGTATGTGGACACCACATGTGGCCACCAACCCTTTCTTGTCTTTTTTCTTCTGGGCTTTGATTTTAGGGTTTCCTCATGTACTATAAATACCCCTTATGTGTTTTTTAGTAAAAGTGATGTACTCTTGATACCCACAAATATATTTTGATTTTGAGATTCGGTTTTGGTCTTGGAATTCTCTTATATTGATTTTGGTTGATTAATTCATTTAAAGTTTTAGGTTTTCACTTGTGATTATTGTGCTTGCATCTTATACTTTCAATCATAGATGTTGTTGATTACTTCACAAGCATGAGCGGATAAAAACCTTTCGCTAGGGGTATGGAAACCCTGGAGGATTGACGACTTAGGGGAAGTGCTATTGTTGTTCTGAATCGATACCCATGAATGCATTGTATTATCTTCAATTTAATAGTTATCTTAGCAGTTGAAAACATTAGAATCCCGCCTAGATTATTTCTACTTACTCACAAAGAGGAGTAGTGACTAGGAAAAGATAATTACAATAGTAATCTGAAGATTAACTGTCGATCTGCTAAGAGGTATTATCTAAGTAAGATGGTTAGCTATCATCTAATAACTAGATACTCAAAAGGTAATAGTTACCTGGGATCAAGATAAGGGTTCATAAGCTGACATCCTAAGACTCAAAAAGTAAAGGGTGAATTCTGTCAACTCCTCCAAAAGACTATTGATGGCACATAACTTATCAGATTCTGCATGCAAGGTATCAGGTTGATTCAAAAAAGGACGATAAGCCTACAGAGTTGAAAAGTCAGGAAGAACAAAATCCTAGTGTTCACTGACGACTGATTACAACCGAAGATGATATTCGTCACTTGTTTGATATTATTTTTCAAATCCACCGATTTACTTTTCCATTTTTTCCCGTTGATTACAACATCTGAGAGCCATGATTCCATTTATTCCCTTGGGATTTGATCCCAACTTTGATGGGTTACTATATTTGACAGAGACCGCATAATCTTTAGAGTGAAGGTATAGCTTGGGTATCAAATTTCAACATCCTAGACTCTATAGACCAAAAATAGAACAACAAGAAAAGGAAATATTTCTAAATGTCTTGTATCCTTTCGCTTATAAGTGTGGCGTGCAACACAACAATAAAAGAGACTCTAACTGATATGTCTTTGTAGACACCCAATGACACCAAACCTAGGCTATGATACCAAATTTCTCACGATTCAAACCAGGTCTTGGTCGTGATGGGTATATCAAGTCCACCGAGGATTGGAGACCACCCCATTGCCTAGTCAAATAGAACATAATACACTACTTAATGATTGAATTTTGAACATATATCAAGATAGGAATAATAATATCAAAGACATCTAAGAGTATCAAGAACCAAAAACCCAATCAACATTAATATCCACAAAGCCTCTACTAATCTGAAAAAAATCTAAGTCGGGACATGTACCCGACCCTGACAATGATAATGTAAAGTCTTTACTTCTAATATAGGAAAGGGAAATCGATGGAATGATCAAGTCTTTTGGAGAATGGAAGCTCGCCCCTTCACCGCAAAAAACCAACTCAGAGATCACCTATTATTGCGCAGAAAAAGTAAAAGTGCCTTCAAACCCTGCATAGCATAGGGATACAACATCCGGAGATGGTTAATGGGGTGAGCACTAGCATATAACTCAGAGATAAGAAAAAATGAATGATAATTCAAAATCCAATTCAACTCAATGTACATTTTCACATAGATATATGCATATATATATATATATATATTTATAAATACTTATATAAAATACTATAATAGAGAATAAGGCTTAGAATACATTTTCTCTAAAAATCTTAACTTGGGCAGTGTAGCATAACCATCATAATTAGGCACCCACGGGCTATATGGGTCCATATCTCCCCGAGATGAAAGGGCCCTGGTACATGTAGCCACACAAATCAGAGGATAATCATATATACATATGCACCATAGGGACTCGAACCTCTCGGCATATATGAAAGGTGACTTAAGAGCCTAGTTATTTAACATGGAGGACTTGAACCACCCAATCATATAATAAGGGAAACTCAAATCATCCGGTCATTTAGACCCCTGCGTCGATAACCATGGTTTCAACTATTGGTCCCTTGAGACCTCTACTTTCATGGTCCAGGTACACATCCCTCTTTTAAGCCTAATTAAAATACCTTTCATACATTCCCATTCATCAAAACACAACACACCTTAAGAATACAATGTTGGTATCGTAGGGTTACCCTACGACCCGTAGGGTCACCCTATGACCCGTTGGGTCACCCTACGACTCGTGATGTATAATTGTAGGCTGGATAGTATCCCATGGGCACCCACACTTTCTGGCTATAAATCGTACCATACAACTCGTCAAGGGACCTTACGACTCATAAGGTCCTAGATGAAGTGTTAGCAGAAGCTTTGGTATAAAAAACTTGTTGCCTTACCATTTGGGCTATACGACTCATAGCGTGACTTAACGACTCATAAATATATGTCGTAGTCGAAATAGAATACTTGGAAAACATATTGGTCCCCTCATGATTTGGGGTCCTGTGACCCGTAATGACACTCTACAACTTGTAGGGTGAGTCATAATTTGGTCAGTAAGCCCATAAGTTAAGAAAATTTCAAGGACCAAAATTTGGGGTGTTTCATTAATACTAATAAGTACTACTCTCAGATATGAAAGAAGGAACACAAGAATGATAAGTGTCATTTTTTTGGAAAACTGGGATACTCTTAGAATGATTCCATAAAGCATAAGAGATGGTTCGAGAAAAAAAGATAAGCCTAGTGCTTTTAAATGTCTCAAATCAAATTTAACTAAAGTTTCTTATAATACATTAGCTTTGGAGAACTATTTCAAGTCTAACAAGCTGAAGAGTGATTAAAAGAACATAAATACCACCGTGTTTAATCTCTCGGAGATAGCCATGCTACTGCAGAAGTAGAAGGAGATCGAGATAGACAAGGAACTTTGCACCATCAATACCTGGGAGCAATTTTGAGCCGAGCTTCAATAGGGCGTTCTTTCCCAAAAATGTCATCTTTGAGGGAAAATGTATGTTTTGAGAGAAAGTAAATTCTCATCATACATGCATATGTGAATGAGTTCACCACTCTTAGGCTTTAGACTTTTAACCTCTCAGATGAAAATATCTTTTTCCTTTTCATGGATGGGCTGCAAAATTAGGCTAGGATGGGAGTTGGAATACTGATAGGTTAGTAAAATTGATCAAGACATCATACATACTAAGCTTTGAAGGACTTTAGTCATGACAAGCTTAACAAAGGTAAAGTCTCTGAGAACAAAAGAAGTAGTCATGCCAAAAGTGGGGGAGATCATGGTGCAATCAAGGAGAAACAAGCACATCCCAAGAATTATGATACTAATAAGTTTGATGGTCACAAGTTTGGATGCCAAAGCTATGTCAAGAGGTAGCTACAAACCATAAATAGAGACATTGCTACATAAGTGTTGGGTTACATGTCTATTCAAGGTTCCATGATAAAGACTCTTGGTGAAATATTACATGAATGAAATGTGGAATATACAAAAGAATACAATTAAGGTTTAGGCATGACTTAGGTGGGTATGAATGGACTATACAAAGCTATCAAAAAAAATCAAAGAAGCTAGAATAATATAGCACAACATGTAGACATCATCATCAACACTTGCTTGTTCTATGGTCAACTTAGATTTGGTGGCCAACATCATGACCAAAGCAACAACAACAAAGTTGTGGTTGAGTTTTAGTCTAACTAACAGCCGCTTCAAGAAAGTCAATGTGCTATTGACTCCTATGTATGGAGTATCTAATGGAGTAAGCATCACAATGGGCAAGTGGAAGGATAAAAAACAACTTGTCATAACCGTAAAGTTGAGGTTACAATGGTACCTACCTCAGAAAAGCCTTATAAGGTTAGGAAAATCCTATACAATAAAGGAAAAATTAATAATAAAAAAGTAAACTCACAAAATACGAGACTTCTAGAACGAATTCTGGCCATAACATGTAAATAACAAAAACTTAATCGAAATACATAAATTCCCAAAGATATAAGTATCACAAGGGTAAGAACATCTAATACAACTCAGAATACCAAGAATATATAAGTCTATCTTCGAAAGATATTACAAACAATAAGGATAAAAAAGGTTCGAGATCTGCCCCGAACTCTGGAGCTCACTAGTACCTCAAATATCAACCACAAATGATACTAGATTAGCTACTACAAATATCTGAACTTGTACACTGCATAATATGACATAATAATGCGGAAACATGCACGGAAAGGCCATAAGGATCAATAGTGAGAATAATATGAATGATATAATATCTGTGTGGGGTAATAGAATACCCAAAACAAAACTAAAAATACTCAAGTCTAAAATATGATAGTCCAAAAATCCTCTAACTGACTGAACTGTCTAAGTAAGGTGCTGATAGGATATGTCCCCAACTAACTCCAACTAATAAACTAATTAATAAGATAATAGGGAATAATCATGTCCTCGAATGATGAGGACTCACTTCTAACTCTGACTACTGAAACTGGAATCTACTGTTGATCTGGAGCTTGTGTCTCTGAACCTATGGTATAAGACACCATAGTACAAATGCGTCAGTACTTTGAATGTATTGGTATGTATGTGAGGTAGGATGAATGCATGGGGTTCATATGCATGAACAATAATAATAACTGACAAACTATCATGAGCATTAAAATACATGCATGGGACATAACAACTGATACTAATACTATGATAGCATGATTACTGAATTTGAATATAACTGATAACATGAGTGACTGTATCTGACAGTCCTAAATCTGATGGAACTATGTGAGTTCCGTACTGTGTTTGAGTTGACTGTATGTGACAGTCCTGAATTTTGAAGAACTATCTGAGTTATTTTATTGAGACTGATACTGAGACTGTGGGAAGTAGTCATCTAACCGACAAGCCTCAAATGATACATTATAGCTGAATTGGGGTCCAATCTATGCCCAGATTGGAAGGGTGTCAATAACGCACCACTGGTAAGGACAACATGTGAGTGACCTTAATATAACAGGTAACTCTAGTGAGAACAACGGGAACCCTCATATAGTATGTTATGCTACCTCATATACCCTCATATAGCTGGCTATGATGTTTGAACCTATGCTGGCTACATAGTTCTGGAATGCAAAGATTACTTCTAGGAATCATACCCTCACATAATAGGTGATTTCCCATCCTTGGGTTCACTCGGTGCTAATTTCTACTCTCATCTAAATAGACACTGAACATAATTTACTGAATTAAACATGGACTGAGTTATTGAATTTCCATTGACTGATGGAATTTAACTAATATCTGACAACTGACTGAGTTCATGAGTTCATGGAGATTTTCTAAGTCATAAGACTGTCTGAAGTCCAATGATTCATAGCTTGACAGAGAGTACTGTGGAAACATGACATGGCTCTAGTCACACAACTAATATTTCGGGTACAAGAACCCCAAGGATTCGATGGAAGGAAAAACTGACCAAGCATAACTTACTTGAACACATAACTAACATCATAATCATAATACATTTATAAAAGCATTCCATCAAAACATGTGATAGGCATAACTTGTACATACATGGGAATTTGATGATATCATACTAGTTAGGCTTTGTTCCTTCATCTAGGTATTTAGTCAAACACATGGTAGGCCTAGCACTTGTAGACAACATTATACAATAATTAATCATCATGATTCATCTCTAATTTCATCATCTAGGGTTTATTTATAAGTTCACATGAATATACAGCTATACAAATCAATTCCATATAAAATAGATCACCCAACATGGATTTGAATTCAATTGATCATTCTCAACATAAACAAATTAAACCCAACATGAAATTCATAAAGAAATCCATAAACTTAAACTTGGAAAAGAGATTCTTGGGCTTCATAGATGAAAGGAGTCCATGAATGAACACTACTCATACCTTAGTTCATTATTTCGTGAAGATTGACGGAGAAACTTTCTTGGAATTGGATCTTCTATGAAAACCCTAGCTTGTTATTGAGAGGTTTTTGAGAGAACAGAGTGTATTTTGGGTGAAAAGTGGCTGAATCACGTGTTAAAGGGCTTAAATAGGGGTGGAAAGTTGACCCTTTTAACCCTGGATGCGTAAATTTTAATTTCAGTAAAATTTTACTAAACTCAACCCTTAACCCTTGGGAAATTAAGGGATGGCGCGACGTGGAGCCATCATGTTGCCCCTTCTTATACGACCTGGAACTTTGGCACTACGCGGAGGAAATCACGTTAATACACTGGAAAAGGACAATTCTGAATTTGGGCCCTGGCGCGATGCGCCATAATCATGGACCCCTACTGGAATTTGCCAAATGCCATTTCCTCTTGTGTCGCGGCGCGCCACTGACTAATATGGCGTTGTTTTATGACGGGAACTTAAAATAGTCGTAACTTATGAACCGGTTATTGGATTTGGTCAAATCTTATATCGATGGAAAGCTTATTGAATTTCCCACATGAAAAAAAGTGAAAATCTTGAAAGTTCCTCATAGAATAACCATCATTCAATTTAGAAGATAATACTAGACATTCTTGAGATGAAATTAGCTAGGAAAAGTATAGGGTATTATAGTAAATCACACCAAAATTCATAGTGAATCATGGCAATCATCCCCATACTTTAGAAATTTCACAAAGTAACCACAAAGAGGGGTAAAATAGTCAAATCGCACATAAATAGAAGATTCAAAAAAATCACCAAAAATTAAGTTATTAAATAAAGTGACACCAACAAAAACTAAACAAACAAAGATATGATCTTTTTGAATTTTTTTCAAATTTACTAAAAAACTAGAAAATAACCAAAAATAGAAATCTTATAGAAGTACTTTAACCTAAACCATTGATAAGATTCCACACCCCACACTTAAAAAGACACTTTATCAATAAAGTATAACTTACAAGTGAGGATAAAAATAATCCCTGAGGCCTTTAAGCCTATGTAGTAGCATCTTAATCATCCACAAGGTTTGGTGGACCCCACACTAGGTCTTGCTATGATCCTAGCTTAGATAGATCATACATTGACTTCCCATCAATCTATGACTCAAACAAAAACAAAAACAAAGGTTATGTAAGGAAAAGCTAGAAAATAAAATACCTACCTTATCTAGGGTTTCCTCCTAAGTAGCTCTTGATTTAGAGTTGTGGTATAACTCATATTAATACATTAAAATATATGCATTCAAACTTTTCCACCTACTTGAAGGCTATCTTTTCACTCTTCTTTTACATCTTGAGTGCTTACTCTCAATGTCTGCATCTTTTTCAAGACTTGTCTTTTAAAGATCCACTTTTAGATATTCAACCTAAGGCTTAATTTGGAGGTTTAGGCAACTCTATGAGATAGTTCAAATAGGTCAATAGAGGTTTGCACTCCTTCACCCAACATCTATTCACTAATATGGACATGATCATGCATAAATCCTTGTAGTGTGAAGGTGGATTCAATGTTTTGAACACATTAAATACCACTTCTTCAACATCTAGTCTCATTGTGTGAGTGGTATCACTAACATTAATCAATGCTCCTTCCGTCCTAAGAATGGATGCCTCAGTATGATCAATACCCTATCTTCTACATCATAATCAAGCACAGTAAAATCAGTAGGAATAATGAAATTACAATCCTTAACATTCATGCCCTCAATAATTCCTTTGGGAACTACTTTTGTTCTATCTGCTATTTGGAGTACCAAAGAGCATAGTCTCAACTTCCCCAAACCAAGAGTATTAAAAATAGAAAGGGGATCAAATTTATGCGCACCCCAGATGACTCAAGGAATGGACTATATTACTTTTACCAATTTGTAAGGAGGGGTTAAGCCCCTAGGTCCTTAAGCTTTGTTGGCATCTTGTTCATCACAACTGAACTGCATCCCTTAGTAAGTTCTACCATATCAATATCATCTAGCTTTATCTTAGTTGTCGCTAGATCCTTCGAGTACTTAGCATACTTAGGCATACTATGCAAAATATCTAATAGTGAGAGGTTAATGTGAAGTTATTTAAACGTCTCAAAGAACATCTTGAAGCACACCTCTTTTTTAGAATTTTTGAAATTTTAAAGGAATGGTGGTGGTAGTCTTTATTGTACACACTTAGCTTCTTTTATTTTTGGTTACTCTGACTTTCCTAAATTTTCAACATCCTTGGCTTTAACTTACTTCTCCTCTACCTACTTTGGGACTAACTATGCTTGTACCTCCTAAATTTTTTGGAGGTTTATTGATAAAGTATCTACCACTTCTCAAGGTGATTACCATTACCTTCTTCAAATACTCTCTATCATAAGTCAAACCCCTTTGAGGTCATGTGTTATGAGTGTAACGTTCCATGAGCACCCCCTGATGTCACACGGTGCTTAGGACTATGAATAAACCCAAGCTAAACCATGATATCTATTCAACTTTGAACTTACATAAAAAAAGGATGAACTAACATATATAGAAACTAAAGGTAAACAATTCCACATATTAATGTAAATCTTTAACTTTTGAAATATTAAACTCTTGAACTAAAACATACACAGTCCTACAAGCTTTTACTGCTAACTAGAGAGTCACTAGGACAAACCCCAACTGACTCAAATATAAATAGAAATAAAAAATATGAAATAACTTTCAATGATAATCATGAGTCAAATAAACTGGGTCCTCAGACTATGAGAAATCACTAAATATCAGGATGCAGGTAATGATGCCCACAGTCAATCCTGTTGCTGGAAACGAGCACTATAACCTATATTATAAGATAATGTAGCACATAGACATGCATATGTGTCAGTACTTTTGGAATGTACTGAGTATGTGGGGGTGAACGCATAAGTTGAACAAGAATAGAATATGTATATATACATTCAAATAATACATGCCTAGTGTAAATGACTCACTTTGGACTTGAATAAAACTAAAGACTGCAAAATCATAAAATATAGATAATGAAGTATATGAATAAGCTTGATGAGCCATAACACTTAGTTTCTAAAATCTTTACTTATAATCATTCTTATGGGAGATTCTTCTAACTGACATAAACCATGTGAGCCATCATGGAGTCCAACAACTTACCCACATTGGAGAGAGTTGTTCTACCCTTTCCATCAGAATAGAATATTAACTTGAGTGTTCAAAGTACTTCATCAATATTGGGAAAAATCTTAACATATGGTGTCTCGTAGTTCCTGGAAATTTAGAATACGCTTATCTGCATTTCCTTCTCCGTTCTAAATATTACTCCTAAATTATATATATGATCATACATAAGAAATCCACCTTAAAATAGGGGGTGCGGTCTTACCCTCATGTGGCCAAGTTTTAAGTTTTATGTTAAGGCTCTTCCAGACATTTCCCACACTCACACCCTTAAATCCCCTCATGTTAAAACATGTTATGTCCTCTCATAACCTACTATTAAAAGATCAAACAAATCAAAATAATCTCTAAACTCTCTCTTGAAGGTTGGAGCTAGGGTTCTTCAAAGGTGTTCATCTAAAGGCTTAAGAGTCAAGTTCCTTCCATGAATCTTCTTGAATAAGGAATGTGACTCTTACCTCATTGTTAGTTCATAAATATCATCTGTTTTAAAGTATTATTATGATTCTTAAATAGTGGTTTTGAAAATAAAAATTGAGGGTTTTGTTAAAATTAAAGTTAATCTTTAAAATTAAGGTTGCCTTGCTGATCAAGGACATGGATATCTCTAGGTTAGTTGCTTATAAGCAACAAGTAGAGAAAGAGAAAAGGAAGCATGCTGAGTTTAGCGAGAGACAGGGGATAAAATTTAGGCCTTCTGAGCAATGTAGTAGAGATGGTTGTAAATGGACAAAAAAGTAGTGGGGGAGTTCTAGTTCTCTATCCACAGCTAGTGCTCTTTATCCAAAGTCATCGGGTGATCGTCAGTCTCAGTATAATAAAGGGTCTAGGATATAGGATGCCCAATCTCAAGATAGTAGGGCTCAACTAGCTCTATCCTACCCTCCTTATAGATTTTATGGGCGGTCGCACCGTGGGTTTTATAAGGAACGGAAGAACAAATTATTTTATTCTGGTTAGATTGTTCATATGTAGCATGACTATCATGTTAGAATTGCTTCTTGTGATAACAAGGTTCCGGTTGCCTCTTTATCTGCTTCTTCTCTAAAGGGTGTTGCTTCTATATCTTTTTCTACTTCTGGCACTGGTACAGGACAAAATTAGTTATATGCTCTTGCGTCTCACTAAGATTCAGAGGAATCTCACAATGTCTTACTCGTATGTTGAAACTTTTCTCCTATTATGTGTATTTTTTACTTGATCCAGGATCCACTTTTTCGTATATGACCTTGTTTGTGGTAGTGCATTTTGGTTTTGGTACTAAATTTATTTTCTGAGCCTTTTTTAAATCTACCCCAGTTGGTGACTGTGATTTCTAAAAGAGTCTATAAGGGGGTGTGTGGTATCTGTTAGTGGTAGAGAAACTCTTGTGGATTTGTTAGAGTTAGATATGGTTAACTTTGATGTCATATTAGGGATGGATTGGTTATATTTGTGTTATGAATCCTTAGATTATAGGACCCATAAGGTCATATTCAAATCCCTAATGAGCCAATCATTGTATGGGAAGGGGGTTCTTTAGTGCCTAAGGAGAGGTTCATCTCATAGCTTAGAGTCTAAAAGTTGATTTCCAAAGGGTGTTTGTATCATTTGATTTGAGTTAAAGATTCTAACTTGAAAAGTCCTTCTCTAGAATCCATTCTTATGGTTAATAAGTTTCTCGAGGTTTCCCTTGATGATCTTCCTGGTGTTCCTCCCAATAGGGAAATTGATTTTGGGATTAATCTTATTTCAGACACTCATCCTATTTCTATTTCTTCTTATAGAATTACTCTTGCTGAGTTGAAGGATTATAAGGAGCAATTAAAGGATCTCTTAGATAAAGGTTTTATTTATCCTAGTATGTCTCCTTGGGATGCTCTGGTGTTGTTCATGTATAAGAAAGATGGTTCCATTCAGATATGCATTGATTATCATCAGTTGAATAAGGTGACCATAAAGAACAAGTTTCTTCTTCCTAGGATTGATGAATTGTTTGAAAAACTTCGAGGTGAGAAGTTATTTTCTAAGATTGATCTTAGGTCGGGTTATCATCATCTTAAGATTATGGATGTAGTTATCCCTAAGACTGCCTTCAGGACCTGATATGGTCATTAAAATTTCCTAGTTATGTTTTTTGGGTTGACCAATGCTCCAACAATATTAATGGATTTATTAATAGGGACTTCTGCCAGTTTCTAGACTTGTTCATCATTGTCTTCATTGATGACATCTTTGTCTACACTAAGTGTGAGGTGGATCATGTCGATCACCTCTAGGTTGTGTAGCAGACCTTGAAGGATTAGTGGTTGTATGCCACGTTCTCTAAGTGTGAGTTTTTGTTGAAGACTGTGGCTTTTCTTAGTCATGTTATCTCTAGTTAATGGATCATGGTGGATCCACAAAAGGTTGCGATGGTTAAGAAGTGGCCTATACTTGCGACTCTAATCAATATTTGGAGCTTCTTGGTTTATCCATTTACTATAGGAGATTTGTGAAATTTTTTCAACTATAGTTGCCCCCTTGACTAAGTTGACCCAGAAGAAGGTCAAGTTCTTATGGTCGGATATGTGTGAGGATAGTTTTAAGAATTTAAAGTAAAAATTGACTTCAGCTCCTGTTTTGACCCTGCCCGAGAGTAACGATGGCTTCGTAGTGTATTGTGATTCTTCTCATGTTGGGCTGGGTTATGTTTTGATACAACATGGTAGGATGGTAGATTATGCTTCTAGATAATTGAAAGTTCAAGAGAAGAACTACCCAATTTATGACTTGAAGTTTTTATCTTTGGTATTTGTGTTAAAGATTTGGTGTCACAATCTTTATGGGTTTTATGTTGATATCTTTTCACATCATAAGATCTTGCAGTATGTGTTTACTCAGAAAGAGTTAAATCTCAGGCAAAAGAGATGTCTTGAGTTGCTAAAGGACTACGATATGAGTCTTTACTACCATATAGGTAAAGCTAACATAGTTGTTGATACTTTTAGTAGGTTATCTATGGGGATTCTAGCTCATGTGGATGAGGATAAACAGGAGATAGTGAAGGACATTCACCATTTGTCTAGTTTTGGATTTCTTCTCATGCACTCTTAGAATGGTGGTTTACTTGTGCATCAGGTATCACATTCGTCTCTTGTTATTTCGATAGAGTAAAAGAAAATCTTGGATCTTGACCTGAGGAAGATTAAGAGTAATGTAGGTCAGTAAAAGGTTGTTGACTTTGTGATTGGTGGTGATGGTATGTTAAGGTACGAAGGAAAGTTATGTGTTCCCAACATTGATGGTTTAAAGGAAAGGATTTTGGCCGAAGCTCATGTATCTGATTATGCTATTCATCCTGGTTCTAAGAATATGTATCATGATCTTAAAGACTTCTATTGGTGGAACAATATGATGCAAGATGTGGCTAACTATATGGCTAAATCTATGGTGTGTCAACAAGTGAAAGTTAAGCACATGAGACACAATGGTTTTTACCATGAGATAGAGTTACCTGAATGAAAGTGGGAAGTGATTAACATGGATTTCATTGCCATTCTTCCTCAGTCTTGGAACCAATATGATTCAATTTAGGATACTATGGATAGGATGACCAAGTCCGCTCACTTCTTACCGATGAGAACAAGTTTTTCAGCGGAAGGATTACGCTAATTTGTATTTTGCGGAGATTGTGAAGTCGCGAGGTGCTCTAGTTTCCATCATTTCGGATTGTGGTACTCCGTTCTCATATCACTTTTTTAAGTCATTCTTGAAAGGTTTGGGAACTAAGGTGTACCTTAGTATCTCTTTCCACCCGCATTAGAATGGAAAAACGGAGAGCACCATCTAGATATTGGAAGAAATGCTTTGTGCTTACATTATTGACTATAGTGGTACTTGGTTTGACCCTTTTCCTTTGATTGACTATTCTTATAATAATAGTTATCACTCTAGCATTGGTATGGCTCCTTTTAAGGTGTTACATGGTAGGAGATATCGTTCTCCTATTGGGTGGTACAAAGTTGGTGAGGGTAAGTTTTTTGGCCCTGATTTGGTTTACTAAGGCTTGAGAAGGTGAAAGTTATTCATGATAGATTAAAAGATGCTCAAAGTTGCAAAAAGTCCTACGTGAATGTGAAGCATAGGGAGTTAGAGTTAAATGTTGGTGATTGGGTGTTCTTAAAGGTATCTCCCATGAAGGGAGTGATGTGGTTTGGCAAGAAGGGGAAGTTAAGTTCTTGGTATATTGGTCCCTACTTGGTTTCGATGAGGGTTGGAAATTTTGCCTATGAATAGGAGTTTCCTTCAAGTTTGAGCTCCATTCATACGGCTTTCTAAGCCTCTATGTTTGGGAAGTATGTGGGTAATGATTCATCGGTTGTTCCTTTTGAAGGGTTGGGTATTTTGAACTCCTTAACTTAGGAGGTAGTCCAGGTTGAGATCTTAGATCATCAAGTTTGGTGGTTGCGGACATTGGATGTGGCTTAGGTAAAGGTTCTCTGGAGGAACCATAAGGTTGAAGAAGCTACTTGGGAAGCGGAAGAGGACATAAAGTCCAAGTATCTACATTTGTTCTTATTCAGAAAATTCATGCAGAAGATATGTGTTCTTCATTACATCTTGATTTTCTAACATGGTTAAATGTTATTTTTATGCATAGTAATGTGTTAAATCATTCTTGTGCTTACCTTACACGTCATTCGAGGATGAATGATCCAAGTGGAGGAGAATTGAAACACCTTGGCTTTGGACCCTTAGAAAAATTTCCCTAGGTTGAGCATTCTGGACATCATACGACTAATGGGTGCTAGTCGTATGATATGATATGGTTTAGGGTACCTCACTTATTTGTTAATCAATGGGCTTTGGTTGGGTTGTATTATTTCTAAGGTACGACTAGGCATCTTACTAGTCGTATGATAGGGTATGAGGTGTATGTTGTTAAATCGTATGATGCCCTAAGTTTAGTCTAGATGATTCTGGCCAAAGTATGATTCTAAAGGTACTTATTTTATGTTAGGATATAAGATAGTCCTTTGTGGTCATATGTTGGATAGTATGGTGGTCTAAGGTGATGTGTAGGGTATGAGATAAGGGTACCACTCATACCCCAAGGTATAGTTTAGGGGGTATGGTCGTACCCTCCTACGGCCAAGTTTTAAATTTTTAAGATGAGGTTATTCTGAACATTTCCCACCCCAAAACCCTTAAGTCACCATGTCGTAAAACATGTTTTGTCCTCTCATAACCTACTATTGAAAAATCAAACACACCAAAATCCTGTGTAAACTCTTTATTGAAGATTGGGGCTAGGGTTCTTTAAAGATGTTCATCTAGAGGCTTCAGAGTCAAGTTTCTTCTGTGAATCTTCCTGAATAAGGCATGTGACTCTTCCCTCATTGTTAGTTCATAAATATCATGTGTTTTAAAATGTGATCATGATTCTTAAATGGTGATTTTTAAAATCAAAATTGAGGGTTTTGTTGCACATGGTTGAGTATTGTTTACTCTTAGTTTAACTTATGTTTATACATATTTTTGGTGATGGTTTGCACATATGGGTGCTTGATAATTGTGTTTTAACAAATAGGTTATGGCTTACCATAATCTTAATGGTTTTTACCTTGATTTTGGTCTTGGTAATAGTATGCCCTCAAGGTGTTTGTGAAAATGCCTAAAAGATTAAACTAGTCACATGTTAATGATGTTTTGAGCCAAGGCATTGGCCTACTAAATATGAATGGTTGGTAAATATTTTTGTGAAGGACTTATTGGCCATGTAATGATTTAAATGGTAACCTTGTTGGTTTAATTGGTTAATAGGTTTGAGTCCCTAACATTAAATTGATTTATGTCTAAACTTGGTAATAGGTTTGAGTTCCTAAACTTTGAATTGAACAAGTGTCCTGTTAGACGATGAGTTCAAGTCCCAAATTCGGATGAATGGATGGTTGATTGATAATGGTAATGGTATGTGATGTACTTTCAAGTAGTGTAGGTATGACAAAATCAACGAAGTGCCTTTGGTCAACTAATTGGCTTAATGGTTGTGTATATGAAATAATGGTTTTAAATTAGGCTTAATAGCAGGATGTATAGTCGAGCCATAAAAATGGAAATCTGAAGGACTAACATTGGACACCGCACTAGAAGGTACGGGTGTCTTATGACTGGGTGGTTTGAGTTCACTAAATTAAAATATGAAAGGGAGGTTCGAGTCCCTCTTGCTACATGTATTGGTTCTTAATTCACCTTGATTATGCATGGAGGTTCGAGTCCCCCATAAAGGCATATACGGATATGGATATTCTATGGTTCATATGGCTACACGCACTGGGGCCCTTCCAGCTAGGGTAGAGTTGGGTGCATATAGCTCGCGGGTGCCTTGTTCTATGATGGTCAAGCTACACAGTCCAAGTTAATGATTTAGAAAGTTCATGCTAATATTGTTCCCTATCCCGACATTGTGTAAATATCTATATGTATATGTATGTATTGCATTAATATATGCATTGATTGTTTGGTTTTGAACTGTTAGAACTATTTTATCCTTATACTTGAGTTACATTATAGCACTCCAACCGTTAACGGTCTTAGATATTGTATCCCTATGCGATGCAGGTGTTGGTCATACTACACCTCCTAATTAGTGATGGGACTCGGGAACATCTTGTGTTAACTTGAAGTTGTTTGCTTCTATACTTTGGAAGGATCCATTTCTTGCTTGAGTTTTCTTATGTCTTTATTGGTTTATACTTGGATATTAGTTATGTCTATGGTCGGGGGCATGTCTCGACCGAATATTCTTGGTTTATTCTTAAGGGATTTGTATGGACAAACGGTGAACTTGGGTATGTTATGGAATGAATATGGATTTGAAAATCATGTTATGGTTGTGGGTTTGGTATTGGACGGTTAGACTTGTTTCAATTGGCCATGGTCTTGGACCTATCCCAAAGTTTTTGTAGTGTTAATCTGTCTATCTTATTATACATTTGGAATTCATCCAACTCATGGTATAGACATTGTTGGTTTGTTTGGGTAACGGTGTGGTCTCCGACCCATGTTGGACCTGAGATGCCCATTATGACAAGGACCTAATTCGGTTCTAGTTAAATCTCTAAACACTTTTATAGATGCACTTGTGGATCCTCAAGTGATAGGCCTGTGAATTTCCCACTATTGTGCAAAAATTGCACCGTATTTTATTTGACCTCAAATCTACCTCTAGGTTTCGGTTTGCAGATGGTGGAGGTAACATTGGTTGCGAGTGGGATCATATCCTATAGGCTAGTTAATCATCACCCATGTCTGAAGGATTGTCTTCTTCTTGTGGAACTTGTGGTATGCACTAGAGAAGTACTAGTTCTCTCCTTAGCTTGAAATGTTGTTCAGGTTAAGGATATGGATCAACCAAATCCCTTTCATTTGTTATCTTACTTGCGTTTTAGACCTGTACTTTCAAATTTAGGAGCTAAGATCAAGTTATTAGCACTTATAAAAAACTAGTAAACTAAAAGTAATACAATTATCATTTTTCAAGTCCCCGACAACAACACCAAAAACTTATTGCTATCCTAGAGCACACGTAAGGGTAAATCATCTCCTAATTAGCAAAAGTGGCCTTTAAAAGCCAAGTATCAATCCCAAAGGGAATTTTGCTCAGCAGTAGTCTAATTCTAGTTATACTTAATAGATTAAACGAGTGCTAATTGTAACCAAGAGAGTTTGATATTAGAAAATTAAAAGTAACCATAGAAAATGTGATATTATAAAGTGTTGGAGACAATAATGGGGAAGAGACCAAGTTTAAGGCACTACGAACAATCCTACTTAGCTATAAAATCTCATTGATTTTGTTAATTATCTTGGTTATTGATTTACGGGGTTGATAACTTAATTATGGGATGGACATCCTCTAATCGTCTATCTAAGTTAGACCAACAACAACATCATAGAGCAGGGATGTGAGAACTAACTTAAATGCATTTATATGTCATCCTATATATGAACAAAATGGGACAAATTAGGAATATTCCTATGCTTAACCCAAATCCTAACTTTGATATCTTTTCGCATAGGATCTTCATATATCCAATGATCTAATCTATTGTTCCTCCTTTTGGGATCACAATAAAAATATACGTTTATCCTAAGGATCGCGGATACATAGAATTGTAATAACAAGGATATGTGAACAACCAAACATGATAGTAACTTAAACAAACTCGTTTGAAAGAATAAGAATTCATCTTCTTAGTCTTAACCCTAGAACGAGGATGTTTATCCTCTCATGGTCTTATCACGAATCACAAGAATAAAATTCATGTATGAAAATCTAAAGTAAAGAAGAGTAAAGATAGAAAACCTTAATTGCAGCCTTCTCATGTGCCATAGTTTCATGTCAATTTCGATGCTTAAAACCATAAAGTATGCAAGTACTTAGGTATATCTTTTTAGATATGATTTTTTTGTGTTTGTTTTGTAGAAAAATAGGTTCTGGAGCTGTAGAGAAGAAAAAGAGTTGAAATGTGAAGAAGGGACCACTTATGAACCCACCTACAGGCCGTAGCCACATAAGTGTCAGAAAATAATGTTATAAGAAGATGAAGTCTGAAGTTTATTTACGAGAGTTACAAAGGGAAACTTACGGGGAATAAGTGGTACTTATTCCCCTCATAAGTACCATCCTCTGTGGATGATCTGAGAGTTTTTGAGTCCTTCGTAGACTTACAACCCACTAGGGTTCTGTAAGTGGAACTTACAACCCGTAACTGGGTTTGTAAGTCATTACGGACTTAGTATTCCTTTTTTATTTTGGTTAAGATTTTTAGGGTTCTAATGTGTTATATAAATTCCATTTTATATTTATGTATTAGATTATGCACTCATTACATTCGCAATACTATATTGATTCTAAGATTTGATTTTGATCTTGGAATTCTCTATTCTTAGTTTTACGGTTGATTATTAATTTGAGATTCTATTTTTTTTTCTTAAAATATAGTAAGATTATTCATATGCTTTATTTCTTGAATAAATGGATGTTCTTGGAAATATGAGTGGCTAAACCACCTAGCTAGGGTTGTGGAAACCTTGACTATATAATGAAGTAGCAAAAAAGAGAAGTTATTCTTGATAAATATTCTTGCATGCATTATGATCTTCTTCAGTTTGATTGCTTTCTTAACGACTGCCGAAGTTAAGAACATACTTGTATTCAATACTTACATCAATGGAGAGGTAGACATTGGGAAAAAAATATCACAATAGTAATGTCATGCTACCAACCCTTATCCAATTAACTTGACACTCAAAAGGTAATAGTAAATATGGGATGCATAATAATGGTTAGTAAGGCGACACTCTGAGACTCAAAAGGTTATTAGCAAAATTCACTAAAGGCTTTCACAAGATGGTTGGTGTTACATATCTTATCAGATTCTGCATGTAAGGTATTGCAATAGTTTAATGGAGCATGATAAGTCTACAGAGGTAGGAAGTTAGGGGAAACCAATCCTAGTATTCATCTCATATTGATTTCAACCAAGTCGACCAAGATTTGTTGCTTTTGATATTATTCTAAAAAAATATCCCCATTTACTATTCGTTATTTTTTGGCTACTTCAACAAATTCATGATAGATATTCGGCCTATTCCCCGTGTGTTCGACCCCAACCTTTATTGGGTAATATAATTGACAGCGACCGCATTATAATTCTTTGAGGTATAATTGAGGATGCATCAAATTTCTGTGCCGTTTTTGGGGAATATGGTTATCGATTATTGATTAAAATTTTTGAGGTTTTTGGGTTTCATTAGTTTTTGAGGTATACGTTGGTGTATGCCCAGTACACGGAGTTAAGGAAATCCCTTAATCCCAATTGATATTAAGTTTTAGTGGACCTTACGGCGAAATCATATGATGGAAGATCAGGAGCATGGAGGTCATGTTTACCCTAAACGGATTCCTCCAACTCTGTAGGGTATTCAAGAAATAGTTGTATGAACCACTACATGGTTTGTAATGCCCTGATATCCCATCCCAAGACGTCACATGATGCTTATGAACCCGAAGGACCACAAGCTAACCCTTTACTGATATCTGTACCTGTACACTACATAATATTTGAAATAAATGTGGAAACTAGACATAAGGTTCAACACATCTATGAATACTCATACTACAGAAAACTGAATACTAATACATCCGTCTGAAAAGCCTTTAAACTGTCTGAATTGTAGAGTTGATGGGACAGGTCCCCAACTAACTCCGTCAACTGAAAATAAACAAAATCTGAAAAAAATAAAAGTAAACTGAGATTCATCCTTGAAAGAAGAGGACTCATTGCTTCTGCTACTGACTGGGACTGAACTGCTGAGGATTCTCTGTATCCTATGCCTCTGAACCTATGGTGTCAAATAAAATACCATAGAGCAAATACGTCAGTACAGGAATGTACCGAGTATGTAGACGGGGTAGGCTAATGCAAAGGCTCATGCATGCACAATATCTAAACTAACTAATCATGAAGATGCCGCATGATAACACATACATGAATGCATAGAACATGAACACAATCATTAAAACTCTAGATACTGAAACTCAGATACCACCTTACCGCAGACTGAACTCACTACTAAAACTGAGTTACGGAATCACTGACTCATCTGATACTGTTAACTGAGGATCTGGATATACTTACATCAAGGACTGAACTCTGAGCTTACTATTTTTGACTGACAGAATTAGAGATCAACTTTTCTAACAGATTATTACAGAGAGATTCTCAAAGATAAGAAGTATGATCATGTCTGAATCTGACAACATGAATACTTAATAGAATATGAGATAGAGATCACGCCTCTCTGACGGGAGATCTCTAGATATGATAATAAGAATACTCAATATGGTCTGAGACTGAGAATAACTTTTCTAACAGATTACTTTGGAAGCTTTATCAATGATAAGAAATATAATTATATCTGACTCTGACTATAAGAATATTCAATAGAAATCTAATACTGTGAACAAGCCTTTCTGGCGGCATATCTCTGAATATGATATCAAACAACTATATATGAGACCAAGCCTTTCTGACGGGATGGTCCATTAATCAATGGAACTATCTGAGTTCCTCATAAAGATACATGACTGTATCTGACAGTCCTGACTTCTTAGGATTGATTCTGAAACTGAGACTGAATCTAAAATTGAAACTGTGGGAAGTAGTCATCTAACAGACATGCCCCAACCTACCACAGGTGGGGTCCAACCCCTAACCCCTGGTTAGGAGGGTGCCAATACCGTGCCACGGGTAAATACATTATCTTTTCTCTAAGGCCAGGCTCTCTGGCGGTGACCATCAATAGGACGTCAAGATTGCTTCAAAGGTGACTCCTTTTCCTCTGCTGGCTACAAAGTTCTAGAACACAAGGATTGCTTCTATGAATAACAACCTCTACTAGAAGGTGATTTTTCATCCTTGGGTTCGCTCGGTGCTGAATCCTACTCCAAACTGAAAGACACTGATCCGATTCCTAGATTGAACTTAGACTGACCTGAATCTGATAATTATCATGTTTCTCAAAAGATCTGACTAAGTTATGCTGAGATTACTTAGTTCCGTAATTGACAGAAAAGATATCGAATCATGGTATCTGACTGACGGTACAGAGCTTGAATAGATTACTCAAATCGCTTCAGAGATTAGAATTGCATCACTTGAATACTATTAGATCTGAGCGGATTATAGGACTGAGGCTAGATTACTAGCGATACAGAGATTACAACGATAATTGAGATTACTGAGCTTTCTTAAGTTCTACACTTGTCTAAGGATACAGAGTTCTATAATTCACTGAGTTCTGAGAATCATGGCTCAACTGAAATTATCGAGAAACTGACACAGGCTCTAGACAACAGCTCTATTATCGGGTATAAATGCCCCCAGGACTCGATGACATAAAAGTAAAGCGTAATCATTCATTCATCATCACAAGAATTCGTTCATCATCACAATCATTAATATCTCATCACAATCGTTAAAACATGTCATAATTATTAAAGCATCATCATAATCATTAAAGCAACATCATAATCATTAAAGCATTTTCACAGTCGCCGAGGGGTCACTTTAGGCATCTCGGAATCATAATCATATAGTAACGTAGGGGAAACATGCTACTAAATCGTACTCCATTCAACAAGATTTTACCTCATCTATTTCATAACTAGATCAATCTTGAAACGTGTTTGTATATCACATAGCTTAGGGAAACTTCATACTATCACGTCATAACCTACTTGTTAACCACTTGGCATATATTAAAAGCTTAACACATAACAAGAGCACATAATTGGGGAATTTCCTACTATCACCTCTCTACTTGTTCACTAAGGTCCTTCAACAAAACACTAGACATGCACGGGTTCACACTTATTTGGGAATTTTCTACTACCATGGAATAATTCATTCACTTGGGCGTTTTATCAAACACTAAGCACAAATTAACTCACAATTTGGGTTTCCTATTCAACATACTATAATGGCCCTTATGCTTCACCTAAGATCTTTATCAAACCTGTGGGGGACATGCTTCACTTATTCAACCATTTCTACAACCAAGAGGCATGAACACATTACACAAAAAACAACTTCAAGAAGGTCAATCACAAACATCATATGAATTCCACATACTAGGGTCAAAGCTCATAAATTTTGTAGGCAAACATAAATCAAAACTCAACAACACATTAAACATCATTTTAAACTCATACAAATCATTAACAACTCATAAACATAAAAATCTTTTAGTTTTAAAAAGGGTTCTTGAGCTTCTTGGATGAAAGTGACCCAAGAATCAACATCTGCATACCTTAATCTTTGAAATTGGATGAATTCTAATGCTTGAGACTCTATCCGCACTTGTAATAAATAAATCTCGAAGCCCACACTATGAGGAACTTGATTTTTGAAGAAATCTTGAAGAATTTATGGATGATTTTTGGAAGATTAGGGTTCTTGATGAAACCCTAGTTATTTTCCCTTGAGAGAATTTGGAAGAGAAAAATAATGAAATTAAGGTTTTGGAAGAGGTTTCCCATATTTATAGAGGCTTCCAAAAGATGGAAAAAGACTAAAATACCCTTGCAAAAATGTTCTAAAATTGCTTGAAAAATATTGCTGACGACATCCGAGACAAGCGGTCAGGCCCGTGATGGGCCATCACGAATTGACATCATAAAAAGGGTGGATTTTGTGAGTTTCTGCCTAAGGCTGACGATGCCGTCAGAAATGTCATCAGAAATGTGACGGGCCGTCAGAAATGTTGTCAGAAATGTGACAGGCCGTCAGAAATGTCGTCAGGAGTAAAATAAGCATAACTCTTTACTCCGATATCAGTTTTGGATGAAATTGATATCGTTGGAAATATAATTCAAAGATATTTCATTTGATATATATTAGGTCCTCTAATTCGATATATACAAGGAGTTATGTTTGATTGAATTTGACCTAAATTTTGACCGTCACTAAAACTTGAATGATAGGAAAGCTTTGGACTCGTCCATGAGTTAGGGGGCCTCTATGATATTAATTTATGGTCAAATTGATTCCCACATGAATCAAAGTATTTCATACTTGGGAGGATATTTCTGAAACATTTAGACTCAGATTTTTGCTTTACCAAAATACTCTCTAAGTCTCAGACTGGAAGAGGATTTTGTGGGGCATTACATTATCTCCCCCTGGAGAACATTCATCCTCGAATGTCGCTTGATAGAATAAAAATACGGATCAACAAAACTTACTCAAGAAATGGAAACATCTCAGATCAGGACTACGCAGTTGGAATGACTGACATGTAGAGTTCTCACACTGGGCATGCATATCTGATGCATGGAATACTCGACTGATGATACTCATAGCTGAATTCTCATAATACACATGCATATCTGATGCATGGACTCATGACTGGGATGATATCATGAATACACGACTGAACACACGCTAACAAGCTGAACTCTTTCTACTAAATGTACATATCTAATGCATGAATGCCCGGCTAAGCTGACTTTTAAAAGCACGTCTTGACAATGCAATGACAACTGATGCTAACTACATAAAGAAAATATGAACATGAATCGTGATAAATCTAATGGAATGAAACATTATAATACTATAGGGTATCTCCCCCTTGGGACTCTATGTCCCTATAAACACACTTCGCTGAAATACTGGGGCGGTGCGCGGGGTGCCCACAGACTGGGTTATGATTGATCGATCAAGATCAGAAACTCATGCATGACTCATCCTAACATATAATCTCAAAATGGGAGAAAATAATATATCAATGCATGTCATAAATATAAAGGGCTCATAACATACCCGGGTCTATTTCAGGGGATTTTTCCCAATCAAGGCGAGCCTAAAACGCATGAAGTCTACCACTTTGAGTCAGCACTATACATTCTCGCATTCTATGGCCTGGCTCACCATACCCAAAGCATACATCACTACTAGATCTACACACACCTTGGTGGCGCCTGCCATACTCTCCATAACTCAAATGGGTACGAACACTGGTAGCACTACTCTGGGCTTTGGAGCTTGGCGATCCCTCAGATCTGCCACCCTCAAACACAGGTGTGGGTACACTAGCTGAAAATGGAGTTTGGACTAAAAATCTTCGACCATACTGAGAACTACTACCACCTTGATACTCTAACTGCGAGAAACCATGACCATCTATCTTTGCTCTTTTACTCACTCTCTTTCTTCAGAAACATGCATAATCTGGGTGATCTTCTTTACCTCCTCTAGATAAAGCTACAGCTTCTCACCTACTACTGACCCAAAGAATTCTGGCGGGTTCATTTTCATGAAATTTCTAACCCTGGCTGCGGCGAAATTACCATCTTGCTGAGGTGGGGATGTAGCTTGATAGTTCCCCTGAACATTAGTCATAGCTTGGGCTAGCACCTGAAAAGCTGCTTGAAACTCTATATGTGACACACTCTCTTCTCAGTATCTACAGGTTGTATGGGTTGATCACCAACCCCACAAACAAAATCTATGTGGGGAGGCATACTCTGTAATTGGAAGAAAGAAGTGGATTAGACTAAGGATCAAATTGAGCTCATGCTCACTCGCACGAAATGATCACTAAAAGAAGAGGAATTGCTCTTAATAACATCCCGTAGCCTCTTGTACATAAATGTGGTGCGCTATACACCCATGCAAAAGACTCTACTAGATGCAGCTTTTCAGACTCCCTAGGATACTCTTGAACCTTAGGCTCTAATACCAAGTTTGTAACACCACGAGATCCCATCTCGAGACGTAACATGGTGCTTATGACCCCAAAGGACCATAAGTTAACCCTTTACTGATATCTGTACCTGTACACTACATAATATCTGAAATAAATACGGAAAATAGCCATAAGGTTCAACACATCTATGAATACTCATACTACAGAAAACTGAATACTAATACATCCGTCTGAAAAAGCCTCTAAACTATCTGAACTATAGAGTTGATGTGATTGGTCCCCAACTAACTCCATCGACAAAAAATAAACAAAGTTTGGAGAAATAATAGTAAACTAAGATTCTTCCTAGAAAGAAAAGGACTCACTGCTACTGCTGCTTACTGGGACTGAACTACTGAGGATACTTTGGATCCTGTTCCTCTGAACCTATGTTGTCAAATAAAACACCATAGCGCAAATGTGTTAGTACAGGAATATACCGAGTATGTAGACGAGGTAGACTAATGCAGGGGCTCATGTATGCACAATATCTAAACTGACTAATCATGAAGATGCCGCATAAGAAAACATACATGAATGCATAGAACATGAACACAATCATCGTAACTCTAGATACTGAAACTCGGATACCACCTTACTGCAGAATGAACTCACTACTAAAACTGAGATACGGAATCACTGACTCATCTGATACTGATAACTGAGGATATGGATGTACTTACATCAAGGACTAAACTCTGAGATTACTATTTTCGACTAACAAAATTAGAGTTCAACTTTTCTATCAGATTATTCCGGAGTAATTTTTAATGATAAGAAGTATGATCATGTCTGAATCTGACAACATGAATACTTAATAGAATATGATATAGAGATCACGCCTCTCTGACGGGAGATCTCTAGATATGATAATAAGAATACTCAACATGGTCTGAGACTGAGAATAACTTTTCTAACCGATTACTTTGGAAGCTTTATCAATGATAAGAAATATAATTATATCTGACTCTGACTATAAGAATATTCAATAGAAATCTAATACTGTGAACAAGCCTTTCTGGCGGCATATCTCTGAATATGATATCAAACAACTGTATATGAGACCAAGCCTTTCTAACGGGATGGTCCATTAATCAATGGAACTATCTGAGTTCCTTATAAAGATACATGACTGTATCTGACAATTCTGACTTCTTAGGATTGATTCTGAAACTGAGACTGAATCTAAAATTGAAACTGTGGGAAGTAGTCATCTAACAGACATGCCCCAACCTACCATAGGTGGGGTCCAACCTCAACCCCCGATTGGAAGGGTGCCAATACCATGCCACGGGTAAATACATTATTTTTTCTCTAAGGTCAGGCTCTCTGGCGGTGACCATCAATAGGACGTCAAGCTTTCTTGATAGGTGACTCCTTTTCCTGTGCTGGTTACACAGTTCTAGAATGCAAGGATTGCTTCTAAGAATCAGAACCTCTACTAGCAGGTGAGTTCCCATCCTTGGGTTCGCTCGGTGCTGAATCCTGCTCCCAACTGAAAGACACTGATCTGATTCTTAGACTGATCTTAGACTGAGCTGAATCTGATACTGATCATGTTTCTCAAAAGATCTGACTGAGTTACGTTGAGATTACTTAGTTCCGTATCTGATGGAAAAGATATTAAATTATGGTATTTGACTTACAGTACAGAGATTGAATAGATTACTCTAATCGCTTCTGAGATTAGAATTGCATCACTTGAATACTATTAGATCTGAGTTGATTATAGGACCGAGGCTAGATTACTAGCGATACAGAGATTGCAAAGATAATTGAGATTACTGAGCTTTCTTAAGTTTTGCACTTGTCTGAGGATACAGAGTTCAATAATTCACTGAGTTCTGAGAATCATGGCTCGACTGGAATTATCGAGAAACTGACATGGGCTCTAGGCAACAACTCTATTATTGGGTATAAATGCCCCTAGGACTCGATGACATAAAAGGAAAGCATAATCATTCATTCATCATCTCAAGCATTCGTTCATCATCACAATCATTCATGTCTCATCACAATCATTAAAACTTCTCATAATCATTAAAGCATCATCATAATCATTAAATCATTTTCACAGTCGCCGAGGGGTCACTTTGGGCATCTCGGAATCATAATCATATAGTAACGTAGGGGAAACATGCTACTAAATCATACTCCATTCAATAAGGTTTTACCTCATCTATTTCATACCTATATCAATATTGACATGTGTTTGGATATCACATAGCTTGGGGAAACTTCATACTATCACGTCATAACCTACTTGCTAACCACTTGACATATATTAACAACTTAACACATATCAAGAGCACATAATTGGGGAATTTACTACTATCACATCTCCACTTGTTCACTAATGTCCTTCAACAAAATACTAGACATGCACGGGTTTACACTTATTTGTGAATTTCCTACTACCATGGAATAATTCATTCACTTGGGCGTTTTATCAAACGCTAAGCACAATTTAGGTTTCCTATTCAACATACTATAATGGACCATATGCTTCACCTAATCTCTTTATCAAACCTATGGGGTACATGCTTCACTTATTCAACCATTTCTACACCCAAAAGTCATGAACACATCACATAGAAAACAACTTCAAGAAGGTCTATCACAAACATCACAGGAATTCCACATACTAGGGTCAAAACTCAAAAATTTTATAGGAAAACATAAGTAAAAACTCAAAAACACATTAAATATCAATTTAAACTCATACAAATCATTAACAACTCATAAACATAAAAATCTTTTAGTTTTAAAAAGGGTTCTTGAGCTTCTTGGATGAAAGGGACCCAAGAATAAACATCTACATACCTTAATATTTGAAATTGGATGAATTCTAATGCTTGAGTCTCTATCCTCACTTGTAATAAATAATTATCGAAGCCCACATTATGAAGAAATCTTGAAGAATTTATGGATGATTTTTGGAAGATTAGGATTCTTGATGAAACCCTAGTTATTTTCCCTTGAGAGAATTTAGAAGAGAAAAATGATGAATTTAGGGTTTTGGAATCTGTTTTCCATATTTATAAAGGCGTCCAAAAGGTGGGAAAAAACCAAAATACCCTTGCAAAAATGTTCTAAAATTGCTGGAAAAATATTATTGACAACATCCATGACAAGCCGTCAGGCCTGTGACGGGCCGTCATGAATTCTCATCACAAAAAAGGGTGGATTTTATGAGTTTATGCCTAAGGATGATGATGCCGTCATAAATGTCGTTAGCAATGTGGTGGGCCGTCAAAAATGTCGTCAGAAATGTGACAGGCCGTCAGAAATGTCATGACACATTTCCTAGCTTGACATGCTGGAGTAAAATAAACATAACTCTTTTCTCTGATATCGGTTTTGGACAAAATTTATGTAGTTGGAAAGATAATTCAAAGATCTTTCATTTGATATATATTAGGTCCTCTAATTCGATATATACAAGGAGTTATAGTGATTGAATTTGACCCAAATTTTTATAGTCACTAAAACTTGAACGATAGGAAATCTTTAAACTCGTCCATAAGTTAGGGGACCTCTATGATCTTAATTCATGCTCAAATTGATTCCCACACGATTCAAAGTATTTCATACTTGGGAGGATATTTCTGAAACATTTAGACTCAGATTTTTGCTTTACCAAAATATTCTCTAAGACTTAGACTGGAAGAGGATTTTGTGGGGCATTACATGGTTACTAGCCAAAAAAAATATGAAGAGTGATGTCTCTTCTAATTATGTAGCTCAAGAGTAAAGAGTGAGACTCAAATAACATTGAGTAGAACTTGATAGAGCTAGAAGAGATAGAGCTCAAGTACCATCACCTTTTCCATTATTGCCAACATATGATGATCCGGAGGAACTTATGGGGTACATTTATCCTGTTGAAATAAGAGATATCATTTCTCTTGAGTTACCTTAGGGGGTTAAGTTTAATATTACGAGGTTTATTATCAAGTTAATAAATATGAAGGGTGTCTCTACGTGTTTGTTGACTGATGATACTAACATGCACATCATGAATTTCATTGGGATTTGCACTTTATATAATTTACTTAGCATGAGTCAGGAAGATTTATGACTCAAGTTGTTCCTATTATATCTAACAGGTGAAACAACATTGTGGTTAGGGGAACTACATCGTGGGTCCATCCCTAATTGGAATAAGTTGCAAAAATAGTTTTTGGACTAATTCTTCCAACCTTTGAGAATATGGCAGTTGAAGGATGAGATTTATAATTTTAGGAAGTGGCATTCCAAACCATTGTATGAGACATGGTTGGGGTTTAAGAAGAAGTTAATGTTGGTGCCCAATCACAAAATTCAAGGAGGAATTCGCTTGAGATATTCTATAGAGCCCTGAATACCAATTCTAAAATTATTGCAAATACTATCACTGGTGGTGCTTTCATAATCCTTCATTGGGATTTAGCTGCAAAAATCTTAGATTGAGTTCTAATACCAATTGGGTATGGCATATTCAGAAGGAAGAAAAAGGAGTTCTTACCTATGCTATTGGTGTTTCTAGTGAGTAGAGGAACATAGCAAGAGCATGCTTTGAGACTTATAAAGGTGATGCTTAGAGGCCATGCCATCATTGTAGTTCTTTTAGTATATCATCAAGTAGTGAGAATACTTCTGGTGGAGGTTAAATTTACTTACAGCCTATCAGTTCTATGCAGATAATATTTCAGACCATGAGTGGATCTCGGGTTAGTCGTGGTAATCATGGCTGGCAGAATTCCGATTTGACCTTGCAGAGTCTTTAGTATAGGTCTTTAGTCCATGGTGGAAATTCTATATTAAGAGTGGTAGTACCTTAGAGTATCCAGGATCTTGTTTTTATTGTGGCGAGATGAGACATTGGTCTAGGGAGTGCCCTGGATGCGAGTTGGTTGTTTAGATAGAGTTAGCATGTATTCCCTGCCAACATAGAGTTCTTGAGGTAGGAAATTATTGTGGGAAGGATGATCATAGTAGTAGAGAGTTCTCTCAACATCACTTGGCTAGCCATTTGGGCTCAGTTCAGCTTTCTCACCAGTTTAGGGCATAAGGAGTTAGCTACGACTATAAAAAGCTTGTTCACAGGTCCAAAGAGTGTCCCCGGCAAGGGATAACTAGTCATTCAGCTCATTCAAATTTGCCTCATGATGTTTTGCACCTTTAGTTTAAGATAGTGCATTTGGTGCCTCAGTTTATGATTCAGTCAGTCGTTTTGGGTTTAGACCTATTCAGATTTATTCTTCCTTAGACCCATCAGGCATATAATTATGGATTTCACCATGATAGGTTTGTTTTTGTTTCCCATATTTACCTTTTCTATTTGTATGTATTGAGGTTTTCATACCCATCGATGATTATATGCCTTGATAAGTTCATAATGGTTGTTGTGTTCCTTGTTATTGAATTAATAACTATATGACTACCCTCGTGGTTTATTTCCATTAGTAGAGTATGAAGTATATCTGTACTGATATTATCTCCCTATGGGTGTAGCCTTTGGGTTCGAGTGCCATTTGTCTTTACATATTGGCCTTATTGTGTCCATTGAGTGGTACTTGCTATTGATGTTCATTTTTTTGTACCGCCTAATTAGTATATTGATGTTTATATTATTGTTGTTATTGTCGATGCTTGATGTTATTGATACTCGATGGGTAATTGTTTAGACTAGTGTTATCCATTTAGAATTCCATTCCTTGCGGTTCTTGTTTGTTGGCCTTGGCAGCTGTAGCCCGATTGGACGGTTTCTCTTCTATAGCAAGGTAAGGATTGTTTGTTTTCCTCTTTCTTGGATATTCTAGATTGATTATATAGTGTACTATGGTATTGAAGGTAAGTTGACATTTTGTGGCTTTGTTATGGTTCTAGAGTTGGAATGTTAATTATATTGCCTATTCTTGACTTTGGGATTCTTGGGCTTTCCTTTTTGGGTTACAAGGAGTTTTCCATTAGTTACCCCTCTCTTGTAGCTCATTTTTTAGATTTACCAGTTTAGGATCCATTCATTTCTTGTGGCTATTTCATCTCCTGATAGTGATGTTGATATCAATATCAAGAGATCTCTGATTCATCTCTTAGATTTATTGGATTCATCTCTTTCTGATGGTTTGCTCTTTGTACTAGTTTGGAGATTTGATGCTCCATTTTTTAATGATGTGGTTCTTTTCTAAAGTGAAGTTAGAGAGTTAGAGGCAGGTGGTGTTTCCTGTGATCGCTTTGTGAGTTGATAAATAAAAAATTCCATATCTTGAGTTATTGGTTCATATTTCGGTAGTAGTCTTGACCTTGACATAGGTTTTAAGCAAAGTGCTTCCTTCCTCAGTGAGGTGATTCATGGTTTGTTTGAGTCATGACTATCCTACTTTGGTGAATTTTGGAAATCCCTATTTGATAGTATGACCGGCCTAATAAAATTTGGTAGAGTGTTTCTCCTTGATGATATATGTCTATGTCTATTCTTTGAGAAGATGGAGTGTTGAACTGGTTTGTTTCTCTCTAAAATTGTATTTCTCCAAGTTTCTAAAGTTTTTGTTATTACTAGCATAAGTTAAAGCCTTTGGAAGATCTTGAGTATGCTTGGATATTTCATGCCCTCCAACAGATATGGAGTTGATTTCTTGTATTTGCAGCCAATGATTTATCCTCTATTGTAATTTTGTTCTTCAACTATGTTTCGATTTTGGTTCGGTGTGATTTAACTTGGATATACCAAAGTTAGATACTAAGGTCGATCTGAGTAGTTATAATTAATATTGTAACGCCCCAATTTTCTATAATCAAAATGCCACACGGTGCTCATAATCTTGAAGGACCACAAGAAAATGCTCTACTGATATCTGTAACTGAGAACTGCATAATATAATATAATAAATGCGGAAAACTGGCGAAAACTTGCCATAAGGTTCAAAACATATAAAATACTCAAAACTGAATACTGATGCATCTGTCTGAAAAGCCTCTAACTGTCTGAACTGTGGAGTTGATGGGATATGTCCCCAACTGACTCCGTCTACTGAAAATAAACTGAGTCTAATGCCATCATAAAATAAGGACCATCCTCAAATAAAGAGGACTCACTGCTATGTCTACTTCTGCTAACTGAGTCTGGACTTCTAAGGTTGCTCTGGATCTCGCGTTTTTGAACCTATGGTATAGACACCATAGCGCAAGAGAAAACTATGTGTTAGTACTTTGAATGTACTGGTATGCTAGATGAGGTAAGGCTAAATGCAAGGGATTATGCATGAACATAACTTAAATGAATAACATAAGAGTACTGAATGAGGACATATTTTTGAATGCACAAACCATAACTGAAATCATCGTGACTCTGAATACTGATATTCGGATACTGATTTACTGACATCTAAACTCAATACTAATATTTAGATACTGAATAACTGAATCTTCAGATATTGATAACTGAGTACTGAAGTTGAGATCAGTCCTCTCTAGCAGTTGATCTTTGAAACTGATGATACTTAAGCTGGTTAACTAAATCTGCTCATATCAATGATTGTGTTCTGAGTTTTCTACTATCGACTGACTAAATCTGCGATCAAAACTTTCTAATGGATGATCTCTTAATCTACTAATAATGATAAAAAATGATTGTATCTGAGATCATACCTATCTAGTAGAAGATATCTGAATCTTTTAATAATAGAAATGACGAACTGAGTTTGAGATCAGGCCAATCTAATGGGTGATCTCCGGCTTTATTAGTACTGATACTGATTAACTTCATGTAAGACCAGGCCTATCTAGAGGGTGCTCCATGAATGGAACTATCTAAGTTCCTTACTGAGATGGGTGACTGTGTCTGACAGTCCTGATTTCTGAGTTCTACTCTGAAGACTGATTCTTAAACTGCAACTGTGGGAGTTCTCACTTAACCGACATGCCTCAAATTTGATCTAGTAGGGTCCAACCTGTAACCCCAGATGGAAGGGTGTCAATACTGTGCTATGGGTAAAGACCTCTTCTATGGTCAAGCCTCTCTAATAGGTGACCCTGAACAGGAAGTCAAGCCTAAGGAAATATGATAGTCAACTGTTAATCTAATGGGTTACTCCTGGTCCTGCGTTGGCTATGCAGTTCTGGAGTTCAGGGACTATTACTAACGACTCTGCCTCTCAAACGGGGAATCCGTCATCCCTGCACTAGCTCAGTGCTAGTTCCTACTCCCAACTGAAAGACACTAAACTGATTCTTGAACTATACTAGACTGAGCTAAATCTATTACTGATTATCTTACTTGACTGATCTGACTGAGTTTACTTGATTCCATTATCTGATGGAATACTTCTGAATTCTATTTTCTGTCGGAATGCTACCGAGTTATGTAACTCACAGAGCTTTACTGAAATCAGAACTGAATACTGATTACTACTGCGGTCCGAACTGAATACGAAACTGGGTTAGACTGATACTGAGACCGGATTGAACTAGTACTGAGATTACTGAATTTTCTTAAGTTTGTACTGGCTGAATTCTACTGATCATAGCACGACTGAAATTATCTTGAGATTGAATCGGCTCCATACAAGCAGCTAAATTTTTGGGCAAAACTTGATAGCATAAATACATAAGATAGGACCACACTTGAATATCATGAAAATGGACTTTCATTCACAACACAATCAATACAATATCTCATCAATCACTTGAATGTCATAACTATGTAAATGTATAGGGAATGCATACTAATATCTCATAGTTGTTCAATATGGGATACAAATAGAAAAGAATGCATGCAACTTATCATAATACATTCACTTAGGCATTTCATCAAACGCTTGGCATGCACTAGTTATCACAAAATTGGGGATTTCATGCTTAACATACTAAATAGACACTATTATCTTTACTTAAGAATTTTATCAAACATATGGGGAGCATGCTTTGGTTTTACCATAGATTCTATACTTAATTATCATGAATAAATCAATATCATGTAACTTGAAGAGGGTTTATTATGAACATCATACAATTTATAACATACTAGAATCAACTTTTTAAATTGGTAGTCTAAATCATGAATTAAAACCTAACAACACAAAATCATGAACTCTAATATACATAAATCATGAAATCTCATAAATACATAAACCTCAAAATTTTGAAAAGGATTCTTGAGCTTCTTGGGTGGAAGGAACCCAAGAATCAACATCTAACATACCTTAGAAGACTCTTTCTTGAAGGTTCTTGAAGAAAATCCTTAGTCTTGTTCTTGATTTCTTGACTATGGTTCTTTCCCCTTTGAGAGAAAATATAATATTCTTGAGAGAAAAGTGAGGAAAATAATGTAATAAGGGCTTATTGGGCATTTTATTTCATCTTTAGGAATGATAGGGGTCATGGGAAAAGTCTAAGATGCCCTTGGAATTAAATAACGAAATCTGAAAATCCCGATTTTTCATGCTGGCATGACGCGCCATAATCGCGCCAGCTTACTGAAGTTGGACAATTGGGAAACTGCTTGATGGCATGATGTGGTGGAAATTACGTTGCCACCTTGGTTGCGAACTGGAAATAAACCGCGATGCGGTGGAATCGCGGGGTCTCACTGGATTTTGACGATTGCTATTTTGGCTGACTCCGTAACGCGCCAAAGTACTATGTGGTACACTATCTCACCAAAATGGCTCTAACTCTTTGCCCAAGTGTCAAATTTGGGAAAATTTAGTATCGATGGGAAGCTTATTCAATTCTCTACATGACGATATTAAGGAAATTCTACACGGTTTAAAATACTTCTCACTTGGGATGTCAGCCCTTACTTCCTTTAAGGATGAAACTAGACTAAAAGAAAATTTGGGGTATTACTATATCTCCCCCTTGGGAATAGTCTTCCTTGAATGTCACTTGTTAGGCTAAGACTACTAATTGACTGATCTTACTTAAGGAATGTGAATATCTAAAACATCACTATGTGACATGAAACTATTGATATACTGAGTTCTTATACTGGACATGCATATCTGATGCATGGAATACACAACTGAAGCTACTCATAAGCTGAATTCTCATAATGGATATGCATATATGATGCATGACAGATCTCTCGTGAATGAATGACTGTATACATTGAAGAGTTGAACTTTTTCTACTGAACGTGCATATCTAATGCTTGAATATAACTAATTCTTGAATACATGACTGAGTATGCAATGATAACTGGTGTTAACTTCGTAAGGAGAGTCTGAACATGTAACTGAATAAGTCTAATGACATGAAAGCATCGAAATATTATGGGGTATCTCCCCCTTGGGACTCTATGTCCCTCTAAGAATACTTCGCTGAAATACTGGGGCGTTTCACGGGACACCTATGAACTGGGTCATGATTGATCGTCTGAGATCTGAAACTAATGGCATAACTCATGAACTGAGTTATACTCATAACTACTAGGATACTCAATCTTGGAATTGTTACATTTGGGGAATTTCTTATAGCATGATCAGGTGAAGAGATGAGATAACATACTATACGAATTTGACTGTCTGACTGCTAAACTAACTTGTTGGCTCTACTAACTGGCTCATGCTGAAAACTTAAGCTAAAAATGGGAGCAAAGGATTTAAGGATGCATATCATAAAGATGAAGGACTTATAACATACCCGAATCTATATCAGGGAAACTTTCCTGATCATGGTGAGTCTGAAGTGCATAGAGTCTGTTCTGACGCTGACCACTATTGGCACCAGAAGTGGTACCCTGCTAATGCAATTATCTACCCCTCTGAGCTAGTACTCTACATTCTCGCATTCTGTGGCCTGGCTTACCATATCCAAAACATACCTGACTGTTAGCTCTGCACACACCTAGGTTATTCTTGCCATACTCTTCATAAAGAGAATAGGTACGAACACCACTAGCACTACTCTGGGCTTTTGAGGCTGGCTCTCTATCAAAACTACCATCCCTGATGATTGGTGTGGGTACACTAGCTGAGGATGGAGCTAGGACTGAAAATTTCTTGCTATGCTGAGGACGATTACCACCTTGTGACCTTGCCAGAGAGAAACTATGACTACCTATTCTGTACTTTTTACTCAATCTATCCCTTTATTTCATCTTATCAGCCTCAATTTGCTACGTATGAATCATCATTATAGCAAGGTCCATATCTCTATTGAGCATAGTAGTCCTACACTCTTTCAACACTAACCCAGATACACCAGTCACAAACTTACTCACACTCGCTCTAGGGTCAGCTATCAAATCAGGACCATACATAGGTAACTGATTGAACTTAACGTAATACTCCCTTACTGTCATGGAGCCTTGCCTTAGGTTCATAAACTCTTCTACCCTAGATTCTCTCATCTCTAGTTGGAAAAAACATATCTAGAAAGGCATCCTGAAACTCCTGCCAAGTCATGGGAATTTCATCCTCCCCTCTACTCTTCTTCCACATCACTACCCAATCGTGAGCAATATCCTTCAGCCTATAGGATTCTAAATATACACTCTCCTCCTCAGAAACATGCATAATCTGGGTGATCTTCTTCACCTTATCTAGATAAATCCATTGGTCCTAACCTGCTACTGACCCAAAGAATATTGGCGGGTTTATTTTCATGAAGTCTCTAATTCTAGTTATGGATAAACCCCTATCTTACTGAGGGAGGACTACAGCCTGACATTTTTCCTGAACACTAGTGGTCACAACTTGGGCTAGAGCCAGAAAAGCTGCCCAAAACTCTACATGTGATGTATTCTCATTCTCAAGATCTACTGGCGGAGGTATCTGGTTATCAACCCTACGGGCATTATCTGTGTAATGAGGCATCCTCTTTAAATAAAAGGGAGAATAAATCAGATTGAGAATCAACTGGAACTTATGCATACTCGCACAACATGAACACTGAAAGAAAGAAAATTGTTCCTAAAATGATCTTATAGTCTCTTGTACATAAATGTAGCGCGCAACACACCCATGTAAAAGACTCTACTAAATGCGGCGTTTCATACTTCCTAGGATACTATTGAACCTGGCTATGATACCAAGTTTGTAACGCCTTGATTTTCGGGAATTAAAATGCCACACAGTGCTCATGATCTCGAAGGACCACAAGCTAACCCTCTACTTATATATGAACCTTAGCACTACATAATATAATATAATAAAGGCAGAAAATTGGAGGAAACTTTCCATAAGGTTCAAAACATCTAAAATACTCAAAACTGGAAATTGAATACTGATACATCTGTCTGAAAACCCTCTAACTATCTGAACTGTGGAGTTGATGGGATATGATCCCAACTAACTATGTCTACTGAAAATAAACTGAGTCTAATGCCATAATAAAATAAGTATCATCCTCAAATAAAGAGGAATCACTGCTACATCTACTACTGCTGACTGAGTTTGGACTGCAAAGGGTGCTCTGGATCTCGCGCTTCTGAACCTATGGTATAAGACACCATAGTGCAAGAGAAAAGTATTAATCAGTACTTTGAATGTATTGGTATGCTAGATGAGGTAAGGCTAAATACAAGGGATTATGCTTGAACATAGATTAACTTAATAACATGAGAGTACTGAATGAGGACATATGCATGAATGCACAAACCATAAGTGAAATCATCGTGACTCTTAATACGGATACTTGAATACATCTTTACTGACATCTGAACTCACTACTAATATTGAGATACTCAATAACTGAATCTTCTGATATTGATAACTGAGTACTGAAGTTGATATCAGTCCTCTCGAGCTGTTGATCTCAAAAATTGATGATACTGAAGCTGATTAACTGAATCTGCTCATATCAATGACTGAGTTTTGAGTTTACTACTATAGAATGACTAAATCTGTGATCAAACCTTTCTAATGGATGATCTCTAAATCTACTAATAATGATAAATAATGATTGTATCTAAGAACAGAACTATCTAGCAGAAGATCTCTGAATCTTTTAATAATAAAAATGATAGACTGAGTTTAAGATCAGGCCAATCTAACGGGTGATCTCCGGCTCTATAGGTGACTGTATCTAACAATCCTGATTTCTGAGTTCTACTCTGATGACTGGTATTGAAACTCCAACTGTGGGAGTTCTCACTTAACCGACATGCCCCAAATCTAATCTATTAGGGTCCAATCTATAATCCCAACTAAAAGGGTGTCAATACCGTTCCGCGGGTAACAACCTCTGCTATGGTCAAGCCTCTCTAATGGGTGACCCTGAATAGGAAGTCAAGCCTAAGGCAATATGATAGTCAAGCCTTAATCTAATGGGTGACTCCTGTTCCTACGCTGACTACATAGTTCTGGAGTTAAGGGACTATTACTAACAACTCTACCTCTCTAATAGGGAAGCCTCCATCCCTGCACTCGCTCGATGCTAGTTCCTACTCCCAACTAAAAGACACTAAACTGATTCTTGGACTATACTAGACTGAGCTGAATCTATTATTGATTATCTTACTTGACAAATCTGACTGAGTTTACTTGATTCCATTATCTGATGGAATACTTCTAAATTCTACTTTCTATCAGAATGCTACTGAGTTATGTAACTTACAAAGCTTTATTAAAATCTGAACTGAATACTGATTACTACTGCGGTCTGAACTGAATACGGAACTGGGTTAGACGATACTGAGACCGGATTGAACTAGTACTGAGATTACTGAATTTTCTTAAGTTTGTACTGGCTGAATTCTACTGATCATAGCACGACTGAAATTATCTTGAGATTGAATAGGCTCCATACAAGAAGCTAAATTTTTGGGTATAAATACCCCCAGAACTCGATAGCATAAATAAATAAGACAGGACCACACTTGAATATCATGAAAATGGACTTTCATTCACAACACAATCAATACAATATCTCGTCAATCACTTGAATGTCATAAACATGTAAATTTATAGGGAATGAATACTAATATCTCATAGTTGTTCAATAGGGAATATAAATGGGTAAGAATTCATGCAACTTATCATAATACATTCACTAAGGAATTTCCAAAAACGCTTGGCATGCACTAGTTATCACAAAATTGGGGATTTCATGCTTAAAATACTAAATAGGCACTATTATCTTTACTTAAGCATTCTATCAAATATATGGGGATCATGCTTTGGTTATACCACAAATTTTATACTTAATTAGCATGAATACATTAATATCAAGCAACTTGAAAAGGGTTTATCATGAACATCATACAATTCATTACATACTAGAATCAACTCTAGAAATTAGTAGTCTAAATCATGAATTAAAACCCAATAATACAAGATCATTACCTCTAATACACATATATCATGAAATCTCATAATACGTAAACCTCAAAATTTTGGAAAGGATTCTTGAACTTCTTGGGTGGAAGGAACTCAAGAATCAATATCTAACATACCTTAGAATACTCTTTCTTGAAGGTTCTTGAAGAAAATCCTTAGTCTTGTTCTTTATTTCTTGTCTAGGGTTCTTTCCCCTTTAAGAGAAAATATACTGTTCTTGAGAGAAAAGTGAGGAAAATAATGGAATAAGGCCTTATTGGGCATTTTATTTCATGTTTAAGGATGATAGGTGTCATGGTAAAAGTCTAAGATGCCCTTGGAATTAAACAACAAAATCTAAACATTCTAATTTTTCATGCTGGCATGACGCGCTATAATCGCGCCAGCTTACTGGAAATTGGACAATTGGGAAACTGCTTGATGGAGTGATGGGGTGGAAATCGTGTAACCACCTTGATTGCAAACTAGGAATACACTGTGACACGGTGGAATAACGGAGGCTCATTGGATTTTGACAATTTCCATTTTGGCTGACTCCACGACGCGTCAAAGTACCAAGTAGTACACTGTCTCACTAAAATGGCTATAAATCTTCGCCCGAGTGTCGGACTTGGGCAAATTTAGTATTGATGGAAATCTTATTCAATTATCTACATGAAAAAAAGTCGATATTAATAAAATTCTACAGGTTTTAAAATTCTTCTCACTTGGGAAGTCATCCCTTACTCCTCTTAAGGATGAAACTCGACTTAAAGAAAATTTAAGGTATTATAAATATAGACTTGTTGGATCAGTTTTGATTTGATTCCTTTGAATGGTGATTTGGAATTTATGATAGATTTGGAGTATGAATGCCTGCCTATCTTCTGGTTTTGGTTAGGAATTTGAGATCGAGCAACTCAACCTTGGCGTTGAGATTTCAAATTTGAGCTATAGAGCATTAGTTTAGCCTTCATTTTAGAATTTGTCTCTATTTGGATTTAATTTATAGGATGGTTAAGTCTACTCCGTGGTTACCTATTCAGCCTTCATGATTTCGGATGGTTTATTGTTAATAGTTGTTTAGATGATAGTCCATTGACACTGTATTGGTTCCTTCAGCTTTAACCTTGGATCTTTAGTTTTCTTTGAGATTCTCAATTGATATACTCAGTAGGAGTAGTATACTCTAGTTGGGTTCAGGTTGTCTTCATTCTCTGTTGATGGGACATCCTGGAAAAAATTGTTTAGTGGTGAATAGTTGTGCCTTGGACTCCTGGATTTCAGCTTTAGTTATCATCCAGACGAGTTACAACATTGGCACAGATTATAATCCTTGATTATCTACATTTGTGTGCCTATATAGTTCCTTATGGTCTTATTCTCATGCTTTCCATATGGACTTTCAGTAGATCTACCTAAGTTCTTTTAGTTTTCTATGGTGAGATTGCTCGGATAGGACTCAGGTAATATTCCTCCTAGTTTAAAGTGGATAGCAGGTGTGGAATGGTAAAATAAGGTTATATTCAGATTTAGAGTCGGTTGCATGAATCATTACTTAGTTTGCTTTTGGTTTTGTAAGCATCTGGCTGATTTATGCCGGTATCGAGATTGTATTAGTGTGTCATTTCTTGGATTTTCATGCATTAACCTTCTTTGGTTCAGTTTGAGGCCAGTTGGTGGTTGAGGTTGAGTTTTGGCTATTTGGGAAGTAAAGTAAGAGAGCTAGTTGAAAAATGGATACCTATCACAAAATCCATTGGAATTTTTCTCTCTTCGTGGACGTTATTTATTAAGTCATGCTCAGAGAATACGGTCCCAGCTCCTCATCCTTTCAAACTTTTGAGATCTTTCTATCCATTAAATTTTGCGGATAAAAGTTCTTTTATTAGTGGAAATTATAACTACCCTCCAAGTCATGTCCTCGATTTCCATGCCTCATCAGTGTTTTGAGCCTTTGCACAATAGCTATAGGTCATTTATGACTTTCCAAAATAGTCATCTCAGTGATCGGACATTTTGTTTGGATTTTAGGCTCATTTCTCTATTTTGGAGCTTTTTCTGTTAAGGATTTTTTCTAGGACCAAAACTCCTAGTTGATGACCTCGAATGAGAATTTTGACAACATTGTCAGCTCCAGAACATTGATTTTTCATTAGGTGGACTCTTGGTTTGTGTTTTGACGCACCTAAGCTCATTTTGATCTATTGGCTGAAAAGTTAAGAAATTAGAAATTTGGTATGGGACCCATATTTTGTTGAAACGACCTCGTATGGAAAATCCTATGGTGCCATTGAGTCCAAAACATCTAATTTTGTATGGTAATATAATTCATTTATGAATACTAGATTCCGGATGAATACCGAGGTCTTGGTGGAGACTTAGAAATTTTCCAATTCTATTGTTGTATCTAGTGCATCACTATCGTGGTGCCAAGGGTCATAATCATAATACCTTTGGCAGTCACCAAGATACCACGATCAAAATAAGTCTGATCAGGCCCTATATGTTGCGATCACGAGGCTATGGTTGCGATCACGGATATCATGTGCATCCATGAGATGTGGCAATTTCAAAGCTCCATCCATGATAGGGACTCCCAAGAACCTATAATTGGTATAAATACCTTTTCTCAACCCATTTTTCCATTTTCTCATGCATTTCCATTTAAACTAAACCCTAGAAGTTGATAGAGCCTGGAATCGAAGCTTGTACATGATTTGGAGATCTTGGTTATCGATTATTCTGTGATTTTCCTTCGAGTTCGTGGTAACATTCCTTCAATTTCTCGATAAATTCCTAGAAATTAGGGCTTTGAATTCTAAAACTTTAAGGGTTGATTTGAGACTCGATTTGTGCTCCATTTGTGCTCAACTTCTGAGCACAACTTCCTTGTCCTTCGAGGGTCCTTGTGGTGTGTTTAATTTTGAATTCCATTTACGAGCCCCGTAGACCCATTCTTCACCCGACCCATTATATGGCAATATGGGGCTCATTTGAATCCTAATGATGTATAGATTATGATTTTAATAGTGTAGTGGCATTTTTGTATCATGGAGTGAAGATAGATGTTTGGTGTATGATTCAAGGATTTGTGGTTTAGAATTAAGGTAGGATTCTATCTACTCCACTTAGTAAGATGATGTGTGTTAAATATTGCATTTAAATGTGAATGTTAAGATTGATTGTGGGTAGAACACCATGACCTAGCCTAGACTATTGAAGTTTGGGGATTAGATGGGTGAATTGACTCATAAGGTGAAGTACTTATAATTCCTCTATAATCTTATTACCCTAGGTTGTTAGCAAATTAGTTATAGATGAAACTAATAAATCCTTAGGAATTCTTATGTATAAGTCAGTGAATTGTGATGGTTTTTCTAGATTATAATGTTATGATTATGTTGGATATGCACTTGGTCCTAAGTCCACGATTCTGATTTTGTAGCCATTTTTGGGTAAATTTTTAGGCCGGAGGCCATGTTCATGATATTGATTGGTTCGGTTCAGGGAAGTATTCCACCCTTGTAATGAAAATGGTTGTATTTTATCAACATCTTGAAGTTTATGATTTCATTATTTGAATATTGGTGATGGTATGCATAGATTTGATACATTTATGATCACTAAATATGGTAAATAGTATGATTCTAACTAAAATATGATTTACTACTATTTTTCCTAAAAAGGGATAAAAATCCCACTTTTCACCCTTTGTTAAAACAGATTTATTCATAATAGAAATCATACCATCTTAATGGATGACTTATGTGTAGTGAGATTGACAATAATGTTTTAAAGATTTCACCGAGAAAAATTCATGTCTATGATTTTGATACTACTATTTACTCCAGTCGTGAGAGATTCTAACCATTTCTACACTTTTATAATGATTTAGTCATGATGTTTGCCACAGGTAATGGATTTATGGATTTACACTCTTTTTAGCCACAGCTTAAGTTCGTGCACCTATTATATATCTCTCTGATATGGTAAGGAAGAGGATGGTGGTAATGATGATATGGATTTTGGGAAAATCCCAATAGTTGATGATGTTGGGGATATTGATTATATTAATAGTTTAAGTCCAGCTATTGATAATAGATTTACCAATTTGAGTCCGACTATTGATATTATTTATCGGTTTAAGTTCGGCTATTTATTATACATTTACCAGTTTGAGTCTGGATGTTTGTTTTATATTGACTGGTTTAAGTAAGGATACTGATTATAATACTGATTATATGAGGTTATACATTAGGTTACTTATGATATTTTAATCGATTGTGGTATTACAGATTATATCAGGGCCTTCATTCATGTATGCACATCGCCTATCACCTATATGCACCTATATCTATCACCCTTATTGAGGTTACATAGGTATGTGTGATGAGTATGGTATGTGGTGTGTTATATGTTGATTGAACCTTCTGAGCCTAGGGTGGTAGGGGTTCGTGAAATGCTCGGTTAGGTATTAGTTGTCTGAACTAGCTCGTTACTAGCATTGTCATTGCTATAATTATTTTTATTATTATTGTGATCATTGTTATGGATAATTTGTGACAGATTGGTTAATTATTTGGTTTCAAGATTTAAGATATGATCCTGGCTCTTTTATCTTATGATTATATTATTATGCATGATTATGTCATAATTAGATGCATGGATTACAAGCCCCAATGTATTCTAGCACTAGTTCCTGCTATGATTATGAGGTCTTAAAATACTAGACTTTTCGTTTGTACCTCGAGGTTACCTTTTCCATATATATATGTGTGTGTGTGTATCTATCTATATGTATATATGGTGTTACCGTATATCCCTTCCTTTCATTTATTCCAATTGTACATTCATTCTTTGGCCTTGTATACTTACATATATGTTCATTTCGCCCTTATTTTGTATATTGACCAGTAATATATGGTATAGTGTTGGGACTCTTGATTATGGATAGAATAGGATAGTTTATCCTTAATACTTTCTTATCCTTATTATGTTATCTTCCTGAATATAAGTAAAATGGCCTGCCCTTACTATCTCACTAGGTTTATTATACAGTTGCTAGACATTTAGGTTTAGACTCTATTTCTATTCATATGCTATATGTATCTTTATTATCTTTAGGACTTTGTCGACAGTTGCCTATTAAGTACCAAGTGTTTGGTACTCATACTATATTTCTGCAGCCTGCAAATCATAGTATGGGTTATCGTCAGTGTTGTGTGCATTTTGCAGAGCAGCCATTGTTTGGTGACATAGAGTAAGCTCCTTCCGTTCAGAGTATTACTTTCTTCCCTCTTTTGTACTAGACTAGTCTCTATGTTGTATTCATAGATGGTTGTATCTATATATTAATTTAGTAACTCAATTGTATCCTTCTTATGTTAGAATCTCTTTTACTTATTTCACCAGTTTTTGGGTTTAATTATCTACGTTAGTCTTTTATTACATCTATTTAGCATTTTTTCCTTCATTCTTTTAGTAGTCTATTACTAGCAGTTCCAGACTATGATTTTGGCTTGCCTGTTGGTGGCTTATAGAGGTGCCATGATGACCTGAGAAATTAGGTCTTGATATCACTGAAATTTATGGATGTAGAAAAATGAGATGAGAAAGATAAAGTCAAGGGTAAGGAGGTCAAACCATTCTTAAAGCCTACACTATGACCTCCCCCGCTTTTTTCTCAAAGGTTGAAACAAAAACAAAGAATAAGGAAAGTATAAAAAGTTTGTTGCTATGCTGAAGGAGTTGAGTGTGAATATCCCTCTTCTTAAAACTCTTTAGTAGATGCCTAGATATGCAAAGTTTATGAAGGATTTGGTGTCGAAGAGGAAAATTATCTATCATGAGGATGTAGGTGGTTTTTATCATTGTAGTGTAATTACATCCCGTTCTCTTATGAAAAATAAAGGAGATCCCAGCTCTTTCACTATTCCATGTACCTTTGGGACATTTAGATTTTCCAAGGCTTTATGTGACTTGGGTGCTAACATTAAATTAATTTTGCTGGTAGTGTTCAAGAAATTGGACTTGAGACCCCTAAAACCTATGATAATGTGGTTATTCATGACAAATCATATAGTTAAAAAGCCCAAGGGCATTTCATTTGATGTTTTTATCAAAGTGGACAACTTCGTTTTTTCAACCAACTTTTTGTCTTTGATTATGTGGTTGATTTTGATATGCCCATAATTTTAGGAAGAATATTTTTAGCCATGGTTAAAGCAATGGTGGATATCGAAAGAAGTAAGATTAAGTTTAGGCTGAGTAATGAGGAAATCACATTCAATGTGCGCAAAACTATGAAGCTGCCAAATGACATGTATGGGGTTTTAGTAATAAATAGTGTTGATGAGCCTGGAGGCCAACCCTAAGGCTACTTTGAAGAAGTTTGAGAAATTAATGTCCCCACGTGGTCTCACGATATTGAACCACACGTTGCTTGGGAGGCAACCAAAGATATATTGTTATTTTTACATTTGCGATAATTCATGTTAGTGTAATTGACATCAGATATACACACCTAAGGTTCCATAGGTATGTTCCTAACTCTCTTACTTTATAGTTTCCCAATGCATTGGGGATAATACATGTCTATTTGATGGGGGTGGGGCTACTTGTAGGTCTAGATATCCTCTTAGGTTTTTGTTGCCTTATCTCTTTTCCCTAAATTTTTTTTAGTAGAGCCTGCATTCTTAGGTCTTATTTTGTTATGTTCTATTGGTGTTTAACTAGGAGAAAAATTAGGAATTGTAGCACAGTTGACATATTTAATTTGTTTAAAGTGTTTCTAAAAATTTATACCCCTCCAAAAAGATTTTGTGAATTATGTGATGTAAATATGTATGTGACTATTATGAATCTTCTTATGGTATTAGGATTAGGGAATAAATAATCCTAACTTAATTTACATAAACTGGATAGGTAGTGGTTGGTAATATAATCTTGTACCATGTGTGTGTGAGATACTTACCTATTTTCCTTTGTGCATTTAATCCAGAACTTGCTCGGTTAGTCTTTCCTAAAAAGTAGGGTAATTGGTTAGGACGAGATTATAGGCCTTTTTGAATTTATTCCACTCTTAGCCTAAATGACCATCCAAATATGAAAAAGTATCCCTTAATCTATGAATTTGAGGCTACATTGACCGATTTTCTTTTTTTTTACCTTGTCACCTTCCTAATTCGTTACAATGGACCTGTTTTGGTCCTGGTCCCTCCGTAGAAGTTGTGCACGTCAACTCAAGCAAATCGCCTAAGTTGAGGGTGGATATCATAGGAGTTCTTAGTTAAAATTAGGTATATAAAAGGGTTTCAATAAGAGAGAAAAGAAAGTAGGGTTGGGTGTAGTAAAAGAAAAAAAAATCATAAAGATAGAAAAGTGAAAAAGAAAAAGGAAAAGTGAAAAAAAAAATCACACCCAACCTTAATATGTAATAAAAGATAAAGGGTGAAACAAAAGAAAAATTGGTTGATAAGTGGACCCTAAATGTAATATTAGTGTCAAGGAGGGTAAGTCACTAGTTCCAAAATGTACCATACCAACCCCTAAGCCTATTTTACAAGCCCAATAAAGTCCTATAGTAATCCTAGTCCAACTGTCAAAAAAATTATAGTAAAGAAAATAAGGTCAATCCTATGGTATTCTATGCACATTGATTGGAACTTCTTTTGTGAATGTGAGTGTCACGGTATCGTCCTCATATTAATATGTATGATCATATTGTGAGATAGGTACTTCTTTATTGTGAGGGGACATGGGTTGTGTTGCTAGCTGCTTATCTGTTTGGGTAGTGTTACTGCATCTTTTCTTGGTTGTTTATTGCTAATGTAATGACATAGCTTGATTACTTTGTGGCACGTTGTTGTCCTACATAGATCCACACAGTTGGTTTTGAGAAAAGTTGAAAATAGAAGGGGGTAAAAGTTGTTTAGCTGAAATAGAACAGATAGCTATAGGTTCCTTAGGTTTCTCCTTGGTAAGCATTGTGTTATTTTATTATCTGTTTGGTCATAAGAACATGCAAACATTAAAAGTTAAGGGTGTTGATATGCCATGGTTTCATGGCACTTTAGATGCTTGAAACCGGAAACTATGCATGTACTTAAGTCTGTTTTGTTAGATATGATGTGTTTTTATGTTTGTTTTGCAGAAAAATAGATTTTGGAGATGAAATTAAGAAAAAGAGTTAAAGTGTGCAGAAGGGACCAATTACGGGCCTTATATGGAACTTACAACCACAGTAAGTGGCCATGTAAGTGTCACAAAACAATATTCTGAAAAGATGAAGTCTGAAGTATATTTCTGAGAGTTATGAAGGGTTACATACGGGACATAAGTATCATTATGACCCACATAAGTTCCATCGTAGGTAGATGATATGAGAGTTGTTTTCTTCTAAGACTTACGACCCACTAGGAGTCCATAATTGGTACTTATGGCCCATAAGTGGGTCCGTAAGTCATTGTCATCTTAGTTTGCCTTTATCAATTTGGTTAAGATTTTTAGGGTTCTGATTATTCTATAAATACCCATTTTATGTTTTGTAAGTTTACGCACTCTTTAAATTCACAATAGTATATTAATTCTAAGATTCGCTTTTGATCTTGGAATCCTCAGTTCTTGGTTTTACGGTTGACTATTAATTTGAGATTCAGGGTTTTGTTCTTAAATTATTGTAGGAATATTCATATTATTTATTTCTTGAATTCAATGGATATTCTTGCAAATATGAGCGGCTAAACCACCTAACTAGGGTTGTGGGAACCCTAATGGAATAACGAAATAGAGGAAGTGCTAAGTCATTCTTGATCAATATTCTTCCATGTATTGTGTATGTTTTTTTGTTTTATTATTTTCTTAACGATTGCAGAAGTTAATAACATGCCTGTATTTGATACTTACTTCCTAAGAGAGGTAAATATTAGTAAAAAAACATCACAACAGTAATTTGAGGCTATCAACCCTCATCTAATTAACTTGATACTCAAAAGATAATTGTTAATATGGGACCCATGATAAGATTAGTAAGGCGAAACTGAGCCTCGAAAGGTAATGAGTGAAATTTACCAAAGGCATTCACAAAATGGTTGGTGATACATATCTTATCAGATTCTGCATACAAGGTATTAGGATAGTTTGGTGGAGCACGATTAGTCTACAGAGTAAGGAATTCAAGGTAAACACAGTCCTAGTAGTCATCTTATATTGATTTCAGCCAAAGTGGCTAAGATTTGTTACTACTTATATTGTTCTCACAAAATCTTCCCATTTACTATTCTGCATTTTTCTACATACTTCAGCAAATTCATGATAGATTTTTGGCTTATTACATATAGGTTCATCCCCAACCTTTGTTGGGTTATATATTTGATAGCGACTATGTTACATTTCTTAGAGGTATAATTTAGGTGACATCAAATTTGGGCGTCATTGCTGGGAATACTATTATGGGTTGATTGATTGAAGTTTTTGAGGTTGTTGGCATTTGTTTCTAAGGTGTACGTTGGTGTATGCGTAGTACTCAAAGTTAAGGCAGTACCTTGATCCCACTTGATATTGAGATGGTGTGGACCTTACAACAGAATCGAAAGATAGTGGATTAGGAGCACGGAGGTCATGATGACCCTAATTGGATTCCTCCACCTCCGCATAGTTTTTAAGAGAAAGTTACACAAAGCACTGTGCGGTTACTGGACGAAGAGAATGTGAGGAGGGATGTTGCATTCCGTAGTGTACCTCAAGAGGAAAGAGTGAGATAGGAAGAACATTGTCGAAAAGAACTCGACAGAGTTAGGAAGTTGGGGGGAACACGGTCCTAGTATTCATCTACTATTGATTTCAACTAAAGAGACCAAGATTTTTTGCCATTTATATTGTTCTAAAAAGATCCCCCATTTACTTTTCTTTATTTTTTGTCTACTTTAGTAAATTTGTGAAAAATATTTGGCCTATTGCCTGTTGGTTTGACCCCATACTTTGTTGGGTTATATATTTGATAGCAAAAAGATTATATTTATTAGAGGTATAATTTGAGTGACATCACCTTCACCGTGTGTTTTCCTATCCCAGAAGTTGTCCAAGGTGAGTATAATAAGAATAACGTATCCTATTCTAAGAGAGAAATTGTTCGTTTTGTACCCTTGGGCGTGTCATAATCTTGCATTAGTGTGATTACAAGTGTGGGATGACCTAATAGTAGATTCACACTATTTTTCACATATTTATTTTGTGTCTTGGGTCATGGCACGCCTTTCTCTTGGAGCCTAGAGGGTGTGCTACCCCATATGATCAGAAGATCCAATTTTGTCATGGTTAACCCCTTCTTGTTGCCTTTGCATTCCATACTTTGTGGCTGTCTTCCCACTTCAGTTTCAGTTTTTTAAGATTCCCATCATTGCTCTTAACATTATCCATGGTCTCTTATAACATCAAACACCACAAACTAGTGCACAAAATACAATAGAATCCATTGAGATAACTAGAACAACACATATCTCAAGCTACTAACACCAGTTTTCTTGTCTAACTCTATATTACCAAATTGATTCTAAACTTGTTTTGAATACACCTTCAAAATTATAAACATGTATTTTAATACTTAATTTCTCAATTATACATATGAAAAATCTTTATGCACACAAAAAGTCCTCAAAACTAGGCTAAATATGAATAGATAATGACACTAAGGTGCATAAATCCACCTAAGATCACCGACTAAGCTCCAAAGATAATGAAAATATAGATAACATGCAAACCGGAATATGAAATATTGGTAACTATCCATAAAGCTAACATATTAAATCTTTAGAGGCAATAAGGATAAACTAGCCTTTTCTAGTCATGTTCATGAACTAAAGTACTATACCGTATATCATTGGTCAATACACAAATAAAGGGTGGAAGAAGGATATATGGTAGTATACAAGGCCAAATAGAACATATACAATATGAATAAACTAGGGAAGACAGGGATATATGGTAATAAAATATATATATATATATACACACACATGGATATACAAGACTAACTCAAAGGTAGAAATCTAAGGTAGCCAGCCTAGCCTCTCCAGGAAATCCTAACCAACTAGGAAAGATATTACTAGTATGATCTAGTCCTATCATAAAATGCCTAACCATGAATACATTGGCCATAATGGAATTTATCATAAAAAGAAAAGGGATCAGAATCGTAGATCCAACCTCAATACCAGTCTATAATCATCCTACCACAAACTAACCATAATAACAAAAATAAATTAACTGGCTTTTTCAAACAAACAATAACTAATTGGGATCCCCATAAACCCAAATGGATTAATAAATAGCCAACAATAGTAGTTAGAGACTATACCTATGCAACTCTAGATAAGGCTGATAGATATAAGCACCAAACAACATATTGGTGATTTAAAATGCATATGAATCAATAAATGCAAAGTAAATCTATTGTACCATAACTGATCCAAGTGTCATAACATACCAAATATATATACCATATCAAGCACAAAATCTTGAAAAGTAAAGATCTAAGGGGACCACTCTTCTCTAGGACGATGGCTCACGGATAAAGAGGCCCCTAGGAGATTCAAGAATTTTTGTATGCACTTATATGGTCCTGATCTAGGATTTCCAATTAGTTTCAATTTATTATATATAGTATCAAATATATATACATATATATAAAATAATTCCTTGCACTCAAACCTTGTCTAAAAGAGTGTAAGTCTGTAAATCCATAGCCTGAGATTAACTCCACGACTTAATAAGTGTCATAGAGTAGAAAGGACAAATCTCTCTTGACCAAAATAAATTTAGTGGTAAAATAGTATATAAGCCATGGACTTGAATATATCTTGATCTAATTTCTAAACATTATATTAAGTATCAAAAGCTCATAAATTAGTAAATAAGGTGGTACGATCCCCGTTATAAAAGAATTCATTTTACAAGTAAAAATAGGAATTGGCCCTTTTTTTATAAAATAGTAGTAAAATATTGATTTTAGTTGGAATTGTACCACTAAATGAGAATAAATGCACATAATAGTATGAATTCCATCACTAGTTTGCAAACAATACAACATAAGGCACTAAGTTTCAGCTGGTTTGTTATGCATGTGACATCGCACAAAGGATATGGAAAGGGAACTATGGATATCACACAAGAGGTATTTCAATATAAACATAAACTTCAGAGACCAAGGATTGCGATAACATACAATGGACAAAGATAACAATACCTCTATATCGGATAAGTGTATAAAAAGGCCTCTTAGGCCACATTTTGGCCATTTTCACTCATCCTTGATAGACATGAACCCTAAATGAGAATGATAACTTAAAATTACATATTTTTGGTGACTTAGGAACTTGATTAACACATATTATTGCAAATATCTATGGATTAAAGCTATGATTTCAACATTTTCTTGATGAAGTTCTTAATTCTTTACCCAAAATCCTAAATACTTTGAGGGCTTGATTTTTAGCCACAAATTATCATATTTTTTACCCATATATTGAGGGTTATGATTCCTTTATCATGTATGAACGTTCGATTGACCTCAAAAATATGATTTCAGTAAGTAGGACCACTTGGGGGTTTTGGTGTCGTTTTTAGACTTAAAGCCTAATGGTTCAATAAGGGTATTGTTATTCCTATTTTGATGAGTAGATTATAATTTTAATAGTGTAATGGCATTTGGGATTTTAAAATGATGATAGATATTTGGTGAATGATTTAGAAATTTGCGGTTCGGCTTTGAGGTTGGCTTCAGTCTACTCTTCTTCATAAGATGATGCATGTTATACATACTATGTGAGTTAACCTTACATTTATATATATGTGTATATCAAGATATATGTATCTATTGTATTATCATAAATCCCTTTCTTACCGTATATTTATTTCTTGGCCTTGTATATTGTTATATATTTTTCTTTTGCCGTTGATTTGTATATTGGCTAAGGATATATGGTATAGTGTTGAGATTTATGAGTATGGTTGGAATAGGATATTTTATCCTTGATATTTTCTTAAACTTATTATGTTAGTCTCTTGGAAATGAATAGGATATGTTATCTTTATTATCTCATTGGCTTTGTTATATGATTGTTGAACACTTATGTGTAGTTTTTGTTATATTTATATGTTGTATGTATCTGCATTATCTTTGGAGCTCATTTGGCAGTTGCCTGCTAAGTACCACATGTTTGGTACTCATAGAACACTTCTGCGGCCTGGAGATTATAGTATGGGTTATCATCATTGATGTGTGCATTATGTAGAGTATCTATAGGTTGAAGACTTAGAGTTAGATCTTGAAGTTTTAACTATTACTTATCTCTCTCTTATGTACCAAACTAGTCTCTATGTTGTATTCGGAGATAAGTTGTATTAGTGTAATTCCCTTAGTATTTCAATTTGTATTCTTATTATATTAGAAGCTCATGCACTGATACCACTAGGTTTTGGGACTATATTATGTATTTGATCTCTTACTTTAATTTTTCCACATTTTTACTTTTATTGTGTTGGGTAGTCCTTCACTAGCCATTTCTGACAATGGGTTCGGCTTGCCTATTGGTGGATCATAATAGACACAATCATGATCTAAGAAATTAGGTTGTGACAAATTAGTATCAGAGCATAGATTTCACTAATTGGTTACAATAATAGCTAAGTGTTTAGTAGAGTCCTGCAAATTAGTGTGAAGACGTACGTAACCTATCTTTGGGAGGTTATAGGGACATTCTTAGAAAATTTATTTATTTACTCCTTATCATGTGTCTGTATTTCTATGAACCTTAAACACATTCTTTAACTCTATTTCGTCCCCAAATGGGCGATGCGAGATAGTTGATAGATACGGATGAGACTTTGATATGTGTTTTTAGAGCGATATGTGTTTTCAGAGCTTTAGTACAACATCAAACTAGAAATTCAGAGATTGATATTTAATATCTTTAGTATTAACCAAAGAATTGAAGGACAACTTAAGCTCCAATGGAGCTCATGACTACTTCTGCCCTTTGAGTTTCAATAGTGGGGATTCGAGTCATGATTGCAGATCCCTCGCAGTTATGGTTAGCATTTTATTTATCAAGTAGTTCTCAAACAAGAGTTGGGTTTATTGGTGTTTATCAGGGTTCCTAACCAGTTTCTATGTACGACATTAGGTTTCTTAAGTGGTCCATGCATACTTTTAGGTAATATCCTTCAGAGCGAGAGTTGGGAAATGGATTTTTTAAAGGTTTAGAACTACCACTGTGTTTGGTGTCGAAGAACTTGATAGCAGTTATATCTTTTTCCTCTCAGATTATTAATTATATGAGGGCCATAAAGAGAGCATATAATAAGACTTATAAAGGTAGAGATAAGAGGACATGCCATCGGTATAGTGCTATTGGTATTTTATCTGGGAGCTTGTTTATGGTGTTGTGAGATAGAACATTAATTCAGAGTGTGCCCTAGATGTAAGATCATGATCGAATAGAGTTAGCACATATTCCCCATCATCTTAGAGTTCCTAAGATAGGCTATGATTAAGGGGAGGATAGATAATAGACTAGAGATTTCTCATAGTTTTAGTTGGAAAACTATTTTGTCTTAGTTTGTTTCCTCATTATATTGGTGATTTAAGAGTTTGTTGTGATAGTAGAGAGATTGGTTACTAGCCTAGAGAGTGTCCTTAGCATAGGATTTCTAGTCGTTTTGCTTATTCAAATCAGTCTTATAATGTTATGGCATCTTCAGTTAGAGATAGTGCGCTCGATGCCTCAGTTGGTGATTTAATCAATTGGTCTGAGTTTGGACCCTTTAAAATTTACTATCCCTTATATTTGTTAGGTATATGATTGTGGATTTCACCATGATAGGTGTGCTTTTATTTTTCCATATTTATCTTTTCATTATGTGTATTGGGGTTTCATACCCATTGATAATTATATGCCTTGATGAGTTCATATTGGTTATTGAGTGCCTTGTTATTATATTTATAATTACGTGATAACTCTGTTGCTTATTTCTTTTAGTAGTGAATTGGGTGGATTTGTAGTGATATTTGCTCTCTATGGGTGTAGCATTTGGGTTTGAGTCCCATTTATCTTGGCACATTGGCCTTATTGTGGCCATTGAGTGGTACATGATATTGATGCTGATTTTCATTCTAGTACCGCCAATTCATTATATTGATGTTGATATTTTTATTTCTATTGCTATCATTGTTTGAGGTTGTTGATATTATTTGATGTTAATACTTAATGAAATTGATCCTCCCTGGGTAGTTGTATAGACTAGTGTTATCAATCTAGAATTCTATTTCTTTGTGATTCCTATTCAACAATTTGAGTTGCTATAGCACGATTTGATGGTTTCTTTTCCTATAGCGAGGCAAGTTTGATTGTTTTCCCTCTTGGTTAGCTGTGTTAGATTGATTTTGGAATGTATTGTGATATCAATTGTAAGTTCACCTTCTGTGGTTCTGTATAATTCTATAATTGGCAATTTAGTTATATTTCATAGTCTTGAGTTTGAGAATCTTAGATGTGTAATTTATGTTGTGAAGGTTTTCATTTTGGCTATCCTTTTCTATGTAGCCCATTTGTGAGATTGATTAGTTTTGGGTCACTTCTTCATTTATGGCTATTTCATTGCCTCATTATGGTTTTGATATTGATATTGAGATGTCTTGGGATTATTTCTTAGACTTGTTGGGTTCATCTCCTAGTGATGGTTTACCCTTGTTATATGTATACAGTTGGATACTTTTTTCTTACCGTGATGTGATTCTTGTCTTTTCTGGAGCTAGGGAGATAAAGGAAGTTGTCCTTTTCTGTGATAACTTCTTGAGTTGGAATATTAGAAATTCTCAGTTTTGAGTTGTTTGATTTTTTTGGTTGTGGTCTTGACATTGACCTTGGTTTTGAGATTTTTACTTTTCTGCTTTGATGATGTGATTCATGGATGGACCAAGTGATGATTGTCCTACTTGGGTGGATTTAGGGAGTACCTATTTTAGAGTTTGTTCGGCCTAATGAGGATTGGTGGAGTGATTCCCTTTGATCATATATGCCTATGGCTATTCTTTACTGAGATAGGTTTTAGATTGGTTGGTTTTTGGCTTGAGTTGCATTTTTGTGAATTGTTGGAGTTTTTGCCATTATTTGTATGGTTTGTGGACTTCACGAGTTCTTAAATATGCTTTGATATTTCATGACCTCCAGTGGATATATAGTGGTTTCTTGTGTTTTCAGCCGATGATTCATCCTCTATTTCAATTTTTTTCTTCAGCTATAGTTCAATTTTTGCTCGGCATGATATGGTATAGATATGTCTGACGCAGACAGTATGGTCGATATGAGTATTTGACCTTGGGTTAGATTTGTTGGCTCAATTTCAAATTTGATGCCTTGGGATGGTGATTTGAAAGTTATTATATAGATTTTGAGTATTAGTGCCTATCTGTTTTCAGGTTTGGTTTAGGCAGTTTAGACTGAATAGTTCAGATTGATTTTGAGATTTTAGCTTGGAGTTATAGATCTTGAGTGCAACCTTCATTTTGAACTATATCATTTTGAATATAATGTATAGGTTGGTTGATACTACTCTGTGATTACCTATTTGATTTTCTTGACTTTAGTTGGATTATTATTGATAAGTGCTAAGATGATAACCTTTGAACCTGATATTTGTTCTTTCATCTTTGACCATGAGTCATCGGTCTTCTTCGGAAGTTTTAGATTATATACTCAGCGGGAGTAGTATTCTTGAGTTGGATTTAGTATGCTTGCATTCTTAGTTGTTGGGATATCCTGGAGCAGATCGTTTAGTGATGAGTAGTTAAGCCTAAACATTCTACTTTTTAGTCTTTGTTTCTATCCGAATTAGTTATAGCATTGGTATAGATGGCATTCATTAATTATCTCTATGTGTATGCCCAGATAGCGCCATATGAGCTTATTCCCATATTTTCTTATAGACTTTCAGTGGATCAACTTCAGTTCTTTGATTTTTTTGTGATGAGATTGCGTAGATAGAACTCATGAGATTTTTCTTCTGGTTTAGAGTAAATGGCAAGTGTGTAATGGTAAATAAAGGTTATATTTGTATTTGGATTCGGTGGTATAACATATGTCTAGGGTTGGTTTTGGTACAGATAAGCCTTTGTTGATTTGTGTGGGTATTGAGATAGTATCAGTGTGTTGTGGTTCAAGTCTGCATGCATCAACCTTCTTCAATTCAGTTAGAGGCCAGTTGGTGGTTGAAGTTAAGTTTTGACTATTTGGAAATAAAGTGAGAGAGTTGGTTGACAAAGGGATACCTATGGCAAAATCCCTTATAAATGTACTCTCATCACGAGGTTATTTGGGAAGTTATGCTTGGAGCATGCGAGCCCAGTACCTCATCTTTTCGAGCTTATGAGATCCTTCTATCCGTTGTCTTTTGGGGACTAAAGTCCTTTTTAGTAGTGGATATTGTAATGACCCTCTAGGCAATTTTTCATATTTTTGCTTATTTTTACTGTTAGATCTTTCCCATAGCTTCTCCAAGTCATTTATGACTTGCTAGGACTGACAGTTTAGATATCGGGCAGTTTATTTGGATTTAGATCCAATTTCCTATTTTGAAGTATTCGCTGGTTCTAAATGTCCACCAGGAAAAAACTTTATCAAAACAATCTCGGATGCAAATTTAGGCTGCGCTAGCAGCTCCAGAATATTGATTTTACTTTGGGTAGACCTTTGGTTTGGGTCCTAATGCACCTGAGCTCATTTTGACCTATTGGTCAGAAGGCTGGAAAATTAGAAATTTCGGTGTGGGACCCATATTTGGTCAAAATGACCTTGGATAGAAAATCCAACATTGCCATCGTGTCTGGAACATTGAATTTAGTGTGGTTACATAGTTCATTTGCGTGAATCGGATTCCGAATGAATCCTGAGGCCTTAGTAGAAACTTGGAAAATTTCTAAGTTTCAGCTGGTTTGCTGATGCTTGTGCGATCGCACAAAGGATATGGCAATAAACTATGACGATCACACAAGGGGTATTTCAATCACAATATACCTTCTAAGACAAAGGATTGAAATAGCAACACCTCTATACCTAGTATTGGTAAAAAAAAGGCCCATTAGGAAGTGTTTTGGCCATATTCACTCATCAATGAAAGCCAAGAAACCTAAATGAGTATGATAACTCAAAATTAAGTCTTGTGGGTGACTTGGGATCTTGATTAACATCTATTATCTAGAATATCTTCGAATTTAAGGCAAGATTTCATCACTTTCTTGATGAATTTCTTGGTTCTTGACCCAAAACCCCAAGCAGCTTGAGGGGTTGATTTTATCCCCAAATTTTCTTGGTTTTCACCAATTTCTTAAGGTTTATAATTTCTTGATCATGTATGAACGTTGGGTTGACCTAAAAATGTGACACTCGTAAGTGGGATCTACTTGGGGGTTTTGTTGTTGTTTTTGGACCCGAAGCACAATGATGCAATATGGGTATCATTATTCTTGTGTTGATTAGTAGATTAAAATTTTGATAGTTTGATGGAATTTGGGAATACTGAAATGAACATGGACGTTTGGTGAACGATTTAGAGATTTTCAGTTCGGCTTTGATGTAGGCTTTTGTCTACTCTTCTTCGTAAGATGATACATTATATATGGCATGTGAATGTGCATATTATGTTTGATTATGACTAGAGTGACTTAGTCTTGATGATTGAAGTTTGGGGATTAGATGAGGGTTCTGGATCCATAAGGTGAAATGCTTATTGCCTTTCTTAATATTATTGCCTTCTCCCTTGATTAAACTAATTCATTGAGTGGATATGATATGATGCTAGTTGTGGAATCTAATTTTTAGTGTTGGAATAATGATTAGTGTGATTAATCTTAATTGGGTTATTCTAGTGATATTGAAATCATAATTTAGGTAGAGTTGAATTAAATGCCCATGTTTCTACGTGGAATTCCTATCTTAGGATTGGTTGTGGCTTACTTGACATCTAGAAATTAAACTAGATATCTTAGCCTAAATTGGGATATAAATTTCCTAAATATGGTAATTGAGGATTATAAGTGGGTTCTTCAAACCCATCTTTGTCTAAGACTTGTGTTAGCCTTGTGGACTTAGTTTCAGATGTTAGGCATAGTTGAGACTATTGAACCTTTAGAATAGAGTTACTTTGGGACTTGGTAATTATGATGAATTTTCCCGTATTATGAATTATGTCTTATGGAAATGATATGCCTCATCAATATTATATGGGTTATAAATATCATATGATGTATAGATATGATTATTGATATGGGTTCTGAATACGTATGTGGGTCGAAACTGTGATTATAATGCTATAATTATTCCAGACATAAAACTTGGCCAAGGGTCATGTTATGATATTAGTTGGACATCTGGGAAGTGTTTACCACTGTAAGGGAAGTGGTTGTAATTTATGAATATATTTATCTATATACACATCTCTCCGGTATGGGACGAGGAAAGATGCGGTAGGATACTTATGATTCCATTGTTTGAATATTGGTTTTGTCATGCATAGATTTGATATGTTTGTGATAATTATATTGGTAAATGATATGATTCTAGATAAAATATGCTCTTATGACTATTCTTCCTAATTAAAGGTTATAGCCCACTTTTCATCTTAACAAAAGATTTCTTTACAATAATAACTACTTGACTTAATGGATAACTTATATATAAATGAGATTAATAATAATTCTTTAAATATTTGATCAAGAATGATTTTGATCTGTAATTTGACACTACTAATTACTCTGATAGTGAGATATTTTGACCCTTTCTACATATTTATAATGATTTAGTATGGAAGATCACTCCGGGCAATGGATTTATGGACTTACACTCTTTTTAGCCACGTCTTAAGTCCAAGCACCTATTATACCTATATGCTCAGATTTTAGTGTTGATGGTATATATATGTATTGATTATTATGTCGATATGCTTTTATACCCAACAAGGTCGGAGGATATTGTGATGATGATATTGATACCTGGTAAGTCCATAGGATGTTTTGATGAGGATATTGATACCCGACAAGGCCGCAGGATGTTGTGATGATGATATTTCTACTCGAAAAGGTCTGAGAATGATTATAATTATGTTCTTGTGTGTACATCTATCGATTTGAGTCCTACTATCCCTATGTATGGCATATATATATATGCACCCATCAAAGATGGAGGATTATTATGATTATGGTTATGACAGTGATGGTTATTATGATGATATTATGACATTGTGGATTCGGTTGTATTCATTCCTGTATATGCATCGCCTATCACCAGTATGTGCCTATATCTATCAGCTCGTATGGGAGGGTTTCATACATATGGATGATGATTATGCCTTGTGGTGTGTTGTATATTGATTTAACCTATTATGTCTGGGACGATGGGGGTATGTGATAGGCTCAATTAGTATTTTGTTGTCCAGAATAGCCGATAACCCACATTGTTATTTATATTGTTCTTATCATTGTTATATCTAGTTTATAACAGATTGGTAATTGATTCGGCATCGAGTTTTGAGGTATAGTTCTGGTCTCTTCTATCTTACGCAATCATTATTATGCATGATTAATTCATGATGAGACACATGGTTTTGAAACCCTGAGCAGGTTAGCACAAAATCCTCCCCGGATTATAAGACATTAAAATGAAGATATGATGATCTAAGTTGTTCTTTGAGTTGACCTTACATTAATATATATGTATATCTAGATATATGTAGCTATGGTATTATCATATATCCCTTCCTTCCTTTGTTCAGATCGTATATTCGTTCCTTGGCCTTGTATATTATTTAATATTCATCATTCGCCCTTTATTTGTATATTGGCTAGGGATATACGGTGTAGTGTTGAGATTTCTGTGTATGGATGGAATAGTATAGTTCATCCTTGATACTTTCTTAGCCTTATTATGTAGGTTTACTGGACATGAATATGATAGGTTATCCCTATTGTCTCATTGTCTTTGTTATATGATCGATGGACACTTGGATGTAGTTTTCATTATATTTATGTGTTATATGTATTTGCATTATCTTTGTAGCTCAGTTGGTAGTTACCTACTGATTACCACGTGTTTGGTACTCATACTACACTTCTGCAACCTGCAGATCATATTACGGATTATCGTCATTGATGTGTGCATCGTGCAGAGCAGCCATGTTTCAGAGACTTAGAGTGAGATCCTGACGTGCGAAGTATTACTTATTTCTCTCTTATGTACCAGACTAGTCTTTATGTTGTATTTGGAGATAAGTTGTATCAGTGTAATTCAATGGTAATTCATTTTGTAATCTTATTATATTAGAAGCTCCTGTACTGATACCACAAGGTTTTGGGACTATATTATACATTTGATCTCCTAGTTCATCTTTTTCTACATTCTTTCCTTTATCTAGTTGGGTAGTCTATCACTAGTAGTTCTAGACTATGGGTTTAGCTTGCCTACTGGTGGGATATAATAGGCGCCATCATGATCTAAGAAACAGGGTCGTGACAAAAAGGACTCATGGGCCCAAAAATGGAATCCAAAATTGAATGTGTCTTGAGGTCCCTTGAAGGACAAAAACTGTTTGATCAAAAGTTGAACACAAATGGTGCATGAATCAGGGTCTAAATCATCCCCTAAAGGTCTAAGGAATTGAAAATCTAATTTCTATGAATTTACAATTAAATGGGATGGAAATTGATGGGGAAACTAATGAAAAATGACCAAGTACTGTTAGCTAACTTACCTTAGATTCAATGGATGATTCCCCACTCTTTCCCTCTCTTTAAGCACCAAAAATGGTGGAAAATAGTGGTAAATGGTGGAGAAAATTTTGGGAAATTAGATGAATAAAGTGATTTATCCCTAGGTGCCGCTAAAGTGGTCACTCGTCCACTTAAGAGGCTACCTCTTAAGCAAACAAGTCTGCTAAAGAGGTCAGGCATTGCTAAAGTGGTCTCCTGGCAGATAAAGTGATGTTTTCTTAATCAGTCCTTGATTGATAAAGTGGACCTCAGCCAAATATCTAAGGCCACTAGAGTGGCGAAGGGTCATTAAAGTAGCTTCTGCTTAAGCGACCAAAGGTCCGATTAAGCGGTTGCACTAGATGGTGCCATGCACCAGGTTTTGCTTAGTCCAAAATGGGCTCTGACCTGGTGGCCAGGATTTATTTTGAATCCTATGTGTGCAAATGAAAAACTATGTTACCATATCAAATTCGAAATTTCAGACTCAATGGAACTATTGAAACTTTCATCCGAAATAATTTTGACTAAATATGGGGCTAACACTTATATTTCTATTTTCATAGAATCTACCCAATATCCCAAAATGAGTCTGGACTCCTTAGGAGCTGAACCAAAGATCTCCCTAGACTAAGATCAAAGTTTTGGAGTTGATGACACTGTCGGAATTTTCATTTGAGGTCGTTACTAGGAGTTTTGATCTGACACCAAATCCTTAACGATGAAAGTTGTAAAATTGAGAAATTATCCTATAGTTAAGAAAAAAATGTTTGATAACCAAAGTAACAATTCTAGAAAGTCATAAATGACCTACAACAGTTGTGGGAAGTCTAGAAATGCTAAAAATACACATAGATAGAGAAAATGACCTAGAAGGTCTTTACAATATCCACTGTTAAAAGGATTTTTGTTTGAAAAAGGCAAAGGATAGAAAGAGAATAAATGTTCAAAGGTATGAGGTATTGGGCCCGCATGCTCCGAGCATGAATCCCTAAATAACCTGTAATAAGAAACAACGTTTCCATGGGATTTTGCTATATGTATCCCTTTTTCAACCAACTTCCTTACTTCACTTCTGAAATAGCCAAAACTCAACCTCAATAGCCAACTAGCCTCAAACTAATAGAGAAAGGATGATGCACGCAAATCCAAACCCCAACACACCAATACCATCACAACTAAGAGAAAAATCATCCAAGCTAAAGGCAATCAAAGGCACAAATCATGCAACCAACTCCAACATATAAATATAACCTTTTTGTTTCCTTTCCAAACCTGTTGTATACTTTAAATCAAGTAGAAGGTCAACAAAGTCCAATCCTCATAACTCCATCATACTAAACTCAGAGAGGTGAAGTTGATCCACCAAAGTCCATAATGGTGACCACAAAGAAAATCCCATAAGGTGCTCCTTGGCCACACAATGGTGATGACCAATGTCTTCAACCTATAGCCAATGCTACAACTGGTCTGGATAACCCTCAAAACTGATAGGCGGGAGTCCAGCGCACAAACACTTACCACTAAACAAACTACTCCACAGTGTCCCACAAATTAAGGATGAAAACAAGGTAAGCCTAACCTGAGCATACTACTTATGCTGAGTAGATAATCCAAAAATTATACAAAAAGTGAAAATCAAGGCCAAAAGCAAAAGAAAATATCATTAAGTGCCAATGGCTATCATCCTGACATCAATCAATAACAATCTATATTAACTAAAGATGACCATGTAGGTAGCTAAATATTAGGCTTAGTAGCCTGCAAGTGAAACCCCAACTAAGACAAATTTGAAAACAAAGTTGCACCCAAGGTCAAAAACTACCAGATTATATCACAACACTAAGACTTAACCACTTGGTCTCAAATATCTAAAACAAACCTTTATATGGGTAAACATCCTCACTCAAAATCTATCATAATCTTCAAGACACTATTTAAACGAGTCACATCCAAGATTGAAGCCAACAAGTCTTAACTAAGGCCAAATAACCAAATCAACCTTACTATCATAAACCAAGCGTATCCCCGCTGAATCCTGCTAGGGCCAAAATTGAAATGTATCTAAGAACCAAAATCACACGAAAGATAAACTATAAGCGGAAAGAACAAGTGATCAACTCCATATCTGCTAGAGGGCATGAATTATCAAAGCTTACCCAAGAACTAACCAAGACTGCAAACCATTCTAGTGATAACCAACACTCTAGTAAGTTGGAGAAATACAACCTTAGCCAGAATTAGTCAACCCGATACTCTATCTCATCAATGAATACCCATAAGGACATATCACTAAGGAGAAGTAATTTATAAAGCCGTATTAGGTTAAATAACTATCTAAATAAGGAATTCCTATATCTACCCACTTTATTCAAACTTTACTCAATTAAACCATGAATCACATCGCAGAAGAATGGAGTACTAATCTCAATATATTTTCCAAGGTCAAGTCCACCACCAAAAAATAAACCAAGGAAATCAATATAATGAATTCTTAATTTTCCAACTTAAAAAGTGATCATAGAATAAGATGACCTATCTCCACCTCCCCATAACTCCACCATATAAGAACCACATGATAGAAAGATAGGAGTATTCAACTCCCTACCAACACCAAGATCAAAATATCACTAGGAGAAAAACCCAAGAAATATGAAAGGCAAGGCCATACCTTGATATCAACATCAAGACCACTACTGGTAGATGAACTAACCAAATTAGAAGAACATATCCCAAACTGGTTATTAGGACCTAATTTTTTAGGTCATAATGGCACCTTCTATAACCAACCAATAGCCAAGCCAACCCATAGTCCAGAAATTCTAGTAATGGACTATCAAGAGATGAAAGATGATATCACAATAAATACTATATAAAACTAAAATATGGAAGACATTCCCAAAACCTGGTGGAATTGGTACAAGTGCTTCAAATACAATAACAGTATAAGATTCAGTATTGAGTAAATATAAAAATATAGCCCATCACTAAATACAATATAACGATCAGTCCAATATGTAAGAGAGAGAATATAAATGCTCCAGACGTCATGAGCTTACCCTATATATCCAATCCATAGTTTCTCTTCATGATGCATACATCAACTTTAAGAACTTATACAATGATCTGCAAAAGTGTAGTATAAGCACCAAACACGTGGTACTCAATACAAAATTAAAGACCGAGCTCCAAATATAATGTAAATATAGATAACGTGTAAGTAAGAATGTAAACTACAAGAAATTATCTAGGATGCCAAACACAATAAGGCTAAAGAGGAAACAAGGATAAACTATCTTATTTTAGCCGTATTCAGGAACTAAAGCACTATACTTTGTATAACTGGCCACTATATAAATAAGGGATAGAAAAAGGATATGTAGTAGTATACAAGGCTAATAAATAGATACACAATATGAATAAACAAGGGAAAAGAGAGATATATGATAATATCATAGCTAGATATATATATATACACATAGGTATACAAGGCTAATTAAAAGTTAACAACCTAAGGTATATAATTTGGCATCTTAAGGCATTCTTATATGACATGGTTTAATGGAACATTTGATGCAGAAAATGGTGAAAATATGAAAATACTTAGGCTTTTTTGTTGGATTTGTTGTATTCTTTGTGTATGTTGTAGGTAAATTAGGTTTGTGCTGATATGGATCAGAAATGGATAAAAATATCTAGAAAAAAGTTATGATTGGACTGGGTAACGAGTCATTTAGTCACCTAACGACTCGTGACCTATATTATGATATGAATAGTAAAAGGGGTTGACTTCAAGAGAAAAATGGAGACTGAATATGACTCATGAGGAGTAATAATAAGTCATGACATAGAGTTATTCTGAGAATGGAGAAAAAATATTGAAAGCTAAAAATTACTTGAGTCATCACGAATCCTAGATAATGACTCGTTGCATCTCATAACAAGTCAAGACCATTGCTGAAAAAATAGAGCTCTGACAGTAGCTAACGAGCCATTACCAAACATAATAACTCGATGCCAAAGGCATGACCACTGTCGACCTAGTTTTACTATTTTTATTTTCTTAGGTTTCCTTTGTTATTTTGATACTATAAATACCGTTTGGGTCCTTATGTAATAGTTTACATACTTTGACAAATTTGTACATACTTGATACTCTTGTTCTTGGTTTTTTGGATTATTCAATTTGAGACTTTGAATTTTTCTCTATCATTCTTGTGAAATTAATTATATGCTTTCTTTATTGAATACCATATATTGTTGCATAACCATGAGTGGCTAATTTCCTTAACTAGGATTGTGGGAAGCCTGATAGACTAAGAAATTAGGAGAAGTGTGAAATTTGGCTACATAAACTTTTACACATGTATTGTGATTTCTTCAAGTTAATTGCTTTCTTAGTGGTGGAAAATTCTAAGAACCAACCTATATTCAAGATCATCTTTGCAAAAGAGGTTGAGACTGGGAAAAGAAATTACGACAATGACTTGAGGATATCAACCCTTATCTAATAACTTGAGACCCATAAGGTGATAGTTAATTTGGGATTAAGGTCAAGGGATAGTAGAGAGAAACCCTTAGAATCACAAGGTAAAACATGAGATTTACCTATGAGTTGACAACACAGTTGGTAATACCTAGTTTGTCATATCTTACACGTGAGATGGTGAGATAGTCCAATAAAGTACAATAAACATAGTATTTAGGAAGCTAGGGGCAACAGAATCCTAGTGTTTGTATTCAATTATTTATGACCAAAAGCATTGTCAATTGGTTACACTTTACTACAACTGCTACCCCCATTTAGTTTCCCGCACTTTTGAATACTTCAGTAAGCTTGAGATACGAGTTTGACCTATTTCCTATGGGATCGACCCCAACCTAGTTGGGTAACTTTATTTGACATTGATTTCAATATAGTTCTTTGGAGTTTTATCTTTGGGAGACATCAAATTTTGGCATTGTTGTTGGAGAATACGGTTATGGAATTGTTGATTAAAGTTTTGAAGTTCTTGTCTTTATTTTTCTATTATTCATTGGGTGTACATTGGTATATGCCTAACAATAAGAGTCATGGAATAACTTACTCCAAATACATCAAAACCCAGATAGAATTCTATGGATGAATTGTATTATGATAGAACGCGTATGAAAAGTCCATCTTGAAGGGGTTTGGGATGATCCTAATGTTGTGCCTCCCCCTCCGCCTCCTTGAGTGTAGGAAATTATTGATAAATAAATATAGTAATTATTAGAAGAATCTACTAACCAAAGGAGGGAAACAGATGTTCAGTAGATAGTGTAACAGAAAAAGCGAGCAAGGCTGAGATAAGAAACAAATCATTGAGTAACACATGATGGAAATCAAGATAGAGTAGGAAGTTGTAGAGCTCAAGTACTTCCATCCTATCAGTTCTTATGACCATATGATGATCTAAATAAGGAAATGGGATATGTTGAGCCTACCAAAATAATATCTATTATTTCTCTTGCACTACTACTGAATGTGAAGTTTCATATCACTAGTGCCATGATCTAGCTCTTGAATCTGAAATATGTGTTTGCGAGATTACTGATAGAATATGAAAATATTCACCATACAAACTTCATTGGGATATAAACTTCATACACTATACTGAGGGTAGATCAGGAGGCTCTCAAACTAAGGTTGTTACCTTTCTCTTTAATTGGTAAAGCTATATTGTGGTTAGGGGAATTTCCTCATAGGTCAATTACAACTTGAAATGAGAGGTAGTTTCTAGACCATTTCTTTTTTCTGGCTAGGATGCTACAGTTAAAAGATGAGATATATAACTTTAGGTTATTGCATTCTCAATCGATGTACGAGGAATGGTTTTGGTATAAGAAGAAGTAGATAATGGTGCCTAACCACAGGATTTTGGGGCAGAATTTTGTAGAAATATTCTATAGAGCTCTAAATACTAATTCTAAAGCTATGGCAAGCACTATTTCTAGTGGAGAATTCATGTGCTTATGCTGGGAGGTAGCATCCGATATTCTAGATCATATCTCTCTCACTATCCAAGGGTGGCATACTCGGGATGTAGAGAGGGGTGCTAACACTTATGCTATTGGTGCCTCCAGCGAGCATAGAGTTATTGATAACACAGTGGTGTAAGAGGTTTCTCAGCTAAAGATTGTGGTTGTGTTATTGCCTAAGTAGTTCACAATAATGAATTCTGAGAAGGTAAATATAGTTTGATCATAAGGGAAAACCTCTAGATCATATGATTCTTATTTAGAAGAACAGGTAAAATATCTGGATTGAGATTTTATGGGTTTTTAAGCCATGGAGAAAGGAACCAAAGTTTGAACTATTATGAGGATAGGACTAGAGATCATAGTAGAGAGTGGGATGGTAAAAGTAGATGTAAGGATGACTAAAAAATGATGAGGGTAGATATGTTGGACCTGGAAGTCAAGATAGTTAATCAAGGATGGAGGCGTTGTTATGCAAGTTGTTCAATGGTTTGGAAAGTCAAGAAACTTGCCTTAAGAAGATTAAGGAAGACATTTTAGGTTTGACCTAGAAGGTAGAATAGCATGCTACTGTAATCAAATAATTGGAGCAGTAATTAGGTCAAATTCCAGCTACCTTGAATAAAGGCAGTCAGGTAATCTTCCAAGCAATATAGTGCAAAATCCTAAGAACGACTATCACTATCTTTCCATTACCACTCAAAGTGGTAAGAGAACTATTGAACCTCCTAGTCTCGTGGTATATGAGTCAAATAATGATAGAATTAATGTAGATGAGGCACCTAGAGAAGAGTAAGAGAATGTGGTGACTAATGCTAAGTCATCGCAATAATTGTCAGGTGTTGACAAAGAAGTTGCTAAGGATAAAGGTAAAGGGAAGGTATATGATCCGGTGTTGAAAACTATTCCATGTCCTTCCCCATCTTTTTCTCAATATTTAAAGAAGAAGCTAGAGGAAGATAAGTACCAGAAACTTTTGTCTATGCTGAAGGAGTTATCTATTAACATTCCTCTTCTAAAATCTTTAGAGAAGATTCCTTGCAATGCAAAGTTTATGAAGGACTTGGTTACTAAGAAATGGACAGTGAGCTTTGATCCCATTGATAATGTGCATCATTATAGTACTATGGATTCCCGATCGTTGGTGGAGAAAAGGGAAGACCTCAGAGCATTCACCATTCCTGCACTATTGGGTCCTTACACTTATCTTGAGCATTATGTGATTTCAGAGCTAGTATAAATCATATGTCATTTGTGGTATAAAGGCAGTTGGTGTTGGGGCACCCAGACCTACATCTATGAGACTATTTATGCTAGTCCATACTGTCAAAAAATTGGTTGGTATTTTGTGTGATGTGTTAGTGAAGGTTGCATCCCTTATATTTATGGTTGACTTCATGATCTTAGATTATGAGGTTGACTTTAAAGTCCTTATTATCTCGGGAAGGCCTTTCCTTACTACGGGTAGGGCCTTGGTTGACATAGAGATAGGGTAGATGAAGTTCAAACTCAATGATGATCAATTCACTTGTAATGTTTGTCAATCTATGTGACAACCGAAGGATATGAGAGTGGTGTACATGATTAAAACTATTGATGATGATGAAGTGACTATGCCTATTAAGGAAAGACTTAGGGTTGAGGCGTTAGCAGCAATCATTATGAATTTTGATCGCAATGTCATCGATGAGTATGATGAGATGGTGAGCGCATTGTATCATAGAGGTTTGTATAATTATTCTCCAAAATAGCTTTATTTGGATCTAAAAAATAAAATTACTCCTCTAGATTGATCATTAATTAAAAAGCAACTGGTCTAGAGTTGAAGGCCCTCACATCACACTTGCGCTATACATTATTAGGGGCTGGCAATACCTTACCGATGATTAAAGTTACTGACTTTATGGTGTCATAGGATGAGGCATTCCTATTAGTTTTGTAGAGATTCAAGAGGGCCATTAGATAGACCACTGTAGATACTGTAGGGATCCAACCAGGAATTTGTACACATAAAATATAGCTTGAGCCAGAATGTATTCCTAGCATTAAGTACAAGCGTAGGCTGAATCCTCTTATGTAGGAGGTTATGAAGTAAGAAATTATCAAGTGGTTATATTCTTGAGTAGTTTACCCCATTGTAGATAGCAAGTGGGTCAGCCCGATTCAATGCATTCCTACGAAGGGTGGGATTACTGTCATTCTAAAATAGAAGAATGAACTTGTGCTAGTGAGATTGGTTATTGGATGGAGAGTGTGCATGGATTACAGAATGATGAACACTTGGAATAAAAAGTAACATTTCCCAATGCCTTTTATGGATCATATTCTTGGCAAGTTAGCAGGCAGGTGTTGGTACTATTTCTTAATGGGTACATGGGTTACAATAAGATTTTGATTACTTCTGAGGACAAGGAAAATACTACTTTTACCTGCCCTTATAGGGCTTCTACATTTAAGAGGATGTTGTTCGAATTATGCAATGCTCCCATAAGATTTGAAAGATGTATGATATTTATACTTTTTGATATGGTAGAGGACATGATAGAGGTCTTCATGAATGATTTTTAAGTAGTTGAGGTCTCTTTTGATTACTGTTATGCCCATTTGGCCAATTCACTACAAAGGTGTAAGGAGAGCAATCTAGTGTTGAATTAGGAGAAAAGCCATTTTATGGTAAAATAGTGTGTTGTCCTTGGAGAAAAAATCTTAAAATAGGGTGCTGAGGTGGAGAGAGTGATGATTGAGGTTATTGAAAAATTACCTCCTCCAGTCTCATTCAAAGGTATCCAAAGTTTTTTAGGACACGTTGGCTTCCATAGGAGGTTCATCAAGGACTTCTCTAAAATGTCTAATCCACTTTGCAAGCATTTAGAGAAGGAGGTGAAATTTATTTTTGATGATGTATGTCTTAAGGCCTTTGAGTACCTAAAGGAGAGGTTGACTTTGACTGCTATTATTCTATCCCCTGATTAGTTTTTACCATTTTAGGTGATGTTCTATGCGAGCGGAGTAACCTTGGGTATTGTCCTTAGTCATTAAAGCCCACACAAATAAACTATACATCTACTGAGCATAAGTTGCTTGCGGTGGGTTTTGCCTTTGAAAAGTTCTAGTCGTACTTGATTGGGACAAAAGTCATTGTCTATACAGACCATGTAGCTTTGAGGTATCTTATGTCGAAAAAGTATGCAAAGTCAAGATTGATACGTTGGGACCTCTTACTAAAAGAATTCAACGCTGAGGTAAAAGATCAAACGGCCATGGAGAACCAGGTTACTAATCACTTGTCTCTCCTTGAGGAAGAGGCAATGTGAAAACTAGGGGATGAGCTTGACATATATGATACTTTTCTAGATGAGTGTGTCTTGGCAGCATCTCAACACTTAATCTTATGGTTTACTAATTTTCCCAACTATTTGTCAAGTGATCTTGTTCTAAAAGACCTATCCTTCTGGTAGTGTAAGATGTTTAGGCATGAGGTAAGGAGGTTTTTTTTTAGATGAACCTTATCTATTCTAGGTTTATTAGGATGGTGTTATTCAAAGATGAATTTTTGAGGTGGAGATAATGAGCATCCTTTAGTCTTGTCATTCATTACCAGTTAGGGGTCATCATGGTTGAACCCATACAACCCAAAAAAGTTTGAAGTGTGGGTATTTTTTGCCTACAATCTTCAAGGATTCTCATAACTATGCACAATCCTGTGACCAATGTCAGCATCAAGACAATATTTCACGATGCCAAGAACTACCCATTACACCTATTTTGGAGTGTGAGTTGTTTTATGCATGAGGTATAGATTTCATGGGTGTGTTTGTGAGCTCCTATTGAATGAAGTATATTTTGGTGGAGGTTTACTATGTATCTAAATAGGTGGAGGCAGTAGAACTCACCATCAATGAAGGTAGAAGTGTCACTGCCTTTATAAATAAAATCATCTTTTCTCAATTTCGCACTCCACATGAGATCATTAGTGATGTTGGGTCTCACTTATGCAACCATTTATTTAAGTCCCTGCGTTAGAAATATTGCACAAAGCATAAGTTCTCAACACCTTACCATCCTTAAACGAGTGGGAAGGTTGAGGTTTCCAATAGAGAGATCAAGTCCATATTGGTGAAGACTTTGAATGTCAGCAGGACTAAATGGTCTAGGAAGTTGGATGATGCATCGTGGGATTATCAAATTGATTTTAAGACTCCCATAGGTTCCTCCCCATATCATCTTATGTACGGAAAGGCATGCCACTTGCCGGTCGAACTTGAGCATAAAGCACTATAGGTGTTGAATATCTAAATATGGAGTGGCATGATACAACTACGTTGAGGTAGAACAAGGTGAATGAGTTGGATGAATTTTGCTCCATTCTTATGAGATTTCTTCCATGTACAAAAGAAAGGATGAAGTTGTATCATGATAAGAAGATTGAGAAAAGAGTGTTCGAGCTTGGTGATTTGACCTTATTGTATAATTCAAGACTCCGCTTGTTTCTTGGAAAGTTGAAGTCTAGGTTGTATGGACCTTTCACTGTGATTTGGATATTCCTATATAGTGCTATTGATCTGGAACGTGATAGTTAAAACCAATGTAAGGTGAATGGGAAGAGGGTGAAGCACTATTTAGGAAAACTATATGAGGTCAAAGTATATGATGATATGGACCTTGGTGAAGTCTGAGTAACCAAGGTGATTGTATCGTGTCACAACATTAAATCAGGTACTAAATGGGAGGAAACCCGTGGTCTAGTTGGTTAAGTCTGAGTATCCAACACAACCATGTTGTGCCGTTATGTTAAATCAAACATTGTGTGAAGGCAACCCATGATTTGTACTTATTACATTATAAGGTAATTTGTGTGTTCAATGTGCAAGGCTAGAGATTGCAGAAAAAGATTAAAATATTTTCTGGTTCTAGGTACCCATGATTCTCCTAACGAGTCGTGATCACTCCTAAAAACTCATTATTAGAATCTTAGGACGGTGGAGCTCAGTTCACTTCAGGAATTTGGTTTCTAGAATCATGACGACTCTTAGAATGAGTCATTGTCATTGACAATAACTCATTATGATAAGTCTTTATGAATGGAGACCCAAGTGACATTCCAGTCATCACAGGGGGAATCAACAACTCTTTACTAGTAGTAACAATTCATTACAAGTGAACCGATAATAGTTTTGACATCGCGAGCCTGCCGAGTCGACCCAACATAGAACCAATGTTTAAAATGGGAAAATAAATCCCATTTAAAACATGTAGACTCCCTCCATTCTCCAAAATCCCTCCATTTTCATTAAAATAGCACTCCAAATTCACACTCTATCGCCATATTCAAAGAATCAAACTCTCCCAAAGTTAAAACTCTCAAAAACTAGGGCTAGTAACTTCAAGGCATTTGTGTTCAAGGAATCCAAAAACAACAAATCATTAAGTTGAATGTTCTTAATTTTATGCTGGCACTTCAATATGGTTCAAAATTTCTTAGATTCCTTGATTACACTATGTTCAAAAAATATAAATTGGCCTTCTTCTTGTGCAACTTAAATTACACTGATAAAACTAGGAGTAGAATAAAATATGTCCAATAATTTGTGTGTTGGGGTGACCTGGGAGTTCCTAATGCATGTTGAAGTCATGCAGATATGTGGAAATGTGATATTTTGAAATCCAACCCTTCGAACATTCATGTTTTGGGGATTATGGGACTCGTAAGGGTCCCCTAATGAGTCGTTACTTGACACATAATCACTGAGAACATAAATGCAATAAGAAGTTGGATTTTTGTTATAATAATAACTCACACAACGAGTTGTTATCATACTATAGGACTCGTGGTGAGGAGTTGTGATGACTGGAAAGGGTGAGACACAAAGGGAATGGTTCTGGTTAGACAACAAGTATTGGTAACAAGTCATTGTCTAACAACTCATTAAGAGGACTCATTACCTTACTAGTGACTATCTATTATGCACAGTCTTACCTAAAGAGTCTCATAACAACTCGTTACCAGCGGTAAAAAATTGTACCCTGACCCATTAGGTACCTAGTACCTACAACACTTATGCTAAGTTTTCTTGTTTTTGTTTCCTTTTCTTAGATATACTAATGTTTGTGTTTCTCCCAGGTACCAATGTAACCGAAGAATGACTCCTCAAAGAAGAAAACTCCCAAGAAAAAAACTTTCTCCCCCACTCACCATCTCAAAAATGAACCTAATGATGATGAAGAATCAAGTGGTTCAGTGGCGAAATAACCAATCAGAGGGGAGATTGCGCCAAGGGAGAAAATATTGAGAAGTGCTAAAATTGCTATAGAAAAAGTGACACCACCACGGGATAGGCCAAGGATGAAATACCCTATCCAATCACCAACCCATTCACCACGCCATTCTGAAAAAGGACAGTGAAGATGGTGAAGATAATGAAGATGATAAAGATGAGGAGTCTGGCATGGAGGATGCAAATGAAAAAGAAAACAATGAGTTTGAAAATACATAATCTAAGAACGAAGGGTCTAAATATGAGGAGGAGGCTGAGAGTGAGTCTAATGATACCCTGTAGAGATACAACCTCCTTCTCCACCTGCTGCACCACTTCAAATAGAGCCTACTTTAGTACCCATCATTGAATGGTGGGGGTACCCCAAAATACAGGACTTATATAATCAAGACATTTCTATCAACCCTTCAATATGAAAACCAAAGAGGGATTAACCAAGAGCACAAGGTAAGCACCACAGGAATGTTTGAGATGCCTGGATTTTATGCCTGGTTCAAATAATAGCACTTTGAGTGGATGACCAGAGCTATGGGATGATACTGATGATTAGAGGTGTTTGGGTGAACATCTCTACGCAAACCATTTCCAAATTTTTTCATAGGCCAGAGTTCTAGTTACCGACCAACATAGCTGAGATTGAATACCAAGCCGAGGAGAAGCGAAAGATAAAGGTAAAGAAGATTAGTTCAAAGGACAAGCTTGCTCACTTTTGGTGGATGGTTAGAATTATTGCTATGGAATGAGAAGAGGCTTGTTGGATGGCTGGAGGAGTTGGATCTTCCACTTGGATTATGAAGGGAAGCATGAAATTCATAGTAAAGGCTTGGTGTATGCTTGTGCATCATATATTGAGTCCCATATATGGGGAAAATGTATTGAGTCCAGACCGAGCAACTTATAATGCTTAGTGCAAGGCAGTCGTCATCAATATAAACCCAATAAGAGCCAGGTTCATATCCACAAAGAGTGTAATCTTGTTTACTAATCCTATGTATGCTGAGAGTTTACTAAGTGTTAACCAATAGTGTGTACTTAAAATAAGACATAAAATTAAATGGGTGGTATGATTTAGAACTTTTTCTGAGAAAAATTTACCTATGACACTAAATGAAAACAAACAATTGTTGAATAAACTACAATAAGAGAAGAATCTTGTGGTTATACAATCTTAGGGGTCATTCATGTGATGGGTGTTTTCGGGTTAGACAATTTCTTAATCAGAGATTTGGGTAGGCTAGATTTTAACTCGTAGTGTTAGTCTTTCAACCAAACACTAAATACACTCATGGATTCTTTCTAATACCTCATGAACATGCCAAACTTACCAATCCAAAACCTCAACTTAGCATCCCTATTTCTAGAAAGATGTCCATCAAGATAGCTAAATCACATAACATCTTTTTTTTAAGATAATTCTAAGGAAATAACTAGTATCAACTAGTAGTTAGAAATTGCTCATCACCCACATCCCTCTTTCAAGGATGATGTGGAATCCAAGTCAATTAAGGTTTTCACCCATAAATCTCATTTCAACCATGGAGTAATAGAAAAAACCCAACATCAATATCTGTTAATTTGGACTAATAATCAACACCCGTGTACACTAACACCCTATTCAAGCATAAGATAAATTTTTAGCTACTCATGAAATTGGAGAAAGTGGGAATTCAATGCCTCCATTTAAGATGCAAAGCAAGAATAGTCTAAACTTTAATATCCAATTACAACTAAAAATTTCTTGGAAATTTAATAACAATTGTTCTTTTCCAAAATTGAAGTATTTTTTCTCTACTCAAAAATTGAAAATTAGTTTTAAGATTCCCTAATTCTGCTAGGGTTTGAGTTTTTGAGATTTGGGATCAGTAATGTGATTTATAAAATCGCAATTGGACAATCATCCGATCTATCGCAATCGTGCTCTTTGTATCTCAATCACGTATCCACGATTGCATGGCTTCTGATTGCAATCGTCATTGATGTACCTGGTTTACTAAGCGCGATCGCAGATCTCAGATCATGATCACGATAATTGAGGGTTGCCTGATCTCTAGCTCTCGCTCCTTTTGTCCATTTTCCGTTCCTTTTAGCTTGATTTCAACTCATTTTCATCATAAGTCGTGCAAGATCACAAAAACTGGAAATTAATACATTAAAATGGATAATTAGTCTCATTTGCACAACTTAATCATAATAGTGTGCTAGAATTTAAATATCAATGAGTGGTAAATTTTCCATTCATCAATACCCCCAACTTAAATCTTTGTTTTTCCTCAAGCAACAGTATTTCTCTTTCAATGAGACTACTCAATTATAAGCCCATTCATTTGACCAAATATGCATAATAATTCTAAACTCGGTTAATACCACCAACTATCCCTATAGCATGGGAAAAACTATCCACACAACTTCCCTCAAAATCAAACACACTTTCAAGGAGGCAAAATACTTTTAAGAATAACCAAGCAACAATCAATAAATCTCTAGGAGTGACTCTCTATCAATAGTGAATCAACTATACCTCTTTGCCTCATTTTTGGAAGATGGAAACTTTACCCGCTCAACTAGTCCACATGCCTCCGCATGAAAGGAGCTCCTACACACCAACGTATCTTTTGTGCAAGAAGGGTCTAAAGTGCAAGTACTCACTCTCATAAAGAACCTCTCAATGCAAACAAGTATCATTCCATATGATTGGCTTTATTTTCACTTTCCACTAAATTGAATACACTTGGTTGGGGATCTCGAAGGACTTTTTCAAACTTGTAATGTAGGCTCAGTAAAGGATAGGATAAACTTTTAGGATCAAAGTGACTACTCCCTCCTTGAACTATACATAACACGCTATTCAATTAATTTTTGGTTCATGGGACACTTTGTTTCTTTTCAACTATCACATGTGCCTACTTTTACTACCTTGATTCACCCATTTCTTCAAAGCATTTTTCTTCTCATCTCTTTTCTTTGTATAATTCATGCATTTCTTTTCTTTATTGAATCTGACCTTTTACTTATTCATTTATTCTCATTGTTTAAAGTTACTTCTTCCAAGTCTCACCACCTTCAACTTAGGTTTTTAGCCTAAAGTTGCATTTTTAAGTTCAAGGAGTGTAGGGTTCAAAAAAGGGATAAAAGTCAAATGGATCATGGACTGTAATGTTGTTGCCGAAGAAAGGTTCAAAGGCTCAAAATGGGTAACTAGAGATACAATCTATGTACGTCTAGGCTTTTTAGCATAAAGTAGATTTCCATTTTCACAAAGAAGACCTAAGATCATCTCTCCAACCATGTGTAATTAAGATTAGATTTCAGAGACTAACGGGGAATGTTCTAGATAACACTGATACTGCTCAACTTACACATCAATTTAAGTGCAACGAAGTTATTGTCAATATAATAACCCAACAAGAGTTGAATCCGAATCCACGAGCAACAATATGAGTGGTGAATGGGTAGGTTTGAAATTAAATTACTTACAAAATTAAAACTTGAGATAAAAATATTAGGAGGTTTTATACGTTTTCAAAGATATGCTAAATTTTGGGCTTCTAAACAACTAATTCAAAACTAAGAATAACTAGAGTATAATCAATTAGGCACATATCTTTGGATTATGCTTTCCTAGGGGAAAGTTATGCATGGGAACATGATGATTCAGTGCAAATTCTATTCATTGATGATGTGATAGGGTAGGTTGAAAGTTCTTAAGGCTAGTTTGTCAACAAAGTTTCAAAGATGTCACTCGTTGATCCTTTCAAGTAGGTAACGAGTGTATTAATTAGAGCCACCCAACACCTCAATTGGACATCTCTATTTCTAGGAAGATGCCCAAAATATAGCCTACTCTCTATTCACACTTATTTCTAATATAGCAAAAAGATAGTAATCTACATCCATTATTGTACACTATTGCTTTGTCCCCCATAGCCCTCTTTTAAGGATGTCATGGGTTCCAAAAGTTCACCCAAATCCCTCATTCAAGAAATGTTTGAGCTTTCAATATTTTGGGGTTTTCACCCGCAAACCCATTTTGGGTATTTGGGGCTTTCACCCACAAAACCCAACTAATTTAACCAAGCAACAGTAGAACCCATCATCGATAAACTAGAATCTACATAAATACATCACAACCTATACATAAATTGCACCCTATCCTAACATAATCCTTAGAGGAAGAACTAGCAACTCATAAAGATAATAAACAAAAATATACCAAAATATCCATCAATTTGATTCATGAAAAATAAACAGAATGCAAACCACACTTTAAATTCCAATGAATCCTCAATGGGATTTGCCAATTCTTTACTTTGAAGTTTCTCTAATTAAATATTACCTCAACTTAGTAAAAATTCAAGCTCCAAGCTCTAGTTGAAAAACCCTAAACAACGGATAAGACAATATGTAAGATCAAAGATATGATGAAAAATAAGCTAAAACCCCCTATCTAATCCCCAATTCCATATTTTCCAAACATTACAAAAATATCCTTCAAAATTTTTTGCTCTGCCTCGATCGCATCCCTTGAATACGATCGTGGTAGTCATATTGAGATCGTACTTTGGTTGACTTGTTAACTTAGTGTGATTGCGAACCTCAGTCCGCGATAACGGTAATTGAGGGTTGAATCCTGGTCCTACATTTTAGCTTTTGTTATTTTTGCTAAAATTTCTTTTCTTTCACCTTCTCATTAACTCATTTTTATCAAGTTTCCTTGCTCATCTTCTCATTTCAATTTTCACTTACACAAATGAGCATTAAGTAAGAAAGTAACAACAAATCAATGAAAAAGCATAATAATTTAGGCTTAAAAAATGCTAGTAAGTTTTCAAAATTATCAATACCATCAAACTTAAACTATTGCTTGTCCTCAAGCAACCAAGAACAATTCAACAAAATAGGGTATTTAATTCAAATCCACCCAAAAGAAAACTATACTAGAGGAATAAGCTTACAAAGCTCTACAAAGACTTTTCAAACATGTTATGGCAACAAGTAAACCACAATTTTCTAATAAATACATATTATGAAGCAAGGATGCAGTTTGTTTCAAATGAATCTTTGAAATCAACAAAGCACCTTAAGAGGAAACACAAAATCTTCAAAAAAAATTTAATCTTCACAATGTAACTTACTTCACCCATTTACCCAAACCGAGAGTAAGACTTCACCACTACCCTAAAGTATCGATGCCTCTCACTGGGAAGAGTTATCTTCACACACACAAAAGGCATTGAAATTTCTAAAGATGCTCAAATAATTAAAGAATTCACACTAACTCCCACCAAAAAGTTCAAGTACAATGAGTAGGACCATAGGCTTGACCTTCGTGTTTTTCGACCCTAATTTAGACTTTACTAGTTTGGAATCATCATGGTCTTACGGGACAAGATAAAGGTTTGAGGTGAAGGAAGGAATAAATATGGATCAAGTAGCTAAAAGACCTCCTTCAATGCAATTACTCAACAAACTAATTTAACCAAGCAATAGTAGAACCCATCATCAACAAACTAGAATCTACATAAATACATCACAACCCATACATATATTACACCCTATACTAACATAATCCCAAGAGGAAGAACTAGCAACTCATAAAGATAATAAATAAAAATATACCAAAATATCCATCAATTTGATTCATGAAAAATAAAGAGAGGGCGATCTTCGTAATAGAAGATACATTTGGAGATAAGCTTGCACTTTTTTGGAGAGATCTTTAACCTGGGATAAAGGACTAAACCCCACATCGTCTTCCTACTACCAAGTCAAAGCTAAGACTGCTTATGTAAAACTGGAATCTAGTTCCAGCGGAAGACTCCACTGGGCGGGGACTTTACCCAGGGAAGCTTTTCAAAGAGCGGATCCTCGGTGATGGTCAACAACTCAGGAAGGAAATTCTAAAAAGAGACTAACGATGCAGGAGCTCTTTTCCCATTATATGCTCTAAAAAAAGGGTATGTTGGGTTTTTGAACCCTATGTTGAGTAAGGGTTCCAAACCTTCCAAAAGTGATAGGCATGTGTTCTTTCTTGGAACTCTCTTTCTATATTATGCCAACCTAAAAAGATTAATGGAAAGTGGATTTCAGGTTCGATAGTATCGAGAAGGTATTAGCCACCGATGACCATACTTTCGTAAAAGCACCATTGGGTGGTCCCAACATAAGGGAACTGCCTTATCCAAAGGCCATGGTTGAAAGGCAGATCGAAATCCTTGGATTGGATCAGATAAAGCCAAAAAAGAAAATAAGGGCAATGCGTCCAATTTTACAAATCTCAAAAAGTTTCTAACCCGGGCGCGTAATAACACTAAGGATGAGACCACGGACAGTATGGACATCCGAGGTAAAATTTTAGTTATCCTTGAAAAGATAGTCTAAAATATGTAGGGTGGTATTTTACAACATTATTGAGTTGTCAGTATAGGAAACGTCCTTCGTTCTTAGTTCTTGGTTTTTTTCCTGTATGTCGCTCCGCTAGAAAGAAGTAAAAGAACCAAGTTTTCTTTGGTGATGTCAGAATTTGCACCTATTTGTATCTATTTAGTGATCAACCCACTATTTTGTTTGATCCCACTCGGTCTTCCTTTTTTATTTTCTTCTAATAGTTTTACCTATCATGAAAAATTGTCGGTCGGTTCACCTACCCAATGCCAATGATACGAAGAGCTAGCTTTGCTACCCCTGGGGCTCAGAGAAAAGTCTACTTACATTTGTGTTGTATGTGAAAAAGCTTTCCTGCATATGGTAACCTTCCTTCTTCGAACCTTGATGCTCAGTTCTGTTCTCCCGCACACCCACTTTTGCAAGGCTAGCCGGGGGTGAGGTGATTTTTTGGGTTTGGTTTTCCCTAGGATTCTACAGTGATGGGTTACGGTTCTATGATAGGGGAAGTTTCAGTCTAGAGGTTAGGAGTTAGGAATATTTCCTACTAATATGTGGATTATTCTTATTCTATTTCTTTGGTGGTATACGCCATGGGGTAGATCTAGGATCTCAATATTAGAAGAGCGCCCTCTCTTTTCTTCGAAAAATCGCCCGAAGAATATTGTTGAAAAAAGACCCTTTATAAAAAGCTCTAGGTCCACCCTTCACTTTGTTCATGGTTAGCTAGGAATGAGATAGCCTGTTGTTCGGGCGAATTGAAGTTATCTTCGGTCAACTGTCCACCTAGTTAAGCGCAAAAAACATAGTAGAATCACGCAACACATGTTACTGGTGTGCTTCCTGCTCGTGGGGAAAGAATGAAGAGCGACATGATTCAGTTCAGATTTGACTATTTGCAGCATGGGAGCAGATTCCCCAAAAAATCCCAGTCATAAGAGCAATCTCTTTTGTTTCATTCTTTTTTCTTTTTGTTATGGTAATGCAAGAGGTCAGAAATCTGTTTGTTTCTGATAATGAAAAGAGCTTTTATCTTATGTGAAATTTATGAAAACCCAAAATGTTTGTAGTGTTAGAAGACAGGACGGCTAGCTTTCTCTCGTCTATCTTGGTATTTGTATTGAGGTTCAACTGGAAGCCTAAGGCAAGAAGGTACGAACGAAGTGAAGGGAAACTTTAGAAGATAGGGGCGGCTTTCTTGTGGTAGTAATTGTGAACATTTGCATCAGCAAATTGGTCCTCCCAGGGTTGTACTCAAAGACCATGCCGAACCCTGCATTATAGTCTTATCACCCTTCCCCCTTTGGGTCTGTGTAAGGAAAGAACTCGTAGCCAGGTTATTGGGCTTGTCTTATTGATAACCTTGAGACCGGCGAAGATTGTGCTCCAGCGATTTTTATCCAAACGAGAATCTTTGGCTAGCCGTTCACTCACTCTCGATGGTCTACCATTTAGTTCGTTCGTTGTTGTAGCAGCAAACTCGGGGTCCTACCCCTGTCTTTCGCCTAATCGCCCTTACGCTTCTTCCCTTGCTAATGGATCAGAATCTTTTCCAACACTTTATGTTTGATCCTATGTACCCATAGAATGCTATGTGTTCTCCACTTTTGGATCTCGCAAAGAGAGAATGTGTTTTTTCCTCTAACTTTCTCTCTCATTCGCGGAGAGTTTCCTTGTGGAAAAAAATGATTTGTTAAGGTGTAAAAAAGATATCAAATTTCTACCAAGATAACTGGAAGTTCCAACTAATAAGAAGCCTAATGAACCTAAAAAGGGGATAAAGGCCCAACAGAAATTACTTATTTTTTAGTGCAGTTGGTAGGGGGGATGAGATCTTGAGAATGGATCAAGGAAATCCTGATACTTCGAGCAATGTGATCCATGCAGAAGAAGGACAATACCTGATGTAGACCTCCTTTTAAACATTGAATGATCCGATTTACTTATCTGAAAACCGGCTCCTTCCTCTACTCCTATTTCAGCTCTTATACATACTGCTGTCACCTTTCAAACCAAGCTCTTGTTCCTACTTTAGCTTGCCGGAGGCCGTAACACAAATCTTTTTCTTGAGCTTGCATACCAAGTTAGGATTCCTACTTTCTTTATTGAGAAAATGCTATGGCTATCAATGATCTTTATTTTAAGGAAAGTAGCAACAAGTTCTTGCCTTGTCTTTCTCTACCTATCTCGGGTAAGCTACATCCATACATAGTCTAAGCCTCTGATTGACTATACTAGGTACAGAATCTTAGTCCCAAGAGTTCTATATAAATGGGATTAGAAAGAGATGTCCTATATCAACTTAGTTGATAAAGGCAAGAGCTAAAAATCAGTAACTTCTCGAGAAGGTCAGTGAGGTTCCTGCTATAGTGAAAGATCTTTCACTATAGTGGAAAGAAGACAGTACACTTTTTTACCACGCATCGATTTCCACCCTCTCGTACTGATGTGGAAAATTAAAAGTGTAATTAAGCAAGATTGACCACCCTTTCAGTAGTAGTAGTGTCTTTTGCCTGCCAGAATGGGTACTGACATATTGCACGAGGAGGCTAACCCCGCAGCTCCGGGGAGAGTAAGACACCGAGGATTTGGTTCCTAATTAGGCTTCCTTCTTAATAGGTTCTCCTCACCCACACTTACCCACCATATGGATCCTATTCAACCTCTCTATCGAATAGTCGACTAAAAAGCATTCCTTGTTCTGACCACAACACCATATCTTGACCCTTTTCTCAAATTGGTCCATTTTGAGTTGGACCATTCCCCTTCGATCATTCATAAAAGGAGAAGAACAGAGAGAATATGCTATGCACAGACTGACTTGCTTCTTGCTTTCTTTGAGGACTCTTTTGTAATAGCTTGATGAACTGAACCATCGTTAAGCTTTTAGTTCTGTACAAGCGCAGATGGGTGCCACCCTTTTGAAAGATTAGTAGCTATGAGACCTGCCAAGTTCCCACTTGATCCTGCAAGTATATAGTCTATACATCTTTCTTTGATGGAAATCGTTGGTCGCTTGCTTGATTGGAAGGACTGATGCAATAAGTTTCCAAAAAAAAAAAAACGGTTGTGTGCGAGTCAGCTGGGAAAACATAAGCTTAACACGTCTTTCTTTATATTTTACATATCTGAATGTCTGTTGGGGATGCGAGGAGCTGCTGAAGTTTCTGGATCTAATCAACTATGTCTTCTAGTCTGAGAACTCTTTGAAAGTTGGCGACCGCCAGACGATTTAGTGTTGGCGACCAAGAAGATATTTTCCTTTCTATTCTCACTCTCATCTAACTGATGAATACAATTGGAGTAGAATCACTTTCCCTTACTAGGTTTAGGAATCCGTAATTCTTCAAGAAGGCAAGATTAACCCATATCAAAAGAAAGCTTCTTATCAAGAGACAGATTACAGAACTCAAAAAACTTATGATGTTTGCTAGATTGAGCTTGATACTTCTCATTTTGCTTTGAAATTTTCTCTCTCATGCAACTTCTTAATTTTCTTCACCCGTATCTCCACTAAAGTTGTAAGAGTCGGAGGCTGAGGAGAGAAGAATAAGGTAAAGGTGGATACCACTCATCAAGAGCTTGGTTAAGTGTCCAAGACCATATGCCTTGCTGGTTGGATCTGAATCTGAACTCAATGACTGTAATTCAAGAAGAATAAGAAGAATTGCTTAAGTAAGGTAGTCGCTTCTTTTTTTCGGTATACTACCGCTCTGCTCACAGAGCGAATGAATAGAAATCTTTCTAAATATCATGAATATCCTTTGCCCCTTATCTCCTTATCTTCCTATTTATAAGCCACAACTTACTTTGTCTTTTCAACCGTAGGCTGGACATGCTTCACTGCTATCACCTTCTCTTTCTCCGCGTTCTAGGGCTGAGAGTGTTATGTAAAAAGGACCAAGGAAGATCTTATCCTTCATGAGAAGGAGGAGGAGTAAGAGCTATCCTAAGGGGCAGAATCGAATGATTATGACATAAATAATGAGACAAAAGAGAGCACTTAGACAATTCACTTTGAGTACAGGGAAGTCTGCTGGTAGGAATTCCTCAGGGCATATTATCGTTTTTCACACAACACCGTCAGAACCTTGCATTTGCGGCTAAGTGTCCTTCCGCGGTAAGGAATTGATTTTATTTCTTTCCCTACAGTGCTATAGTGTGCTTGGACTCTATCTCCGTTGTCTGGCTTTCGTGAAGAAAGATTGAAAGTGTCCTCTTCGAACAACTTTGTACCTCATGTCAAAGACGTTCGTGTACTTTAGAATTCAAAATAGGACCGTTAGCGCTGGTATCTAGCCACCTAGAAATACCAGAGACTTGATCCACCTCAGGAACATTCAAAAGACTAAAGCCACCTGAAACTCACTGAATGTCTCATGAGCAGAATCTTAGCTTGAGCCTACTTTCGCACACCTCCGTTACTCTTCAGGAGGTATCCACCCCAGATAAACTACCCACCTCACAGCTACTCTACACGGATATGATCTTTCCTTATTGAATAGCTTCCCCAGATCATGTTATAATTAGAGTTGCGGAGATAGAGATAGCTTATTCTCCTTTAATAGTAAAGGACTTTCATAAGCTGGGATCGAACCATCACCTAGGAAGGCATAGTCCTTAAAAGGGGTGGTTCTCTATGGGTAAGCTCATTTTGCTGCCAACCACACTACATATTGGTGGGACAATTCAAAGGGTGACCATGAGGAGTAGTAACCTAATGGCTGACCACAAAGAAACCACACATTAAATTCCAATGAATCCTCAATGGGATTTTCTAATTCTTCACTTTGGAGTTTCTCTAATTAATTCTTGCCTCAAATTAGTAAAAATTCAAGCTCCAAGCTCCCGTTGATAAAGCCTAAACAACGAATAGCATAATATTTAAGATCAAAGATCTGATGAAAAATGAGCTAAAAACCCTATCTAATCCCCAATTCCATATTTTCCAAACATTAAAAAAATGCCCTTCAAACTTTTCAGCTCTGCCTCGGTCGCCATCCCTTGAATGTGATCGTGGTAGTCATATTGAGATCACACTTTGGTTGACTTGTTAACTGATTGCGATCGTGAACCTCAGTCTGCGATCACGGTAACTGAGGGTTGACTCTTGGGCCTGCAATTTTAGCTTTTGTTATTTTTTCTAACATTTCTTTTCTTTCACCTTCTCATTAGCTCATTTTTATCAAGTTTTCTTTCTTATCTTCTCATTGCAATTTTCACCTACACAAATGAGCATTAAGTAAGAAAGTAACAACAAATCAATGAAAAAGCATAATTATTTAGACTTTAAAATGCTAGTAAGTTGTCAAAATTATCAACACCATAAAACTTTAACTATTGTTTGTCCTCAAGCAACCAAGAGCAATTCAACAAGACTTTTCAAACATGTTATGGCAATAAGTAAACCAAAATATTCTAATAAACACATATTATGAAGCAAGGATGCAGTTTGTATCAAATGAATCTTTAAAATCAACAAAGCACCTTAAGAGGAAACACAAAATCTTCTAAAAAATTCTTAATCTTCACAATTCAACTTACTTCACCCATTTACCCAAACCGAGATTAAGACTTCACCACTACCCTAAAGTATCGATGCCGTTCACAGGCAAGAGTTAGCTCCACACACACAAAAGGAATTGAAATTTCTAAAGATGCTCAAATAATTAAAGAATTCACACTCACTCTCCCAAAAAAGTTCAAGTACAATGAATAGGACCCTAGGCTTGCCCTTCGTGTTTTTTGACCCTAATATAGACTTTCCTAGTTTGAACTAACCATGGTCTTATGGGACAAGATGAAGGTTTGAGGTGCAGGAAGGAATAATTATGGATCCAGTAGCTAAAAGACCTCCTTTAATACAATTACTCAATCTTTTCCACCCTCAAAATTTTCAAACTCTCCGCCTTATTCTCCTTTAAATTATTTCCCATATTTGCCTACCCCTTTTTTTCTTTTAGCGTTTACCAAAAAATTCAATGCCTCTTTGACTTTTTCAAGAGACTTTCTAACTTTAATCCCTTCTTAGCCCTTTATTCATCCAATTTCTCTCCAAGTTCTATGAGCTAGGCTATTCAACTTTATTATTAAGCACATCTCTTGTCTTTTAAGCACATAAGTTGACAACCTTACATACACCTTTTTTGGTTTATCTTAGCACATCACATTCACCCCCTCCCAAAACTTGGTGTTTGAGTCACCCTGACATTATTTTCCAAACTACACAAACACCCCCTAAAATTAGGCTTTTACCTATATTTTGATATCTTAGAATCATGCAATGCATCAAAGAAGGTTAAGTTCCAAAAAAAAGATTCTGAAAAGGCCTTAAGTGTTTTATAAAGGTGATCATTAGACAAAGAAAGAAAATTGGGTGAAAAGGATCAAAGGGGTTAATTAGGGAAAAATGTTAAGGTTGGAATTTGGCTATGTGACGAGACAAAAATGGCCTCGGGTCATTCTCCAAACCAAGCTTATCTAGGATTTCTCTGTGAACACACTCAGGGAAAGTTATAGACTACACATATGTAGAAGAATTATTCAAAAATCTCACCACACATGACATCGTACTCATAGAGCAAAAAGTTAATCTCCCAACTAATTTGAGCAATTTGAGCTTAATAATTTACTCTGAGTCATGACTCATCCTTGAAAAGAGAGAGCCAAAAATTGAATTTAATGGTATCACTCAAAAGAAATCTCAAAACATCCTTGATCTCTCTTTTTTTCCAAAAAGAAAATTATCATTTCATTTCTTGCCAATGATATTTTAATAGAATTTTAGAGCTTTTGCCTCTTCTTAAACAATTAAAGAAAAACCTGGGGTGAATTCAAGGCAATATTATCATTACACTTTATAGGATTCCTTACTCACAACTTCACATATCATTCATTTAGTTCATAAAACACTCATGGCACTAATGGAAACACAAATGACACTTTACCCTTAAGAATGGAGACACCTAATCTATAATAGGGCAAGGCAAGCATTCATGCCCTTCAGGTTACATAGACTTCACTCAGAGATGCTATGATAAGAACACTAATCAATCACACTATGGACACAACACTCATCCATAATTTCAACCAAAAACCACCGGTTATGCCATTTTTAATACCAATTGGACACAAACCTATGCTCTAAAAATGATCACACAATTCCCTAAGAAAGTTTACATTAACCCTTACAAGCATATAAGACATTTCTCTCTTATTGACTTTTTAATAGACATGTGGTGTGCATGTAAAGTAAGAGCTTGAATAGGTAAAATAACAACACATGTGAACAAGCCTAATGCATCAATTCATCACAAAACACACCACTTGTAATTATAGTAAGCTAATTAAATCACTCACCACTCAATTAAGCAAACAAACATTAAGTGGTTATTTCATCAAACACATGGTGTGCACTAGTGTATGAAAGAAAGAATTTTGTAATTTAGCATTTGAGACAAGGGACAAATTCAAAAATCTTCATCTCAGCGACCACATTCTACCAAATTAAGCTCAAATGAATTAAATTCAAACCAAAAAAAATCATGGAATGTGATCATCATTTGTATTTTAAGGATCATACCTTGTAAGCATACTAAAGAGAGGAAAGTAATGAAAATAAAATCTAATATACTTATTCGGGGTTTCATTCTTGAGAAACCCATTCCAACTTGTGCTATCTCCTATAAACACCCAAAAAGTTGCTGAGAAATGAGTTAAAAACTTTAAAAAATATCAATAAAAATACCTTGGATTTCCTCCCAATAAGATCCTTAGTTATAGTTGAGGCACGGTATCTTTTGCCTATTAAATTTATGTCTCTATTTGAAAGACTTGAAACAGCAGCCAAACTTTTGATCAATACATCTTTGAGGAATTTTTGGGCAAAGGTGAGGGAACAATGAAATATTTTCTATCTTTCCACTTTGAAGATTTAAACCTTTTACCCAACTTCACATCAAACTTTCTAATAAGCTCATTGGGTATTGGTGAGAGCATCAAAAACTCACTTGTAACACACCAAATTTTGCATTTATTAGCCTTTAACTGAGGAGATTTTAATTATGTTTGGTTATGGTTTGCCCATATTTTAATTATGCTTTTATATGCATTAATAGTAATTTTGGGTAATTGGTTGCATGGTAATGGTTGTTTGATAATTGGCTTTGGTTTTGGAAATATTATGCCCCCAATGTGTTTGATAAAATTCCAATTAGAATATTTTCACTACATTGTTGAGCTTTTTACGGAACTTATGCATGGTTTAAACTTGGTAATAGAACCATAATGGTTTAAATGGTTTGGAATGGTTTAATGGAATGGTTTGGTTTAATAAACATACTTGTGGGGTATAAGGAAAACCACCAAGTTGATATGGTATTGAATACTTGTGGGGTACATGGGAATCCCTCAAGTTAATTGGATAAATGGTTCAATAGGTACATGGGAATCCCTTGACCACTAAAAGGTTTGTATAAGTACAATACTTGCAAGTTATATATGGTATGACAATACTAATACTAATAGCATTCGTTAATAATAATAATTTTATTGGTTGGAAATAGTTTTAATTGGGTAATAATGGTGGGGTGTGATAGTTAACCGTAAAGGTGGGATTTCAAGGAACGAACACTGGAAACCCATGTTTGACAACATGAGGGGTAGGGCATGGAGACCATTTTATGATACTCATGAGGTACACGCAAATCCCCTAAGTACACTGTACATATGTATCATGGAGAGTGAAGGGTACAAGGGAATCCTTGACTCTTATGGTATCTCTGGTCCATGCGTCTACACACATAAAGTCCTGTTCAAGGGGTTACACTAGACCCATATAGCCTATGGGTGGTTAAGGACAGTTAAGCTTCATATACCCAGGTTAAAGGTTTTAAATGAATGCTAAACTTATTTCCCTTTCTTGGTATAGTTATATATATATGTATGTATGGTTGTATGAATATGGTGGGTTTACTTGGATTTCTTAAATGGCATTATTTTATCCTTATCCTGAGTTCATGCTAGTGTTCACCTGCTAACCCATCTTTGAGATTTGTATCTCCACGCAATGCAGGAACCAATTATTTTACTCCTCCTACTTAGCATTTGAACATTCGGGGTCAGCTTTTGGATTGAAGTAGTGAGCTTCCATATTTTCAAAAGGCTCCATTTCATGGATGTTATTCTATACTTTGGTTTATTTATGGATATTGGCTTTGGCTGTGGTTGAGGGAATGTCCCAAGGGGATTTTTGGTATTCTTTGGTTAGAGGCTTTTGTGGAACTACTATGGGTTGGCATGGGCGGGATCAGTATTGGTGTCAACCTTAGTATTGGCATTGGTATTGGGGTTGATACCGTTGGACTAAATTTCTCACTGTTCCATCCTTTTATGTTATGTCATGGAACTTGGTTTTGTTATTAATTGGTTATGGTCGGATTTATGGATTTGGTTTGGATTGGTATGGTTGGTCAATTGGTATGGGACAGTTAGACTCGGTTAGGTTGGTCACGGTCGTGATCTTATCCCAGATTCTTCATATAAGCTATTTTTCTATCTTGTTCTATGTTCAAAATTCAGCCAACTCAAGGCAGGAGACTAGAGGTTGGGTTGGGTAACGGGGGTGATCTCCAGTCTCGTTCGGACTTCAGATACCCATAATAACAAGGCCTCAGGTCGGGTCGGGTCAAGTTGGCATCAAAGATTTAGGTTCATGGTCAATTAGAAATCCACAAAGTCGTGTCTTAAAGAGTCTCTTTTAGGGGTGTGTAGTGCGCCGCAATCATAGGAGAGAGGCTATAGGGTATTTAGGAATGTTTCACTTTCTTGAATTTTGTATTCAATCTTGGAGTCTAAGTCTCAAAATCTTCTCTAATCCTTATTTCTTCACTTTTCAGATCATGCCTCGATGATATGAATCAAAAGAAAATTCTTCTATCCCATCTGATGATGATGTTGATGGGGTACGTCCTAAACCTGGAGTTCTCACTCATTCTTAGGGCCCTATTCCTAATTATTTTGGAGTTCCCCCGGTTGCTATTAGTCCTACTCAAGGTGAGGTGACTAATGCAAAGTTTCATCAGGTGATTCATACTATTGCTCAGTTGATTGCTGCTCAGGATGATCGGGATGCATTTGGTATGTTATATACCAAGTCCACAAGTGTTGGCCTATTCATTAAGCTGAATCCTCCTACTTTTATTAGTGTAAAGGTGAAGGAGGATCCTTAGGCTTTCTTGTATTAAATGGAGAAGATATTTAGGGTGATGTAGGACAAAAATATGGAAGGTGTAAATTTTGTAGCTTATCAGCTCAAGGATATTGCGTACCAATGGTACGAGTCATGGGATAGGGATAGAGGTGATGTGGAGGAGTTGTCCCTATGCGATGCTTTTTCTAATACTTTTCTGGGTTGCTTCTTTCATCAAGAGCTGAGGGAAGTGAAGATGGAGGAGTTTATGAATCTTAAGTAGGGAAAAATGTCTGTCAAGGAATATGCGTTGAAGTTTAATCAACTTTCAAGGTATGCTCCTAATTTGGTGGCTGACATGGCGGCAAGAATAACAAAGTTCACTTTTGGGCTATCTTAGGATTTGATCCTTGAAAGCAAGACTGTTTTCCTAATTAAGTTATGGATATTTCGAGGTTGGTTGTTCACATAAAGTGGGTGGAGGATGAAAAAAGAAAATAGGCAGATTTTGGGGAAAGGATGGGTAAAAGGAGTAGGTTCTCTAAATAGAGTGGTGCTCAGCAATAAGGAAGTCGAGATGCAGATAAATGGCCAAAGAAGAAGTAGGGGAGTTCGTATTCCTTATCTACTGCTAGTGCTTGTTATGCTAGGTAGATGGATGACGAGCGTCTCTAAGGTGGTGATAATTATTGGACATAAGGTTCCCAATCTTAGGTGATTAGGGATCAGTCGACTTCTTCATTACTTTTTTTTGGTTCTATTTTCATTTTTATTGGGGATATTATGATGAAGGCAGGGACACATGTTTTAAATGTGGCCAGCCAGGCGATATTCTCATAGATCATACGGTCGTAAAGGGTGCATCAGGATTGGTCAAAGCTCCGGTTACTTTATTTTTTGCTCCTACACCTAGTGGAGTGGCTTCTGCGTTTGCTCCTTCTTCTGGTACTGGCATAAACCAAAATAGGTTATATGATCTTGCATCTCAGTAGAAATCTGAGGCATCACCTGATGTCGTTACTGGTACATTACTACTCTTTTCTCGTGATGTGTATTGTCTTCTTGATCAGGGTTCCAATCTTTCTTATGTCACCCCATATGTCGTTGTATATTTTGATTTTGATCCTGAAGTTGTTTCAGATTCTTTTTCTATTTCTAACTCGGTAGGTGACTCTGTTATTGCTAAATGAGTCTATAGGGGTCAGTGGTATATGTAGGTGGTAGGCAGACCTTGGTAGATCATTTTGAACTAGATATGGTAGATTTTGATATCATTCTTGGAATGGATTGGTTGCACTCTTGTAACGCATCCTTATATTGTCAGACTCGTAAGGTTGTCTTTAGGTTTCTTGGTGAACTGGTTATAGAGTGAGAGGGTGGTTCCCTAGATCCTAGAGGGAGATTTATTTCTTATCTTAGAGCTCAGAGGTTAATCTCTAAAGGTTGAATCTATTTTTGGGTCTGGGATAAACATTCTAACTCATAAGTTCTTTCTTTGTATTCGATTCTTATGGTAAATTAGTTTCTCAAGGTCATTCCAGATGATATTCCTGGTGTTCCTCCGAATAGGGAAATCAAGTTTGGTATTGAGCTGATTCCAAACACTATATCTATCCCTTCTTATAGAATTACTCTGGCTGAGTTGAGGGAACTCAAGGAGCGATTTCTAAATAAGGGGTTTAATCATCCTAATGTATCCCCGTGGGGTGCACCGGTGTTGCTCGTGTGCAAGAAAGATGGTTCCCTTCATATGTGTATTGAATATTGAAAGTTGAATAAGGTGACAGTCAAGAACAAGTATCCTCTTCCAAGAATAGATGACTTGTTTGATTAGCTACAAGACGTCAAGTTCTTTTCTAAGATAGATCTCTGGTTTGGGTATCATTAGTTGAAGATTAGGGAGGAGGATATCCCTAAGATGGCTTTGCGTACTTGGTATGGGCACTTTGAATTCTTGGTTTTGCCTTTTGGCTTTACTAATGCTCCAATAGCATTTATGGGTTTCAGGTAGTTTTTGGAACTCTTTATCATTGTGTTGATTGATGACATCTTAGTGTATTCTAAGAGTAAGGTGGATCATGCTAATCACCTTCGAGTTGTGTTGTAGACCTTGAAGGAACAACATTTGTATGCCAAGTTCTCCAAGTGCGAGTTTGGTTGAATGCTATAACTTTCTTACGTCATATTATTTCTAGTGAGGTATCATGATGGATCCTCCAAAGGTTGATGAGGTGAAAGGTGACCCAGATCCACGACTCTAATTGACAGTTGGAGTTTTTGGGTTTAGCTGGGTATTATCGGTGGTTTGTGAAAAGTTTTTCGATGATAGGTGCTCCTTTGACCAAATAGATGTAATACCCCGATCATTTCTTAAGCCTCAATCCGCCTTTAGAGTGAATATGAATGACTTCCAAAGTGATTGATATTTATACCAAATTCCATTGATACCAAATTCGCCCAAATCCGACACTCGGGTGAAGAGTTAGAGCCATTTTAGTGAGACAGTGTGCCACCTAACACTTTAGCGCATAGCGGAGCCAGCCAAAATGGCAATTGTCATTTTCCAGTAAGCCTCCACGATATTGGCGTGTCGCGCCAAGGCTCAATATCAGAATTGTCAAATTCCAGTGCACCAACGCAATTCCACCGCGTCGCGGTGCCCTTCTAGGTCACGACCAAGGTGGCAAATGAGACTTCACCGCGTCGTGCCACTGAGCAGTTTCCCAATTGTCCAAATCCAGTGAAGGACCGCGATCCTGGCGCATTGCGCCAGGGCAAAAAATCAGGCTCTAGTTCTAGAATTTGCTCAAAGGTATTTTGGTCTTTTCCACCGTCCTTACCCTTATATATATATATACATACAAGTGAGGGAGAAAATCCTCATTTCCTCTTCCATATGCTCCAAAATTCTAGGGTTTCTCTCCAAAATTCAATCCAATTCTTATCTAAACATCTCAACATCAAGTCATGGTTTTCACAAATTAGTTCAAGATTTGAAACTTCCAAGTCAAGAACATTAAGATCTCTAACTCAAGAAGTGGGAAAAGAAGTCTATAGCAAGTTTATTCATCCCGGATAATAATCAAGGTATGTGGGGCTTGCACAAGAATATCTTTTCATTCTTGTGCCCAAAGAATTGATTTTCACTATTGGAATTTTATGATTGTGCAAGTGGATTTATACCCAAATTACTTTATCATTGATTTATAAGAATTAAGTTATTCAAGATTGATATACATGACTATTTTATTGTTTTATTCTTAAATTGAGAATTTATGCTATGAATCGTATATTGCGACTATTAATTGATGATTTCTAAAGTGATAAATGATAAGAGTCATGATTTAGCTTTTCCATGAGAAGTTGATTATTGAATATATATTAACATTTGAGCTTGAGAGTCAAGAATGAGTCCTATGATGTTTTCTTGAAGCTTTTGATACTTGATATGATTTGACAAGAAAGTGTACTTGATGATGAGAAAGATTATTTTAAGATTGAGTCGAGTTTGGAATCCACAAGTTGTTTATGATTTACAGATGAGATATATATTTATGATTTTGGTCTCTATGATAGACCCTTGAGTTGATTGAGGTGGATTTCCTAACGCGTTATGAGCTGAGTCCAGGAGGAGTATTTAGCACTGAGCGGAAAGTGTGGGTTCTGCGCATCCTACTTACCCAGAACTACATCCCACCGTAGGATTGAGATTTGAGGGCCAAAGTGTCGATTTTGTGATCACAAAGAAGAGTTTGAGGTTATACTCCCTGGCTAGAGTATAACACTCTCGCCAATGTGGGGTTCATTCCTTAGGAGGGAAAAATGTTGGACTCCATGCGGGTCACATGGTTTATGTCGGTTATAAGAAACTCCCAAGTCCATAATAGTCTAAGTTTCTTGAGTTACCGAGTCACTCTCAGTCATGAGTTACAGAGTTTGAGTTGAGTCTGATGATTTATGTGATTTTGTGAAGCATGTGTTATTATCGATGATTTGTGGAAATTATGTTTCAAGAAATTCAAGCGAAGAGAGTCATTATTGTCAGCATGCATGACTTCATTTTACATTTATGATATTGTTTAAAAGTGTTGCATACACCCCCACATACTCAGTACAATCCCAAGTACTGATTCCTATACTTTTCTATGTTCTATATTTTCTCGTGAAGTAGGTTCAGGTGCTCAGTTTCAGTAGCGACAACGATCTTTGAGTACCTCCATCTATATTCTTAGAGTTGGTGAGTCCCTATGGTTTGAGGACCTATGTACCTAATTTTTGGCCTTGATAGTAGATGGTTGTTTCTTTTCAGTTCAGGCGAGTTAGTTGGGGATCTGTCCCAATGGCTCCTCAATCTTTTGTAGTAGAGGCTTTGTCAAACTAGAGTACCAGTATGTACAAAATTTTTAGTATTTTATTTGTACAAGATAGTATTTCTTCATATCACAGTATGCTCATGACATGATTATTCTTCCCTATTTTTAAAATGATTTGTGATATAGTGAGTTCTGAAAGTGATGACAGGCTTAGAGGGTTAGCTTGAGGCCACTTGTGGCCTTAAGCACCGTGTGACGTCTCGGGATAGGTTCTTGGGGTGTTACAATAGATGCAGAAGAAGGTCAAGTTTTCTTGGTGGTATGCTTATGAAGGGAGTTTTGAGAAGCTTAAAGATAAGATAACTTTGTCTCCAGTTTTGGCATTGCCTGAAGGTAATGAGGGGTTTGTGGTTTATTGTAAGGCATCTAGGGTTGGGCTTGGTTGTGTCTTGATGCAGCATGGGAAGGTGATTGCCTATGTTTCTAGGAAGTTGAAGGTGCATGAGAGGAATTATCCTACTCATGATTTGGAGATGTTGGTGGTGGTTTTTGCTTTGAAAATATGGAGACTTTATTTGAATGGAGTGCATATGGATATCTTTTCTGATCATAAGAGTCTCCAGTATGTGTTTACTCAAAAGTAGCTAAATCTCAGGTAGAGAAGATGGTTAGATCTTCTCAAGGACTATGATATAAGTCTTCACTACTACCCAGGTAAAGCTAACGTGGTTGTTGATAATCTAAGCAGGTTATCCATAGGGATTTTGGGTCATGTAGATAGGAGAAGTGTGAATTGGTGAAGGATATTCAAAGCTTGGCTAATCTTGGAGTTCATCTCTTAGACTCCGTGGATGGTGGTATAATAGTATAGGAAGTGGTTCGATCATCTCTTGGTGCAGAGATTAAGGAGAAGCAAGTTCTAGATCCTATCTTTATGAAAATCAAGTGCAGTGTGGGTATGCAGAAGGTGATGGTCTTTGAGATCAGTGGCGATGGTTGTGTGTTCCTGATATCGATGGGTTGTGGCAGAGGATTTTGGCTTAGGCACATGAGTCGTGCTATGTTGCCCTTCCCGATTCGACTAAAATGTATCATGATCTCAAGGAGATGTATTGGTGGAATGTTACGAAAAGGGATATGGCTGATTTTGTAACCAAGTCATGGTATGTCAACAAGTTACGTTGAGCACAAGAGGACAGGTGGGTTGTATCAAGAAATTGACTTTCCCAAATAGAAATGGGAGTTAATTAATATGTATATTGTTATCGGTCTTCCTTGGTCTTAGAACTAATTTGATTTAGTTTGGGACATTGTGGATAAGATGACACAGTCTGCTCTTTTGTTGGTGCGGACTATCTTTCTAGTAAAGGATTATGCGCGGTTGTATTAAAGAAGATTTTAAAGATGCATGGGGTACCTATTTTGATTATCTCTTATCATAGTATGCAGTTTTCATCTCATTTCAGGCGATATTTTCAGAATGGGTTGGGTACTAAGGTTAGTTTGAGTACTTCTTATCATTTGCAGTCGAATGGTCAAGCAAAGAAGACTATTCAGACATTTGAGGATATGCTTCGGGCATGTGTGATTGACTATGGTGGAAGTTGAATTGAGCATCTACCTTTGGAGGAGTTTACTTACAATAATATCTATCATTCTAGTATTGGTATGGCCACTTTTGAGGCATTGCATGGTAGGAGGTGTAGATCTTCTATTGGTTGGTTCAAGCTTGGTGAGGTTGATATATTTGTTCTGAATTTGGTCTATCAGGATATGGAAAAGCTGAAGGTGATTCGAGTTAGGCTTAAAGCTATCCAAAGTCACCAAAAGTCCTATGCGGATATAAGGCGTAGAGACTTGGAGTTTGAGGTTGGGGATAGGGTTTTCTTAAAGGTATCTCCCATGAAGGGAGTAATGCGGTTTGGTAAATAGGGGAAGCTCTATCCCTAATTTATTGGTCCATATGTGGTTTTACGAAAAGGTTGGTAATGTGACTTATGAATTGGAGTTGTCTTCTAGTTTGAGCTCCATTCATCCGGTATTTCATGTCTCCATGTTGAGGAAGTACATTGGTGATCCTTCTTTGATTATTCCTTTGGAGGGGTTGGATATGCCAGACTTTTTATCTTATGAAGAGGTCCCGATTAAGATCTTGGATAGGTGGGTTCGTCGGTTGCAGACCAAGGATATGTCTTCGATTAAGGTTCTTTGGAGGAACCATAAGGTGGAAGAATCTATATGGGAAGCGGAGGAGGACATGAATTCCAAGTATCCGCATCTATTTTCTGCTCCCAGGAATCGTGCGGAAGGTATGTGTTCTTCAACATATCTTTATTTTCTGAGTTTGTCAAAGGAAAGATTGATATCTTTGTATCTTTGATTTCAAACTTTGTTAAAAATTAGGAATATATTTGATAATGCAAATGACTCATGCGTGTGGTTACCCTACCTTGTTCATCATTCAGGGATGGGTGTTCCTAGTGAGGGAGACTGAAACACTCTAGGTTTCTGGCCCTTTGGAAAATTTCTTGGATTTAGGAAACAAGTTTTACACTTAGGTACGAGTGGCATGGTCTAGTCTTATGCTGACCAGTGTTGGTTGGTGGGATGGATTTAGTTACTGAAATGGGTACAACCTGGGTAGTATGAGTTGTATCGGTGGATACGGGTTATTTGGTTCCTTTACTTAACCTTGAACTTAGTGACTTAGGTTGGATATGAGTATGAGTGTCTCACCATGAGCCATAATCTAGGGTACGAGTCATACCCGGTGCTCGTATAGGGGGACGGTGTTCAAACCTTCTGGGATTCTATTCTGCTAGGGTACGGTTTATGGGTACTAGTCGTACACTTAGATAAGACTTGGGTTTGAGTGAGTCGTGCCTTGGACAGTGTTTGGTCCAAGGGGGAAACGTTAGGGTACGAGAGGTAGATACCACTTGTACAGGATGGGTACAACTCGTAAGGGTCAATCGTACCCTATGATGGAAATTAAATGCAGTTTAAGTTAGGGCAATCTAGATATTTTCCCACATATCCTAATAAGATCCCATGACTTATATTGCACTTGGGAGGTTATTTTCCCTGTTATTCTATTATTAAACACTTAGAAAACACTCTTAAATCCTCTCTAGAGTTCTTGGGAAAAGGAAGCTACAGTTTCATCTTAAGTAGTAAATTAGGGCTTGTCTAGGTGATTTCTCTACATCATCATCTGGTTTAAGGCATGTTCTCTTCCCTCATTTTTAGTTCCTACTAAATTCATGATTTTATACAATGTTTTCATTATTTTAATGTTGTATGATTTTGGATTTTCAAATATGATTTGGGGGCTTTCACTATAAATGTTCTGTTATGGTTTTCCCATATTTTAGTTATGCCTTTATATGCATTAATGGTGCTTTTGGATAATTGGTTTCATGGGAATGTTTGTTTGATAATTGGCTTTGGCATATAAATATTATTCCCCCAATGTGTTTGATATAATGCCTATTAGAATGTTTTCACTATATTGTTGAGCTTTTTATGGAACTTATGCATGGTTTAAACTTTGTAATGGGCCCGTAATGGTTTGTCTTAATAAACATAATTATGGGGTACAAGGGAATCCCCTATTTAATATGGTAATGAATACTTGTGGGTTACATGGAAATCCCCCAAGTTAATTGGATATCAGGGTCTATGGGTACATGGGAATCCCTTGACCACTAAAAGGTTTGGCTAAGGACAATACTTGCAAGTTATAGCCAGTATGACGATACCACCACTAATAGCCTTAGGTACTTGGATTTCATAAATGGCATTATTTTATGCTTATGCTGAGTTCTTGCTAGTGTTCACATGCTAACCCATCTGCGGGCATTGTATCCCCACGTGATGCCAGAACCGAGCGTTCTATCCTCCTGCTTAACATTCGAATATTCAGGGTCATCTTTTGGTTTGAAGTGGTGAGCTTCTATATTTTTGAAAATCTCTATTTCATAGATGTTATTGTATACTTCGGTTTATTTATGGATATTGGAATTGGCTATGGTTGGGGGCATGTCCCAACTGGATTTTTGGTATTCTTTGGTTAGAGTCTTTTGTGGAACTACTATGGGTTGGCATGGGGGGGATCGGTAGTGGTGTCGGCCTTAGTATTAGCATTGGTATTGGGGATGATACCGTTGGACTAAATTTCACACTGTTCCATCCTTTTATGTTATTTTAGGGAACTTAGTTTTGCTATTATTTTGTTATGGTCGGATTTATGAGTTTTGTTTGTCTTTGTATGGTTGGAATGTTTGTATGGGATGTTTAGACTCGGTTTGGTAGGTCACAGTCGTGATCCTATCCCAGAGTCTTCATGTTATCTGTTATGCCATTTTGTTATATGTTTTAAATTTATCCAACTCAAGGTAGGTGGGTAGAGGTTGGGTTGGTTAATGAGGGTGGTCTCCGGTCCCAGTGGGACTTGGGATGCCTATTACGACAAGGCCTCGGGTCGGTTCGTGTCACCACTGCCGATCTACTTTTCCTATTTTTATTTGCTTAGGTTTCCTTTGTTATTTTAAGACTCTATAAATACCCTTTGGCTCCTTATGTACTAGTTTACGTACTTGGGCATATTTTTGCACATTTGATACTCTTGTTCTTGGTTTTGGGGATTATTCAATTTGAGACATTGGATTTTACTCTTTCATTCTTGAGCAATTAATTAAATGTTTTCTTTATCTAATACAATGGATTTTTGTATTACCATGAACGTCTAATTTCTTTAACTAGGGTTGTGGGAACCCTGGCGAACTAACAAAGTAGGGGAAGTGTGAGATTTGTCTAGATCAACGTTTACACGTGTATTGTGATTTCCTTTTAGTTAATTGTTTTCTTAGTGGTGTCCAATACTAAGAACCAGCTTGTATTCGAGATCGTCTTCGCAAGATAGGTCGAGATTGGGAAAAGGGAATTACGAAGGTGATTCTAGGCTATCAACCCTCGTCTAATAGCTTCAGACCCACATGGTTATAGTTAAACTTGGATTAGGGCCAAGGGATAGTAGAGCGACACCCTGAGACTCACAAGGTAAAGGGTGATATTTACCTACGAGTCCACAAGATAGCTCGTAATAACTATCTTGTCAGATTCTGCACATGAGACAATGAGATATTTAGGTGGAGCACAATAAACTTACAGAGTTAGGAATCAAAGGGGAACATATTCCTAGTGTTCTTCTTTAATTGTTTACAACCAAAAGCATTCTTAGTTGGTTACTCTTTACTATTATTTGCAAACCCTCTATTTACTTTCCCCTATTTTCGAATACTTCAGCAAGTTTGAGATATATGTTTGACCTATTCCCTATGGGATTGACCCTAACCTAGTTGGGTTACTATATTTGACATCGACCGTGGTATACTTCTTTGGAGGTGTAGTTTTGGGCGTCATCACATCCTAATCAAGTAGGAACCTAGTGTTGTCAAAATCTAGGTCCCTAATCATTATGTCTGACCATGAAATAATTATCCATAATATAATAACCATAAAATAAAGGAATTAGTATAATACCTCCAACCTCAGCATTAGTCCATATATAGTCTGACACAAACTAACCATAATTACAATAATAAAGTAACCAGCTAGTTCGAACAAAATATTCCTAATCGGGCCTCATAAATCGGAAGATTCAATCAACACACTGCACATAGCAAGCAACACGCATAACATCTACATATGCAACCCCCCATAAGGTTAATAGATATAGAAACCAAACAACATACTAGTTTTATATAATGCGCATGCATGATTGAATGCAAAGTAAATTCATCGTACCATAACCAATCCAAATGCCACAATGTATCCAGAGTATACACTTTCTTTAACTCGACAGCAAACAAAGGTAGGACCTACGACAACCTCTCTTCTCTTGCATAATGGCTCACATACGAAGGGGGCCCCTAGGGTGTTAAGGAGTACCCATATATACTAACATAGTCCCAATCAAAGATTTCATATAATCATCATCATCATCATTAATCTACTGCATCTAGTATCCGATAAATGTAAACATAATAAATACAAAGACTCAAATCATGGCTAAAAAGTGATAGTCTGTAAATTTGTTGCCCGATATGAACTCTAAGACTAATCAGTATCAATGAGTGGAAAGGATTAGTGTAAAGCCCCAAAATCTGGTTCTCGGGACTCCACACGGTGCTTTGAACTATAAGTAGTCCTGAGCCAACCCTAGATGCCTTCTAATACATCTGAATCTCAACATGGGGGAAATATAAGTATAAAATCATGATAAAAAATGGAAACCTATCTTAATAAATTGAATATATCTGAAAGTACTAATCTCATCAATCTGATTAAACAATTACTAAAAAGTCTTAATACAATAACTAAGATCTAAGACTAAATCTGGTAGTCCGATAAGCCTGTACTAACTGAATCTAGAGAGTCATTGGGACATGCTCCAGCTGACTCAGACTAAATTGAAATATCTATTAATAAATTGAGAACATGAATAGCTAAGTCCCTGAACTATAAGGACTCACCAACTGTAGAGATGTAGATGAGATACTCGGGAATCACTGTCGCTGGTCAGATTGAGTACCTGAACCTACATTATAAGAAAATGTAGCACATAGACATATATATGGATCAGTACTTTGAGGATGTACTGAGTATATGAGGGTGCATGCAATAAGTAAACAATATCATCATATTTTATCAAATCATGCATGCTAAATGTAAATGACTCACATAGCTTGAGTAAATCTGAAATCTAAAAATCATAAATCATGAATAGTAAAGCATATAGTATTAATCTTGTGAGTCATTACACTTAGTTCTAAAATCTGTATTATGTTCTTGTTCTCAAATCATATAGGCTAAGAGAAATCTGAAACTTATTCTGCATTGTAAACACTTTTATCTCAAGACTTTAAATAATTAAAATTATTTTAAGAGTGGGGGACATCTATTTGGGAGGTTAAACCGACATGTACACCATGTGCGAATCCATGGTGTTCCACGACTAGACCCCGTAAGTTTAGGGTTGTTCTACCCTTTCCATCGGAATAGAAAAATCTAATCTGAGTGATCATAATCTGAGTCATCCCTGTAGAAGTGGAAATAATCTGAATCTGTACCTATGTTGTCCACATAGTTTTGTTCCTATGTTGTCCACATAGTTCTGTGAAAGTAGGATGCGCTAAACCCACACTTCCCGCTCGATGCTAAATACTACTCCCAATCTTATGCTCAAAATCTTAAGAAATCCACTTTAAAAGTAATTTGATGGTTTATAATAAAACAAACTGTAAATCTGTAGAGCTAAATCTGTAAGTCTAAATCTGAAATGTGGACTTCATATCTATTCTGAGACCAAAAGGTTAAATCTTTATCTAGAATTTGAAATAATCTAGTCATGGGGTGCTTATAGCACAAATAATCTTAAAACAACAATCTTTAAATGAGGTCCAATGACCAAAGCATCAATCTCATGTTAAAACATCTCAAAATTCATACTTGGTAATGTAAACATTCATAAATCATCTTAAAATCTGGAAATTTCAGTAAAATGCATGGAAACATAAACATAATCATGTATTTCAACTTCTAAATCATAACAAATCTCATAATCTTACAAATATTGATAATGGGTATAAACCCTAAATTGAATTTCATGGAAAATCATATAAATTGCAGTAGATTTGTAAATAAAATAAAGTTTTGGGCACAAGAATAACAGAATTATCCTTGTTCAAACCTCACATACCTTGGATGATGAACTTAGATGAACAACTTGCTTTTGAGACTCCATTCGTATTCTTGAATGTAGACTCTCGAAGTTCTTGGTCTAGGAATCTTGAATCTTGAATCAATTTGAAAAAGTAATGGTAGAATCTTGGGATTTCTTGAAGATGAATGTTGAAGCCTAGGTTTTTGGATGAGAGAAATTTTGATGAATAATAGCATATAATTCTTCTAAGAGGCTTAAATCTTCTGTTTGGACGGATTGGGGTTTGGGTAATTTACCCAAATACCCTTTTTAAAATCTTATACAAAACTAGAAAAATGATCGAAAATCCTAATTTGCTAAACCACTACGACTCTCCACTATCGTGGTGGCTCACTGGAAAAGGACAAGTGGGAACTGGGCTCACTCCATGATGTGCCACCATTGCGATGCCCTGAAGTTTTTTCATTTTGGACATTGGCGCGACGCACTAACATCGCACTGGGCCACTGGAAATTGACGAATGGGAAATTGTCCATCTCCACGATGTGGTGTTATCTCTTAAAGCCACGGGAAACTGATAATTGGGATTTTATACTGCTCTGTGACGCGCTAAGGGTCCAAATGATGGTGTTTTGCGACTAAAACTTCAAATAGCCATAACTTCTTACCCTATTATCGGATTTAAGTGAACCTTATATCATTGGGAAGTTTATTCAATTTCCTACTCCATGGAAAAGTAAAAATCTAAAGAATTCCACATAAAATAAACATCATTCATTCTAAGAGCTAATGCTTAATATTTTTGGGATGATTTTAAGCTAGGAAAATCGCAGGGTATTACAATTAGACTCCCCCTCGATCAAATTAAGTAGTAATAAAAGAGTGGATAAAACCATTGACTCAAAATCATTCTCGATCAAATTTAGAAAAGCATTATTTTTAATTCCAAAATCTCATAAATCATAAAGTAAGGTGGTACACTTCCCTCTATAAAAGAATCCATTTAAAAGTAGAAAGAGAGGATAAATCCCTTTTCTAGAAAATAATAGTAAAATCAGTATTTAGTCGTAATCATACTACTAAGTGAGCATGAATGTACTATAATCTATACATTCCATCAATAATATCCAAAAAACATAATCAGAATCACTAAGCATCGATAGACTAAAAATATGTCCTTTATAATGATAGAATACTTACCTAGAGTCCAACTAGAATCGTAACTACGGCTCGGGCCTAATAGTATATATCTGGCATAAAAATAACACTACAATCTAGGAACCCATGATAACACACTGAGTCAAGTAGTAAACCTTATACTAAAGAGTACTTAGCTTCAAATATATCTAACATTTTAGTAATCTAGAGTAATAGGATCCTATAGTCATAACAAGTATTTCATCTTAAGGGTTGGTTCACCCTTCTACTCTCAAACTCCAAAGTTAGGTTGAATCACAGTATTCAACCAATAATAATATCCTAACATCCTTACTTAACATGAAATATATATCATACACTATCACATGAAGAAGAGTATACCAAAGCATACCTTGATGACGGACTATAAGTCCTTGAGTCATCCAAAAATTATTCATTTTTGCTCAATAATTTCAAAATGCCGCCATGCTATCAAGATAGTAATCTATACATTATTAGGCGTAAAACAAGATCTGCATTCAATATAAAGAATTGGAAAAGAACTCGGGTAAAAAATGGTCCCATAAGGCCTGCAAATGGAATCCAAAATTGATTCTGTCACAAGGTCCCTCGAAGGACAAGGAATCTGTGATAAAAATTTGAGCACAAATGGAGCATAAATAAGGGCCCGAATCATTTCCTAAGTTCTAGGAATTGAAAGACCTAATTTCTAAGAATTTACCATGAAATAGGATGGAAATTGATGAGAAAAATAATAGGAAAGTACCAAGGATTGTTAGGATATCTTACCTTAGATTCAATGGATAATTCCCCATTCTTTCCTCTCTTCGAGCTCTCAAAGGGGTGTAAAAATGGTGAAGGAAATGATGGAAAATTGGGTGAAGATGGGTTTTAAGAACCCTAGGTACTACTTAAGCAGTCACAAGCCTCTTAAATGTATGCTGCTAAAGACAACTGGAATGGGGCATAGGTACTGCTAATGCGACACCTAGGTCGCTAAAGCGATATTCGCTAAAGTGGACATTGATCGCTTAAGTTGCCCTTGGCCAAATAGCCAAAGTTTCTAAAGTGACTCAATGTCGCTAAGAAGATGATCAATTAGCCGGTAAAATGATTTCTTATTCATAAAAATTCCAAATTGGACTCCAACCAAGTTCTCGGGATTTGTTTGCAACCTCGTGCGCAGACGAAATATTCTACCACATAAAATTCAGAATTTCAGACTCAATGGAACCATAAAAAATTTCATTTGAGATTATCTCAACTAAATATAGGGACAATGCCTAGAGTTCCATTTTCATAGAATCCACCTAATATCACAAAATAATTCCAAAATCCTCGGGACCTGAACCAAGGGTCCACCTAGCCTAAAATCAATAATTTAGAGTTGATCGCACTGTGGAAATTTGTAATACCCCGAGACTCTAACCAATAGTGCAACCATGACTCAAGATCATAAGAAATAAATTATAGTTCTTTTGTTGTTTTCTAATCAAGGGTGATGTGTATTAAGGCCTCAAAGATGTCCTAGCAATTAGGTGAATCAAAACATCCCTTACCAATTGAATTCTTGAGAAGGATTTTTGCATAGCCAACTTCAAATGAGCATATCTATTTTTACCCTAAAAATTTTTGTGATCATGACCCACCAACAGATATATAATTTAATTATCTTTCCAACGGTATCAATTTCACCCAAATCCGGTATCGGAGCAAAGAGTTATGCCCATTTTACTCCAGCGTGTCAGCCTGGAAATTTCGTGATGACATTTTGTGACAACTTGTCACAAGCCTGACGGCTTGTCACAAAATGTCGTCACCATAAGCAGAAAGTCACAAAATCCAATATTTTGTGAAGAATTGTCACAAGTTTGATGGCTTGTCACAAAATGTCGTCAAACTTAAGCCGAAAATCATAAAATCCACCCTTTTGTGACGACATTTCGTGACAACTTGTCCCAAGTCTGACGACATGTCACGAATGTCGTCAGCTATTTTTTTCAGCAATTAAGGAACTTTTTTGCAAGGGTATTTTGGTCTTTTCCCATCTTTTGGAGGCCTATATAAATATGAGAATCCCCATCCAAACCCTAATTTCTTCATTCTCTCTTCCAATTTTCTTAAGAATATATATTAGGGTTTCAATCAAGAAAATTTAATCTTCCAAAAATCATCGATAAATATTCAAGATTTCTTCAAGAATCAAGTTCCTCATTGTGTGGGCTTCAAGAATCATTTATTAGAAGTGCGGATAGAGTCTCAAGCACTAGAATTCATCCAATTTTAAAGATTAAGGTATGTGGGGTTTTGAACAAGAGCAATCCTTTCGTTCTTGTGCCAAAAGCTTTGATTTCTATCATGGATTTATATGATTTTGCAATGGGTTTATACCTAAATTACTTCATCAAGAGATTATGAGAATATAAATTGTTCAATCTTTGTTATACATGATTATTTTACTATTCCCATGTTATGACTTGATATTTAATATTGTGAATTTCATATTTCTACCATGAGTTGATATTTCAAGTGCTTTCAAGATATGTGTCATGCTTTAAGATTCCTTATGACAAATTGGATTATTGAGAATATTGATTCATGAGATTGAGTTGCTACAATGAGTATTGATATTTCTTCAAAGTTATTGATGTTGCCATGATTTAATGAATTGATACATTTTGATATTGAGAAAGATTGATTTAATTTGAGTCGAGTTAGAAATCCACAAATTGATTATGATTTGATAAATGAGAAAGAGATTTGATTTGATCTTCATGATAGAACCTTGTGATATTTGTGGTGGATTTTCTAATGCGTTCTGATCTTGTGTCTGGGAGTAGTATTTAGCACCGAGTGGGAAATGTGGTATTTCCCCCGAAACTACGTGCCACCATAGGATTGATATTGATAATTGTGGGCCAGAGGCCGAGTATGAGATTGTGATCACTAGATTTAGGTTGTACTCCCTGACAAGAGTACGATGCTCCTGCCAATGTGGGGTTCTCTCCTTAGGAGAGTAAAATGTTGGACTCCATGTAGCTCACATGGTTTATGTCGGTTATAAGAACCTCCCATGTCCATAAGAGTTGAGTTTCTTGAATTACCGAGTCACTCCAAGTCTTGAGTTGTTTATGATGATTTATGAAGTTCTTATCATATGATTTATTTTCTATGAGATTATGAAAAGTATGTTTCAATCTAATTCAAGACAAGTGAGCCATCATTGTACATATGCATATTTTCATGAAATTGATGATGATGTTTACATTGTTGCATGCACCCCCACATACTCAGTACATTCCAAAGTGCTAACCCACATATTTTCCTATGGGCTACATTTTCTCGTAATGTAGGTTCAGGTACTCAGCCGCAGCCGTGTTAGCGATATTCGAGTGCCTCAACTACGTTCCCTCAGTGGTGAGTCCTCATGGTTTGAGGACCGTGTCTATATTTTTGTGATATCATTTTGTTGTTATGGTTTTCAGTACTGTTTAGTCAGTTGGGGGTTTGTCCCAATGGCTCCTTGATTCTGATGTATAGAGGCTTTGTCAGACTAGAGGGTTGGTGTGTACAGACATTCAATATATTTTGGTTGTACAGTCTAGTATTCTCCAGTATTTCTCTTGAACCCAATGTGGTATATATCTTTGTTGTGCATGACTATTGTTGAATTGAATTCCTTGAGGTAGTGTCTGGCTCCGAGGGTTAGCTTGGGGCAACGTGTATCCCTAAGCACCGTGTGGCATCTTGGAATGAAATTTTGGGGCGTTATAAAATTCTCATCCGAGGTCATCTACTAGGAGTTTTGGTCCAAGAACAATTGCTAAAGAGAAAAACCTCCAAAATAGGGAAATGAGCCTAAACCCCAAATGAACAGTCCAATAACCGAATTGATAGTTCTAATAAGTCACAAATAAGTTGTGGTAGTGGTGCGAAGGTTGAAAATTCCATAAATGTGCATACATTGAGTAAATAACCTAGAGGGTCACTAGACTAGTCAACCTCAAAAATAGGCTATATAGGCTAGGATAGTTGATCATAAATCTCAGTAAACGAGAAGGTAATTCCTAGAATCTCAAACTCATAAACGGTCAATATGACCACATTACCAACTCTAGAACCATAATATAACCATAAAAGACAAACCTACCTTCACTTTCATAGACCACTCAACAAATGGTCTATCCTATATAATGAATGAGAAAAAAGAACAACCTCACCTCGCTATAAGAGAAAAAACCATCCAACCAAGCAATTTTCCTAGGCCAACGAATAAGAATCACGAGGAAGGGAATGCTAACTAGATAATTCTAGTCTAGTAGTTAGTCAAGTAAGAGTCAATAAATGTCAAAATAATGACAATAATAACGACAACAATAGAAACACCAGTATAAGGTGTTGATGGTACCAAAAATGAAAATCAATAACCAGTACAACTCAAGGACCATAAGAAGGGAAATATGCCATGGTAAGTGGGGATTGAACCCAAATGCTACCCCCTACCCCCAGGGAAATTTCCATACTGATCCACTACTAAATGAAATCATCAATGGTGTAGTCAAATAATCAAGAACTCTACACCAACACACAACAACCAATATAAACCTACTAAGGCAGAAAATCATAGATGGGTACGAAAACCCCTAATGCACTCAAATAAAAAGGTAAAGGCAGGAAATAAAAGGCGCACCTAACATGGTAAAATCCAAAGTCACACGTCTGATGTGCCTGAGAGAAAATAAATCTAAGCGGGTCCAAACTCGAATGGATTGTCTGAATCACCTACAAAGGTACTTAGTGCACTATCTCTGATTTAAGGAAACACATCTAGGATTGATTTGATTGATTTAAATGACTACTAATCATATGTTGGGTAAACTCTCTAGACTAATGATCAAACTCTCTACATTTGTAGAAAACCCCTGAAGCCCTAACCTGTTGAAAGACACGGGCTGACCCTAACTAGTTAACCAATCAACACCGAGAACACTACCTGTTGGAATGACCATCCTCCTCACAATCATAACATAACTTAGGAACTTTAGGCTAGCAGGGAATAGATGCTAACTTGGTCTAAACAACCAAATTGCATCTGGGGCAGTCTCTCTAACAATGACCAATCTCGCCACAACCAAAGCAAGCTCCTAAAATACTTTGATAAACCGCACCCACTAATCCAGAATAGTTGTTATGGAATAAAGATCCATATCAAGTACTACGTAAAGAAAAATGAGAGTTGTGACTATTGCAACCACCATGACTGACCTGATATTCATCTATACTTTGAAATGCTAATGGTATGTAACTGAAATATGACAAGTGAAGTTGATCTCCATAGGGATGATCCTCACTCTCGAATGAAATACATATAGCACTGTACTTTTGACATGGCCTCTTACCACTACCTCTATAAATCTTAATACATTCTCTCTCTATGTCCCTCGTGTGATCAAAAACCTAAGAGAAAGAATATCTAGCTCCTATTCAATGATCTAATGCCAAATGAAATGGAAAATCTAATCCTCCAATAAAAACATGTACCATCTTATGCTCTAAAGGATATAGAATAAAAACATATTTGGACCACTTAAGAAACCCAATCTCACACATAAAAACCAACAAGGAACCCTATTAAACACCAACAAGCCCAACTTTGGTCTGAGAGCTGCTCGAAGAATCGACCTCAACTCTAGTTGTGATGTATTAATAAAAATGTTGGAAATCCCTAATATCGCATGACTGAAGCAGTCACAAACTCTATTGTAGCATGGGAAGGCAAAAAATCCTCCAACTGACACTGAATATCTTTGATATTAACCTCTAACTCCCTAGTCTGACACTGCATAATGCTCAAGAAATACGTGCTGAAGTATCCTCTGAATCTATTAATAACCACTTATGATCTATCTAGAACAAAATAGAGTCAAATAATGTACTAGAAACTAATAGAAATACTACCACATGAAAAAATTGTCAAGAACAGAATTTCCTAAGAAAGCCCTATAGCCTATCAAAGATAGGATACAGTCATGTCCACACCAATTTGTAGGACTCTAATAGAGTCTTAGATCTTGTACCAACACAACGATAAACCTAGCCTCTGATACTAATTTTTCATGACCCAATTTGTCAAGTCATGATGGTACCTACTATAACCCACCAATAGGTAAGCCAACCCATAGTTCAGAACTTCTAGTAATGGACTATCAAGAAAAATGAATGAAACAATAGAATAAATATAATAAAGGTTCTAATATATATATAAACCGAGCCCCAAGACCTTATGAAGTTAACAAAAGTGATTCTAATACAATAAGAGTATAAGTCAAATACTAAAAAAATAAATAGATACAACCCATCTCCAAATACAACATAAAGATCAGTCTAATCTGTAAGAGAGAGAGTAGACATTAGGATCTCATGTTAAATATTTGATCCATAGCTACTCTACATAATGCACACACCAATGGAAACAACTCATTCTATGATCTACAAGGTGCAGAAGTGTAGTATTAGTACCAAACATGTGGTACTCATTAGGCATTTATCGATTGATCTCCAAAGCTAATGCAAATATAGATAACATGCAAGTAGGAATATAAACTATAGAAAATGATCCAGATAGCTAACATACTAAAGCTAGAGAGGCAATAAGGATAAAATATCCTATTCTAGCCTTATTCAAGAACTAAAGTACTATATTGTATATCACTGGCCAATATACAAAATAAGGGTGGAAGAAGTATATATAGTAGTATACAAGGCCAAGGAATACATAATATGAATAAGCAAGGGAAAAGAGTGATATACAATAATAGTATAGCTATATATATATATAAAATACATATGGGTACAGACACTAAATCAAAAGTATCAACACAAGGTAGCCATCCTAGCCTCTACATGAAATCCTAACCAAGTAGGAAAGCTAATACTATCATGATTTGGGCCTATCGTCAAATGTCTAACCATGAATACATTGACCATAATGTAATTTATCATAAAAATAAAAAGATCAGAATCATACATCCAACCCAATACCAGTCCATAATCATCCTTCCATGAACTAACTATAATAACAATATTAAATTAACCTACTTATCAAAACAAAATATACCTAATCGAGGCCCCATAAACCCATAAGGTTAAATCAACACTCAACAATAGCAATCAAATCCTATAACTATGCAACCCTCATAAAGCTTATAGATATAAGCACCAAAAAACATACTGGTTATAGAAAATGCATATGAATCAACAAATGAATGCAAAGTAAATTCATAGTACCATAACTGGTCCAATTGCCATAACGTACCAAGAATATACACCTCCTCCAGCTCAACATCTTGCAAACGTAGGACCTACGATAACCTCTCTTCTCTAGAACATTGTCTCATGTATAAAGGGGCTCCTAGGGGATTTGAATACTTTCATATACACTTACTTAGTCTTGATCTAGAATTTCCAATCATTAGACTACTCTGTCTAGTATTAGAGAGATGTATGTATATATATATATATAATAAATGCATAGACTCAAATAGTGGCTAAAAGATAGAAAGTATGTAATCCATTGCCCAAGATCAACTCCATGACAAAATCAACATTATAAGTAGAAAGGGTCAGAATCTCTCTCAACCAAAGTAAATAGTAGTGGTAAACGACTGTATTAACTATCGATCATATTCTATCTCGGTCTAATTTCAAAAATATCATCTCCAGTTCCAAAAGGTCATAAATTAATAAATAAGATGGTACAATCCCTATTATAAAGGGATCTACTTTACAAGTGAAAAGTTAAAATTAATACCTTTTGATAAAACAGTATTAAAATCATGGTTTTGGTTGGAATCGTAACATTAAATGAACATCAACAAACTTAATATTGTCCATGAAATCTTATCATGCCCTTTTCTAAGGGTAGAATACTCACCTGGAGTTCAACTGATATTGTAACTATGGCCTCAGGCCCAACAATATATAATTAGCATAAAGGTAACACTATAATCTGGGAAACTATAATCTAGTCTACTGAGTCAAGTAATAAACCTTATACTCAAGGTATACTTAGCATTAATTATGGTCCATATCGTTATTCTATGCTGCCAGGATTCTATGGTCATGATAATTATTTTGTCCTTAGGGTTAGTTCAACCTTCTATCCCCAAACTCCTACATTAGGCTAAGTCATAGTAATCTACCCATAATCATATCCTATCATCCTTATCTAGTATGCAATATATGTACCATATAATATCCTATGAAGAAGCGTAGACTGAAGCCTTCCTCGATGTCGAATCTCAAGTCTTGAGTCATTCACAAATTGCCTATCATTGCCCCATGAGCTAAAAATACCGACATGATGTTAAAATAGTCATCTACATATCACTAGGAGTAAAGTGAGACCCATATTTCTATAAAAAGGGTCAGGTCAGAATTCAGGTTAAGAACGGGTCCACGAGGCCCACAAATAGAATTAAAAATTAAATTCACCACGTGGTCCCTCAAAGGATAAAAAATGTACGCTTAAAAATTCAGTACAAATGGTGCATAAATTGAGGCCCAAATTAGCCCCAAAAGTCTAGAGGTATAAAATCCTAATTTCTAAGAATTCACAATGAAATAGGATAAAAATTTAAGGGTAAAATAATAGCAAATGATCAAGGATTGTTAGGATAACTTACCTTAGCTTTAATGTATGATTCTCCACTCTTTTCCTCTCTTCAAGCTCCAAAAATAGTCAAAAATAATGGAGAAAATATTGCAAAATTAGATGAAGAAAGGGGATTTAACAACCCACAGGTACCACTAAAGTGGTCACTTGTTCGCTTAAGAGGCTATCACCTAAGAGACATAACTTTGCTAAAGCGGTCAGGACATGGGACGCGGACATCGCTAAAGCGATATCCTAGCCGTTAAAGCGATGTCCATTAAGAGGTCTTTGACCTTTAAAGAGGACCTCAGCCAAATGGCCAGGGCCACTAAAATAGCTAAGGGTCAATAAAGTGACTACTGCTTTAGAGACCAAAGGTCTGTTTAAGAGGTTGCACCAGGTTTTCCTATATATAAAATGGGCTCTGACCGACTGCTTAAAATTTATTTGGAATAGCATATGAGAAAACGAACTATGTTATCATACCAAATTTGATAGTCCAAATTTAATGAAATCATTAAAACTTTTATTCGAAATCATTTATACGAAATGTGGGGCCTATATCTATAGTTTTATTTTTATAGAATCCACCCAATAGCCCAAAACGAGTTTTGAAGCCTTAGGACCTAAACCAAAGGTCCCCCTAGCCTAAAATCAATTTTTTTTAGGAGCTGATGGCATTGTTGGAATTCTAATTTAAGGTCATTTACTAGGAGTTTTTATTTGAGATCGATTCCTTACAATGAAAGCTCAAAAATAAGGAAATAAGCCTAAAAATCAAATGAATTATCCGATAACTAAACTAAGAGTTCCAACAGATTATAAATGACCTATAGCAGTTGTAGGAAGGCTCAAAGTACTGAAATTGTATGTAATCAAGGAAATAACCTAGAGGGTCATTACAACAATAATTAGGCGGTCATTCAAAAGAATATAAAGTGCAATTAGACCTAATAAGTCCTTAATAAGTTCAAATACCCAAACCAATCACACCTTCAGAATCTAAGCATACATCCAACAGCCTTCCAAGAGATAAAGCTAAGGTGTTGCTAAGGAAACACAATCACAAATAAGTCATACAATGGGTGTAACATACAATTAATCATACCTTCACAAGTTAAGGCCCATCAACAAAGTCATAACTTTACTATAAAATCACAGGGACTACAAAATTGTCAGAATAATAATCAAACCTCAAGTAACATAGAAAATATGGTCATTGGTGCTTACTTCCTAAATTCACAGTCTTTGGTTCCCGACAACTGATACAAAAAAAAACACAACCATGCTATTATAATAATAAAGAACATCCCACAAAATCACATTAGTTCGAATAAATATCTAAATCAAAACCTACTAAAATCACCCATTCAAATAAACCTCAACTCAATTGAGAAATTAATGTCATCACAGAAAAAATTGAGTATCCAACTTGACACCAACATCAAAATCAAAGCCACTATAGGGTGATGAAACAAACAAACTAGAAAAATAAACCTCAAATTACCAATCTTAGGAACTGACCATAGAAAAGGTTTGTCAATTCTAGAATTACAACATAACCACGGAAGGGAAACCTTCATTCAACAAAATCCTCATTCTATTAAAAATAACCGACAACATCTTCAACACTAACTTAAGATTTACTAAGTAATTAACAAGTCCCCTCAATTAGTGAAATATTAACAAATGCAAGTTGTCTATCACAATAAATTTTGAAAAAAATTAGATTTCTTAAATATAATCTTATCTTGAAGTGACTCCGCAACACTATTATCAACAATAAGGGCATTCATTTTACATAAGAAATATTCATAATCCTTATTACACGTAGTGAAACAATCTTTTTTTAAACCTCCAAATTTATCACAACTATGAACACTAGTTTTAAATGCATTAAACTCAAAAGAATCATGACAATGATTTGTACAAGTACTTCAACTAGTGTATGGCTACAATATCCAACATAATTTTCATAACAAAGAAATGATTCATTTTACCCAAAAGAATAATGACTTTCACTTTAACTAAAATTTCTTTCAAGTTCATTTAAAGGAAATAAAATATTAGATTTAGCCATTTTACCTTGAATGCTCCTAAAATTTAGTCTTTACTTTTGCCTTCATCAATTAAGCTCACTCAAACACTTGTAGAATTAGCGGGTGTCTCCACCAACTCTTGAATCTTCAATGGTCGAAGACTCTTTATTAATATTTGCTTCATGTCATCATTTTCAGCATATATACAAAAGAGACATTACAACCTAGGAAAACCAGAATCAACATTAGAGTTATAACAAGAAGAAAACTCTCTCAAATTCTCTTTTTCTTTACTTTTCTCAAATTTTTCCTCTTTCTTTCACTCTTTTTATTTTTGATACTTTTCTCTTTATTTATGGCAACTCACTTTTTCCACTCTTGAATTGTAATTTGTCACTCTCTTACTTCTCCCAATCTTTTCTTTATAAAGATTATGTAATATTGGACAAGACCAAAGAATATTTTTGAAGCATTAGGGTTACTCTGCACTTCAACCTTGATCTTTACACTTTGAGGATCATCAACTTTATTCTTCATGTTCTTCTCTTTAGTAATGACATCTTATTTCTCAAGTATTGCATTTCCTATTGTCAATCTTAGCGACTCCAAATTTCTTTCTATCACCTTCAAATTGTAGAGGGCATAAAAAATACTCTTGACCTCTTAAGTTGACACAACACTTGTTAGTCTTTTTATCAAAAGTAGCTTTTTTCAATTATCCAAGATCTTTCAAGTAACAAATGGTAAGCTTTCATTGGGATAACATCACATAATAATTCTTCATGAAACTTTCCTAGTTGGACCTTTACCAAACTTATTTTGTGATCTCTAAATTTTCTTTTTCATTTGGCCATGGCAACCCATATGGTTGAGGATGTTTTTTAGTCTTCAACATTAAGTGCTCAACCATGCTTGAACTATTAATGTTTATGTAACCCTTATTATGTATAATCATAGCTCCATAAAATACTTTCACAAATTGGTCAATTCATGCTGTGTCATACTCATTGTGTTCAACAAAATGGTCTCTATTTAGTAAAGCATTCAAATCATCATTAGGCATGTCGATAACCTTTCTTCTATAAGTAGTATATCTATTCATATTTTGTCTTATATTTTTGTTAAATATCTCCCACCTTATCCTTAAACAAAACAAATTTAAGAACTACCATCAATTTTCATTTAAAATTAGATCATAGTATGAATGGAGAAACAATATTTCCTACAGGTTTCCTCAGTATATCAAGCCCATAGTCACTTTCTTAACTATTAGATTCATCACAAGGAGTGTATATTAAGAATCATACCTTGAAACATCATCATTTTTAAAATCGTTGTTCAAAACATAAGAATCTTCATATTCACATTCTTCACCATTAGATCCACAATCTTCACCATAGTAATTTTCATTATCCTAATAGCCATAATCTTCAACTCATCATAACAAGGATCATCTAAAGTTATGAAATACATGTTTGCAACAAAAACAAAGTAGCAACAAAGACAAAGGATATCACGAATACACTCCCTCACATGTACCACTTAACACTCGTGTATACACTAAAGGTCAAGGCTTTTACCCTCACTAAATTAATGTCACCAACTCCTGCCTTTTACCCTCACTAAATTAATGTCACCAACTCCTGCCTTTTTTCTCTCAAAAAAAATTCCTAAAATCTCACCGAGAACCAAAAGCTTAATCAACTTAAAGTAAGCATCCAAGAATCAGTTAGGAGTAGAGTTGGTGTAAATTAAGAAAGGACAACTAAGACTAAAGGATAAGAAAATAAATAAAAATAAAACAAAATTAAATATAAAAAAAATTTGCACGAATAAACTAAACAGACAAAAAAAAGTTTTTAACATTAAGTCCAAGCTAATACTCAAAGTAAGCAAGCTAAACTTAAAACTAAAAGAAGAGAAAACAAGTTGGATGGCTATATGTTAAATGGAGAAAAATTTGGGGAATTTTTAGAATTTTTAAATCCATTTTCATCTCCAAGAAGTTCAATTTTTTTGAATAAATCTCCTTCGGATACTCAAACAAATGAGCTCAAATTTGAGATATAACCTCCTCATAACTCTATCAACCACTTACATCCAACAATTTCTTCAAATAGGAACTAAATCAACAAAATTTATTTTCAAGCTTCTTCAATGCTTCAAACCTCAACAATGGCTTTACATTTTTTTGTAAGACATGTGTTTTTATTTTCAAGTAAGAAACAACAACATATATCTTAATTAACACTATAAAATAATCCAATTTCATTTTTTTGTTGGATTTTTTGTTCTTTAATTATTTTTTTGGATATATCTAATCACAATTGATGTAAAATTATATACCAAAGATGAAATTAACAAATAAAAAAGAGATTTTATCGAAGGATTAAGTAAAGAATGAAACTAGATAAGGGAGAATAGAAATTAAAAGAAAGAAGGGTCAATCCAATAATTAAATATATATTTAATTAATAGATTAAAGCATGGGAGAAGAGATTGACTCATACCATGGAATTCTTCCAAGAATCCAAGAAGAGATTCATAAAGAGATAAAATGACAAACCCTATGCTCACAAAGGAGGCATTCAATATTTAATCCCTAGCTTAAGAAAATAACCCTAGTATCTACTATTTATAAGAGTAGACAAAGTAACCAAAGCAAGTTAGAGTGATACCCTTAAGGTAAAAATAATAAAAATAAGGAAATTATTCAAAATTTAGTCATTCATAGACCTTCCATGTTTCTCTCATTAATCTTCTAAGATCTTAAACACACTTTAATCAAGATGATGTTTTTTATGTCCATGATGGCTAATTCATATTCCAACATATTGTACAAAAGCGATTACTTCAGACTTGTTTGAATAAGCTGTTATTTTTTTAACGTGTTGTTTTTTGAAATTTGGTTACTTGCTTGAGTGTTTTGTTTTCACTAATTTTCTCAACTTCAAATTATACTTTGAATGTTAATAGTTAAACTAATAACTAAGCTGATAATGATCAAAAAAACTGATAACTGATTAACTGATAACTTAGTGGTTCTTTAATGGTTTAGAATGTATACAAATCGATAATAACATTGATTACATTCATAACTGAACCGAAATAATTGATATAGATCCCCAAACTAATTTTGGACTAATTTCAAATATAGCTAATATAGGAATCATTAGATTTCTTTCACACGTAGATTATATTTTTTGTAGTTTTATCTCATACAATACCATTCTTACAAAAAGGCTTTGCGTTGAAGTCTTAGTCTTGAATTTTTTACTTTTTAAGGTAGGTTATGGCTTAACATCCTTCAGACTATGTTGGGCAGTTAACAATTATGCATAGCATGCTATGGATTAGGGATGTTAGTTTTGGGATAAGTACTTTAGAATTACTATTATTATTATGTGCCCGTGTGGGGGCTTATATGCTTATTTTTGTTAACTTCAGAAATTATATTAATGTGATGCCATTTTGGGCTTTATTTGAAAAATGTAGGTCTTATTTTGAATTAAATGCCATGATTATTATTGTATTTCCTATACATGGGTTGGAAATATATTACAGACCTTTTTGAATATTAATTATCTCTATTGTAATAGTAAATACCCAAGAAAGGGGTTCTTCAAATGATATTTTGAGGACCTACAAGACTATTTCTATTGGTTCTGCCTAGTGATGACTTATATAATGAGTCATTGACATGTTGAGTTGATTTTTAGGTTCACTTATACCATATTAAATTGATCATTACTTTTATATTGATTAGTTGTGAGCATTCCATCTTTATTTTATGTGTACACTTCATGAGATATCTATACTACTGAGAAACACTTTATAAAACCATTAATCTATGAACAATAGTTTCAAATATAAATGAGACACTTTATAAAACCATTGATCTATGAACTCTAGGTAGAGAGCTGAATTGAGATATAAGATTCGGAGATGAGAAAGTATACAGGTTGTGAATCCCCATGGGTCCTGTCTTGAAGCGCTGAGGCTCAGAAGGCGTATATGAAAATCCATGTGATATCTTACTCTCATTAGCATTACATTGCATTGCATTGTTTACATAGTTGTGTATTCCTTTATGTGTTGTTGTTTATAGTTAGTTTCTTTTATTGTCTTAATATCTTAGAACTATCAGTGGAGACTGTATGACCTACCATTTGGGACCTTTTTTTATATGCAAATAACATTCTCATTGTATATTTTAATTATTATTGTTTTCAACTTTGTTCAGTTGACCTATGATACCTACTGAGTACAGGTGGTCCACACACTCCAACTGTAACTTTTTAGTGCAGATTCTAGTTTTATCATAACTCATGCAACTAATTTTGCACTATTAGGGTTGGTATTCAAGGTATGGGAGAGCTCTAGAGTTTGGGGAAGCTTAAGACCTCCTCTTAGTTTAATCATTTATTTACTTGTATTCAGAGGTTGATTATTTTATATTAATTTTCAGACCTTTTTCTAGATGTTCTTTACTTATGACACCAGTAATTTGAGACTTCTAATATTTTTTCGATGTTTTATGCTATTTACATATTTTGGCTTGACTCCATTCTAGGAGTCTTATATATTGGGTTTTTTCTTTGTACATTTGATTGCTTTCTATCGTGTTGATTTTGTCTTACCTACTAAGTCTAGTTGGAAGTAGGTTCCATAATAACCGTAATTTTATGATTGTGATAGTAACTCAAAAGCAGGAAAAAAGCCTAGCTATAATCTAATTGTACGTCCATAAGACCAGAAGGCACACACAAAAAGAAATAAAACCAACTGTGCCCCTATAAGCATGATGGATATAAGTAAAGGTTAATACTACGGTAAGGGAGAAATGTAGCAGTAATGAACATAAAAGATCCACAATATGTGATACGCAAATTACATACTCCTATTCCGGACATAACCACCATTTATTGGTATTTATAGATTCCCTAACCCTATATCATTAATAGTAAGGATAATAAATGTCGGACTTAAATTAGAACTTATAAATAATAACAATACAACATACGTTGTACTTGAGCCAGAAAATCACAATTTTGAATATTAGGCAGCCAATTTTTTAAAGGAGAAATAGGGTCCAACAATTAAGTATGAAAGATGCAGTTTCAACTAAACTACTACCCTACCCAGCCAGGGTATGTCATGATCCAAAAATAGAGTATGTGATGGCATCAGTCACATCCTCCATTAAGGGTAAGGATATCTCGATCCAAAATCATTACTTAAAGTAATTCAAAAGTGGAACAAGAAGAATAATAGAAGAATAGAATAATTCCAACAATACATAAAGATGAATTAATAAATAAAAGATGCATCCTAGCTTTTCTCTTCACTAGTACTAGCCTCTAATACATAATAATATTGATTAGTCTAAAATATCTTAGATGTTAAAAGAAGCACAAGAAATAAAAAGAGAGAGCAGGTAACTCTGAAATTCATCAACCAATACATTGATCTCCGTAATGCCAGTGCTGAAGAAATGCAATCAACTAACTGCTACTCAAGCTAATACCTATACGAGGTGCAATAAAAAAGACCAAGGAAAGAAAAATAATAATGAGGATAAAATACATAGGCTCAGCAAGAATCACTGATAATCGATCCTAATCAAAAGTGATGGCGAGGACCACAACCCAACTACCCAAGGTTCCCCTCAATATATCACCAATAAATACACCACTTCATCATAACTGAGAATCCAAACACAACAATCATAAGAAATAAAAAGTGTAGGCACATAAATCTAGAGGAGTCAACACAATCCATTTCATTATCAATAAACAAAGAAAGTCATTTATGAGGGAGAATCACTAACACAGTATATCAAGATCAGTTAGTATGTTCAATTAATAATCTGGGATATAATATTTAAGAGTGGACAATCTTGTGTATATCATGCTACCAATAGGTGTGGGACTACAAGTCTCACGAACCAAGCCACATCCAAACCGTACATCTTATAAATATTTCAAATCCCAAATCAACCAAGAGGTAGTGTAATATAATGTACATAGTGGATTGAATACTCAAGACAAAATATCAAAACAAGGTTCAATCATGATATTTTGATACCAAAGAATGTAATCAATAATCAAACACAACAAAAAGGAAATTGAGTACGTGACAACAACCATATAAAGAAAGTACAATGATGTAATAGAACAATGATAACATAAGCCATCACATAACTTTTTGTATACACCTTCTGATCCTTAGCGCTTCCAAGACAGGATGCTACGAAGGGTTCATAACAGGTACACATTCTCATATCTCAATTCACCTCTTAGGGTAATGTTCATTGATCAAGGGTTTTATAAAGTATATTATTCACCTCTCTGGCTATTATTCCCCAATCAAGGCTTTATAAAGTGTTTCACGGTTGTACCAATATCTAATAAAGTTTATCTATGAAATGAGGATGAAATGCACTAACAATTTAGTATAAAGATAATGCTCAAATCAAAACGAGAATAAGCTAGAACAAAAAACAACTCAATATGTCAATGATTCATGATATAATCCCTCACTCTGCACTACCAACATAAATAGTTATATGAGACATCAAAATATCATTTCAAAAGCCATTGTCCTAGGTATTACCATCATAATAGAGACAAGTAACATAACAAAAGGCCTATAGTATCTACTCAAGTCCCCATATGGGCAACACAATAATAATCATAGCATTTAGTGCACAAATAAAGCCTACAAAATATATAATAAATCCCCTACAAGAGCATCACATCAAATATGATATATCACGCTAATAATATCAGTCACATAATCCCCCCAATTGGGAAACATGGAAATAGTAAATAATACAAATAATATAATATGGTGAAACTACCCAAACTTAGTTTATTCCATATGTACGTCTCATCCTTAAAAAGATGACATGATTAGACTAAAAACATAAAAGAAGAGTTAAGCTAGTTAATAGAATACTCTTGTCAAAAACAAAAAATTAAGGTCATCAGGGCACTTATCGCAGCTAAGACTTAATAAGTAAGTTAATTACGTAAATTGATAAGTAAGGAGAAAACAATATAACAATTCCTAAGGAGAGATTTCTAGAGTGAAGTCAGACATATACAAGTGGAATACTTAGACTTTGTACCCTTACAAAATTTTCATTTTTGAAGTCACTGGACTAGGTATGACTAAGGGTACTAGTCGTACCCTTGTATATGACTTTAGTAACCCTTATCATACCCTAGACAGTATGGTGAGGGGTTACTTACTGTCCTAGGTATAAGTTATACTCCCCTCAATCGTACATTATGGTACAAGTCATAACAAACCTAGTCATATAGAATGTTATCTTGAACTTGAGTGGATTGATTTTGATAAGAGTTAGGGGTACGGTTTAGGGTGAAAGTCGTACCCTTTGGATACAAGTCTAGGTGGTGTAGTCATAATATAACTAGTATATGAGTCCTAGGTGAATCCTAGGGTATGATTCAGGGTACCACTCGTAACCTAGGGTACAATTGACTCAAGTGAGTTGTACCCACCTGGACGGTCATTTCCCATCTTTTAGTTGAGGACCCTATGGTCATTTTCTACCCTCAAAACCCTAAGTTCCTTCACTATATAAGTATGTGTGGCTTCCTAAAACATATTTTGAGTGTATTAAACATCCTAAATACTCTCTCAAACCTATTTTTGAAGAATTGAAGGCTAGGGTTCCAAGTGTGTTCTGCTAAAGGCAAAGTAAAGTCAAGCTCTTTTGGTGAATCAAGTTGTCTAAGGAATGTGACTCTATCTCTTGTTTTTAAATAAAATACAATGTGTTTTAGACATGGATTATGACTTATAAATGAATGTTTTGAAATCTAATAAAAAGGGTTTTGATGCCCAATGATGACTAATGTGTGTTCTTGCTTGGACTTATGTTTATACATGATATTGGTGATGATTTCTACATGTAGGTGATTTTCGTTGGTGTTTTAACATGTGGGTCTTGAGTGAACCTAATAGTCATGATTTCTACTTTGAATTTGACCTTTATAAAGGCATGCACATAAGGTGTTTGTGAAAATGTCTAAGTAAATTGTCTAGTCACATGTTGATGATGTTTGGCACTAGGGAAAGGGGCCAATAAGTATGAGTGGATGGTAAATGATATTGTAAAGTTATTGTGATCCATTATTGTGTAATTGAGGACCTTGTTGGTTTGATGGATAATAATGGGTTAAAGTCCCTAAACATGATATTGAACTTGAATTGTGTTAGAGTTCAAGTGGGGTATAGGATTGCTAATGAGGAATGAATGGCATGTAGGGGTATTGATAAATTAAATTGTGTAATGAATGGAATTAAGGCATTGGCCTACTGAAATATTTGAGTAACGAATGCTCCCATGATGACCTTGTGCTCATGTAGAGAGTTGAATTTATTAATGGTTTAAAGTCCTTAAGTTTGAATTGAATGAATGTCAACGTATAAACAAAAGGTTAAAATCCCAATGTGGACTATGATAGTCATGATGTATTGTGGTTAAAGTCCCTTACTTGAATGAAATTTCTTTTGGTTAGAGTCCCTTGCTTAATCTAATATATCGGTCTGGGTTAAAGTCCCTTATTTAATACATCTTGAGATTAGAGTCCCTATCCCAATGAAAGAGCATGAGGTTAGAGTCCCTTTCTTAATGAGTATGTATATGGATAGAGTCTCTTGTATGAAAATAATTGTATGTGGTTAAAGTCCTTTGCCTAATAATAATTTTTGAATCTATAATTGTAGAAGGTTGGAGTCCTTTACTTCATATATAATGAATGAGTGCTTCAAAAGTGTTGATAAGGGTTGTTCCCTTGTCTGGAATGTGAAATACCCATATGTATAGATAAGTGTATGAATGTGGTATAATGTGATATATTAACTTGTTAGTGAATGATGATGATATTGTCCTTATTCTTGAGTTACATGCTAGTGCTCCAACCGCAAACTGTCTTGGATTATGTGTTGTTTTGAGATCTAATTCGTGGTATTTGATCCTATATGGTGTTTTTTAAGTTAATTATGACCATATATGGAAGATAAAAGAGCATTAAATAAGTGAAAACAGCACCAAAATGCTTGGGATGAATGGATGAAAGCAAGGGACAAGTTTTGACATAAAACGGACACTTTGGAGTCATTAGGGTGTCGCAGACCATAGCCAATGCTATAAGGTCCACGCCATGGACTTGGGGGATTCCTAATGGAAGAAAAACATTATTTATACCCCCACCCCTACTATATATCTGCGATACAAACCCTCGGTGATGCAATAAAGGGTGCAACACTGACCAAGCATCAAAACAGGCAATTTTGTCCTCCTATAAATAGAATAATTAAACATGATGTTAAACACCTTAGACGACTTGGAAACTTTTAGGGAGGATGTATAACACTTAAAATAGGTTTTTTATTGAAATAATTTAGTTTTTTATTTATTTTATCATGTATTCATCCATCGTGATTACGATTATATCCATGAGCAGCTAAAATCCCTTTTTCGGGGTTAAGGCCAAGAACATGATTACTCTTGTTATGAATTGATTTGGTTTTGATTATATATAAGATTTGGATTTTTATTTTTCCTTTTTATAACTATTTTAACTTTTCACAATCATAAGAATATATCCATTGTTATCTTGTGAGCCCAGAAGAAGGAAAATGAGGATAGAACGTGGGGATAAATAGAGTAGGATTATAATCTTTTATAGAATGAAGTTATAATTTGAATTTAAAATAGGAATATACCTAAGTGACCTATTTGGTTCACTTATGGGATGAAATATAAATGCATTTAACTTAGTTCTCACATCCATGCTCAATGATGTAGTTGTGGGTCTAAGTTAGATAGGTGATTAGAGGCTCGAAAGACCAGAATAATAATATTAACCCCGTGAATCAATAACCAAGATAAGTAACCCAACCAATGAAGTTCAATAGCGTAGAATGATTGTTCACGGAGCCTTAACCGTGGGTTACTCCTATTGATCATCCAAGAACCTTTACTTTTCCGCATTGTTTTATTTTACTTCTAGTTATAACTCTCAAACTCTCGTGGTTATATTTGCAGTAATTTAATCTCAATAGTGAACTAAAATTGGATATTAGTTAGCACAAGTCTATCAGGGATCGATACGTGGCCTATAAAATTCCACTATATTACTTGCTGAGACTAGGTACACTTGAGTGTGCTCTTGGGAGAAACATATTTTTAGTGTCATTACAGGGGACTTGTAATTTGGAAATTGCTGTAGTTTTAGGTTTACTTTTCAGATTTTCTTGGTACTAGTCACTTGGTCTTGGTTTTAAGGTTATAGGTACAGGTTAATAAACTAATACACTGGCGAGGAATGGGGAGTTGGTTGAACCCGACCCAGGGCTCAAACAATGCTTACACCAAAGGAGGAGAGAAGAAGTCCTTCTCTACTGCATCCCACAAATCAATAAAGAACAAGATATTCTTGCTCCCATGGTTAAGGACCAACCAGCTCGCAGGACAGTTTGCAAAGTGGAATCCCACCTATGACAAATTTGACCTCCCCTATTTAAAATTTGGTTGTTGGAGGTAGATTCAAGCCAAAGAAAAACATGGTCCAGCTCTTGTATAGTAGTGGACAATTCACCGAGCTATCATATGAAGATAAAAAAGTCAACTTGCAAAACTTTTTGGACATCAGTGACACATTCATTCCATGGGTGTGTCAACTGACTATGTGAGTCTAACACTCTTCCCTTTTTCACTTTTGGGGAAGCGAAGAAGTGGTTGAATGTTGAGCTGGTATATTCTATCACAACTTGGGATGACTTAGCCCAGAAGTTCCTTATCCGCTTCTTTCCATCTGGCAAGACTGTAAGACTTTGCAGTGATATTTTGAGTTTCAAATAGAGTCTAGATGAGAACCTTTATCATGCTTGGTAGAGATTAAATTCCCTTATTTGGAACTGTCCATATCATCAGTAGTCCAATGAGGTATTAGCTCACACCTTTGTGGAAGCCCTTGACCATAACATAATTTTTTTTGTAGATTCAGCTGCAGGTGGTCAGTCTCTAGAAAAGACTTATGATGAGTTGTATACTTTGTTGAATCATATTGCATAAGGAAATTTGAATTGGCATGGAAATGCCACAAGAGGCTTAATGAAAAAAAATACAGACATGATTGGAGTTGACAGTATTACATCCATAGTGCCCAACTATAAACTCTGCAGAACCAAATGATGACATAAGTCAGCAAGTTAGGTGTTCAACAGTCTCAGGCTCAAGTAAATATAGGGCAGCAGACTCTGTCATAGTATGAGGTTTGTGGAAATACCGGACACTCTGCAGATATGTGAGATGAAAATCTTGAGTTAGTAAAATTTATGGGTAATGCTCAAAGGCTAAATTATGGTAATGCCTACAACCTAAAGTGGGAGACTCGAGCACCAAATTACTCATGAAAAAATAATTAGTAAACTCAGCAGCAGCAGCAAAGCACACAGCTAGTAACATGAAGGAAATATTAAAGAAGATCATGGCCACCCATACACAGATGGTTGTTGAACTCAAAAATCAGCAAGTACTTCAGAAGTTGTTGGAATTTCAGTTAGGGAAAATTCAACAAGTACAAAATACCAGGCCTCAAGGTGGTTTCCCAAGTTATAATAAACATCCTAAGAAAGTAATGGTAATCACTTTGAGGGGTGGTAAAGATTTGATTGACAGACCTCCAAAGACAAATAAGGAGGTAAATACAGAGTTGATTTCTCAACTAGTTGCAGACAAAGTTACTGATTATTTAGGGAAGTCGGAGTACCTAAAAACAAAAGTTATTGAGAAAAAGAGACCATTACCACCATTTACATAGAGTCTAAGAAAAGAATAGGGTGAGGCATTCTTTAAGAAGTTAGTTTACACGTTCAGAGAGCTTCACATTAACCTTTCACTTTTAGATGTTTTGTAGGGAATGCCCAAGTACGCTAAGTACTTGACAGATGTGGTAACTAATAAAATTAAGCTACAGGATGCTGATATAGTATCACTCAATGAGAAGTGTAGATCTATTGTGATGTCGAAGATGCCCAAAAAGCTTAAGGATCATGGAAGTTCCACTCTCCCTATTCATATTAGTAACAGCAAAGTGGTCCATGCACTGAGTGATTTAAGGGAAAGTATCAATTTGAATACCCTATAATTTTTCAAAACCTTGGGTTTGTGGAAGCCGAGACCGAGCTTTGTGATACTCCAAATGGCAGACCAAACCATAGTCCATCCTGAAGGAATCATCGAGGACATTCTCATCAAGGTTGGTAAGTTTATTATTCCTGTTGATTTTATTATTTTTGATTATAAAATAGATGACAAGGTGTCGATTATAATGGGACGTGTATTCCTGGCGATGGAAGGATTTTTGATAGATGTGACAAAGGCACGCTCATACAAAGGCTGGATGATAAAGAGGTGGTTTTCAAGGTTTACGAACCACGCAACACACTATTCCATTACAAAGATTTATGCATTATTATACTTAAGGAAGTGGATAAGTGTGGGGTGGTGGATCATGATTCACCAAAGACCTCTTCGTACTTTCTCATCGAGATGCCCAAGCCACCAATACCTAATCCCGAAGGGATGCTGATTGATAAGCCTGGAAAGGATATTGTTGAGAAAGTTGTTGACCTTGAGAGTTCACACTCAAGAGGTCATAAATGAATAAGAAGATGACCTCCAAGTAGAAGGAAGGGGATGAAGGAAAATGGTTAAGTGTGATGTTGGGTCATGCCACGACACTAAATTAGTTGCTACTTGGGAGGCAACCTAAGTTAAGATAGGTATTAATTTTAAGTATTTTTTGTTTTTACTTTATGTAGTTTTTGTTTTTGTTTAGTCATAGGTTGATGGAAAGTCTGAGTACCAGAAACCTAAGCTAAAGAGAATGGCAAAGACTGAGTGTAGGGTCCTCGGGCCTTCTTGATGTATAAGGATGCTACTAGCTAAGACTTGAGGCCTCAGGTTGTATTTCTATCACTACTTTTGAGTTTACTTTAGGGATAAAGTCAATTTCTGTAATACCTTGTATTTCCCTAGCATAATCTAAGTCCCAATACATGAGTACTCATATATAAAATTTTAAAAATACTCATAAATTTTCAGTTTAGAGCCTGCCAATGCATAGGAAATTCAATTTGTTTTCCAACAATATAAAATTCGCCCAAATCTAATAATCGGCCAAGAAGTTATGGTGATTTTAAGCTTCAGTCGTTAAACACCGTCATTTAGACCCTTAGCGCGTTGCGGAGCTAGTATAAATTACAATTGTCAGTTTTTAGTGTGGTACCACGATGTTGGCATGTTGCGCCAAGGACCCAGTTCACTTTTGGCAATTTCCAGTAAGCCTCCGCAATTATGGTGCATCACGGAGGTGGACGAAATGGCATTCCAGTGAAGGACCACAATCTTACCGCATCACGCCATCGTCCAATTTCCTAATTATCCCCTTTTCAGTGGCTTGGAGAGATAGTGGCGCATCGCACTAAAGCCAAAAATTAGGATCTTTAGTTTCTAGATTACATCTTTAAAGGGGTAGTTGGGTCTTTTACCTAAGCCCTAAACTCTTCCTAAACATGAAATTTAACCCCTAATTGACCTAAATACTCATAATTATTCAATTCCTCTCAAATTAAAGATCCCCTTTTCAAGAATAAGAAATCCTAGCTCTCAAATTCAAGGACAAATCTCAAGAACTCACCATCAATCCTTCAAAATTCATTAACTCAGGTATGTTAGATGTTCGTCCATGGGCTCCTTTCACCCATGGAGTCCAAGTGTCCTATTTAAATTACAAAATTGTGATTTTTTCAAGTTATTTAATTTTAAATTGTGATTTCACTCATGAATCTCCATGAACTATGATTTTATACCATGTTTCAATGAAATTATTGTTGTTATTCAATTCTCCATGTTTTAATGTTATCATTCCTTGAATTAAATCATGATTTAGTATTATTCATGTTGAATTCATGCTTTTACTACAAGTTCCATGGAATTCCTATGATTTGATCAAACCATGAACTCCAAGTGTTTGATAAATTAGCTACAAGAGTGATTGATTTAATAAAAGCCTTCATGCTTCGTCCTCCAAGCTTTATTGTCATTTTACTATTCTTGTTTTTGAGTCCTGGGGGTATTGAATAACCAAAAACCATAGTTTTTTACTTAGTCTAGCCTCAGTACATTACAGAATAGTCTTCAGAATATACTATGAGCATTATCAGGATAGTCAGATATCAGTCAGTTAAACTCAGAATAGTCTAGTATTTCAGTGTCTTTTAGTTGGGAGTAGGATTTAGCACCAAGAGAGTGTAGGGGGTGGATTCCCCATCATACAGGCAGAGTTGTTAGTAGAAGTCCCTATACTCCAGAACTACGTACCCAGTGTAGGATATTAGGAGTCACCTATCAGATTAGGCTTGACTATCTCACAGGGGTCACCCATCAGGTTAGGCTTGACACCCTTTGTCCATCGGATAGTATATTAGTATAGTAGATCCACACAGCTAGTGTTAGTACCCATGGCACGGTATTAATACCATTCCAGTTGGGGTTACAGGTTGGACCCCGATTAGCTCAAATTGCGGCATGTTGGTTAGAGGATACCTCCTACAGTCTCAGCCACAATATCATTCACACTCTCAGTTACAATCTTAATCCAGTAATCAGTTCAGACATTTAGTCTTAGTGTTGTTTGACCAAAGCATACAGATGTTAGTTAGTTTAGTATTTCTGTTTATAGATTTTACTCAGTGTATGTTATATTCTTGGTCATGCATCCTCATTATCTAGAGATTTTCACGTATCTTTAGTATTACAGACCTTCATGCATATACAGTATTTACAAATTTCATATATTTCTAGTATCTACAGATTTAATACTCTTTATTCAGTACTTCATGCTTTATATGTATATTCAGATAATTTATTATTCCTATTCATGAAACCATGCATATCAGCCTACCTCATTTAGAATACTAGTACATTCAAAGTACTGATCATATACCTTTTCTTGCACTATGATGTATTATATCATAGGTTCTGACGTCCAATTTCTGGACCGCGCTTAGACATTTCAGACATCTCAATAGTCGCAGTGGTGAGTCCTTATATTTCGAGGATAGAGTATTTTTATTTTGTGTTTTCAATCTAGTAGTTAGTTGGAGTTAGTTAGGTCCTATCCCATCAACTCCCAGTCATTTAGTTTAGAGGCTTTCAAATATTAGAGTCAGTTATTCAGTATTCAGACTTCAGTTGACACCATAGTTAGTTATTCAGTTTATTCAGATTCTAGTGTTTTTATCAGACTCAGATAACTATGTTCTTTAGATTCATAATTCAATTTTTAAAATCTTATGGCATATCAGTTATTCTTCTGCATTTGTGATTATATTATTCAGTACTCACAGCAGATACCAGCTCATGGATTAGCTTGTGGTCCCTTGGGACGTCAAGCATCGTGTGACGCCCAGGGTGTACTCACGGGGCGTTACAAACTTATTATCAGATCATAAGGTTTTAAAGTGTCCTAGGAAGTATAAAAGAAGCATCAAGTAGAGTCTTGTGCATTGGTGTATAGCGCGCCACACTTATGGACGAGAGGCTACAAGGTATTTTGGAAAAGTTTCTCTTCTTTCAGTATTCATGCCGTGCAAGTGAGCATGAGCTCATGTTCTTTACCTTCTATTTACAGAATATGCCTCCCAAAAAGAATAATAGAAAAGGAGTAGGAAACCAACTAGCACCTCAGCCCGTCCAGGAAGATCCTCTAGACAAGCATGTCTCTCGCAAAGAATTCAGAGCTACGTTCACCACTCTAGTGAATTTTGTAGCAGCACAAAATGAATAGCCAGTTGTTTTTCCGGCCAACCCAGTGGCCAATACTGCTGCAACCAAAATTTGGGACTTCACCCGGATGAATCCTCCTCATTGCATGGGATCTAAGTCTGAAGAGGATCCACAGGAATTCTTAGATATTGTTCAAAAGGTAACGGATGCCATGGGGCTGACATCCAGTGAGAGTACTAAGTTGGCTGCATATTAGTTATAGGATGTAGACCATATATGGTTTAAGAAGTTGAAGGTAGATAGAGGTATTGATGCAGGGCCTATAGATTGGGAAGAGTTTGCCACAACTTTCTTAGACAGATTCTTCCCATTAGAGTTGAGGAAGGCCAAGGTGTTATAACTTAATAACTTGAGGTAGGGTAGCATGAGCGTGAAGGGGTATTCCCTCAAGTTTACTCAATTAGCTAGATATGCTCCTCATGTAGTAGCTAACAACAAATCCAAGATGATTAAGTTTTTGTCTAGCATATCTAATAGTGTGGTCAAGGAGTAAAGAACTGTAATGCTAATTAGGGAGATGGACTTGTCTAGGTTTATAGTCCATGCTTAACAAATTGAGGAGAAGAAGATTAAAGAGAGGAAGAAAGGAAACAAGAAAGCTACAATGGGTAGTTTAAATTTCAGTCAGCCAAGGTCAGAAGGTGGTAACCATCCTCAGTTTCATTAGAGGTCTTTAGCCCCAACACCCTCTTCAGCCAGTGCCCCAGTACCCAAATTCAGAAATAATAATAGGGATAAAGCACCAGGATTTATGTCCCAAGGAAGTGTTAGTAGTTCTCGTACAAACCCTCTATGTAAGAAGTGTGACAGGAACCATCAGGGTTAGTGTAGAGTGGGTAGTGATATGTGCTTCGGGTATGCCGAGCCAGGCTATCAGATTCGGGAGTGTCGGGTAGCTGCTCAGAAAGGTAGGTATTTGCGCCAATAGGGCCAGTTCGATCAGTCATCAGTTCCATCCGATCGCCCAAATTAGCAGGGTACCGCTTCCAGTGCTACCAGTGGTCAGCATCCGAACAGATTATATACTTTTTAGTCCTACCAAGATCAGGAAAATTATCCCGACATAGTTACTGGTACGTTCCAGGTCTTTCACTTATATGTTTATGCTTTACTAGACCCTAAAGCTTCTCTTTATTTTGTAACTCCATATATAGCCATTAATTTTGGAGTCAGTCCCGAAACTCTAGCAGATCCCTTTTCAGTGTCTACCTCGGTAGGTGTTTCCATTGTAGCAGGACAGGTATACAATAACTATACGGTCATAATATCGCAAAAAGTTACCTCAGTGGATCTCATAGAGTTAGACATGATAGATTTTGATGTCATTCTTGACATGGATTATCTCCACTCATGCTATGCCTCAGTTGGTTGTAGAAATAGAATAGTTCATTTTTAGCTCCCAAATAAACTAGTCATTGAATGGAGGGGTAGTACCGCAGCTCTTAGAGGTCAGTTGATTTCATACCTTAGAGCGAGAAAGATGATATTAAGGGGGTGTATTTACCATCTTATTTGAGTCAAAGACTCAAATTCAGAAACTCCAACTCTTGAGTTATTTTTAGTAATGAGGAAATTTCCTAATGTGTTCCCTAAAGATCTTCTCGGCGTTCCTCTCGATAGGAAAATCGACTTCGGAATAGACCTTCTTCCAGAAACTCTACCCATATCTATTTTTTCATACAGAATGGCTCCAACAAAACTCAAATAGTTAAAAGAATAGTTAAAGGATCTCCTAGATAAGGGATTTATCAGATCCAGCATCTCCCCATGGAGTGCACCTGTTCTACTCGTGCGTAAGAAAGACGATTCTCTCAGAATATGCATAGAATATTGTCACTTGAACAAAGTCATAGTTAAGAACAAATATCTACTTCCTAGAAGCAGTGACTCATTTGACCAACTTCAGGGTGCCAGCCACTTTTCAAAGCTAGACCTCATATCAGGCTATCATCAGCTTAGAGTCAGGGAATATGACATTCCAAAAATAAATTTTCAAACCCGGTATGGTCATTTTGAGTTTCTTGTCATGTCCTTTGGTCTCATGAATTTCCCAGCGGAATTCATAGACTTGATGAACAGATTTTTCAAGAAGTACTTGGACATGTTCGTCATAGTCTTCATTAATGACATCCTTGTTTACTCTCGTAACAAAAGTGATTATGCAGACCATCTCATAATTGTGTTACAAACTCTTAGAGCTCACCAGTTGTTTGATAAATTAAGTAAGTGTGAATTCTGGCTAAGATCAATAACTTTCCTTGGCCATATTATTTCTTGTGATGGCATTAGGGTTGATCCTCAAAAGATTGAGGCGGTGAAAAACTGGCCCAGACCCATTTCTTTGTCAGATATCAAAAGTTTCTTGGGTTTTTCTGGCTATTATTGTCAGTTTTTTGAAGGATTTTCTTGTATTTCATCCCCCATGTCCATATTAACGCAGAAGAAAGTTAAGTTTCAGTGGTCAGATTCCTGCGAGAAGAGTTTTCAGAAGTTAAAGAGTCGACTCAACTCAGGCCCAATTTTGACTCTACCAGATGGTTCAGATGGGCTTGTTGTGTACTTTGATGTATCCAGAGTAGGTTTGGGTTGTGTCCTTATGTAGAGAGGTAAGGTCATAGCCTATGCCTCTAGACAACTTAAGACTCATGATAAGAATCACCCTACTCATGATCTAGAGCTAGAAGTTGTAGTGTTTACCTTAAAGATTTGGAGGCATTACTTATATGAGGTGCGCATAGATGTGTTCACTAACCATAAGAACTTGAAATATATGTTCTCTTAGAAATATTTAAATCTGTGTCAGAGAAGGTGGTTAGAGTTGTTAAAAGATTAGGACATAAGTGTTCTATATCATCCATGCAAGGCCAATGTAGTGGTTGATGCTCTCAGTAGAATATCTCTGGGTAGTGTTGCTCATGTTAAGGATGGTAAAAAGAAGTTAGCTCAGGAAGTTCATCAGTTTGCCCGACTAGGTATCCTCTTAGTCGACTCAGCAGAGAGTAGTGTGTGGGTGCGGAGTAGCACCGAATTATCTCTAGTTTCTAAGGTAAAGGAGAAGCAAGATAGAGATACCAATCCAGTTAAGTTGAAAGAATCAGTTAGAGATCAGAAAGTGGAGGTTTTCTCCCAAGGGGGAGATGATTTTTTGCGTTGTCAAGGTAGTTTGTGTGTGCTTGATATAGAAGATTTGAGGCAATGAATTCTTGCAGAATTTCCTGGTGCACGTTACTCTATTCATCCAGGGGCTACTAAGATGTATTGTGATTTACGGGAGATCTATTGGTGGAGTGGCATAAAGAGGGATATTGCAGAGTTTGTAGCTAAATGTTCTACATGTCAGCAAGTTAAGATTGAGCACCAGAAGTCTAGTAGGTCCATGCAGGAGTTTAGTATTCCTACATAGAAATGGGAAGAAGTGAACATAGATTTTGGGATGGTTTGCCTCATACCCATCATAAGCATGATTTTATTTGGGTTATCATAGAAAGATGACAAAATCAGCTTATTCTTAAAGGGTCAAGCAGAAAGGACCCTTTAAATTCTTGAGGATATGCTGAGAGCATGCATTATTTTTTTCAAGGGTAGTTAGGATGACCACTTGCCTTTGATTGAATTCACATATAATAACAACTATCGTTACAGAATTTGGATAGCTTTGTTTAAATTTCTCTAGGGTAGGAGATGTAGATCTCTAATTAATTGGTTTGAAATGGGTGAGGTCGCAATAGTAGGGCTTGACTTGGTGTTTGATGCCTTAGAGAAGGTTCAGTTGATCAAAGAGAGGCTTAGAACATCCCAGAGTCGACAGAAATCATATGCAGATATGAGGAGAAAGGATCTTAAGTTTGAGGTCAGTGATTTGGTGTACTTGAAAATCTCTCCCATAAAGGGAGTGAAAAGATTTGGCAAGAAAGGGAAACTCAGTCCCCGATATGTAGGTCCCTTCATAATTATCAGTCGTTTTGGAAAGGTAGCATACGAGCTTGAGTTGCTTTCCGATATAGCTTCAGTACACTCAGTGTTCCATGTCTCATTCTTGAAGAAGTATATTGGTGAACCAGCTGTAGTTGTTCCCTTAGAAAGTGTAGATGTTCAGAATAGTCTTTCATATAAGGAAGTTCCAGTCGAAATTCTTAATCATCAAGTTCATAGACTAAGGAACAAAGAGGTTCCACTGGTCAAAGTTCTTTGGCAGAAGCATCCCATTGAGGGAGCCACTTGGGAAGCAGAAACATATATGCGGACCAAGTACCCTCATCTTTACTCCGCAAATTCAGATTCGGTTTAAGGTACTAATCTTCCTAAGATTTCTCTCTATCATGCTCAATTTCAGTTGCACATCATGTACATGTTAGTCATGCATTAACAAATCAGTTTAGTCATGCATTCCATGCATCAGATATGCATGTTCAGTGTGCAGGCTCAGTCCATCAATTTTCCTCAGCTTAACCAGTCTCATTCGAGGAAAAATGATCCCAATGGGGAAATATTGTAATACCCCGTATTTTCCTAGCATAATCTAAGTCCCAATACATGAGTATTCATATATTAAATTTTCAAAATACTCAAAAAAAAAATTGATTTAGATCCTGCCATTGCATAGGAAATTCAATTAGCTTTCCACAGATATAAATTTTGCCCAAATTTGATAACCGAGTAAGAATTTATCGAGATTATAAGTTTCATTCATTAAAAACCATCATTTTGACCCTTAGCATGCCGCGGAGCTAGTCTAAACAACAATTGTTAGTTTCCAGTGTGGTACCATGATATTGGCGCATCGCGCCAAGTACCCAGTTCACATTTAGCAATTTCCAGTGAGCCTCCGCGATTATGGAACATTACAGAGGTAGAAAAAATGGCATTCCAGTGAAGGACCACGGTTTTACCTCATAGCGCCATCGTCTAGTTTCCCAAATGTCCTTTTCCAGTGGCTGGGCTCGATAGTGGCACGTCGCGCCAAGGCCAAAAATCGGGATCTTCAGTTTCTAGCTTGTATTTTAAAATTTATTTAGGGGTATCTGGGTTTTTTTCCAAAGCCCTAAACTCATCCTAAACATAAAATTTTACCCCTAATTGACCCAAATACTCATGATTATTCAATTCCTCTCATATTAAAGATCCCCTTTACAAGAACAAGAAACTCCAGCTCTCAAATGCAAGGCCAAAGCTCAAGAACTCACCATCAATCCTTCCAAATTCATTAACTTAGGTATGTTAGATTTTCATCCATGGGTTCCTTTCACCCATGGAGTTCAAGAGTCCTATTTAAATTACAAAATGGTGATCTTTTCAAGTTATTCAATTTTAATTGTGATTTCACCCATGAATCTCCATGAATTATGATTTTTTACTATGTTTCAATGAAATTATTGTTGTTATTCAATTCTCCATGTTTTAATGGTATCATTCCATGAATTAAATCATGATTTTGTATTATTCATATTGAATTCATGCTTTTACTACAAGTTCCATGGCATTCCTATGATTTGATCAAACCATGAACTTCAAGTGTTTGATAAAATTCCTACAAGAGTGATTGCTTTAATAAAAGCCTTCATGCTTTGTTCTCCAAGCTTTAGTGTCATTTTACTAGAATAGTCTTCAGAACATATTATGAGCATTATCAGGACAGTCAGATATCAGTCAGTTAAACTCAAAATAGTCTAGTATTTCAGTGTCTTTCAGTTGGGAGTAGGATTTAGCACTGAGCGAGTGTAGGTATAGAGGATTCCTTGTCATATAGGCAGAGTCATTAGTAGCATTCCCTATACTCTAGAACTACGTAGACAGCATAGGATATGAGAAGTCACCTATCAGATTACGCTTGACATCTCACAGGGGTCACCCGTCAGTTCAGGATTGACAGATTTAGTCCTTTGTATAGTATATTAGTATAGTATATCTACACAGTCAGTGTTAGTACCCGTGGCATAGTATTAACACCCTTCCAACAAGGGTTATAATTTGGACCCTGATTAGCTCAGATTGGGGCAGGTTAGTTAGATGATACCTCCCATAGTCTTAGCCATAATCTCAATCACAGTCTAAGTTACAGTCTTAATCTAGTAATCAGTTCATACATTCAGTATTATTATTGTTTGACCAAAGCATACAGATGTCAGTTATTTCAGTATTTCAGTTTTCAGAGTTTACTTAGTTCATGTTATGTTCTTGATCATGCATCCATAGTATCTATAGATTTTCACATATCTTGTGTAGTTACAGACATTTATGCATACACAATATTTATAGATTTCACATATTTCCAGTATCTACAGATTTAATGCTCTCTATTAAGTACTTTATGTTTTACATGTATATTCAGATAATTTATTATTCCTGTTCATGAAACCATATATATCAGCCTACCTCATTTAGCATACCAGTACATTCAAAGTACTGATCGCATATATTTTCTTGTGCTATGAAGTATTATATCATAGGTTTTGATGCCCAGTTCCTAGACTGTGCTTAGACATTTCGAACATCTCAGCAGTAGTAGTGGTGAGTTCTTATATTTCGAGGATGGAGTATTTCTATTTCATGTTTTTAGTCTAGTAGTTAGTTGGAGTTAGTTGGGGCCTATCCCATCAACTTCCAGCCATTCAGTTTAGAGGCTTTCAGACATTAGAGTTAGTTATTCAGTATTCATACTTCAGTGTACACTACAGTTAGATATTCAGTTTATTATGATTCTGGTGTTTTTATCAGACTCAGATAACTCTTTTCTTCAGATTCATAATTCAATTTTTAAAACCTTATGGCATATCAGTTATTCTTCTACATTTATGATTATATTATTCAGTTCTCATAGTAGTTACCAGCTCATGGGACTGTAAGCACCGTGTGACGCCCAGGGTGTACTCTCGGGGCATCATAATTTTTAAGTATGGTGTGGGGAAATTTCCATTGTTTTGGGTGAAGTGATGTTGTAGGGTTTTGATTCTTAGTGTTTTTCTATTTTTTGGATAAATTTAAAAAAAAATTACAAAAAGATTTTCTCTTTTTAGTTTTTGTTTCTTCGGTCAGTATAGTAGTAGGTGCATTCTTCACCCTCTTCATGGTTGTTCTTCTTGGTTTTTTTCCATGGGGGCTCCCCTTGAACCAATATCCTTTTTTCTTTTTAGCAGTAAATTTTTTTAAAAAATTTATTTTAGGTAAGTGCGATATTCTTGTTGGTGTTATGTGTGATTGCATGATGCAAGTGTTTTGGTTGATAAAGCATGTTGATTGGGTGAATTATTACTTTTGAGACTCATAGGCTCCAGTTTATGACTCTTAAACTTGTTGGATGAATGTTGAATTCATGCTATTATTTTGGCTGAGAGTTTATGATGGTCCTACTTGAGTTGAGCATGTGCCATGTGTGATGTAAGGTTGTTGTGTATTCCTTTCTATACTTGATTGATCTAACCTGCCTGGAGTGTGTACAAAACGAAATAAAGAGCGTGGGTTTAGGAGATGATATAGTCATTTCCTTGATAGCCATGTTCCATATCCTCGTTTACCAACCATTATGCATAATCTGAGTTAACCCCATTGAGCCTTTAGCTTATTTTCTTTAGTAGCCTCGTATGTAGCTTGTATCCCCTTCTTTTATTGACCTTAATTTGATCAAACTCTCCTAAGCGCTCTTGTTTAAAATTATTTAAGTTAAGGTGTTTGAAATTCAAGTAGGAGGAAGATGAAATTAAAGCCCCAAAGTAATAGTTATTGGTTTGTATAATTAATGTGTTGTGGTTGGGAGTGAAGAAAATTTGTGTTAAGAGTTTAATCATTAATTAATAGTCAATACTCCCTTCCATATTGTATATGAGTGATTGTAATGACTCGATTTTCTGAACCAGAATACTACACGGTGCTCATGACCCCAAAGGACTACAAGCTAACCCATGACTGATATTTGTACCTGTATACTGCATAAGTTAACATAATAATGTAGAAACATGCACTGAAAGACAATAAGATTTGATCATGAACATAACTGAATAATGTAACATCTATGTGGTGTAATAGAATACCCAAAACAAAACTGAAGTCTAAAACATGATAGTCTGTATCTAGTCTATATATAGTCTGAAAGCCTCTACTGTCTGAAGAATATGAATAAGGAGTTGATGGGACATGTCCCTAACTAACTCCAACTAATAATCTAATCAATGAGATAATAGAAAATCATTATGTCCTCAAAGGATGAGAACTCACTTCTACTCTAACTGCTAAAACTGGAATCTATTGCTGATCTGGAACTCGTGTCTCTGAACCTATGGTGTAACATAAAAAGAAAGAACCATAGTGCGAATGCGTCAGTACATATGTATTGAGTGTACATATGAGGTAGGCTAAATGCAAGGGTTCACATGCATGCTAATGCTAGCTGACTTTCTAACATGAACGTGAGAATGCATACATAATTACGTAACTGTAACTGACAATGTAATATCGTGATTACTGAATCTGAATCCTGATAACATGAAATGACTGATAACATGAATGATTGTATCTGAGTGTAACTGATAACGTAGGTGACTGTAGCTGACAGTCCTGAATCTGATGGAACTATCTGAGTTCCGTACTGTATCTGAGTTGACTGTATCTGATAGTCCTGAAATCTGTGAACTATCTGAGTTCTATTACTGAGACTGATTGACTGTATCTGACAACCCTGATTCTATAACATGAAACTGTGGGAAGTAGTATCTAACAGACATTCCCCAATGGTGCTATAATAACTGAGCTGGGGTCCAATCTATGTCCTAATTGGAAGGGTGTCAATACCGCTCCACTGGTAAGGACAATATGTGATAACCCTCATATAATAGGTAACTCTAGCGAGAATGGTGGGAACCCTCATATAACAAGTTGAGCCACCTAATCTACCCTCATATAGTAGGCTACGATGTCTCAACCTATACTGGCTACATAGTTCCGGAATGCAACGATTTCTTCTAAGAATCACACCCTCGTATAACAGGTGAGTCCCCATCCTTGGGTTCACTCGGTGCTAATTCCTACTCCCATATGAATGGACACTAAACATGATTTACTAAACTGAACTGAGCATGGACTAAGTTACTGAATTTCCATGGCTGACAGAATACTACTGATATTTGACAACTGACTGAGTCATGAGATCATGGAGATTTTTCCTGAGTCATAAGACTATCTGAAGTCTAAGAGTTCATAGATTGACTCACAGTATCGTGAAAAACATGACATGTCTCTAGGCACACAACTAATATTTTAGGTACAAGTACCCCTAGGACTCGATGGAAGGAAACTGACATGACTTGATATTCTTGAATACATGATAATCACCACAATACATTTATTGAAGCATTTCATCAAACGTCTAATAGGAATAAGCTTTTACATTTATGGGGATTTTCATGATATCATGCTAGTTAGGCAAATTTCCTTCATCTAGGCATTTTATCAAACATATGGCAAGCATAGTACATGTAAACATCATGGTATAGCAATTAAACATCATGGTTCACTTCCAATTTCATCATACAAGGTTTTAGTCATGAGATTTCGTAAATCTTTATCTATACTAATCAACCCACATGGAATTTTATCATCAAATCATGGAATAGAAATCAATTCATCATTTATCAACATGAAAGAGAACATACAAAGCATGAACACATGAAGAAAATCCATAACTTGTAGTTGAAAAGGGATTCTTGGACTTCATGGATGAAAGGATCCCATGAATGAACACTATGCAGACCTTAGTTCGAGATTTCGTGAAGATTGATGGTGAAACCTTCTTGAAATTGGACTTTCTATGAAAACCCTAGCTTGAGTTCTTGAGAATATTTGAGAAAACATCAATATTTTGGATGAATAAGGGCTAAATCCCGTGTTTGGAAGCTTATATAGTGGGGGAATTGACCCTTTTAACCCTGGATACATAATTTAATTTTTAGTAAAATTTCCCAAATTGGGCCCTTGGCGCGACGCGGCGTTATCACTCCGTGTCACTGGAAATTGACAATTTGGAAACTGCACGGTGGCGCAACACGGAGCTATCGCGTTGCCACCTTGTCTATGACCTGGAAGTTTGGCGTGATGCACCAGGATCGCGGAGCAACACTGGAATTCGACAATTTCCATTTGAGCTATCCCCGCGACGCGCTGAAGGCTCAGGTCAAACACTGTCTCACTAAAAAGGACCTAACTCTTCGCCCAGGTGTCAGATTTTGGCGAATTATATATCGATGGAAAGCTTATTAAATTTCCCACGTGATAGGAAGTGAAAATTATGGAAATATCATATGTATAAGAATAAATTCTTATTTCAAACAAGTTCTAACATTCTTGAGGTGATTTTCGAGCTAAGAAAAAGCACGGGTATTACAATATCTCCCCCTTGAGAATATTCATCCTCGAATGAGAATAAATGAGAGGGGAAACAATGAGATGAACATTAATAACTGCAACATGATCTCATGATAGACGTGACTGACAAGCTGAACATAACATACTAAACATGCATATCTGATGCATACTTAACTGATTCATAAATGCATAACTGAAAGTTCTGAAGAACTAAGTTTTCTCACAATGAGAATACACGTCTGATGCATAACTATATAACTGATCTGATACATGAATGCATGACTGAATATGCGGTGGTAGTTGATACCAAGATTATCATGGTATACTAAGTGATGCACACTAATCATGAAACTGAGTAAGCTTAAGGAGAACTATTACCTTGAGCTTGATCTGAGTTGGCGGGGAAAAGGTGAGGGTACTTGGTACGCATATCTACTTATACTTCCCAATTATCTCCCTCAACGGACTGATTTTTCCAAAGAACTTTAACCAGAGGGACTTCTTTGTTCCTTAATCTACGAGTATGATATTCTAAGATTTCAACTGGAATCTCTTTATAAGAGAGGTTGTTCTTAATATCTATTCTTTGAATAGGGACTATGACTGATGGGTCACCTATACATTTCTTGATCAAAGATATATGAAAGATTGGATGAACTGAGGCTAGATCTGAAGGCAATTCAAGCTCATAAGCTACCTGGCCGAATCGATTGAGAATCTTGAAGGGACCGACATATCAGGGACTGAGTTTTCCCTTTTTGTTGAATCTCTTCACTCCCTTCATAGGAGAGATATTGAAGTAGACATGATCACCAATATCAAACACGATATCTTTTCTACAAACATCTGTATAAGACTTCTGTCAGGTCTGAGCAGCCCGGAGTCTTTCTCTAATTAACTGAACTTTCTCTAAAGCGTCGAATACTAAGTCAGGACCTATGACTGAGGCCTCACTAACTTCGAACCAACCAGTAGGATATCTATATCTCCTATCATATAGAGCTTTGAATGGATCCATCTGAATACTGGAATGATAGTTGTTGTTGTATGCAAACTCAATAAAAGGCAAGTGGTCATCCCAACTTCCCTTAAAATAAATTGCACACACCCTTAGAATATATTCTAATGTATGAATGGTCCTTTATTCTTGACCATCTGTCTGAGGATGAAAGGCTATACTGAGATGAATTTGGGTACCAAGACCCTTTTGGAATGCTTTCCAAAAATAAGAGGTGAACTGGGTACGTCTGTCTGAGATAATAGATAACGAAACACCATGCAATCTGACCAACTCTTTGATGTAGAGTTTGGTGTAATCCTCGGCTGAATAAGAGGTATGAACTGGAAGGAAAAGAGCTGATTTAGTCATCCTTTCTACAATGACCCAAACTGAATCATGTTGATGACGAGTTCGAGGCAAACCCGTCAAGAAGTCCATGTTCACCACTTCCCACTTCCAAGTAGGAATACTGAACTCTTGCATAGGACCACTAGGCTTCTGATTCTCTATCTTAACTTGCTGACATATGGAGCACTTAGCCACAAACTCTACAATATCTTTTTTCATCCCACTCCACCAATAGATTTCCTGCAAATCGTGGTACATCTTAGTGGACCCTGGATGAATAGAGTAATATGAACCATGTTCTTCTGGAATAATTCGTTGCCTTAAGTCATCTATGTCTGGAACACAGAGACGACCCTGACAACGAAGAACACCATCTCCCCCTTGGGAGAAAACCTTTATTTTCTGATTTTGAACTAATTCTTTTAGCTTGACAAGGCTAGGATCCTTATCTTGCTTTTCTTTCACCTCAGAAACTAGAGATGATTGTGAACTACTCTGAACACATACACCGCACCCTGAAGATTCGACTAAGCGAACTACTAGTCTAGTAAGCTGGTGTACTTCTTAATCTAACTTCTTCTTACTATACTCAATATGAGAAACACTACCCATAGAGAGTCGGCCATTACACTAGCCTTTCCCGGATGATAGAGGACACTCATGTCATAATCTTTCAAGAGCTCTAACCACCTTCTCTGATGAAGATTAAGATCTTTTTGAGAAAAGACATACTGAAGGCTTTTATGATCTGTGAAGAAATCTACATGAACACCGTATAAATAATGCCTCAAAATCTTCAAGGAAAATACTACGGCTGCTAATTCAAGATCATGAGTAGGATAATTCTTCTCATGGGGTTTAAGTTGTCTGGAGGTGTAGTCTATGACCTTACCATGCTTCATGAGGACACAACCTAAACCCACTCTAGACACATCACACTATACTACGAAACCGTCTGAACCATCTGGAAGAGCTAAGACTGAAGCTGAGGTAAGTCGAGTCTTCAATTCCTGAAAACTCTTTTCGCAAGGATCTGACCACTTGAACTTGACTTTCTTCTGAGTCAATCTGGACATAGGAGATGCAATGGATGAAAATCCTTCAACAAACCATCTGTAATAGCCATCCAAACCCAAGAAACTCTTGATATCTGATAGAGAAATAGGGCGAGGCCAGTTTCTTATCCATTCGGTCTTTTGAGGATCTACCCTAATGCCATCACCAGAAACGATATGACCAAGGAATTCTACTGACCTTATCCAAAAGTCGCACTTACTGAATTTGGCGAATAACTGATGATTTTTGAGAGTTTGAAGTACTGTCCTGAGATGGTCTGCATAATCGCGCTCAGTGCGGGAATAGACAAGAATATCATTTATGAAGACTATGACGAACATGTCCAAGTACTGTTTGAACATGTGGTTCATTAAGTCTATGAAAGCGGCTGGGGTGTTGGTAAGACCAAATGACATAACTAGAAATTCGAAGTGACCATACCGCGTATGGAAAGCTGTCTTCGGGATGTCACATTCTCTAACTCTGAGCTGATGATAGCCAAATCTGTGGTCTATCTTAGAGAAATGACTGGCACCCTGAAGTTGGTCAAACAAGTCATTGATTCTGGGAAGAGTATACTTGTTCTTGACCGTGACTTTATTGAGTTGATGGTAATCTATACACATTCTGAGTGAAGCATCTTTCTTGTGCACGAATAAGACTAGTGCGTCCCACAGGGAAACGTTGGGTATAATGAATTCCTTATCTAAGAGATCATTCAAATGTTCTTTCAGTTCCATGAGTTCTTATGGTTTCAGTCTATATGGAGGAATAGAGATAGGCTGAGTGTCTGAAAGAGGATCAATATCGAAGTCTATTTCCCTTTCGGGAGAAATTTTTGGAAGATCTTCGGGAAAGATATTTGAATATTCATTCACTACTGGGATTGATTTGAGACTGGGAGCCTCAGAACTAGAATATCTAACATGAACTAGATGATAAACACTTCCCTTAAATATCATTTTCCTTGCCCGAAGGTAGGAAACAAGTTGACCCCTGAAAGCGGATACACTACCCTTTCACTCTAGGACGGGTTCATTTGGGAAGTGAAACTGAACTATTCTATTTCTGCAGTCGACTGTGGCTTAGCAGGAATGAAGAAAATCTATGCTGAGAATGACATCAAAATTAGTCATCTCTAATTCGACTAAGTCTGCTGAAGTGACTTTCTGTAATATCATAACCGGGCAGTTCCTGTATAACCGTTGGGCTATGATGGTTTTACGCACCCTGGTAGAGACTGAAAAGGGCTCTGCTAGAATTTCAGGACTGATTACGAAATCAACTATTATATAAGGAGTAACGAAAGATGAGGAAGCTCCTACATCTAGAAAAGAGTAAACATGCACATGAAAGATCTGTAACGTACCAGTAACTACATCAGGAGAATTTTCCTGATCTTGTTGAGTCTGAAGAGCATAAAGATGATTTGGGTGTTGCCTGCTAGTAGAACTGGAAGTGGCACCCTACTAATTTGGGCGACCGAACTGAGCTGAAGAGCGATTTTATTGACCCTGAGGACCTGGCTGCAGACAGGATCTAACTTTATGGCCTGGCTTTCCATAACCAAAACAAATGCCACTACCTGCTCTACATATACCTTGATAGTGCTTACTGCAAGTCTGGCAAAGAGGATAGGTGCGGGCACTGCTAACACTGCCCTGGGTCTTAGAGCCTGGCGTCTATCTTTGTTACCCTCTCTGAACTTAGGAACTGGAGAACTGTATATAGAGGGGGATGGAACTGATGACTTAGGACAAAACTGAGAACGGTTTCCTCCTTCTGATTTAGGCTGAGTGAAGTTGAAACTACTTTCCTAGCTTTCTTATTTTATTTTTCCCTCTGCTTAATTTTCTGCTCTTCTATCTGCTGAGCATGGGTCATAAGTCTAGCTAAGGTCATGTCACTGTTTAGCATGGAGGATCTGCACACATTAACCACGCTGTCGTTCACCCCTGAAGTGAACTTACTCATCTTGGATCTACAGTATGCAACCACATGAGGGGTATACCTGGCCAATTGAGTAAACTTAAAAGAATACTCTTTCACTGTCATATTGCCCTGCCTGAGGTTGATGAACTCTAGAACCTTGGCTTCTCTAAGCTCTTGGGGAAAGAATCTGTCTAAGAAAGTAGTGAAAAACTACTCCCACTCTATAGGACCTGCATCATCTGATCTTTAGGACTTCCACTATTTGAACCAAGCATGAGCCACATCCTGGAACTGGTATGCAGCTAGCTCAGTACTCTCAACAGTAGTCACCCCCATGGCGTCTGTCACTTTCTAAACTTGATCTAAGAATTCCTGAGGGTCTTCATCTACCTTAGACCTGAGTAAGGTTGGAGGATTCATTCGGGTGAAGTCTCAAGTCCTATATGGACCATAGATCACTCCCTATACCTACAAGTTTAAAACCATATTTAGATCATGAAAATCATAAATAAGTCATGAGAAACATTGTTCAATTCATAAACATTCAAAAACCCAACCCATGTTTCAAAACCATCACAATAATTCATGAACAATACTTTAAATCACATGCTTTAAAAAATTAAAAATGAGGGAAAAGTAACATGCCTTCAATAGTAAGATGTATGGAGAGAAGTCACCCTTGAGAACCCTAATTGATCAACCTTTTGAAAACCCTAAGTGTTCTTGACCTTGAGGATTTAGGAGCATTTACGGAGTTACTTAGATGTTTCTAAAAGATAAAGACACTCTAAAAGAGGTTATAAGTCACGGGGTTCTATTTTGTTAAGGGGGGAAATTTCTATAATACCCTCAACTTAAAAGCTGAAAAGTACCACCTTTGATTATGAGTCAACCCCTTGACTCGTAACCACTCCTTACCACTTGACACCATGAGTCGTAACCAAGACAGTACCATTAAGTCACCCTATATTGTTATCCTTTCGACTCAATGGCACCAATAGTAATGGGACCCTATGACTCGTACGGTCCATTCGTAGCCAACACAGATCCCAATTTGGCACATAAACTGGACACCCTATGATTACACCTAATGACACATAACATATCATTACGGATCTTAGTGATCCACTCATACTCATAGAAAAATAATGCCACAAACTTATTGGCTTGGTTACGACTCATCCCAATGAGTCATCAGGACACCCTACGACTCAGGGGGTCCAGTCCTAACTAGGGAAGTAAGCTTAAACCTCTGGAAATTTCAAGGGCAGAAACTTAGGGTGTTTTGATTCTCTCCCACTTGGATCATTCACCCACGAATGATGGAACAAGGCAATTGCTGGCATGATTTGACTCCATATAGCTCTACTCTTAACTTTAACAAAGTTAGAAAATAAGGATGCCAAGTAAATAAATCTTTCCTGTAACAAAGACATAAAACAATGATGTTATGAATAACACATACTTTATGCACGATTATCCGGAGCAGAAAACAAGAATGGATATTTGGACTTCATGTACTCTTTGGCTTCCCAAGTAGACTCTTCAATCTTATGGTTTCTCCATAGACCCTTTACCAAAGCTACGTCCTTTATTCACAACTGACGAACTTGTCGATCCAAAATTTCAATCGGGACTTCCTCATATAATAAGGAATTTGAAATACTGATATCTTTCGTAGTCACAATCAGCAATGGGTCACCCACACATTTCCACAACATTAACAGATGGAACACCGAATTGATGGATCTCAAACTAGAGGGAAACTCTAATTCGTATAAGACACTACTAATCCTCTTCAAGATTAATTACAGGCCAATATATCGGATATTGAGCTTTCTCTTCTTCCCAAACTACATTACTCTTATCATGGGAGATACCTTCAAGAACACCTAATTAGTAGCCTCAAATTCTAACTCCCTAAGCCTCACCTTTACCTTCTCCATCGCTTGGTGTACTAAATCCGGGCCAAACATTTCTGCCTCACAAACCTCAAACAACCCAATAGGAGACCTATACCTCCTATCGTACAATGCCTCAAAAGGAGCCATCCCAATACTAGAGTGGAAACTATTACTATATATAAACTCTATAATAGAAAAATGATCAACTCAACTACTACCATAGTCAATCACGCAAGCCCAAATCATATCTTCCAATGTCTGAATAGTCCTTTCAGATTTCCCATCCGACTGCAGGAGGAAAGCAGTACTAAGGCTTACCTTAGTTCCCAAACCTCTCTAAAACTAATGCCAAAAATGCATGAGAATTTAGTACCACGATCAGAAATGATAGAAACAGGTGCCATATGAAACTTCACAATCACTTAAAGGAACAACTTTGCATAATCCTCTGACAAATAATTAGTCCTCAATGGCCAGAAGTGAGCCGACTTGGTCATCCTATCCACGATGACCGAAATCAAATCAAACTGATTCTGAGACCGAGGAAGACCGGTAACGAAATCCATATTAATCACTTCCTACTTCCACACAAGCAACTCAATCTCTTGAGTCAACCCACTGGGACTCAAGTGATCAACCTTAACTTCTTGAGACACCATGCATTTAGCCAAAAAATGGACACATATTGCTTTATATGGTTCCACTATTAAATCTCCTTAAGATCATGATACATTTTTATCGAACCAAAATGAATGACGTAATGTGACTCATGATCCTCATCCAAGATCCTCTCTCTCAACCCATATACACTGAGAACATATAATATGTCGTGGTACCTCAAGATACTATCGCCACCCATCTTAAAAACTACAACTTTTTGCTGACCCATATCTTTCTTAATCTTTATTAAGATAAGATCTAGTACCTGTTTCTCCTTTATTTCAGCAACAGAGAATGACTTCTTCGCCTCTTGCATAAACACACCACCATCCTCAGAGTCTAAGAGACAAACTCCGAGGTTAGACAAACAGTGAATATCTTTCACCAATTCCCACTTATCCTCATATATATGAGCTACACTCTCCATGGATAACCTGTTAAGAGCATCAACAACCACATTAGTTTTACCTGGGTGATAGTGGAGATTCATGTTGTAATCTTTCAGGAACTCAATCCACCTCTTTTTGCCTAAACTCTTTCTGGATGAACACATATTGTAGGTTGTTATGATAAGAAAAGATATCTACATAGACTCCATATAAATAATGAGGACAAATCTTCCATGCAAACTCCACAGCCAATAACTCCAGGTCATGGGTCATATAATTCTTCTCATGAACTTTAACTGCCTAGAAGCATAGGCCACCACCCTACCGTGTTGTATCAATACATAACCAAGTCCCACACGGGATGAATCATAATAGACAACAAAACCATTAGACCCTTCAGGCAGAGTCAAAACCAAAACTGAAGTTAATTTATTTTTCAGCTTCTCAAAACTACCCTCACAAGCATCAGCCCATAAGAACTTCACCTTCTTCTAGGTTAATTTAGTCATTGGGGAAGCTATAGATGAAAAACTCTCCACAAATCTCCTATATTAACCGACTAAAACCAAGAAGCTCCAAATGTCAATTAGATCTGTGGGCCTAAAACACTTCTTAACCACTTCAACTTTCTGCGAACCCACCATGATCCATTCACTAGAAATGATATGACCCAAAAAAGTAATAGCCTTCAACCAAAATTTGCACTTTGAAAACCTAGCATACAAATGTTGATCTTTCAATGTTCGTAATACGATACGGAGGTGATCGACATGATCCGCCTCACTCTTAGTATACACCAGAATATCATCTATAAATATGATGATAAAAAAATCTATAAACTAATGGAAGACCCTATTCATCAAGTCCATAAATATTGATGGGCCATTAATCAAACCAAAAGAAATTACTAAGAACTCATACTGACCATATCGGGTTTGGAAGGCAGTCTTAGGGATATCCACCTCCCTAATCTTTAACTGATGATAACCATACCTAAGATCAATCTTAGAGAAACATCAAGCACCCTGAAGCTGGTCAAACAAATCATTAATCCGAGGAAGAGGATACATACTCTTTATCATAACCTTATTCAACTGACGATAATTAATGCACATTCAAAGGGAACCATCCTTCTTACGTACGAACAATACAGGAACACCCCACAAAGACACTAGGATTGATAAAACTCTTATCTATGAGGTATTTTAGCTTCTCTTTAATCACCTTCAACTCAGTTGAAGCCATTCTATAGGGAGGGATAGAGATAGGACGAGTGTACAGAACAAGGTCAATCCCAAAATCAATCTTCCTATCAGGAGAGATACTAGGAAGATTATCAGAAAAAACTCGGAAAATTTACTAACCACGAGAATGGATTGCAATGAAGGACCCACTAAGTTAGAATCATTAACCCAGGCCAAATGATAGAAACATCCCTTGGAAATCAACTTCCGAGATCTAAGATATGATATGAACCTTTCCATAGGCACTAGAGAACCCTCTTTCTACTAATAACCATCTCATTAGGGAATTTAAACATGGACTTATGGGTTCGACAATCTAAGGAGGCATAGAACAAGTGCAACCAGTCCATCCACAATATGACATCAAAATCAACCATGTCAACTCTATCAGATCTACCAGTGTTTCTCTACCACAAACAGATACAATACAACCCCTATAGACTCTTTTAAAAACCACAGAGTCACCCATCGAGGTTGAAATAGAGAAGGGATCAGGGATACACTCAAGATAGAAACCAAAATACATAGTAATAAATAGGGTCACATAAGAAAGAGTAGACCCTGGATCAAGCAAGAAATACACATCAAGAGAAAAGAGTTGTAACATACTAGTAGCGACATCGGGAGTTGCCTCAGAATCCTGGTGGATAGAAAGAGCATACAAGTAATTTTGGCTAGTGTTGGTACATGAGCTGATAAAAGCAATAACATAAATTTTGTTCGCCCTCAAAGAAACCTTAGAAGAATAATCCCTTTACAGATAACCAGTCTAACCACTTTTAAAACACTTGTTCCTCCCTTCTTCACAAAACCCACTATGCACCAGCCCACAGAATCTACAAAAAAGATATGATAGAGTAGACTAAGCCCCACTAGCCTGAGATTGGGCACCCTATTCCCTAAACCAACTCTAATGTTGGGAGCGATAATCACCTGATAGATTAGGGAAAGGATCACTAGCCGTAGAGTAGGAACCAGAACTCCCCTACTTCTTCTTAGACCACTTTTCACCATCTCACCACTCTGCTACTGACCTCCACTATGATCGGAAAATCTAAGCTTTTTATTCTACCTTTCCTCTATCTTCACCTGCTTCTTCTCTTTCTCAACCTACTGCATATACACAACCAATCTTGAGATGTACATATCATTGTTAAACAAGGAATCCTTACTCTTTAGAATCAAATCATGGGACAACCCAGAAGCAAATTTCCTTATTCTATCCCCTATGTTAGACATGAACTCAGGATCATATCGGGTAAACTAATGGAATTTCAAGTCATACTCCTTGACCGTCATCCTACCTTGATTTATATTAACAAACTCTTTCTCTTTCGCCTTCCTAAAATTTTTAAGAAAGAAGTGGTCCAGGAAAGAATTTGAGAAATTATCCCACAGCGAATTCAGAATCATCTCCCCTAGACTATTCCCATTCCTTATACCATTGGTATGCTATATACTTTAACTGATAGGCTGCAAATTCTACACCCTCCATATTAGGAGCTGCATATCCTGAAAGATCATCTCCATCTTATCAATAAAACCTTGACGATCCTCCTCAACCATAACACCAGTGAACACATGAGGGTTCAACCTCATAAACTAGCCAACCCTTATGGCCTCAGAAGATGTAGTAACAGAAGGTGCACACACAGACTAAGAAGATACCAACTGAGCCAACATATGAATAGACTAACAAAATTTTGCATGCGACACATTAGTCTGAGGAGATTGAGTAGGACTAGAGGGGACTGGTGGAACTCCAGAAGGGCAATCAAGAACTGAACTCCTAGACCGAGTCTACACCTCATAAGTAAGACGTGTCCCATCAGTATTGTCCTCAAGTAGGAAAGAGAATTTTTCATGAGATTTAGATCATCTAGGAGGCATGATCTAAAAAGAAAACAAATGGGAATTAGATAGACTCAAGACCTTAGACTCTATAGCTTGAAATAGAACAAAAAAAAAGAAAAATATTCCTAAATATCTTATAGCCTCTTCCTTATAAGCATGGCATATTACACAACCATAAAATAAACTATACTCGACACAGCTTTGTTGGATACCCAATTACACCAAACCAGGGCTTTGATACCACATTTGTTATAACCCAAACCAGGGCCTGGTTGTGATGTGTATCTCAAGTTCCACGTGGATCGGAGATCACCCCCTGTACCTACAAGTTTAAAACCACATTTAAATTATGAAAATCATATATAAACCATGAGAAACATTGTTCAATTCATAAACATTAAAAAACCCCAACCCATGTTTCAAAACCATCATAATAATTTCATGAACAATACTTTAAATCATATGCTTTTACAAAATTAACAATGAGGGAAGAGTAATATGCCTGTAATGGTAATATGTACGGAGAGAAATCACCCTTAAAAATCATAATTAATCAAACTTTTGAAAACCCTATGCGTTCTTGATCTTGAGGATTTAGGAGTATTTGAGGAGTTACTTAGATATCTCTGAGATAATGAAACTCTGAAAGAGGTTATAAGTTATGGGATTCTATTTGGTTATGAGTGGAAATGTCTAAAATATCCTTAAATTAAAAGCTAAAAAGTACAGCCTTTGATACGAGTCAACCCTTTGACTCATAACTATTTATTACGACTCATTACCATGAGTCATAACCAAGGCAGTACCACCAAGGGACCCTATACTATTATTATTATGACTCAATGGCACCAATCATAATGGGACCTTATGACTCTTAGGGTCCAATCGCATCCAACATAGATCCTAATTTAGGACATATACTATACACCCTATGATTACACATAACAACTCATAACATCTCATTATGGCTCTTAGTGATCCACTCGTACTCAGAGCAGAATCAAGCCATAAAATTATTGGTTTAGTTAAGACTCGTTCTAATGACTCATCAGGACACCCTATATCTTAGGGGGTCCAGTCGTAACCAGGGGCAGTGAGCTTAAACCTTAGGAAATTTTCAAGGGCCAAAATCTTGGGTGTTTCACAAAACTTCCATCTGAGGTTATTTTGATAAAATATAGGTCCTACACCCAAGGTTTTATTTTTATCAAAATCCACTCGTTATCCCAAAAAGGCCTAGATGCCTCAAGACCAAGACCAAGGGTCCCTCTAGCCTAAAATCGATATTTTGGAGCTAATGGAATTGTCCAAATTGGCATCCGAGGTTATTACCTAAATTTTTGGCTCGTATAGCAACCTAATTTTTGATGATTTATGTAAAATATTTATTTCAGTAAGATTTGACCATTTTACCCATTTTCGTGGTCGCGTTGTAGTATTTTTATGTGTGGGGATACTTGGTACGGTTCCTAATGCATTTTATAGTGATTTATGTGAAGTTATGGTTTTTTAATGGCTTAAAAAGACTTATAGTTATCTTTGATCAACATTTATTGATTTTCCCGTCGAATGTCAAAACAGACTGTGTCAATAGATCTAGAACATCAATTTTAGGTTTTTAACATAGTTGGAATGGTTTTATGGCTCTTATATCTCATTTCGACGCTCGGTTTGGAAAGTTGTGAAATTAGGTTTTGGGGGTCAACTTTGTGAAAATGACATTTTTTCAAAAATCTAATATCGCCATTGTGTCCAAAGCATCGAATTTGATAAGGTAGCATAGTTTATTTGCATTCATTGGATTCTAAATAAATCTTTAGGGATCCACGAAGACTTGAAGAATTCCAAGTCTGCAGCTGGTGCTGGTGAACCCACGATTGCGGTTGGCCAGTCGCATAGTGACTCGGCAGATCAGCACCAAGTTTCGCATATGTAATATCTTGGTCGTAATTTCTAGCCTCATGAATGCGACGATAAGTTTGTGAATATGATACTCGCCTTCAGGCGAGATACCTCGTACATGACCCGGTGATCGCGTATGCAATGTTTGGGTCCTTTATATACCCATGTTTTGCTATTTTTTACCAATTTTAAGACTTAGATCTTAGGGTTTCATGATTTTGAGCCATTTCTTCCCATTTTAACCTTGTGTAAGCACCATAACATTGATTTCAACTGCTTCCTCCAAATTTTATCATGTAATTTTGTTTCAATGTGAATTTAAAGGTAGAAATTAGGGATTTTGGCCCGCCAAGCCTAAAAATTATAATTCTATGATTTAAACCTCGATTTCAACTTGTTTTTACTTGGGTGAGTTCTAACTTTAGAATTATCACTTTTATTTTGATTTCATCTTCAAAACAACTTTAATCCTCAATTTTAAATAAATTTTGAGGATTTTTATCGGTAAAGCTTGAACATGATTTTTTTCAATTTGGACCTCATTTTTAACACTTTTTGCTTGGGTTATCAATTGTAGACTCCTAAAAATATGGGGAACAGTTTCAAAAAAAGTTACGATTTTACCCTTCTTTTTTGAAAATCCATTTTGTGGATTCGTTTTGACCCCGACCCAAAAATAGGTAATATAGGTATCGTTTGATTTCTTTTGATGCATAGATTTTATATTTCTATGTTTTAGTTGATTTCAAGTCCATTCGTGAGGAGTAAGGATTTGGGTTAAAGGATTTCAGATCAATTTTTGGCATTTAAGGTAGGTTATGGCTTAACTTTCTTCAGAATGGGTTGGGTAGTTAATGTCGATACAAAATCATGTTAAGGGTATGGGAACTAATCACGATAATGGATATAATTATTGTATTGTGCCTATATGTCGGCCTATATATTGTTTTGTTTGGTGGTTTTGGAATATTATTTGCTATGTGGGATCGTGTGGGATCCTATAAGAAATTGTTGGTTGTGAATAGGTGAAATTAACTATATCTTGTATAATAAAAAGCCTAATGTGGTATCAATGATGTATTTAATTATATTCTACTCTCTTGTCATATGGTTTATGTTAGCATTCATGGATGGTTGGAAAAATATTGAGTGGATTATTGGCTCACATGGTTGGTATATTGGTTGGTTATGGTAATACTTATTTTGGATGTTTGTGAGCATTACATACTCATATCATACAAATTCATGAAACATTGGTACCACTGAGGAAATTTTGGAAGTACTAGAAATAATAGCTTTTTTGGATAGAAAATGTGACATCTTTAATACCCTCTATCGATGGATGTGCTAGAGAAGAGTTATGGATATTGGTATTTGATATTGGTTGTATAAGGGTTGACGAACCTTCCATTGGTCCTACGTTGGGAAGCTTTATATATGTAGGTGTATAAGTAGGTTGTGCAACAACCTCGGGCATCTTCCTCCTCCTCCTCATCATCATCATCATCATTATCTTTATCATCATCATTTCCAATGCATTTGTATTTACTTTGTACATTTCAGTGATGTATTATTATTTTTGTGATGTGATTCCTATCTATGTGTATTTCTTCCGTCATATTTTTTTGTGTGATACCTATATACAAGTCTTTCTATTTTGTATAGCTATAGTGTATGTGAATATTATAGAACTATTAGTGAAGATAGTGTGGGCTACCGTTTGGGACATTTTCTAGTTACAGGTGATGGGCCTTAGTGTGTATTTTGTATTCTTTATTTTCTTCTTTGCTCAGTCAGCCTATGATACCTACTGACTATAAGCGTATTGTACTCACCCTTACTGCGCCCTTTTAGTGTATATCCAGGTTCGAGTGCACCTCACTGTGGTTGACCTCAGGCGATACGTTAGAGCTTCTACAGGTAGCGGTTGAATTCTTGCTTTTGGAGTCTACTACTGCCTTTCTTTATTTAGACTATACCATTATTTTGCATTCAGAGAAAGAGTGTTCCTGTTTTGGATATCTTATGTATTTTGATCTCGAGTTGTATCAATTACTTCTTACACTGTGGCACCAGTTTTTAGGATTTTGGTATGATATCTCTGGTTATGTTCTTCCACTTTTATTATGTTGTGTGGTTCGGCTTTGTTCTAGAAGCCTTACTTTGGGTTATTGCTATTATTTTCCCTTTTTGCATTAGTTTGTATGATAGCCTTACTTGTCAAGCCTTACCACGACAAGTGCGATCATGACCCTTAGTTTTTGGGTCGTGATAGCTTGAGACCTTATTATCAACTTCAAAATCTATAAAATAGAAAAATGACCCTAAAAACTAAACGAACTACCCGATAACTGAACTGTCAGTCCCAACAAGTCATAAATGACTTGGGACAGCTATGGGAAGGTTTTAAATATGGAAAAAGCATGGAAATGTAGAAAATAACTTGGAGAATCATTATACTATTTCCTTAGAATATACAAATTATTGGAGTCCTCAATGAAGGAGTGAAAAGACTTTTTGTTTGCTCCAATATTAAAGGGCTATTTTCCCTAATCTTCAAAGATGGACTTGGTTTTCTTGTTGTTGTAATGATGGTGGTGAATAAATGTATTTCATACTAATAGGAATATGTCATAGATACAGAAAGTTTCTATGAGCTATAAAAATAAAGAAGAAATACATATTACAGAATGTACGAGCAGTAAGGCCAATGTCGAGGTTATTCATATATGAAGCAAAGATCATAATATGTGCAAACTAATTTTCAAATAGAATGAGAAAAGAAGTTGGGGAGAATAAATTAAGAGTGACAAAAAAGTTTTTAATTTAGGTGTAGGTGACTCAAGTGTTAATTATTGAGTATGGGTGACAATTATTAAATGATGGATTCAGAGAGTTGAGAAAATCGCACTCAAGTTTTTTATTTTATACTTTGACCCTATATAAAACCATAATAACTAACTAAATATGGAGGGAGAAAAAATATGGGACCACGACTGCTACCCTTGTTTTATATCTCTTCATATAGATTATTGTTGATCAATCATGACTTGATTTACGATTCATGATACTACCTACTAAATCCCACCAATAGGTAAGCCAAACCATAGCCCAGGGCTATTCTCAATGGGCTAACGTTTTTTAAGAATGACCCAAATGGGAGAAATAAGAAATATAACTCATAAATAAGCAAGGCAATACAAATAGTCTAGAAGGTAGCCATAATATAAAAAACCATCCCATGACCTAGTAGAGTCAGTATAAGAGCTACTACAACACACCAACAGTTTTATAATAGTCAATACAATTCATCTCGAAACAAAAGACTAGACATAGATACATAGAAGGAAATGAGGCCACTCTGACTCCAAGAGTTCACCCTGTCTCTGAAATCTACCATAGCATGATCCTTGAATCAATAACAACAACTAGTATGCGTACCTACACCAAAAAGATATAGAAGTATAGTATGAGTACCAAAACCTCGAATACACTGTAGGCATTATTGACTGACTGAGCTAAATCATGATATAAATGTGATAACATAACAGATAACAAAACTAAGTCAAGAAAAGGGGCAACCCTATACTTAACTCCAACATTGTTGTACACAGTGAAATAAATAAACCAGAACAATAATATAAAGAACAAGCAATTATAACTATTAGATTGACCCCCATAAGCCATTAAGTGTGAAAAAAGTAAATAACCCAATGCAAGCCCCTATAAGCTTGGAGGGTACAAATAAGTAATGGATAAACCTAACCACCTTCATTTTCCATTTTCCATGATACTACTAGAATCCATCCATGTCATGCCACACGATAGTCAATTTCCCATTTTCGGGCATGAACCAATACCTATATCTCAACATCACATTCCATTGTCGGAATTGAACCAGTATCATATAATCAATATCATAAGTAATAGCCGAACTCAAATCGGTAATTATATAATCAATATTGTAACCAATATTCAGACTCCAACCAATAAATATATCATTGTTATCCTAATCATTATCAAAACTTAAATTGGTATTTATATCATCAATATCATAATCATTATCCCGACTCTAACCAGTTAATATATTATCAATATCATAATCATTATTCAAACTCAAATCGGTATTTATATCATCAATATCATAATTTTCCAAACTCAAACCGGTATTTATATCATCAATATCATCATGGCCCATATCCGGACTCAAACCGGTATATATGTACATAATCAATATCATTATCATAATACCAATAAGCATCAACTCCCACCCATCGTACCCATCAAGTGTCAAATATCAAAATATTACCTTAGTAACCATCTTCAAGGTGCATAATAAGTGAATAAAGGTTTTTCTATGGCTAACACAAATCTTGGCCGAAGGTGGGTCAAAGAGCCTACTTCTAAATCCCCGACTAAATTTTTGGCAAATTTCTACCCCGAACAAGGATAAGGTATCTAAATCCACTTTTAGGAGTTAACTAAGACACAATCAACATTAAGATAGAAATCTTAACTAAATAAAGTAGAACTAAGTCAATTATGCCTAAAACACGATTTTCAAATAGCCTAAACGGTCCAACTAACCCAAGCATTGCCAATCCCACCATCAAACCCTAAAACACATCCAAAATCTAACATAATTTCATAAATATACTATGACATAGCTCAATCTAAAAGAAGAGGAAACCTAGCCTACCTAGACGCCGAAGAAAGATCAAAGAATCCGCTAAAACACTGACATTCACTTTTTGAGAAGATTCCACAAGGTGTCACGCTATCAAAATCATAATCTACTCATCATAAAAAGAATAATGATACCCATATTTCACTATTGTGATTCAGGTCCAGAATTACTCAAAAATCTCATGTGGGTCTCATCTACGAAAATCCTATTTCTGAAGCCAACCCATCATTCCCTTATGCTTAAGAAGAAATTCCTCAAAATGGGTGAAATCCAAGATACATTGGGGTTATAATTAAGTCACCAAGGTTTAGGAATTATAGAGGATAAAAGGGGAATTCAATCATGGAATTGGAGGAATTTTACCTCAAATTAAAGGAAGAATCACAAAAGAATCGTTATCCAAGCTCCCCAAACCACCCACAAGCTTTAATACTAAGCTTTATTAATATTAAGGTTTAACTCTCTTTGAATGGATGAAGAAGGGTTAAAATAGGATAAAAGGGGGATATTTATACCCTACCCAAGTGCTCGGGAGTTACTATCGTGACCCGACTCTCGCAATCGCGATATTGCCCCCGGTGGCTACTTCGCTTTTGTGATGACCAGCTATCACATTTGTGACAATGGTTCTAGTACTGAGGGTGTCGCATTAGCAAATGAGATGTCTCTATTGTGACTTCCACCTGAACCTGCCAGCTCGCGGTTAGCGAGAGCACCAACACTGCTGAGACTTAGAACCCTTCAGGATTCATCCAGAATCCTGTATACACAAACACACTATGTTATCCTATCAAATTTGACATTCCAGACTCAATGACGCAGTCAAAATTTCCATCCAAGGTCGTTTTGACAAAAAGTGGGTACCACACCTAACTTCCCTTTTCTTAAAATTTTGACTAATAGGCAAAATGAGCATGGGTGCCTCGAGACCCAAACCAAAGGTCCATTAATCCTAAAATTGACATTTCAGAGCTGTTGGAATAGACAAAATTGGCATACGGGGTCATTTACTAAAGTGTTTGTCTCAGTAGCCAATTTGAACTAGCAAAGGCTTCAAAATAAGGAATTGACTCTAAAACCAAACAAACTGCCCAGTAACCAAACTGTTAGTCCCAACAAGTCATAAATGACCTAGGAAATTTATAGGAAAGCTCTAACGGCAAAAATAAGCAAAAATATTGAAACTGACCTGAAGGATCATTACAATATCCACTACTAAAGGACATTCGTCCGCAAAAGTCAAGGATTAGGATGTACCTGAAACCTCAAACAGGTGAGGATATTGGGTTTGCATCTTTCTCTCAATCTCCCAAGTAGCTTCCTCTACCTGACGGTGCCTCTACTAAACTTAACTATATGAATCTCCCTAGTGCACAGCCGTCTAACATCACTAGCCAAAATGAGCACACGCTCCTCCATGAAGGTCAACCACTTATCCAACTAAACTGAATCCCATATAAGCACATAAGATGGATTAGGAATGTATCACCACAACATGGAAACATGGAAAATCAAAAAAACAACAACAAACCTGAAGTTAGAGATAACTCATAATCTACATCACCAACTATGTAAAGAATCTCGAATGGTCTAATATATCTAGGCTGAACTTACCTTTCCTCCTGAACCTCATCACACCATATAAGAAGGAATACCTAATCACCATCTCCAAATCTTAAGGAACGAAGTCTATGGTCTGCTAATCCTTCTGCCTACTTTGAGCATCTCTCAACCTATCCTAAATCACCCTGACTCTATCCAATGACTCCTAAAGTAGACCAGTACCACGGGGATCTAATCTCGAAGGTCTTATACAATCTAATTGGGGAACGACATCACCTACCATATAAAGTGTCAAAAGGCTCCATCTCAATACTCGAATAATAATTGTAATAACATGCAAACTCTGCCAAGGCTAAGTATTGCTCCCACTGCCCTCCAAAATCCATAATACATACTTAGATCAAATCCCCAAGAACCTAAATAGTCCACTCTGACTGGCCATCGGTTTGAGGATAGAATGTTGTGGTATGATCCACCTGAGTACCCAACACTTCCTAAAAACCTCTCCAAAATCTAAAAGTGAACATAGAACCCTGGTCTGAAATGATGGATATAGGCACACCATGCAAACGGACTATCTTACATATATATATAAGGGCTAACCTCTCGACACTAAAGGATATCTAAATAGGAATAAAATATGCCGACTTGGTCAACCAATACAAAGTAACCTAAATACCATCAGAACCACGGGATGTACGAGTCAAACCACTAAAAAAGTCTATGGCAATCTGCTCCCACTTCTACTCGAGAATGGGCAATTTATAAATCAAACCACCTAGTCACTAATGCTCATCCTTCACCTGCTGACAACTTAGGCAACGAGCTACAAAGTCTGACATATCTCTATTCATGCCACTCCACCAATAATGATGTCTCAAATCTCTATACATCATAGTTGTACATGAATTAATAGAATATATAGAGCTATAAGCCTCATGAAAAATCAACTAAATCAAGTCATCGATCCTCAAAACACAAATGTGGCTATAAAATCTCAAGACACCCTTAGAATCTATGGTAGGCCTCTTGGACTCACCATTCAACAACTGATCACAGAGGATGCACAATGTATTATCCTCATACTGACTATCCTAAATCTGGTCAAATATGGAGGAACTAGCCTCTATACTAGCAAGAATTCTCCTAGGGTTTAAAATATTATATAACCATCAAGTTAGCTAAGGATTGAATGTCCCATGCCAACGTCCCCTAAGAAACTAAAATACAAGCCAAGATACTCATACTCACTACCCTTTAGCTCATGGCATCTGCAACCAGATTTGCCTTGTCTGTATGGTACAAAATAGAGATATCATAATCCTTAAGCAACTTCATTCATCTACGCTATCTAGAATTAATCTCTCTATGGGTCATAAGATATTGAAGACAGTAATGCTCTATGAAAATCTCATAATGCACACCATAAAGATAATGTCTCTTAATCTTAAGTTCGAAAATTACCATCGCCAACTCCAAATCATAAGTGAGGTAGCTGCACTCGTTCACCTTAAGATTCCTTAAAGAATAAGAAATAACAGGACCCTACTACATCAATACACAACCTAAACTAAAATAAAATCATCACAATACACAGTCAATCACTCACCCTTGATAGGAAAACCCAAAATAGGAGCCGATGTAAGGAACTCCTTGAACTTACCAATGTTTGACTCACACTCCTCGGACCATCAGAATGGAACCTTCTTCCGAGTCAATCTAGTCATAGGTGCTAAAATAGTAGGAAAACCCTCAAAGAATCATCTATAATAACCAGCCAAGAAAATAAAGTTGTGAACCTCAATCAGAGATATAGGCCTGGCCCAGTCACGAATAGCCTTAATCTTCATTGGGTCTACCATATCCCATTCTTAGACACCATATGCCTAAGGAACATCATCGACTCAAGACAAAACTCACACTTAGAGTACTTAGAGAATAGCACATGATCTCTTAAAATTTGGAGTACAATCCTCAAATATTGTGCATGCTTCTCCTTACTCCTAGAATATACAAGTATTTAAATGACGAACACAATCACAAAGAAATCCAAATAAGGCCTGAACACTCGATTCATCAAAACCATGAATACAGATGGGGAATTAGTCAACCCAAAGGACATCACTAGGAACTTATAATGATCATAATAGGTCCTAAAGTTCGTCTACAGAACCTCCTCATCCCAAATTCTCAAATGGTAACCAGACCTCAAATCAATCTTAGAAAACATCGCTCCACGCTGAAGTTGGACAAAAAAGTCATCAATGTAAGGCATAGGATAGTGGTTCTTCATTGTCACCTTACTAAGCTACCTATAATCAATACACATCTGTGTGGAGCCATCTTTCTTCTTTACAAACAATATAGGATCTCCCTAAGGAGATACACTCAATCTAATAAAACCCTTACCAAAAGATCTTGAAGTTGGAAATTCTGCTCCTTAAGTTTGGCAAGATCCATAGGTAAGGTACCATAAAATTAGGTTGGGTGTTGGGATGAAGATCAATAACAAACTCAATCTAATGGGTAGGAGGTATACCAGGTAGATAGGTAGGGAAAACATCAGGAAACTCACATACTACAATAACAGAGTCAAGTGAAGGTCTCTCCATACTAACATCATGAATATAAGTGAGATAATGCTTGAAAGACCTCAATATAAGTCTCCTAGCAAACATGTAAGAAATAATCCCCATCAGCTCACGACGAACAACTACCTGCCACACGTTCAGGGGTATATAGGGTATGGCTAAAGTAATAGTCTTGGTAAAATAATCCATGACTTCATAATGGTAGGATAACCACTCCATGCCAAAAATCACATTAATATCCATCATGTCTAATAAAATAAGATCAACATGAGTATCAACATCTCTAACAGTCACAATACAGGATTTGAACACTCGATCCACTACTAAAGAATCACTCACGGGAGTAGATACACGTAAGGGCATCGATAATTAATCCCAACATAACTTTAACTGTGAAGCAAAATAAGTAGATATGTAATAATAAGCAAATCCCCGGTCAAATAAAGTAAAACCTGATCGAATCCATACCAAAATCATACCTATGATCACAACATCTGAAGACTCAGCCTCATGTTTAGCAGGTACTTTATTCAACTGACTTCTCCCATCACCTAGTTGGGATCCTAACCGATTACTGATGTTCTGGTATTTGATGAAACATTTTGTACCTTTAATAAGGGATAATTGTACGTTTTTAAGCAACTATTGAAGCATTTGATGTTGGGTTTTACTTGTTCTCAGTAAAATCACTCAAAGGAAGAAATCACTTAGAAAAGCAGGAAAAGAATGTATGTGATAGATTAATTGATGGGTCATCAACCTTACGATAAAAATTTATGGTACCCAACAGGCTTAAGCAAAAGTGAAGTTGTCAAGGACTCTAGTGGCGGACTGAGTGAAAGTTTGTCAAGATTGCGTTGAACCATCACTATGTCCATGAGCCTTAAATAGAATAGAGTGAAACAAAAGATCCAGTAACGGCTGTGGGATTCGACCCCAACCTAGTTGCGTTATATATTTGACAATGATTGCATACACTCTTTAAGTAGAGTTGTAATTTTGGCATATCAAGTACCTCCCCTACTTACCTGAGAACCTCCACGAGCACCCTAGGGACTACCCATATGACTATTCATACTACTTCTAGCTAAGGGATAAACTGCTCTAATAGGGGGAACACTCTAAGTTCCAATGACAATCTCCCCATGACTAGGGCAATCACGTGAGTAAATACTAAAAGTTCCAAAACCATATCATGTCACATAAGCTATACTAGAACCAAACCATTCGACTGACCCAGAATTGTCACCTCGACTAGAATAACCAGAAGACAAACCCCTCAATGAATGACCACCACTCTAACTAGGGTAATAACTAACATAAGACTGACCTCTATCAGTAATCTAGAGTACTTCATAAATGGGTCTACTAGGCTAACTTTGAGGCTGATTTGATTGACATAGAGCACACCTACCTTGTAAACCACTACCTCTAAACAGAGAGTAATAATACTCACATATACCATGTCAATTTGTAGAGAATGGTTTTTATAGTATAGTAGTGAGTATTCCCTTCTTTCACGAGGGTAACTCGGGTTTGATCCAAGCAACAGTGCCATTTTGATAATGCTCACCTATACCATTTAGATTAGTAGAGGGCAGTCATTGTCAATAGCTCAACTTATGTTGAGGTCGAATCCATGAGGAGTCAGTCTAGTCTTCAAAACCTATAGGTGTCAATGGCATCTAAAGGTCTACTCGTAGTGAAGGCAAAATAAAATACATGATTTAAAATGGGGGGGTATTTGAAACATGTTTCTATCAAAGTCTATTTGATATATATATATATATATATGAAAATTGTGATTAAAAATCCAATAAGAAGGACCATGGAATTATGTCTACCTAAGGGCAAGTTATGCATGGGTGAATGATGATTTGATGAAAATTCTAGTCATTAACGATATGATAGGCTAGGTTGAGGGTTCTTAAGGTTAGTATGTCAACAAAACCTCAAGAATATCACCCATTGACCCTTTCATATACCTAACAAGTGTGTCAATAAAAGCTACCTAATACCTTCATTAGGCATACCTATTTCTAGGAAAATACCTAAGACATAGCTAACCCTCTACTCACTCTTATTTCTAAGATAGCGAAAAGATAGCAAACTACATCCATTATTGTCCAGTGTTTCTTTGTCACCCATATCCCTCTTTCAAGGATGATATGTGTTCAAAAGTTCACCCACATCCCACTTCCAAGGAAGATATGAGCTTTTAAGAACTTGGGGTTTTCACCCACAAACCCATTTTGGGCATTTGAGGTTTTCACCCACAAATCACAACTAATTAAACCATGCAATAGTGAAACCCCTGATTAACAAACTAGAATCCACAAAAATACATCACAATCCATAAATAATTTCACCCTAGTTCAACGTAATCCCAAGGCAAGATAATCTAGCTACTCATAAATCTAAAGAGAAGAGATATAACAAAAGGTTCATTCATAGCATCCATGGTAATGGAAAATAAGTATAATATTCAATTTACACTTTAATTTCACCAAATTCAAATTAAAATTTAGATACAACACTTTCTCCATATTCTAGGGTTCACCAAGTCTCTAATTTTCACTCTAATAATTCTATATTGTCAAAAGGGGAAAGGTTTTGTGCCTTATAAGGGAATTAGGATCAGCTACATCAGTTTATAGAATTCCCCCCAGGCATTAAACCCACTAAGACGTGATCACACCAGCTATCCTACAATCGCGGCTACCGGACCACCTTCGGATAATCACAATGGTGTGCATTTGACTAAAATTGACTGGTTGTAATTGCAGCCATTTATCCGTGATCATGGTTTCTGAGACCAATTTTCTTTGTAGGGTTTTCCGTCTTTAGCACTCTTTTTTCTCTTCTGACATAAAATACACTATTTCCCCCGATAGGGGAAATACGAATGGCACTAGCATACTCTTGGTCACCAATATAACACATAGTTTTAACTTTTTCATGTGATGAATTGTCACTAATTCCTTCTTGACTCATGGTCATTCAGAAGGAATAATAATCACCTGCAAAGAACCAAAAACAAAAACAAAGTAAATCAAAATCACCACGGATATATCTAAAGCTACAATCAACACTATATAAGTGAAAACTAAGTCTCACTCCCCAACAACGGTGCCATTTTGATAATGCTCACCTATACAATTTCAATTGGTAGAGGACAGTCATTTTTAATAGCTCAACTTTTATTGAGGTCAAATCTATAAGGGTCGAGTTAAGTCTTCGAAACCTATGAGTGTCAATGGCATCTAAAGGTATACTCATAGTGAAGGCAAAATAAAATGCATGATTTAAAATTGGGGGGAGGGGCATTTGGAATTTGTTTCTATCAAAGTCTATTTAAGTTAACAAACTAACGGTGACAATTGTGATTCAAAATACAATATAAGAAGGACCTAGGGATTATGTCTACCTATGGGCAAGTTATGCATGGGTGCAAGATGATTTGATACAAATTCTAGTCATTAATGATATGGTAGGCTAGGTTGAGGGTTATTGAGGTTAGTTTGTCAACAAAACCTCAGAATATCACCCATTGACCCTTTCAGGTACCTAACAAGTGTGTTAATTAAAACCACCTAATACCTCAATTGGGCATCCTTATTTCTAGGAAGATGCCCAAGACATAGCCAACTCTTTACTCACTCTTTTTCTAAGATAGCGAAAAGATAGCAAACTACATCCATTTTTTCCACTATTGCTTTGTCACTCATATCCCTCTTTCAAGGATTATATGGGTTCCAAAAGTTCACCTACATTCCTCTTTTAAGGAAGATGTGAGATTTCAAAAACTTGGGATTTTCACCTACAAACCCATTTTGGGTATTTGGGGTTTTCACCCACAAATCCCAACTAATTAAACTAAGAAATAGTGAAATCCATCATTACCAAACTAGAAGCCACACAAATACATCACAACCCATACATAATTGCACCCTAGTTCAACATGATCCCAAGGCAAGAAAATTTAGATACTCATAAAGCTAAAGAGAAAAGATACTCCTAAAGGTTCATTCATAACATCCATGGCAATGGAAAATAAGAAGAATCTTCACTTTACACTTTAAATTCACCAAATTCATATTGGAATTTAAATATAAAAGTTTCCCTAATTTCTAGGGTTCACCAAGTCTCTATTTCAATCTCCAGTAATTCAATAATGTCCAAGGGGAAAAAGGATTTGTTCCTTATAAGAAAATTGGGATCAGCTACATTAATTTATAGAATTGCCCCCCGGCCATTAAACCTATTAAGCCGCGATCGCACCAGCTTTCCCATAATTGCAGCTACCATGATTGCCTATGGATAATCATGATTGTGTGTATTTGACTAAACTTAACTGGTCATTATCGCGGCCATCCGTCCACGATCGCAGTTTCTGAGACTAATTTTCTGTACAGGGTTTTCCATCTTTTGCACTTCTTCCCTTTTTGATCATTTTAAGCTCAATTACATATCTTTCCTTCTCTTTGCTTATATGCCTGCAAATTATGGAGATTAGTGCATTAAACAAACAAATTTGTCTCATTCATACCCTTAAATCATAGTAGTGTGGACGAAAATTTAGATGTAAATAATTGGTAAATTCACCACTCATCAAAGAGCTACTACGACTTCCACTGAGACTACCCTAATATCTAGGCCTCTTATTATTGGCCCCTTAGGCCTTGTGATGAATCTCCCCCATCACTTGAGCATGACCAGACACCTCAAAAAAGACCTACCTACAACAACCAAACTCTTAGTAAACATGCAAAGAGGAAGTCTCAATCCATGTACAAAGCAATGAACTCTCTCATATGCAGTAGATAGAATAAAAGTAGCTTGCCTATCCAACTCATGAAAATGAGCCTCATACTCTACAACTATCATAGAACCCTGTTCTAACCTCGAGAACCAATCTCTCAAATAATCCCCAAAGTTTTGAGTCATGTACTTCACCAAGAAGATCTTAGAAAACTCAGTCCAAGTCGAAGAAGAAGATCCAGTTTTCCTGGAAACAAGATGACCTATCCACAAATGTCAAGATGCTAAGTCAAACTAAAAGTAATGTAGTCCATACTATAAGTCTCAACTAGGCCTGAATTACAGAGCCTATACTCATAAACAATCAGAAACTCTTATGCATCCTCGCTCAGTGCACCAAAAACCCTAGGCAGAGCCAATCTCAAGAATCTTCCAATATCTTTTGCTCCTCAACAGATATAGAATACTGGGCAACCACTAGCTGAGTAACTACCAATACGGGAGGGACCTCAACTCTGGGAGCTGCACCTATAAATTGTGCCCCCTCTCAGTACCACTTTTATGTGTAGACTGTGTATCATTAGACGGTGCACCACCAACCAACCTAAAAAGTTAAACCAAAGTATCCCTGAGCACTGAAGAAGAAATAAACACCGGTAGAGCTTGGGATGGTCCCTGGCCTATAGATGGATGGGGCAAAACAACCTCTAGCTCAGGAGAAGGAATAAGGTCTGGTAAAGGCCCCCTATTATGGCCATAATCAACCCTAAGATAGAAATTTTACCTAAAAAGGTAGAACTAAGTCAATTATGCCGAAATCATGGTTTTCAAATAGCCTAAATGGTCCAACTAACCCGACCATTACAAATCACTCCATAAACACCTAAACCCATCCCAAATATAACATAATATCCTAAATACACTATTACATAGCTCAATCTAAGAGGAAAGGAAACCTAGACTACCTAAGTGTAGAAGAAAGCTCAAAGAATCTGCTAAATTACCAACTTTTCCTTCCGAGAAGCTTCCACAAGGTGTCACGCTATCAAAACCACAATCTAATCATCACAACGAGAATAATTATACCCATATTATACTATTGTACTTCAGGTCCAAAATTACTCACAAATCCCATGTAGGTCGCGTCTATGGAAATTGTATTTTCAAAGCCAACCCAATATTCCCCTATGCTCATGGAGTAATTACCCTCTAAAATAGGTGAAATCCGAGCTACATTAATACTAAAATCAAGTCACCAAGTCTTAGGTACTTAGCGGAGAATAGGGGAAATCATCTATGGAAATGGAGGAATCTTACCTCAAATTCGAAGGAGAACTACAAAATAATCGTTATCCAAACTGCCCAAATCACTCACAAGCTATAATCCAAAGATTTCATAATATTTAGGGTTTAACTTGCTTAGAAATGGATAAAAAGGGTGAAAAAGGGATAAAGGGGTATATTAATTCCCTTCACAGGTGCTCGGCATTCGCTATCGCAACCCAACCCTCGTAATTGCAATATCTGCCCCTTGGTAGCCACATGACTTTTACGATGACCAGCAATCACGTTTTCAACTCTGGTGCTGCTAATGAGGGTGTCTCATTCATAATTGAGATATCGCTATCATGACATCCACCTAAACCTTCCAGCTCGCGATTGTGACCTAAGTCTCGCGGTCAGCGAGTGCACCTGTATAGTTTCCAAGTCTCCGCCAACCCCTCAGGATTCATCTGGATCCTGTATATACAAATGGACTATGCCACCCTATCAATTTTGATGTTCTGAACTCAATGACATAGTCAAAATTTCTATTCAAGGTCGTTTTAAGAAAAAGTGTGTCCCCACACCCAACTTTTATTTTCTTAATTTTCCAACCAATAGGCCAAAATGATCTCAGGTTCCTCAAAAGCTAAACCAAAGATCTATCTAGTCTAAAATCAATATTCTGGAGTTGTTCGAACAGTCAAAATTGGTAACGTGATCATTTGACTGAAGTTTTTGCTCGGCAGCCAATTTGAACCAGTAAAGCTTTCAAAATAGGGAATTGACTCTAAAAAAAAATGAAATTATTGGTAACCAAACTATTAGTTCCAATAAGTCATGAATGACCTGGGGTAGCTATAGGAAAGCTCTAATAGTGAAAATAAGTAGAAATTCATAGTTGTTGTTGCTTTTGACTTCTTCTTATTCATTATCAACATTTTCTTATTTATTATCGTCTTTTCTTGTACATCATCTTCTTATTATTCTTTTTTATTTGTTGTACCTTTATTGTTGTTGCCTCTACTGCTTCTACTGGACCAAATTTTTAGGTCAAATTTTGTTCACATATCACTGGGCATTACTTCATAGGTGATTTTGGTAAGTAAAATTATAATTTTTAGTTCAATTTCTCATCTAGGTATATTTTCTACTATTGTGTTTTCAAAAATAGTGTGTATCCAACTATTGTTATATTCATTTATAATAGTTGTTGGATATTTCCATTACTATTTAAATAGGTCTAATATGTAGTTCATCTGTTATAACAAATGACTTACCTATTACACTAAGCTACTAGTTATGTTACATGAATCCAATAGATATGTCATATATTGCAATATGTGACTCATCTATTAGATTCAACACTAGATAGAACCTGAAATAAATCCAATAGATGATTCATCTGTTGGATTCATATACAATACTAGGATAGTACTTGAATCTGAATTCCAATAGATTAGTCATCTGTTGCGATAGATGACTCATCTGTTAGATTCATGTTATAGTACTAGGACTAAACCTGAAATTAAATCCAATAGGTGAGATATCTATTGCAATAGATCAGTTATCTCTTAAAATTGATCAACCAACCAATAACTAATATGTTGCAACACATATCTTATCTGTTAGATTTAGCTTTAGGTTATATCCTAGTATTGTAACATAAATTCAATAGAGGAACCATCTATTGCAATAGACCGGTCATCTATTGGATTAAACACTGGATAAAACCTAAAGCTAAATCTAACAGATGACTCACCTATTGTAACAGATGATTCATCTATTGGATTCATGTTATAGCATTGGGATAGAACCTGAAGTTTAATTTCAACAAATGAGTCATCTATTGAAACAAATGACAGATCTATTTCAAAAAATAACTGATTTGTTGAAATATTTTACTCATACATTAGATTTATGTTACAACACTAGGACAGAACCTAAAGTTCCAACGGATTAGTCATTTGTTAAAACGGATAAGTAATCTATTGCAATAGATAATCCATCTGTTGGAATTCATGTTATAGTACTAGGACAAATCCTAAAGTTGAATCCAATAGATGAGACTTCTGTTGCAATAGACTATTCATATTTCGGGACATTAATAATGATAGTGCAGGTAATATTTTTCTTATATATACTAAACTATCATTATTAATTTTACTACGTATCATTATTAACTTTTTTAACAAATTTCTTTAGGTACCATTAATAGACAAACTAATAACAATAGGGGTTGATTGTCATGGTTAATGTGTCGAGAAGAACAATCAATATATTTGGTGTTGAAAGGCTGGTGAAACATTAGAGACTATAGCGATGACAGTCCAAAGATATATTTTGTATGACTATTTTGTGAACTTAATTATCAGCTATTGTAGACTAAATTACCAATCAAAAGATATTGTCATCAGTTATATGCATAGCTCTTTTGAAAATCATAGGATCCTACCTTTTAAGATAAGCAATTAGGTTCTTTTTTGTTTGCAGCTACGCCCATTTTAAGGTTGTACATGGTTGAAAAACTGATAGAGAATCAGAATGTAGAATAAGAACAACAAGATAGGTTTAATGTTAAATTTGATGATATGGACATAAATATTCCAGACAATGATGAGAGTAGAGATGAAGTAAAGTAAAGGAGGATCAAACACCTATGCCTGTTGTTGTGAGAAATATAGTTTGTAGTTCTCAATCAACACAAGCAGGCAATCTTCAAGATGATGAAATAGGCTTTTAAAAGGAAATGACATTCAAGAAAAAGGAAGAACTAGTCACTTTATTACATATTGCTGGCTTGAAAAAAAAATCAGACTCAAGAAAGTGATTAAGTCACGTAGTGTGTGTTGTTTTAAATGTGCACATTCTAAGTGAATGTTGTGGTTAAGGACCTTGAAATTCATAAGTTCTGATAGATTCTGCATTATAATTTATTAAAAGTATCACACATGTGGTTTGGAGCATATTACGAGCCATAATCCATATGCCACGGTAAAGGTCATCGGTAAATACTTCAAAAATAGATTCCCCAATTGCAAAGGCCCATCTACAAGAGATATGTCCAATCAAATGCTTAAAGAATTAGGTTGTGAGGTGAGTTATTGGAAGATTTATAAGGTCATGGATATTGCAAAGTCTTTGATTAGGGGAACACATGAGCACGGGTATGCAGTGCTTGATGCGTACCGTTATATGCTTGAGTCCACAAATCAAAGAAGTAAGACGTCATTGTAGGTTGATGAAAATATAAGTAAGACGGCATTGTAGGTTGATGAAAATGTAAGGTTATAGTACTTTTCCATATCCTACAAGTCTTGGATTCTTAGTTTTTAACACTTGAGAAAATTCATTATCGTCGATAGGAGATTCTTGAGAAGCAAGTATGAAGGTGTTTTGTTATCGGTGGTGGTACAGGATAAAGAGAATGAAATCTTCTCAATGGCATTTTTTGTAGTGGACAAGGAATTTGAAGCCTCATATCAATATTTTCTTAAACAGTTGAGAAGTTGTGTAGATGATACTGATGAGTTGTGTATAATATCTGATAGGCATCTAAGTATCCAAAAGATAGCTTCAATTATCTACCCTTCAGCTCACTATGATTATTGCACGAGGCACCTTGGGGAAAATATTCGAAATAACTATCACAATTCAAAGATCATGTCTCATTTTCATAAAAAAGCTACAATAAATGATAGAGTTGAGTTCTTTGACCATTTCAATCAAATAAGGTATATGGTACCCAAGGCTGCAGAATATCTCAAACATTTTGGATTTGACATATGGATCTAGGCATTTTGTCTAAAAAATAAGTGCATTATTATAAATTTAATGTCTTGTTTGAGTTTATTGTAATACTATGTCATACTAAGTGATTTTCTTATAGGTATAGTATTCTGACGTCAAATATAGTTGAATCAGTGAATGTAATGTTTGATTTGAAAGAGAATTACTCATTGTTGCTCTTTTTGATAAAATAAACATGACACAAGAGGCGTATGGAGTTGGTCAATTTACTAAACATACTTGTTCCTTCAATAGAAAAACAAATATCAAAGTACATCAATTCAGGAAATAAGTTATTGACCCATCAAATAGCCAATTACAATTTTAGTATAAAAATCATGGTGATGTTTCCACGGTCGATCTTCAAGGAAGAAATTATACATGTAGAGTTTTTGACTTAGACAAAATACCTTCTACACATGTTATGGCAGCGCTTCGAGTCTAATATGGTGCAGAATTTGGAAATCAAATTTTGAGTACTCATCTCCATATTATTCGGTGGAAAAATAAATAATGGCATATTGTGAGGATATTAAATTGGTGCCTCCTGAAGAATCTTGGTTTGTTCCTTTAGAGATTATGGAGAGAGAAATACCTTCTTCATAGTTTGACCCAAGCAAATCAATAAGAAGGTGAGTGAATAGAAGTCGTGGAGTCAGAGAATTATTTCCAAAAAGAAAAATAAGTGCTCCATATGTAAAATGGATAGACACAAAAGAACTACATGCTGGGAGCGAGATGCACCATAATTGTTGTAATAATAAAAGTTTTCTTATTGTTGGTTTTGTTATGAACTTGATAATTTTAAATCATTGTTGGTAATGTATGTTATATCTTATATAAAATATATTTTTGTTTATGGTCCAACAATTAATTTGTATATCAATAAAAAAAGAAAACATGAAATTAAAAAAAATACAACAGAGTACAAAAATATTTCTAATAGATTACCCATCTATTGTAATAGGTGACTCATCTGTTGAAAGAAATCAAAACAGTTCTTTCTACTGGATTAAGTTCTTCCAACAGTTGACACTTCTGTTGCAACAGATGAGTCATCTATTGGAAGAAATCATACCTCTTGAAATCTTGTTTTGATCTCTTACAACAAATGGGTCGTCTATTGGAAGAAATCAAATCTCTTGAAGACTTGTTTTGATTTCTTCCAACAAATGGAACATCTGATACAACATATGATTCGTCTGTTAGAAGAAATCAAACCTCTTGAAAAACTATTTTGATTTCTTCCAATAGATGGGTAATCTGTGGTAACAGGTGACTCATTTGTTTAAAAATATCAAATAACTAGCAAGACCTATTTTGATTTCTTCTAACAGATTAGTCATTTATTGCAATGGATAGATCATCTATCGGAAGAAATTAAACAACTAGCAAGATATGTTTTGATTTCATTCAACGGATTAGTCTTTTGTTGCAATAGATGTCTATATCTATTTGATTATCTTTAATAGATGAGTCAGCTATTGCAACAGGTTTGTCATCTGTTGCAAAATATATCCATACCTGTTGGAATAATTTATTTGAAATAATTCAAATTAAACCATTATTAGTAATAAATAAATTGATTTAAGTAAAATTACCATTCAATTAATAAGTGTAATTATAATTTTAATTAATTTCATAGTAATTACATGATCAACTAAGCGTATTCGTCTAGAATAGAGTAATCAATTAACTAATTCGATGTGCAATGATATATATTAAGCCATTATTAGTAATAAATAAGTTGATTTAACTAAAATTATCTTTTAATTAATAAGTTCAATTGCAACTCTAATGAATTACATAGTAATTACATGACCAACTAAGTGTATTCATTCTGAATAGAGTGATCAATTGACTAATTTGATGTGAAATGATTCAAATTGAACCATTATTAGCAATAAAAAATAATATAACTAAAATTATATTTCAATTAATAAGTCCAGTTATAATTTCAATTAATTTCATAGTAATTACATGATCAACTAAGTGTATTCGTCCTAAATAGAGTGATCAATTGACTAATTTGATGTGCAATGATTCAAATTAAACCATTATTAGTAATAAATAAATTAGTTTAACTAAAATTATCTTTTAATTAGTAATTTCAATTATAATTTTAATTAATTACATAGTAATTACCTGATCAACTAAGTATATTCATCCTGAATAGGGTGATGAATTGACTAATTTGATGTGAAATGATTCAAATTAAACCATTATTAGTAGTAACTAAATTGATTTAAGTAAAATTACCTTTCAATTAATGAGTTCAATTATAATTTTAATTAATTACCTAGTAATCATGATTAACTAAGTATATTTGCCCTAAATAGAGTGATCAATTGACTAATTTGATGTGAAATAATTTATATTAAACCATTATTAGTAATAAATAAATTGATTTAGTTAAAATTAGCTTGCAATTTGTAAGTTCAATCGCAACTTTAATGAATTACATAGTAATTACATATTCAATTAAGTGTATAACATATTGCAACACATTATAACATATTGCAATAGATGCATAGATCTGTTGATAATTTCCAACAGATGTGTCATTAATTGCAATAGATGTCTAAATATGTTTGATAATTCCCAATAGATGAGTCATTTGTTGCAATAGATAACAAGTTTGGAAAAGAATAACAAACTAATTCTAGTTAAATAAATTTATTAATTACTAATAATAGTTTAATATGAATTATTTCACATCAAATTAGTCAATTAATCACTCTATTCAAGACGAATACACTCAGTTGATCATGTAATTACTATGTAATTAATTGAAATTGTAATTGAACTTATTAATTTTACTTAAATCAATTTGTTATTACTAATAATGGAAGCCTTGGAGTAATTGATAAAGTTACTGCCATGTGACCAGAAGGTCACGAGTTCAAGCGTTGGAAACATCCTCTGACAAAAATACAAGGTAAGATCGCGTAAAATACACCGTTGTGGTGGAACGGTGGGGCCCTTCCCCAGACCCTACGCATAACGGGAGTTTTAGTGCACCAAGATGCCCATTTTTACTAATAATAGTTTAATTTGTATCATTGCCCATCAAATTAGTCAATGATCACTCTATTCAGGACAAATACACTTAGTTGATCATGTAATTACTATGTAATTCATTAGAGTTGCAATTGAGTTTATTAATTGAAAGCTAATTTTAGTTAAATCAACTTATTTATTATGAATAATTGTATAATATAAATCATTGCACATCAAATTAGTGAATTGATCACTCTATTCAGGACGATTACACTTAGTTGATCATGTAATTACTTTGTAATTCATTAGAGTTGCAATTGAACTTATTAATTGAAAGCAATTTTTAATTAAATCTATTTATTTATCACTAAGAATGGTTGAATTTGAATCATTTCACATCAAATTAGTCTACCAATCACTCTATTTAGGACAAAGACACTTAGTTGATCACGTAATTACTATGAAATTAATTGAAAATTTAATTGAACTAATTAATTAAAAGGTAATTTTACTTAAATCAATTTAGTTATTACTGATAATGATTTAATTTTAATCATTTCTCATCAAATTAGTCAAATGATCAATCTATTAGTCAAAATCCCTTTTAAAAATTAATTAAAATAATTAGGACCAAATTAATATATTCAAAACTTGTTATTCTTTACCAAATACAAATCAACCCACCCACAATTTTTCTAATTAATGTGTAATAAAATAATACATGATGCCAATCATTTCATTTCCACCAGTTTTCAAAAATCTCAAAAAGAGTTTCATCTTTCTTCTCTCAAAATACTCAATGTTTGTTCAAACAGATTGCTCAAACCCTTCACAACAGATCAATTTTGTTCCTATTTCCAACCACATCAGTTATCATTTTTTACTTTTTTCTTCATTGTAGTCGTCATATATTCTCTCTTTATATGTAGGAGTTCAATATTTATTGTTTTTTTTCAAAAAAAATAGGGCTTTTTAGCTAATTAAGAAAAAGAAGAACTTTAGTTGTATTATCTTCAAGTATGGGTTAACAATTTTGATTTTTGATGTTAAAAAAGTAAGAAGAACCCAAGAAACCCCTAGTTTATGGTAGTTGTTCTCTTAATATGATGGTTGATGTAAATGGGATATCTTTTCTGAGTGAAATATGATTTCTTATTGTTATTGTTGTTTTTGTTCTCGAACGTTGCTGTAAAAATTACACAAACTTAAACTTTGACCTTTTTCAAAAATTGACAATTTTGTCATGTTGTTTGTGTTGTTTTATTGAGTTAGTTCACTTGGTATTTATTTTTGTTGTTATTGAATATTGGCGTTGTTGGTGTTGTTTGTTTTTTTATTTTTATTTTTCATGTTCTAGGTATGTTTTATTTTGTTGGTATTATTTGTGGTGTTGGTGTTGGTAGTGGTAGTGGTGGTGTTGCTGTATTGGCTAAAACATTGGTGTTGTTCAAAGTGTGTATGTGGTGATATAGCAGCTTGGTGTTGTTGGTGGTGGTGTTCTTGTTCTTGCTAATATATAATGTTACCCAAAATATATGTAATATGTTGGAAATAACTATATATCTATTGGATAATGACAAGACCTGAATCGGGCCTAGTCGTGTAGGGTACCTTGAGTCTAACTGGGACCGAAGACCACCCTTAATACCCAACCATAATCTCCCTGAAACCTAAGTCGGATGAATTCTGAACATATAACAAGATAAAACAATAAATACTCAAAGAAAATAATAGAATCCCTGGACATAACTAACCAACAATCCAATCAAATATCCAACTGGTGTCAGCCCTAATACCAATACTAATTCTAAGGCTGACATCAATACCAACACCGCCCATGCCCAAAGTAGTCACACAAAGCCTCTATTTGAAAACAAAGAACATCCAGTCAGTACATGCCCCCGACCATAGCCAAAATCAAACTCCAAGAAACAAAAATAACATAAAGATGTTCATATCAAGAAATGGAGCCTTTCGGAGAATGGAAGCTCACCACTTCAGTCTGACACAAAGTTGTCCTCAAATTCAATCACTGAGTAGGAGGAGCAGTATAGTCGATTCCCACATTGTGTGGAGATTCAGCGCTCGATGATGGGTTAGCGGGTGAATGTTAGCATGTACTCTGGAATAAGGATAAAATAATGACAACATTAAAAACAAGTAAGTAACCAAGTGCAATCACATTCATATATATATATATATTCCATGCCGGGAAAGGAAACCTTGTTTAGCATGCATTTAAAATCTTAACATGGGTTGTGTGTCTTAACCGTCCTTAGACCAACCACGGTATAAATGGATCCTGTGTTACCCCCTAAACAGGCTCCAGTACGTGTAACCGCACGAATCGGAGATATCATAGGGACCGGGGATTCCTGTATACTCTTCGCCCTCTATGATACATATATACATGTATAACTTAGGGAATTCCCATATACCCCATAAGTATAAGGTCACCATGACCAACCCTTACGTTGGCAAACATGAGTTTTCAGTTTCCTTTCATTAGACTCACACCTTCACGGTCAACTATCACACCCTACCATTATTGCCTAATTAAAACCTTTTAGCACATAACCAAACCACCAATTCCAAGAGTTAATTACTAACGCATTATGAAATGGTATCGTCATGCTGACTATAGCTTGCAAACAATGTCATTAGCCAACACTTAGGGGATTCCCATCTACCCCATCAGATTTTCAATCAATCAGAACCATGCCCACCAAGGCCTTTCCAAATCATTTAATCAAATCAAACCAATTTAGGTTCCATTACCATATTATGCAATGCAAAGTTTTCAATAAAAGTCAAACGATGTGACAAACCATTCTCATATGCATTTTAACAAACATGTTGACGACATTTAGTTTCCAAAACCAAAATCAAGAACTAATTAACCATTTTCATGAAACCACATGTTTAAACCAACATTATAACATGAAAAAACATAAATAGAACATGGAAAAACACTATCCAACCATTAGTAACCAAAACCCCCAACATATATTTCAAAACCAACACAAGCCCACAATTATGCCATGAAAATCATTAAGTAAAACATATTTTTAGTTGAACTAATAATGAGAGAGGAGTAATATGCCATAGACAGTGAGGGACAGTGAGAAAGATAGGGAGAAACTACCCTTTAGATCCTTAATTGATTGCCTTGAAGAAAACCTTAGTCTTTCTTGACCCAAGAGCTTGAGAGAGATTTAAGAGTTATTTGAGAGTGTTTGATATGGGAATACACAACTAAAAAAAAACTATTTTTGCGACCACAAAAAAGCGACCACAGCTTGTGGTCTAAAAAAAACGACCACATGTGGTCGCTTTTAGATTTTAAATTACCAAATAATCATTTCAAAAAAAATTATATTGATTATTATATTTTGAAAACTAAAAGTGACCACAAGTGGTCTTTTTTTGATTTAAAATTTCTTTTAAAAATTATTTTTCAAAAAGTAACCACAAGTGGTCGCTTTTAATTAAAAATAAAAATATTATACGAAAAACGACCACTTGTGGTCGGTTTTTTATTAAAAAAAATTATACAAAAAATGACCATAAGTGGTCGGTTTTGAATTTAAAAAAAATAAAAATATTTTGTAAAAGCGACCACAAGTGATCACTTTTATTAAAAAAAATAAATTAAAAATATATTTAAAAAATGTGACCACTTGTGGTCGCTTTTGGATTTAAAAAAACGAAGAAAAATTATTTAAGAAGACCGACCACGTGTGGCCGCTTTTATTTAAAAATTAAACTAAAAAAATGAGAAAGCGACCACTTCTGGTCACTTTTGGATTTTAACAAAAAAAAATTAAAATAAAATTATTTATGAAACTGACCACTTGTGCTCTTTTTGTGATTAAAAAATGAAAAAAAATTGAGACCACTTGTGGTCGCTTTTTAAAAAAAATTAAACTAAAATATTTATATAAAAGTGATCACAAGTGGTCACTTTTCTAATAAAAAAATAGAAAAAGGAAAATATTTAAAAAAAAGAGACCACTTGTGGTTGCTTTTTATTAAAATATAATAAAATTAATTAAACTTAAATTTTGTAAAAAAAACTATACTAAGAAATATATTAAATAAATATATTTTTCATTGCATATACGTTAAATTACGTTAAACATAATTTTTGTATAATGAATATGTCTATATCATACAATTGAAGTAATAATATTATGTTATTAGAGTTATAATAATTTAACGTACATATATAACTGATAATTCATCAGAATATAATGAATGTATTGTATTATGATTTAATATTATTGTGGATGGGATGTATATAGTACGTATTCGAGAGTTGATATATATATATATACATATATATATATATGTATATAGTAGTGATCGATGAACGATGTAGTCAAAAACTAGCAGAATCAATCCAAACATAATGAATGCCTTGATTTGAAATGATTGAAGTAATAATATATTGTACATTGAAGTTATATTAATGTAAGCTAATCAAATTAATCGATAACTTCCTCAAAGTATGTATATGAAATATGACGCATTATATTATGGGCTAATATACTCATGTACGTATGTGATGTATATAGTACGTATTTATAACCTTATAGTCGATAGTTTGTATGTGTGTGTTTGTATGTATAGGTATATATGGAATATATATTTTATGCAGTGAAGGTATAATAACATAAGATAAACTAATCGATAATTCATCTGAGTATATGTGAAATACGTTGTATTATTATTGGGTAATAAAATCATGTATGTGATGTCTATAGTACGTATTCAGAAGCTGATAGCCAATCGAATACATGTATATATACGTATATCTCATATAGTGATCTATGTAGTAATCAAAAGCTAGATAACTGAATTTATATATCAAAATTGTTGAATAATGCGTTGATATCATACTATTGAGAAAATATAAGACTTGTGTCAATGTATACAAGCATCTATTATTGAAGTTGTAATAACGTAAGCTAATTAATCGATAATTTATCTGACTAGCGCGCTGTATTCGAGGAATATAATTTATTAAAATTTAAATTATTTGGACGTTATTATAAATATTATATAATTCATTAAAATTTTAATTTTTTAATAAAAGTCGAGCACAACTGATCATTTTCTAATAGTAACTTTTTTAAAAAATAAATCGAGAACTTGTAATTACTTTTATCAATAATTTTGTAATACCCGATCATTGACCCGATCCAATCCATCAAAATAACCCCTTTTCAATTGTAATTACCCTAACATCACCTCACAATCAAAATACCCATATCACACATCTAAGTAGCGACGACTTGACCCTCACCGACTCGACCTCTCTCCAGTGATAACCACATCTGAGCAGCGATGACAGTAGATCTTCGGTGACTGTAGCAACCAACGGCGATGACACCTAGTCCCTTTCCCAGTTCTTTGAAGACAAAAATATTGTACATCTAGCTATTTGTTCTCTACTAAAAAACAAACTTAAAGATCTCTACAGTAGTGGCCGCACCTTGTATTTTTTTCAATTACAGGTTCTCTCTTTCACTCCCCTACCTACCCACCCCACAAACCCCACTACAATAACAACCCCCATTATCTCTAACTCCAAATGCTTGAATTAACAACTTATTAAGAAAAAGATTGTAAAGTTGTTGCCTTTATTGTTTTTTCTTGTATAGATGTTTGTATAATTGTATGTTTGAGCTAAAATTTAGTCTTGGTCATGATTGGTTAATTGATTCTTGCATTTTTCTTATATGGTTGTTTATTTGAATATAGGTCTTTTTAAAAAAAACTGGGGTTGGACTAGGGACGACCACATCTCAGCTGCAACGACAGTCAAATTCATGCTTGCTTCAATTGTTTGATTTGGAACATATTCCAATTACTTTGAAAGTTTATAGAAAAAGTTTCAATTAGTCACTTTATCGACATATAATTATTCTAGTTCCAGGTAATAGATTATTTGTACATATAAAATGACTTTTTTTCATAAATAAATGTTTTGAGTTTAGTTAAATATGGTCACTTGAGAAGTGAATTAGTGACTCAAAAATATTTAAGTGTAGTAACTTGAAAGGTGAACTTGTGTTTTGATTTTAATTAAGTGTGGTCACTTGAGAAGTGAATTAGTGACTTGAAAATGTTTAAGTGTAGTTATTTGAAAGGTGAACTTGTGTTTTAAATTTTAGTTAAGTATGGTCACTTGATAAGTGACTTAGTGACTGGAAATTGTTTAAGTGTAGGTACTTGAAAGGTGAACTTGTGTTTTGAATTTAGTAAAGTGTGGTCACTTGATAAGTGAATTAATGACTTAAAAATGTTTAGTGTAGGTACTTGAAATGTGAACTTGTGTTTTGAGTTTAGTTAACTGTGGTCACTTGAGAAGTGAATTAGTGACTCAAAAATATTTAAGTGTAGTTACTTGAAAGGTGAACTTGTGTTTTGGTTTAAGTTAAGTGTGGTCACTTGATAAGTGAATTAGTGACTTGAATATATTTAAGTGTAGGTACTTGAAAGGTGAACTTGTGTTTTAAATTTAGTAAAGTGTGCTCACTTGATACGTGAATTAGTGACTTGAAAATATTCAAGTGTAGATACTTGAAATGTTAACATGTGTTTTGAGTTTAATTAAGTTTGGTCACTTGAGAAGTGTATTAGTGACTTGAAAATGTTTAAGTGTAGTTACTTGAAAGGTGAACTTATGTTTTGATTTTAGTTAAATGTGGTCACTTGATAAGTGAATTAGTGACTTGAAAATGTTTAAGTGTAGGTACTTGAAAGGGAAACTTGTGATTTGAATCTAGTAAAGTGTGGTCACTTCTGAAGTGAATTAGTAACTTGAAAATGTTTAAATGTAGTTACTTGAAATGTGAACTTGTGTTTTGAATTTACTAAAGTGTGGTCACTTGAGAAGTGAATTAGTGACTTGAAAACGTTTTAGTCTAGGTACTTGAAAGGTGAAATTATGTTTAGAATTTTAGTTAAGTGTGGTGTAACGCCCCGAAATCACATCCCGAGACGTCACACGGTGCTTAAGACTACTAGTAGCCCTAAGCTAACCCTTTGAGCCTGTTACTACTTCTAACACTTGCTTTAGGATAAATAAGCTAAACAATGATGCCTTACTGTGTCAAGTATTATCTAGAATAATTGGAAATAATATCTGGATAGCAAAAATACTGAGAGTCTAGAACACAACTTCAACTGATAATCTAGTCTGACAAAGTCTCTACTACTCAAACTGGAGAGCCATTAGGACAGGCCCCCAACTGACTCGTAATGATCTGAAAGCAAAACTCAAAACACTGTGAAAATGTGAAAGCTAAAAATATAGGTCCTCGAACCATGAGTACTCACCAACTATGGAATGTAGACAACGGTACTTGGGAATCACGGTCACTACTAAAACTGAGGACCTGAAACTACATTTTGAGACAATATATCACATAGACGTATATGTGGATCAGCACTTTAGGAATGTACTGAGTATATAGGGGTGTATGCATTTACATAAAACAATATCAATACTCTTTAATAAAATCATGCATGCAAATAGGAATGACTCACAGAGCTTGAACAAGTCTACAATATAAAACTCATAAATCATGAATAGTGAAGCATGTAACACAAATCTCGTGAGTCAATATACTTAACTTTAAAATTTATACTCTCCTCTTATTCTCAGTACTTGAAGGCTAAGGAAAGCTTTAAACAATACTTTCAAACTCAAGCTTTTATCTTGTGGAGAGTAAAACTTCTTTAAAACTTAAGGACTTAGAAATTTTAGAAACTTTTAACACTTGGGAACTATGGAACTCTTTTAGACTCGAGACACTTAGAACTCAGGAGTTTCTTCTAATAGACATAGACCATATGAGCTATATGGAGTCCAACATCTTGCCTACGTTGGGGAGAGCTATTCTATCCTTGCCATCGGAGTAGAACCTCATATTTAGTGATCGCTATCTCGGCCTTGGGCCCATAAATCTCGAACCTATGGTGGCACGTAGTTCTGGGGTATGGGACCTTGGAATCATACCCAACTCAGTGCTAATTACTACTCCCATACTCAGCTCAGAACTCTTAGGAAATCCACCTCAAAATAACTCAAGGGTCTATAATGAAGACCAAAACATATTTCTATTTGCTTTAAATCATACTCAATGTGGATTTCAACTCTATTATGACCGAAAGACCAAACGTTTCTCAATGATATCAAAGTACTCAATTCATGGGTGCTTATAGCACAAAAGCTCATAAAATTGCAAATATCAAGTATGGCTTAATGACCCATAATCAAATCTCAAGTTAAGACTCATCAAAGTGCATACTAGATGTCATAAAGATTCATAAATCATATAAAAAATCTGGAATTTTCAACATTTTGCCTTAAAATCTCAAGATACTCATGTACTTCAATTTCTAGAACTTAATAACAACATAGGGTATAAACCCATACTTTAATTTCATAAGAAAACATAGAAAATCATATATATCTGCAAGTAAAACAACTTTTGGGTACAAGGACGAAAGAAGTGTACTTGTTCAAACCCTACATACCTTAGATTATGACTTATAGATGAACAAGCTTGCTTGAGACTCTTTTTTATACTCTTAAGAGAGGGTTCTTGAAGCCTTTGACTTGGGAACCTTAAATCTTAACTCAATTTGTAAAATCTATGGTGAATTTTTGAATTTCTTGGAGGAAGATTTGGATTTTCTCTAGAGGGTTAATCTTGAGAGAAAACCCTAGTTTTTGATGTCTATGAAGAATGTGAAGCTATGTGCTTCATTTTGGCTATATCTGAGTGTAAAAGGGGTAGAAAAGGACCAAAAATCTCTTATAAAAAAATGACTTAAAATCACTGAACGGAATAGGCGATGGTGGGTGCGCCGGTCCGTTGAAGGACCGTGGTCCGTCGGTCCTAACCGTCACACCTGGTCCAGAACTCAGTTCACTGTCTCATCCACGACAATGGGTGCGATGGTCCGTCGAGGTCTCGACGCTCCGTCGACCTTACCATCGCGCTTAACCAGAATGGGGTCTCACTACCTCCTCTGTGATAGTTTGGGTGATGGTACGTCGCAAGCTCGATGGTCCGTCGACTCTCTCCGTCGCACCTGGGCAATTTTACTGCTTTCTGTAAGATGGCCATATCTTTCTCTTCCGATGTCGGATTTCGATGAAATGGGTATCATTGAAAAGATAATTCAATTTTCCACATAATGAAAAGTCATTTTTAGGAAAATTCAACAATGTTTAAACACTTAATCACTTTGAAAGTCACTTTTTAATCTTTTAGGGATGGAATTTTACTTCACTTGACACTCTCTAAAGGCCCAGACTACGAGAGAACTTTGCGGGGTCTTACATGTGGACACTTGATAAGTGAATTAGTGACTTGAAAATGTTTAAGTGTAGGTACTTGAAAGGTGAACTTCATATTTGAATTTAGTAAAGTGTGGTCACTTGATAAGTAAAATTAGTAACTTGAAAATGTTTAAGAGTATGTATTTGAAATGTGAACTTGTGTTTTGAGTTTAGTTAAGTGTGGTCACTTAAGAAGTGAATTAGTGACTCGAAAATATTTAAGCGTAGTTACTTGAAAAGTGAAATTGTGTTTTTATTTAAGTGTGGTCACTTGATAAGTGAATTAGTGACTTGAAAATGTTTAAGTGTAGTTACTTGAAATGTGAACTTGTATTTTGAATTTACTAAAGTGTGGTCACTTGATAAGTGAATTAGTGACTTGAAAATGTTTATGTGAAGGTACTTAAAAGGTGAACTTGTGTTTTGAATTTTAGTTAAGTGTGGTCACTTAAAAGTGAATTAGTGACTTCAAAATGTTTAAGTGTAGGTACTTGAAAGGTGAACTTGTGTTTTGAATTTAGTAAAGTATGGTCACTTGATAATTAAATTAGTGACTTGAAAATTTTTAAATGTGAACTTGTGTTTTGTGTTTAGTTAAGTGTTGTCACTTGAGAAGTGTATTAGTGAATCAAAAATGTTTAACTGTAGTTACTTGAAAGGTGAACTTACATTTTGATTTTAATTAAGTGTGGTCACTTGATAAGTGAATTTGTAACTTCAAAATGTTTACGTGTTGGTACTTGAAATGTGAACTTATGTTTTGAATTTACTAAAGTGTGGTCACTTGAGAAGTGAATTAGTGACTTGAAAATGTTTAAGTGTAGTTACTTGAAATGTGAATTGTGTTTTGATTTAGTTAAGTGTGGTCACTTGATAAGTGAATTAGTGACTTGAAAATTTTTTTAGGTACTTGAAATGTGAACTTGTGTTTTGAATTTATTAAAGAGTGGTCACTTGATAAGTAAATTTGGATACTTGAAAATGTTTAAGTGTAGGTACTTGAAAGGTGAACTTGTGTTTTGAATTTAGTAAAGTTTGGTCACTTGAGCGGCTCTCCATCCTCATGTCAACTACCTATGTCATTTCTATCTTCTTCTCCTGGTTTATCCCTTTTTAAAGATGATCTAAAAGATAGAACAAACATTTCATTTCTTTTTTTAGCTATTCTCATTACGGTTGTGACTCGTGATTTCGTGAGTCTATTATTCTGTTATGTGTTTTGGTAGAGTTGTAAGTCTATTAGTGATCAGATGTGTTTTGTAATGTGCTAAGATTGATGATGCATCATACGAAGCTTTTTATCTCTTTTCTTCATTTTCGTTTTCCTCCTTATTTGTTTATATCCATTTATCGCAGCAAATTACGATCAAATAGTCATGCGGAATTAATCAGAGGCAAGAACTATCTTACTGACCGACCAAGCACTGTGATAATGTTAGATTTGCTGCTACTTAATGTCATACCTCTCAGTCTTGGTATTAAAACTGTTGGTGGAGTGATGACAGTGTTTATTCCGAGAAACCAGGTGTGCTCATTCAGGTATATGAAGGAGAGAGGGTTATGACAAAAGACAACAACCTTCTTGGGAAATTTGAGCTTAAGGGTATTCCACCAGCACCTAGAGGAGTGCCTCAGATCAATGCATGTTCTCAAATTAATGTGAAAAGTATCCTCAATGTGTGGTGCAGGTGGTAATGTGCCTATGAGAGGAAATTCTGATACTGGAGTTGGATATGGCAAAGAAGGATCTGCAGATAGTGGTCTAGAGACTAAGATAGAGGAAGTAGATTAAAGATGATAATTTGACTCTTCTAGCAATTTTTGTTTCAATGATCTACTTAATAAAGTAAATATGGGTCATTGTTGTTGATGTGCCTAGTATTAGTATGGCACAACTATGTAGACCTCTACCAATGTTTAAGTGTAGTTTTAGTCTTTTGTATATTTTGTAGTTTATTTTTGGAACGTTGATAAATTGTGTTAATTATTTGATCATTAATGTTTGTATTCTTATGATGGTTGATTACATATTAAATGTTGATTGGTAGGCTGTATTGTATAGCAGGTTTGATGAATTTGATGGAATGTAGTATATATATATGCTGTATTTTTTTTACAAAATTACCAGAAAAAGAGACCATATGTGGTCACTTTTCTGGAAAATTTCTTAAAAAAGCGACAAGATGCAGTTGCTTTTATGGAAAAATTTAGAAAAAGCGACCACATGTGATCGCTTTTCTGGAAAAAATTTCTAAAAAGCGACCACATATGATCATTTATCTATAATTAACTAATTAATTTTTATAAATGATTTTATTAAAAAAATTATTAAATAAAACAAAAGCGACCACATGTGGTCACTTTTTATATAAAATTAATTAATTAATTTATACAAAAGAGACCACATGTGGTCGCTTTTGTATATAAATTAATTAATTAATTTAAACAAAAGCGACCACATGTGGTCTCTTTTGTCTAAATTAATAAATTAAATATATAATAAAACAACCACTTGTGGTCGCTTTTCTTTAAAAAAATTATTTTATTAAATTTATAAAAGCGACCACTGGTGGTCACTTTTTTGAATTAAAGAAATAAATAAAAAAAATTGAAAAATAATATTGAATTATAAATATATTTTTTTAAAAAAAAAGCGACCACATGTGGTCGCTTTTAAAATTGCTACCACTATTTTTGAGACCACAACTTGTGGTCGCTTTTGTGGTAGAAAAAATAGGAAAAGCAACCGCATGTGGTCGCTTTTCCAATTTTTTCTAGTAGTGATAGTAGGTTAATGAAGTCCCAAGAGTGTTTTAAGTCATGGGGTCAAAAGAAGTTAAGAGGAGAAATGTACAAAATACCCCCAACTTAAACTGTAAAAATTCCCACAGGTAGGTACAGTTGAACCCCCTCTAATCATACCCACATCTTACGAGTGGTCCTATCCAGTCGTACCTATAACAGAAGGTTGGATATTCACACATTGTCCACCATACGACTCATCTTGCCCCACTCATACCCATATCATACGACTAGTACCCATAAGTCTTATCCAAGACAGAATCAAAAGGGTTGGACACTGGACAACGTACGACTCCACTATACCACTCGTACCCTGTCCTTACGGCTCATAGTGAGCCACTCATACTCAGAGCCAAGTCAAGTCACTAAGTTTCAGATTAAGTGAAGGATCAACCCAACGACCCATTACAAACCATACGACCCATACCACCAAGCCGTAACCACAATAGAAACTTGACCACTAAGCACTGGACATCCTACGAGATGGGTCACCTGACTCGTACCCTCACCATACGACTCGTATGGTGAGTCGTATGATCCACAGAAAGATGAAAACTCAAGAAATTTCAAAGGGCCAAAGACCAGGGTGTTTCAATTCTCCCCTACTTGGATCATTCATCCTTAAATGATGGAACAAAGCAGTACAAGCACGATTTACACGCAACACCTCGACTTTGACCTTTAACTAAGTTAGAAAAAAAGATGCAAGGAAGTCAATCTTTCCTTTAACAAAGTTTGAAAACAAAAGTATGATGAAGAACAAATGCCTTCCGCATGAATTTCCGGAGCAGAAAATAGGAATGGATACTTTGACTTCATGTCCTCTTTCGCTTCCCAAGTAGCCTCTTCAACCTTGTGGTTCCTCCATAGAACCTTAACCGAAGCTACATCCTTGGTCCGCAACAGATGAACCTGCAGATCCAATATCTCAATTGGGACCTCCTCATAAGACAAGGAATATTCAATACCAATATCCTTCATAGGCTCTATTTGAGACAAATCACCCATACACCTCCTCAACATAGAAATATAGAACACTGGATGAATGTAGATCAAACTAAGAGGCAACTCCAACTCATACGCAACATTACCAACCCGTCTTAAAACTGAGTACGGACCAACATACCGGGGACTGAGCTTTCCCTTTTTACCAAACCACATCACTTCCTTCATGGGAGACACATTTAAGAACACCTTATCCCCAACCTCAAACTCTAACTCTTTTTGCCTCACATCCACATAGAACTTTAGGCGACCTTAAGCCCATCCCAAATCACCTTTACTTTCTCCATGGCTTGTTGAACTATGTCCAGGCCAATCATACCTGCCTCACCAAGCTTGAACCACCCAATAGAAGGTCTATATCTCCTACTGTACATCGCTTTAAATGGAACCATCCCAATGCTAGAGTGGTAACTATTATTGTAAGCAAACACTATAAGAGGAAAATGCTCAACCCAACTACCACCATAGTCAATCACACAAGTACGAAGCATATCCTCCAATATATGAATAGTTATCTCCACTTGCCCATCCGTCTGCGAGTAGAAAGTAGTACTCAAACTAACCTTAGTCCCCAACTCTTTTTGAAATGACCGCCAAAAGTTAGATAAAAATTGTGTACCACGATTTGAGATGATAGAAACAGGTATACCATGCAACTTCAGAATATCATGGAGATACAACCTTGCATAATCCTCCGCTGAGAAGTTAGTCCTCACTGAGAACTCCAAGTCCCATACCGAGTACAGAAGGTAGTCTTACGGATATTCTCCTCCCTAATATTTAAATAATGATCCCTGGGTCAAAGATCAAACTTGGAGAAATACTTAGCACCTTGTAACTGATTAAACACATCATTTATTCCTTGAAGGGGATACTTATTCCTTACCATTACAATATTCTACTATTGGTAATCAATACATATCGAAGGTAACCATCCTTCTTATACATGAATAACACCGGTGCACCCCACAAAAACATACTAGGATGGATGAAACCCTTATCTAAAAGATTCTTTAATTGCTCCTTAAACTCATTCAACTCAGCTGGAGCCATTCTATATGGAGGAATAGAAATTAGATGAGTGTCCAAAACAAGATCAATCCCAAAATCAATCTCCCTATCAGGAGGAACACCAGGAAGGTCACCAGGGAAGACCTCAGGAAATTCATTTACCACAAGGATGGAATGCAAAAAAGGACCCTCCGAGTTAGAATCTTTAACCCAGACTTGATAATAGAGACACCCCTTAGAGATCAACCTTTGAGATCTAAGATATGATATGAACTTCCCCTCAGGAGATAGGGAACCACCCTCTCACTCAATAACCAGCTCATTAGGGAAATTAAAGACAACCTTACAGGTCTAATAGTCTAGAGATGCATAGACAGAGTTCAACCAATCTATCACCAGTATGCTATCAAAATCTACCATAACTAATTCAAATAGATCCATCATAGTTTCTTTATCACCAACAGACACCACACACACCTTATAGACTCTTTTAGTAATCATAGAATCACCTACTGGGATAAAAATAGAAAAAAGGTTCTAAAACACACTCTGAACCAAAACCAACATGCACAGACACAAATAGGATCACATAAGATATAGTGGACCTCGGATCAAGTAAATAGTTCACATCATATAAAAAGAGTTTCAACATACTAGTCATGACATCAGGCAATGTCTCATTCTCCTGACGTGTCGTAAGCTCATAAACATGGTTCCGACCAGTGCCAAAGCCAGATGGTGCACCCTTTGGTGCCGGTGCTAAAGAAGAGGCAACAGGAACCTTGTTTTCCACAGAGGCAACCTTACCAACAGGACAGTTTCTAAGCATGTGTCATGGCTAACCATAGTTGAAGCACTTGTCTCTTCCTTCATCATAGAAACCCTAATGCAATCGACCATAGAATCTGCAAGAAGGATTTAATAGAGCTGACTAAGCCCTACTAGCCTTAGATTGGGCACCCTGTGCCCTGATGTTGTCACCACCATGGAAATTCTTATCATCTGACGGATTTGGGTAGAGAGAAATAGCCATCAAATAAGACCCTAAATTGCCTCACTTCTACTTGGGCCACTTACCACCATCCCTACCACTCTGGTGTTGGTTAGTACCTTACTTAAAAAACCTAAAAAAATTTATCTTCCTCTTTACTATCTCAGCCTGCTTTTTTTTCTTTCTCTGCCTATTACATTTATACCACCAACCTGGAGATATCCATGTCCTTGATCAGTAAGGCTGCTTTACTTTCCAAAATCAAGTCTTGGAAAGCAAACTTCCTTATCCTCGCCCTCATACCAGAAACCAACTACGAAGCATATTGTGATGACTGGTTAAACTTCAAGGCATACTCCTTCATTGATATCTTTTCCTACTTTAGATTAACAAACTCTTCCATCTTTCCTTCCCTTAATTCCTAAGGAAAAAATTGTCCAAAAAAGCATTAGAAAAATCTTCCTACAATGATGACTTAACATCGTCACCCCTTACCTGATTCTATTCCTTATACCATTGGTATGCCATATCTTTCATCTAGTAGATGGAAAACTCCACTTCCTCCACACTCATGACATGCATAACACAGAAGATCTTTTGTATCTCATCCAAAAATCCCTGAGGATCCTCTCCACCTTAACACTAGTAAAGGTCGGAGGGTTCAACCTCATGAACTAGACAAACCCATGTGGCATAAAAATATAGAGTAACAGAAACACCATGCTTAGACTGAGTAGCTACAAATTATGCCAATATATGAATAGACTGATGAAACTCGGGATTCTTCACATCAGCCTGAGGAGTTTGATATAGACAAGAGGGAACAGGTGGAACTCCGGAACAATTGGGAATTGGACCCCTAGATCAGGTATGGAACCTATGAGTAGAGCGTATCCCATTAATATTATCCCCAATTAGGACAGAGGAGTTTCCATAAGCTTCATATCATCGAGGCATAATATAAAAAGCAAAAGAATAGGAATTATATAAGAATTTAGGACATAGACTTCACAGCTTAAGAACAGAACACCAGAAAGAGAAGCATTCCTAAATGCCTTATAGCCTCTTCCTTATGAGTGTGGTGCGTTAGACACCCTTAAAATGGACTCCACTCGACACAGTTTTGTGGACTTCTGTTGACCATGAACCTAGGGATCTGATACCAATCTGACACAACTCGAACTAGGGTCTAGTCATGTTGAGTGCCTCGAGTCAAACCAGGACCGAAGACCACCATCAATACACAACTATAAGCGCCTTGAAACCTATGACGGATGAATTTTGAACATATAACAAGATAAAACAATAAATACTCAAATACAATAATAGAATCCATAAGAATAAACAACAAATAATCCAATCAAATATCCAACTCTGTTCAGCCCATACCTAAAGTAGTCATACAAAGCCTCTATCCAAAAATAAAGAACATTCGATCGGGATATGCCCCCGACCATTGCCAAAACCAAAGTCCAAGAAAAAAAATAACATAAAGAATTCCATATCATGAAATCGATCCTTTCGGAGTATGGAAGCTCAACCCTTCAGTTTGACACAAAGCTATCCCCAAATCCAATCACTAAGTAGGAGGAGTAGTATGGTTGATTCATGTATCGCGTGGGGATAAAGCGTACGAAGATGGGATAGTGGGTGAACACGAGTATGTAATCAGGAATATAGATAAAATATTTCCAAAATTAAAACCAAGTAACCAAATGCAATCACATTCATACATATATATTCTATATCGGGAAAGGGAATTGTGTTTTGCATGCATTTAAAATCTTAACATGGGTTGTGTAGCTTGATTATCCTAAAAACACCCATGGGTTATATGGGTCAAGTGTTACTCCCTGAATGGGCCCTAGTATGTGTAGCCGCATAAATCGAATATATCATAGGGGCCGGGGATTCCTGTGTACCCTTTGCCCTCCATGATACATATATACAAGTATAAATTTGGGAATTCCTATGTACCCCACAAGTATAAGGTCACCATGACCAACCCTCATGTCGGAAAACATGAGTTTCGAGTGTTCTTCCATCGGACTCACACCTCTATGGTCAACTATCAGACTCCATCATTATTGCCCAATTAAAACCTCATAGCACATAACTAAACCACCAATTCCAAAATTTAATTACCAAGGCATTACGAAGTGGTATCGTCATACCAACTATAGCTTGCAAGAAATGTCATTAGCCAACACTTAGGGGATTCTATTGTACCACGTTGGATATCAAATCAATCAGAATCATGGCCACCAAGGCCTTTCCAAATTATTTAATTAAATTAAACTAATTTAGGTTTCATTACCATATTATGCAATGGAAAGTTTTCAATAAAAGTCAAACTATGTGACAAACCATTCTCATAGGAATTTTAACAAACATGTTGAGGGCATGTAGTTTCCAAAACCAAAATCAAGAACCAATTAGCCATTTACATGCAACCACATGTTTAAATCAACACTATAACTTGAAAAAAATATAAATAGAACATGGGAAAACATTATCCAACCATTAGTAACATAAACCCCCAATATATATTTCAAAACCAACACAAACTCACAGTTGTGCTATTAAAACCATTAAGTAAAACATGATTTTAGTTGAACTAACATTGATGGAGGATTAACATGCCTTAAATAACAAGGAATATGAAGTTCACCTAGTTGGCGAGGTATACTCCTACTATAGTGGTGGATAATAGGTCTAGAATGAGTAAGTTTATATCTGGTGTAGCTGATAGTATGGTCAAGGAGTGTAGGAACGCCTAAGGATATGTACCTATCTATACTCATGGTTCATGCTCAGTAGATTAAGGAGGAGAAGCGTAAGGATAAGGAGAAAGAGAATAAGAAGGCCATAACAGGTAGTTTTAATTTTTCTCAGCCAAGTACAGATGGAAGTAATCGTTCTTAGTTTTATCAGAAATTTTTAGCCCAGCTCTATCTTCAGCTAGTGCGCCAGTGCCTAAGTTCAGGAAAGATAGTCGGGATAGAGTGCCAAGCTCTAAGTCCCAGGATAATATAAATAGTGGTCGTACTAATTTGCTTTACTGAAAATATGGTAGGAATCATTAGAGTGAATGTAAGACTGGTTGTGATGTATGTTTTGGATGTGGCAAGATAGGTCATAGGATTCGAGAGTATCCAGTGAAGGCTCAGAAGGGAAAAAATTCACGCCAATAGGGCTAGTCCAATTTTTTATTAGCTCTAGCAGGTCGCTTGACTCAGCAGGGTAGCCATTCTAGTAAAACCAGTGGGCTACGTTAGAATAGGTTGTATACTCTCCAGACTCAACATAATCAGGAAAGTTCTCATGATGTGGTTGCGGGTACATTAAGAGTCTTCTATCTTTTTATTTATGCATTGTTAGATCCCGGAGCTTCACTTTTTTTTTTTGACTCCTTATATAGCCATCAACTTCAATGTCAGTCTTGAAACATTAGCAAAACCTTTCCCAGTGTCTACTCTGGTGGATAAATCTATCATAGCCAGGCGGGTATACAAAAATTTCCCTATCACAGTATCTCAGAAAAGCACTTCAATTGATCTAATGGAGTTAGAAATGACTGATTTTGACATCATTCTCATTATGTATTGTCTTTACTCATGCTATGCCTCAGTTGAATGTAGAAATAGATTCGTTCAGTTTTAGTTTCCTATTGAACCAGTTATTAAATAGAGGGGTATTACTTCTATTCTTAGGGGTCAGATTATTTCCTATCTTAGTGAAATAAAGACATATACAAGGGGTGTATTTACCATCTCGTCTGAGTCAAAGACTCAAATTTTGAGACTCCGAGCCTTGAGTCCATTTTAGTAGTAAGGGTGTATTTCCCAAAAATATTTCTGAAGTTCCTTCTGAAAGGTAATTCAACTTTGGAATAGATCTCCTTCCAGATACCCAGCCTATCTCTATTCCCCCTTACAAAATTGCTCCAGCCAAGTTTAAGGAATTGAACTCTCTTAGATAAGGGATTCATCAGGCCTAGCATTTCTCCATGGGATGCTCTAGTTCTATTCATGCATAAAAAAGACAGTTCTCTCAAAATGTGCATTGACTGTCGTTAGTTGAATAAATTCCCCATTAAGAATAAGTATCTATGCCCTAATATTGATGAATTGTTTGATCAAATTCATGGTTTAAGTTATATCTCTAAGATAGACCTCAAATTTGGCTACCATCAGCTTAGAGTCAAAGAATGTTACATTCTAAAGCTACAAATTTCTGGTTATGTCTTTTGGACTAACGAATGCCCCCACAGCTTTCATTGACTTGATGAATAGGGTGTTCAAGAAGTACTTGGACAAGTTCATCACAGTCTTCATTGATGATATCCTTATCTATTCCCGTAATGAGAAAGATCATGAAAATTATCTGAGGGTTGTGTTATGGACCCTTAGCAATCATTACTTATTTTCAAAGTTTAGTAAGTGCAAATTTTGGCCAATATCAGTAGCTTTCCTTGGATATATAGTTTCTGGTGATAGCATTCGAGTTAATCCTCAGAAGATTGAAGCAGTAAGAAACAGGCCTAGACCTATCTCTCCATTAGATATCAAGAGTTTCTTGGGTTTGGTAGGCTAGTAAATATGGTTTGTTGAAGGGTTTTCTTCTATTTCCTCCCGCATGTCTTGATTGACTTAGAAGAAGGTCAAATTTTAGTGGTTAGATTCTTACGAGAAGAGATTTCAAGAGTTGAAGACTCGACTTACTTCTACCTTGGTCTTGACTTTGCCAGATGGGTTTGTTGTTTATTGTGATACATCCTGAGGTTGTCTTGGTTGTGTTTAGATGCATAGAGGCAAGGTCATATCCTATGCCTCTAGATAACTTAAACCCCATTAAATAAATTATCCGACCCATGATCTTGAGTTAGCAGCTATTTTTTTTAAAATTTGGAGGCATTATCTTTATGGGGTTCATGTGGATGTGTTCATAGATTACAAGATTTTACAGTACGTGTTCACACAGAAAGATCTAAATCTTTTTCAGAGAAGGTGTCTTGAGTTGTTAAAAGATTATGATATGAGTATGTTGTATCATCTATGTAAGTCCAATGTAGTGGCAGATGCCCTTAGTAGATTGACTATGGGTAGTGTTGCTCATGCGGAGGGAGATAAGAGAAAGTTAGTTCATGAGGTGCATCAGCTTGCTAGATTAGGTTTTTGATTAGTTAATTTAGTTGAAGGTAGTATATGGATTCATAATGCTTCAGAATCTTCTTTGGTTGTCGAAGTAAAAGAAAAATAAGATAGGGATCCCGATTTGGTTAAGTTGAAGGAGGCAGTTAGAGATCAGAAAGTAAAGGTTTTTTCCTAAGGGGAAGATGGTGTGATTCATCATAATGGAAAGTTATATGTTTCATGTGTTGATTGTTTGAGACAGCGAATATTAGCAGAAGCGCAAGGTGCGTAGTACTCTATCCACCCCAGTGCCACTAAGACATACCGTGATTTGTGGGAAATCTTTTAGTGGAGTGGTATGAAGAAAGATATTGCAGAGTTTTTGGCTAAATATTCGAATTATCAGCAGGTCAAAGTTGATCACCAAAGGCCTAGTGGTACATTGCAATAGTTTAGCATCCTTACTTGGAAAAGGGAAGTCGTGAACATGGATTTTGTGATAGGGTTGCCTCATACGCGTCGTCAGCATGATTCAATTTGGGTCGCTATAGATAGAAATACCAAATCAGCTCCTTTCTTACCAGTCCATACATCATATTCTGCTAAGAATTATGCTAGAATCTATCTTATAGAGTTTGTTAAGTTGCATGGGATTCCATTGTCCATCATTTTAGATAGAGGTACTATGTTTACCTTTCACTTTTAGAAGGCTTTAAAGAAGGGGCTAGGTACCCATGTTCATCTCAGTACATCTTTCCATCCCCAGATAGATGGTCAGGCAGAGATGACCATTTAGACTTTAGAGAATATTGAGGGTTGTGTTATTGACTTTAAAGGTAGTTGGGATGACCACTTACCTTTGATTTAGTTTGCCTACAAAAATAGTTATCACTCCAGTATTGAGATGGCTTTATTTGAGGATCTCTATGGAAGAAGATATAAATCTCTTATTGGATGGTTTGAATTAAGTGATCCTGCTTTGATAGGGCCAGATTTAGTGTTTGAGGCAATAGAGAAAGTTCAGTTGATTCGGGAGAGGCTGAAGATAGCCCAAAGTCATCAAAAATATTATGCAGATGTGAGGAGCAGGGATTTTGATTTTGAGGTCAGTGACTTAGTTTATTTGAAAATTTTACCTATGAGAGGAGTGAAGAGATTCGGCAAGAAGAGAAAGCTCACTCCCCGATACGTTGTCCCTTATAGAATCTTGAACTATTTTGGGAAGGTAGCTTATGAGCTTGAGTTACTTGCAGATTTGGCATCAGTAAATCTGGTGTTCCATGTTTCCTTGTTAAAGAAATGTATTAGTGATTCAGTTTCTGTTGTTCCTTTAGAAAGTATGGATGTCCAGCATAGCCTTTCCTACGAAGAAGTTCCAGTTGAGATCCTTGATTATCAAATTGGTAGGCTAAGGAATAAAGAAGTTCCCTTGGTTAAAGTTCTATGACAAAATCAGTCTATTGAGGGAGATATACTTGGGAAGCTGAAGCAGATATGCGAACAAGCACCCTCATCTTTTCTCTGCAAACTCAGATTCAACTTGAGGTAATAGTTTTCCTTAGATTTACTCTTTCCCATTCTCAGTTTCAACTATGTGACCATTCTCATGTTATTGTATGCATTCACAAAATCAGTTCAGTCTACGTATCATGCTTCAGACTCAGTTATGTAATCATGTTCTAAGTCATGCATGTTCAGCATATGATCTCAATTGCCTTAGGATTCTCATTCTAACCATTCTTATTCAAGGATGAATGTTCCCAAGGGGGAGATATTTTAAAACCCCTTTAGATCTTAAGCTCAGTTCAGTGGTAGTTACATGCTTGAGGGATCCAAGGCTTGTAATTTTCACCAAGTGTTAAGGACTTAGTCATTTTCAAGAACCCTAAACTTCATGGATATTACTTTGGTGTTCTCGACCCTGAGACATTAGATTTTTAGTTGATTCATGTTTAAGGAGGTTATTAGGATGTCTGGAGAGAGTTTTGGGATATTTATACAAGGTTAGGGACATGTTTGGATGGATAAAATAGAGAGACAATATGATAAGCTCGCGGTGTGTTGCTCTCTCCCATAGTGAGGTTGTCTGCGATGCGTTGCTTTCTCCCCCAGAGTAAGTAATGTGGTGTGTTTATTTATCCTACGGAGAGAGAGGCGCAACGTATTTCTCTTTCCCACACAGCTTCTATATTTAAGTGCCCAATGGGCATTTGAGTCATTTCCCTCAACCCAATCCATCCTTACCACGATTTGGGACTTCCAAAATGGTATTATTTGCCCCTTTCACTCAAAACAACACTCAAGAAACCCTCCTAATTTCCCAAGAACAAAATCCAAGATCTTTTCTTAAGAAATCAAGATTTCAAGCTTCCAAGTTTAAGAAACATTTAAGGAATCTTCAAGAAAACTCTCTATTGGGGTATGCGGGTATTCATCAATGGGTCGGTCCCTTTTACCCATTGAGCCCAAAAACCCTATTTTACTTACAAGTATAAATATTATCGTACTTTATGAAATTAATCCATGAATTTCATGGTAAATTTATTAAAAGTTATGTCTACAAGTGCTTCCAAATGAATTACACTGTTTCAGGTTTTAAATTACAAATTTCCATGTCGTAGTCCCTTTATTTCCTGTTAAATCCCCAACTTACAAATTGAGCCATGTAATCATGTTTTTTCTCATGTTTAATACATTCCCATGTTCAAGTTCATGCTTCTCACTTGTTTTGGTGTATTGTTCATATTTTGGGTCTTTGAACCATGACTCCATACTACAGTTTTAAGATTTGATATCGTAGTGCTGAAGGGTTATGAACACCCGACACCTATGTTTTTTACATGACTTTAGATTTTCAAGTAATAATTCACTTAAACCGTGGATATTATTATTTACTCAGTTGATATAATCAGGATGAGCACCATCAGAAGTAATGTTCAGCTAAACTTAGTTCAGTTCATTACTAGTGTCAGTTCTATTGGGAGTAGGATTTAGCACCGAGCAAACCTAGGGATGGGGGCTCACCCACCAGTTAGGACTGGGTCCTTAGTAGTAGTCCCTAAGTTCTAGAACTATGTAGCCAGTGTAGGATTATGAGATGTCACTCTCCAGTTTAGGACTGACACTCTCTTAGGGGTCACGCACCAGTTTAGGACTGACTCCCTAGTGTAACGCTGCGAATCTGGTACTCGAAATACTACACGGTGCTCATGACCCTGAAGGACCACAAGCTAACCCATGACTGATATCTATACCCTGTATACTATGTAACATCATGTAAAGTGCAGAAATAATAGACTGAAATATGCCATAAAGTTCAAAACGAATAATACATACTATTTGAGAGTATGGTATATTAATACCAACACACAAACTGAAATAAACTATCCGAACATACTGTAGTCTGAAAAACCTCTAACTGACTGAACTGTCTAAATAAGGAGTTGATGGGACATGTCCCCAACTAACTCCAACTACTGAAATAAATTGAGTAATGAAATAATAAAGTAATGATCATGTCCTCGAAGGATGAGGACTCACTGCTTACTATGAATGCTGAGACTGGAATGCTACTGATACTCTGTAACTCGTGCTTCTGGACCTATAGTATAAAACCCATAGCGCAAATATGTTAGTACGATTAAATGTACTGGTATGCAAGTGAGGTAGGAAGAATGCAAGAGTTTATATGCATGAACTATGATAATCGACTATATAAAATTAATGTGAGAATACATGTATGAATAAATGACTATAATTGAATTTGTGATGATACTGACTACTGAGACTGAATACTGATGACATGAGTACTGATAATTGATACTGAGAGACTGTATCTGACAGTCTAGGTTTTGATAGAACTAGCTGATTTCCGTACTATTTTGAGTTGATTGTATCTGAAAGTCCTGAATTCTGTAAAACTATCTGAGTTCTATTACTGAGACTGAGACTGAAACTGTAACTATGGGAAGTAGTCATCTAATCGATATGCCCCAAATAAAAAAATATAGTTGGGTTGGGGTCTAATCTATAACCCTAATTAGAAAGGTTTCAATACCATGCCACAGGTAAGGACAAGCTATGAGTGAGTAATCCCTTATCTAACAGATACTCTAAAGAAAACGGTGGGACCCTCATCTAACAGGTTAATCCACCCCATCAACCCTCATCTAACAGGTTAGATGTATCAACCTACGTTGTCTACGTAGTTCTTGAATGCAAGGATTGCTTGTAAGAATCACACCATCTACTCACAGGTGAGTTCCCATTCTTGGGCTCACACGGTGGTGAATCTTACTCCCATCTGATTAGACACTAAATTAATTATACTGAACTGACTGGAGTGAGTTTACTGAGTTTTGTTAACTGATGGAGTATCACTGAGATCTAATAACTAACTAAGATAACTGAGATTACAGAGATTACTAAGTTTTCTCGAGTCATGAGACTAACTAAATTCTACTAAACATGGCTTGACTGAGAGTATCTTGAAAACATGACACTGGCTCTAGGCACATAGCTAAATTATCGAGTACAAACACCTCCAGGACTCGATAGCATGAAACTGACAAGACATGACACTTCTTGACACATGACCATAGTCGATAATCCATAATACAATCATTGGGGAATTTCATGAGGCACTTGATTATCATGATTTGGTACATGAATAGGAAAGCATATAAACATGTCATAATTTCATAGGCTAATCTCACGAACAATCCATCAAACAATTTCAATGCACAACAATAACATGGAAGTCATTTTGAACATGATGGTAAAGCATAGGTTCATCATTTTGGTTACAATTAAGTCGTAAGGGATATTTCCTATTCTCTTAGGCATTTTATCAAACACCTTGTATGCATAACTATAAGCTTAGGCATGGACATTAAATTAATTCATCATGGTTGCATAAATCAACACAATTTAGTAGATTTAAATCCACATGATAGCATAAATTAATGAAAATGCATTTAACGATTCCAACTTGGGTATCATACACAACATCAACATGATCATAATCAAACCGCAATATAAACATCACAATTTATAATTTAAAATTGGATTATTGGGCTTCATGGACGAAAGAAATCCATGAATGAACACTTAACATACCTGGGTGGATGATTTGTTAAAGATTTATGGAGGAAAACTTAAATTCTTGACTTGGAATTAAGCACCTAGGGTTTCTTGTTCTTGGGGATTGATCTTTGAGAGAAACCCTAATTGGATGTTGTGAATGAATAATAAAGTTATGAGCTATTTTCTGATATAATTAGGGGTTAAAATGGGTGGAAAAAGACTTAGATACCCTTTCAAAAATGAATTTAAAATTTTTGAACGGGATCTGCGATGACTCATGCGACGGTCCGTTGCTGGCTCGATGGTAGGTCATTCTGACCGTCGCACTTAGGCTAGAATAGGGACTCACTGCCTTAGTAGCGATGGCTTGGGCGACGGTCCATCTCTAGCTCGACGGTGTGTCAACCTGTCTGTCACACCTTAGCTAGAAAATTGACTTACTGCCTTAGCTGTGATGGTTTGGGCGACAGTCTGTCGCTAGCTCATCGGTCCGTCAACATGCCTGTCGCAGCTGGGCGGTTCTGACAGTTCTCAGTAAAACGTCCATAACTTTCTACTCCGATACTAGATTTGGACGAAATTGGTATCGTTTGAAAGCTAATTCAATTTTCCACATGATTAAAAATCGGAATTAGGGAAATTCTACCTTGTTAAACATTAATCATTTAGGAAGTCATCACTCACTCCTATGGAGACTAGATTTAACTTAAAGAAAGTTTGGGGTATTACAATATCTCCCTCTTGGAAACATTCGTCCTCAAATGAGACTGACTAAGAGGGGAGAAACGGTAGACTAAAGAACATCCTGAACATGAATGACTGAAACATGACTCCATGACTGATAAACTGAATATATATCTTACTGAACATGCATATCTGAAGCATGAGTAATTGATTCCTGAATGCATAACTGAGTGTTCTGAGAAACTAAGTTTCTTACAATGAGAATGAATATCTGATACATGATTACTTGACTGAAATAATACATAAATAAATGACTGAATATGCAATGGAATTTAATACCAAGTTTATAATGTAATTCTAAACATGAAATGGATACCAAGCTTGTAGCTGAAACCTGAATATGAAACTAAGAAGCTTAAGGAGAACTGTTACCTTGAGCTAGATCTGAGTTAGCAAAGAAGAGGTGAGGGTACTTAGTTCGCATATCTACTTCTTCTTTCTAAGTATCTCCCTCAACGGATTGATTTCTCCATAGAACATTGACTAGATGGACTTCTTTGTTCCTAAGTCTGTGAGTTTGATAGTCTAGGATTTCGACTGGAATTTCTGCATAAGAGAGGTTGTTCTGAAAATCTATACACTGAATAGGGACTATGACTGTCGGGTCACCAATGCACTTCTTGAGAAAAGAGACATGGATGATTGGATGAACTAAGGCCAGATCTGAAGGCAACTTGAGCTCATAAGCTACCTTACCAAAACAACTGAGAATTTTGAAGGGACCGACATTTCGAGTACTAAACTTTCGCTTCTTACCGAACCACTTTACTCTATTCATGGGAGATATCTTTAGATAGACATAATCACCAATCTCGAACTCGAGATCCCTTTTCCGTAGATCTTCATAAGACTTATGTCGTCTCTGAGTAGCCCGGAGGCTTTCTCTAATCAGCTGGACTTTTTCTAAGGCATCGAATACTAAGTCAGGCCCTATAACTGAGGCCTCACTAACTTCAAACCAACCGCCTGGAGATCTGTATCTTCTACCATAAAGAGCTTCGAATAGAGCTTTCCAAATATTGGAATAATAGTTGTTGTTATATGCAAACTCAATCAAAGGCAAGTGGTTATCCCAAATACCCTTGAAATCAATTGCACACTCCATTAGCATATCTTCTAAAGTATGAATGGTCCTTTTTTCTTGACCATCTGTCTGGGGATGGAAAGTTGTATTGAGATGAACTTAGGTACCAAGACCCTTTTAGAATGCTTTCTAGAAATGAGAGGTGAACTGGGTACCTCTGTCTAAGATAATAGGTAAAGGAACACCATACAACCTGACCAACTCCCTAATATGGAGTTTGATGTAATCCTCAGCTGAATAAAAGGTATAGACTAGAAAAAAATGAGATAATTTAGTCATCCTTCCATAATGACCCAAACTGAATCATGCTGGCAACGAGTACGAAGAAAACCCGTCACAAAGTCCATGTTCACTTCTTCCCACTTCCAAGTAGGAATACTGAACTCCTGCATGGACCCACTAGGCTTATGATGCTCTATCTTAACCTGCTGACATGTAGAGCACTTAGCCACAAACTATGCAACATCTCTTTTCACCCCACTCCACCAATAGATCTTCTGCAAGTTGCGGTACATCTTAGTGGCCCCTGGATGAATCGAGTAGTGCGCACTATGTTCTTCTATAAGAATTTGTTGCCTCAAGTCAGCTACACCTGCAACACATAGATGACCCTGACAACGCAGAACACTATCTCCCCCTTGGGAGAAAACCTCTACTTTCTGATCCTTGACTGGCTCTTTCAACTTTACTAGAATGGGATCTCTATCTTGCTTTTCTTTCACCTCGGAAACTAGAGACGATTATGAACTATTCTGAACCTATATATTACCCTCTGAACAATCAAATAGGCAGACACCTAGTCAGGCAAGATGATGGACTTTCTGAGCTAACTTTTTCTTACTGTCCTTAACATGAGCAACACTACCGATAGATAGTCTACTGAGAGTGTCATCCACCACATTATCCTTGCCCGGATGATAAAAGACACTCATGTCGTAATCTTTCAAGAGATCTAACCACCTTATCTGACGAAGATTGAGATATTTATGAGAAAATACATAGTGAAGACTCTTATGATCTGTGAACATATCCATATGAACTCTGTATAGATAATGCCTCCAAATCTTTAAGGCAAATACTACAGCTGCTTACTCAAGATCATGAGTAGGATAATTCATCTCATGGGGTTTAAGTTGCCTGGAGGTGTAGGCTATGACCTTACCATGCTTCATGAGTACACAACCCAAACCTACTCTGGATGCATCAAAATACACTACGAACCCATTTGGACCATCTGGAAGGGCTAAGACTGGAGTTGAGGTGAGTCGAGTCTTTAACTCCTGAAAACTCTTCTTGCAAGGATCTTTCCACTGAAACTTGACATTCTTCTAAGTCAATCTAGACATAAGGGATGCAATAGAAGAAAATTTCTCAACAAATCATCTGTAATAGCCAGCCAAACCCAAGAAACTCCTGATATCTGATGGAGAGACAGGTCTGGGCCAGTTTTTTACTACTTCAGTCTTTTGAGGATCAACCCTAATGCCATCACCAAAAATAATATGACCAAGGAATGCCACTGACCTTATCTAAAATTCCCACTTACTAAATTTGGTGAATAGCTGATGATCTCTGAGGGTCTGAAGTATAATTCTGAGATGGTCTGCATGATCCTTCTCACTGCGGGAGTAAACAAGGATATCATCTATGAAGACTATGATGAAAATGTCCAAGTACTACTTGAACTCGCGGTTCATCAAGTCCATGAAAGCGGGTAGGGCATTGGTAACACCAAAGGACATGACCAAGAATTTGAAGTGACCATACTGAGTACGGAAGGCTATTTTCAGAATGTCACATTCTCTGACTCTAATTTGATGATAGCCGGATCTAAGGTCTATCTTAGAGAAATAACTGGCACCCTGAAGTTGGTCAAACAAGTCATCAATTATGAAAAATGGGTACTTGTTCTTGACTGTGACTTTATTGAGTGACGGTAGTCTATACATATTCTGAGAGAACCATCTTTCTTTCACACGAATATGACCGGTGCACCCCACGAGGACATAGTTGGTCTGATGAATCCCTTGTCTAAGACATTTTTCAATTGCTCTTTCAATTCTCTGAGTTTTGCTGGTGCCATTTTGTATAGCGGAATAGATATAGGTTGAGTAGATGGAAGAAGATCGATGCCGAAGTCTATTTCCCTTTCGGGAGGAATTCTTGGAAGATCTTCGAGAAAGATATCTGAATATTCATTCATGGACGGGACTGATTCAAGACTGGGAGTTTTAGAACTAGTGTCCTTAACTCGAACAAGATGATAGACACATCCTCTAGTTATCATTTTTCTTGCCCGAAGAAAGAAAATAAGCTGACTTCTGAAAACTGAAGTGCTACCTCTCCACTCTAGGATAGGTTCATTCGGAAACTGAAATTGGACTATTCTATTTCTGCAGTCGACTGTGGCATAGCGGGAATGAAGCCAATCCATGTCGAGAATGACATCAAAATCAATTATCTCTAATTTGACTAAGCCTACTGAGGTAACTTTCTAAGATACCATAACTGGACAGTTCCTGTATACCCGGCGGGCAATGATGGTTTTACCCACTGGGTAGAGACTGAGAAGGGCTCTGCTAGAATTTCGAGACTGACTCCTAAATCAACTGCTATACAAGAGTAACAAAAGACAAAGAAGCTCCTGGATCTAGCAAAGCATAAATATGCCAGTGAAAGATCTGTAACATACCAGTAACCATATTAGTAGAATTTTCCTGATCCTGTCGGGACTAGAGAGCATAAAGTCTGTTAGGGCGTTGCCTACTAGTAGCACTAGAAGTGGCACCCTACTGATTTGGGCGATCGAACTAAGCTGAGAAACGGTTTTGTTGACCCTGATAACCTGACTGGGATAGTCTCTGACTCTATAGACTGGCTTTCCACATCTGAAATAGACATCGCTGCCAGCTCTGCACATACCCTTATAGTTTTTACCACAAGTCTGACAGAGGGGATTAGTTTGGGCATTGCTAATACTGCCCTGAGACTTAGAGCCTGGCGCCCTATCTCTTTTACCATCCCTGAACTTAGGAGCAGGAGCACTGGCTGAAAAAGGAGCTGGGACTAATGACTTAGGATAAAACTAAGAAATATTTCCTCCTTCTGACTTAGGTTGAGAAAAGTTGAAACTACTTGTCCTTGCACTCTTATTCTGCTTCTCCCTCATTTTTATCTTTTGCTCTTCTATCTATTGAGCATGGGTCATAAGCCTGGCTATGTTCATGCCACTATTTAACATCACAAACCTGTACTCATTGACCATACTATCATTTACCCTAGATACAAACTTACTCATCTTGGCCCTGCTATCTACAACAACATGAGGAGCATATCTGGCTAATTGAGTAAATTTAAGAGAATACTCTTTCACCGTCATATTTCCCTGCCTAAGGTTGATAAATTTTAACACCTTAACGTCCCTTATCTCTTGGGGAAATAATCTATCTAAGAATGCAGTGACAAACTTCTCCCACTCAATAGGCCCTACATCAACTAACCTCTTTGACTTTCACTATTTGAACCAAGTGTTAGCAATATCCTGCAACTGATATGCAGCTAGCTCAGCACTCTCACTAGGAGTAACCCTCATGATGTTTTTAATCTTTTGAACTTGATCAAGAAATTCCTGAGGGTCCTCATCTGACTTAGACCTAAAAAAGGATGAAGGATTATTCGGGTGAAGTCCCGAATTCTAGCTGCAGCTGAATTGGCCACTAGATTGGATGGAATGACAGTCGATCATTTATTCAGAGCAGTAATTGACTGAGCAAGAGTAGTGAATGCAGCTCTAAAGTCTGCATGAGAGACATGTTCGCCCAAAGGATCTTCGGGCTGAGGGGCTGACTGATTTCCAATTCTCTTCTTGGGAGGCATGTTCTGCAAATGGAAGAGAAAGAGATTAGACTGAGGGATTAACTTAAGATTATGCTCACTGGCATGACATGAATACTGAAAAATAGGAAACGGTTGCTAAAACATCCCATAGCCTCCTGTACATAAATATGGAACGCAACACATCTATGCACAAGACTCTACTAGATGCGGCTTTCAGATTTCCTAGGACACTATTAAACCTTAGGCTCTGATACCAAGTTTGTAACACCCCGAAACTGGTATCCAAAATGCTACACGGTGCTCATTTCACTGAAGGACCACAAGTTAACCCATGACTAATATTTGTACCTGTATACTATGTAACATCATGTAAAGTGTGGAAATAATAGACTGAAACATGCCATAAGGTTCAAAATGGATAAAACATTCTATCTGAGAGTAAGATATATCAATACCAACACATGAACTGAAATAAACTATCTAAACATACTGTAGTCTGAAAAGCCTATAACTAACTAACTATCTGAATAAGGAGTTGATGGGACACGTCCCCAACTAACTCCAACTACTGAAATAAACTGAGTAATGAAATAATAAAGTAATGATCATGTCCTCAAAGGATAAGGACTAACTACTAACTCTGAATGCTAAGACTGGAATGTTACTGATGCTCTGGAACTCATGCTTCTATACCTATGGTATAAAACACCATAGCACAAATGTTTCAGTACAATTAAATATACTGGTATGCAAGTGAGGTAGGTTGAATACAAGGGTTTATTTGCATGAACTATGATAATCAACTGTATAAAATGAACATGAGAATACATGTATGAATAAATGACTATAATTGAATTCGTGATGATACTGACTACTGAGACTGAATACTGATAACATGAGTACTGATAATTGATACTGAGTGACTGTATCTGACAGTCTATATTCTGATAGAACTAGCTAAGTTCCGTACTATTTTGAGTTGACTATATCTGGCAGTCCTGAATTCTATAGAACTATCTGAGTTCTATAACTAAGATTGAGACTGAAACTGTAATAGTGGGAAGTAGTCATCTAATCGGCATGCCCTAAATAAAGCAATATAGCTGAGTTGGGGTCCAATCTATTACCCCAATTAGAAGGGTGACAATACCGCACCACTGGTAAGGAAAAGCTGTGAGTAATCCCTCATCTAACATATACTCTAAAGAGAATTTTTGTACCCTCATCGAATAGGTTAATCCACTTTATCAACCCTTATCTAACAGGTTAGATGTCTCAACCTACGTTGACTACGTAGTTCTAGAGAGAAAGGATTACTTCTAAGAATCACACCCTCTACTCGCAGGTGAGTTTCCATTCTTGGGCTAACTCGGTGTTGAGTCCTACTCCCATCTGATTAGACACTGAATTAATTATACTGAACTGATTGGATTAAGTTTAATGAGTTTTGTTAACTGATGGAGTATCACTGAGATCTGATAACTGACTGAGATTACTGAGATTACTGAGTTTTCCTGAGTCATGAGACTGACTAAATTCTACTAAACATGGCTTGACTGAGAGTATCTTGAAAATATGACACTGGCTTTAGGCATATAGCTAAATTGTCGGGTGCAAGCACCCCAAGACTCAATATCATAAAGCTAACAAGACTAACACTTCTTGACACATGACCATAGTCAACAATCCATAATACAATCATTGGGGAATTTCATGAGGCACTTGATTATCATGGTTTGGTACATGAATAGGAAAGCATATAAACATGTCATAATTTCATAGGCTAATCTCACGAACAATCCATCAAACAATTTCAATGCACAATAATAACATGAAAGTCATTTTGAACATGAGGGTAAAGCATAGTTTCATCATTTTGGTGACAATTGAGTCATAAGGCATATTTCCTATTCTGTTAGGCATTTTATCAAACACCTTGCATGCATAACTATAAGCTTAGGCATGGACATTAAATTAATTCATCTTGGTTGCATAAATCCACACAATTTAGTAGATTTCAATCCATATGCCAGCATAAATTAATGAAAACACATTTAACGATTCCAACTTGGGTATCATTCACAACATCAACATGATCATAATCAATCCACAACATAAACATCATAATTTATAATTTAAAATTGGATTCTTGGGCTTCATGGAAGAAAGGAATCCATGAATGCACACTTGACATACCTGGGTGGATGATTTGTAAAAGATTTATGAAGGACATCTTGAATTCTTGACTTGTAATTAAGCACCTAGGGTTTTTTGTTCTTGGGGATTGATCTTTGAGAGAAACCCTAATTGGATGTTGTGAATGAATAATGAAGTTATGAGCTATTGTCTGGTATAATTAGGGGATAAAACAGGTGGAAAAAGACCCATATACCCTTTTTAAAATGACTTTAATATTGTTGAATGGGATCTGTGATGGCTCGTGTGATGGTTCGTCGCTGGCTCGATGGTCTAGACCGTCGCATTTGGGCCAAAATAGGGACTCATTTCCTTAGTAGTGACGGCTTGGGCGATGGTCCATCGGTAGCTCGATGGTCCGTCAACCTATCCATCGTACCTTAGCCAAAAAATTAACTAACTACCTTAGCTGCGATAGTTTGGGTGATGTTCCATCGCTAGCTCGATGGTCCGTCAACCTGCCCGTCATCCCTGGGTGGTTATAACAGCTTTCAGTAAAACATCCATAACTTTCTACTTTGATACCGAATTTGGACAAAATTTGTATTATTGGAAAGCTAATTCAATATCCCATATGATAAAAATTTGAAATTGGGGAAATTCTATCTGGTTTAAATATTAATCATTTAGGAGTCATCACTAACTCTTCTGGAGACTAGATTTTACTTAAAGAAAGTTTGAGGTATTACACCTAGTCCTTTGGGACTCGTGATTTATGGATCCACATAGCTAGTGTTAGTACCCATGGCATGGTACTGACACCCTTCCAACTAGGTTTACAGGTTGAATCCCGATTAGCTCAAACTGGGGCATGTCGGTTACATAATACCTCCCACAATTTTAATTAGTATTTCAGTGTATCTCTGCTCATGTTTGCTTGACCAAGTGCGGAAATCTTGCATTCTTAGATACTACATGCTTATGATCTTATTCTCAATTATCTTAAGCATTTTAGTCAGTCCTTGTCTCATATATAAGTACATTCAAAGTACTAAACACATATATAGTTCTTTATGTTATGTTGTATTATAACATACGTTCGGATGCTCAATTTTTGGATTGTTCCTAGAAAGATCAGTGTTACCCAGTGGAAGTAGTGGTGAGTCTTCATCCATAGAGGACATGATATGTTTCTCTCAATTATTTCCATACTTTCTTATGTTCAGTCAGTTCTTTCAGTTTTTATCAGTTGTTTCAGACAGACAATTTAGTTTCCAATGTTTTTATCAGATATTTCAAACATGTCATTACTATGTATTTCAATATTTAGATTTACAGTATGTTATCATCTTATCTTGCTATGTATTTCAATATTTAGATTTATAGTATGTTATCAGCTTATGTTTCGCACATGTGTTATATTACTATTTTACTCAATACTCATAGTAGGTACCAGCTCATGGGTTAGCTTGCGGTTAATTATAGTTGTAAGCACCGTTATTGCGACTAGGGGATAGCCTCAGGTCGTGAAACTTGGAATTTGTCTCATGAAAAGATAGACCATCTATTGCAATACATTATCCATCTATTGCAGAGGTTGTAGTGGATTGGTAATCTATTAAATAGATTTAGAGAACCTATGCAACAGATGGACCATCTGTTGTATCTTTTTATTTTAATTATAAGTTACTAACTTATTTAAATTGTATTCTTATCTCATAATATCTTGATGAAATTCTTCTCTACATGAAGGAAAGGCACCTTAAATTTATAAAGCAATATCATCTTAGGGATAGGATCATAGACCTTAACTTCTATAATAACTACTTAAGTAGGTACAACAAACTTAGTAAAGAAGCGACAACTCTCGGTGGCTAAAAATTGAGGAGTTAATTAGTGAGTTTGTATGAGATGATAATGTCATTGACTATTGTAGAGGGAAAAGGTGTAATACCCGTGCTTATTCCTACCTAGAAATCATCTCAAGGATGCTAGTACTTGCTTTTAAATACTAATCTATTTTTTACCCGTGGTATTTTTGAGATTTCTACTTTCTATCATGTGGGAAATTGAGTTATCTTTCTAACGTTACCAATTTTTTTCAAATACGACACCAAACGAGGAAGTTATGGATGTTTTACTCATAACTGACCAAAATACCCAAGTGCGACGTCCAAGTTGACGGACCGCCAAACAAATGACGGACCGCCACTTTGACCATAACAGCCAAGGCAGTAGGGCCACATTTTGGATAAGGATTAACGGACAAGTTGACGGACCGTCAAATTTTTTACGGACCGTCATCAAGGTCATCAACTCTTATCCAGTGAACCCCATTTCTAGTCCACATATGACGGTCGAAATGACGACTGTCAAGTTCCTGGCGAACCGTCAGTCGGGTCGTCACATGCCACGTTTAGTTTACTTCCAGTCCGTTTTAACAGGGGTATTTTGGTCACTTACCACTTGCCTATATATACCCAGATTAGTTCGAATTCAGCTATTTTTCTCATTATTGTTTCACAAACAAAAACTAGGGTTTCTCTTTAAATTTAATCTCCAAGAACAAGACCCAATCTTCTTCAAAAATCAAAGGATTTCAAATCCTTCAAGTTCAAAAACATCAAGAACCTTGAGTCAGGTATGCATAGTGTTCATCTATGGATCCATTTCATTCATAGAGATCAAGAACCATGTTTTAAATATTATTTGGTGATTTTCTTATTGTGATATGAGCATGTACATGTTGATGATTGTTGGTTAAGTTTCAAGATGATATCTAAAGGTGTTTTCATGAAGTATATGTGTTTGTTAGTTGAAATCCATGGCCCTTATGTGGTTTAATATGGTGAAATTCATGTACACACTTACGCTAAAAGAATGCATGCAAAGTGTTTGATAATATGCCTAGATGATAGAATTTATGTCCCATGATTTAATAGTTCTTAAATGACAAGTCCATGCTCTATGCGTTATGATTTCTCATAAACTCCCTATGAGTGATATGCGTTGTTGTTGTGATATGGATTGACCATGATAGCGAATCTATGCAAGTATATACATGTTGTATGAATTTCCCTTCCATGTATAAGATGTTGAGAACTATGCTTAGTGTGAAATCCCCTACTCATGATATGGTAAATTGTGGACTCTACTCTTATGATCAAGTCAGTCATGTTTGTCAGTTTCCTTCCATTGAGTCCTGGGGGTACTTGTACCCAAAAAATATAGTTGTGTACCTAGAGCCATGTCATTTTATCACGATAATCTCAGTCAAGCCATGATCTATAGAACTCAATCAGGCATGTGACTCAGGAAACCTCAGAAATGTCATGATCTCAGTTAATTCTCAAATAGTAACACTAATCCGTCAGTCTACAGAAGTCAATTACTCAGTCCATGTATCATCAGTTAAATCACGTTCAGTCTTTTCAGATGGGAGTAGAAGTTAGCACCAAGTGAACTCAAGGATGGGAACTCACCTATCAGTTTAGAGTGTGATTCTTAGTAATCATCTTTGTGTTCCAGAACTACGTAGCCAGTGTAGGTTGATACATCTTAACCTATCAGATTAGGGTTGATGAGGTGTCTTAATCCATCAAATTAGGGTTCCCACCATTCTCATTTTGAGTACCTACCAGCTAAGGGTCACTCATAGCTGTCTTTACCAGTGGCACGGTATTGACACCCTTCCAGTCGGGGCAGAGATTGGACCCCAACTTAGATATATGCGTTATTGGGAAATGTCGAACAAACAACTACCTCCCACAGTTTCAGTACCAGTCTCAGTAAAAGAACTTAGATAGTTCTTCAGATTTCAGTATATCAGGACTGTCAGATATAGTCAATTCAGTTACAGAATGAAACACAGATAGTTCCCTTAGATTCAGGATTGTTAGACACAGTGATCAATGTTATCAGAATTTTAGTATTGGTCATGATAGATATCAGTAGATCATGAATTAGTTTCAAGATCTAGATATCATGAAATCACGACCTCAATTACTACGTATGCATGTTTGCACTCTTACGTTCATACCAGTAAGTCAATTAGCATCGTTCATGCATGTAAACCCTTTTTGTATTTAGCCTACTGTAACACCTCAATTTTCTAAACCAGAATGCTACACGGTGCCAATGACCCCGAAGGACCACAAGATAACCCATGGCTAATATCTATACTTGTACACTGCATAATAAAAATGAATGCGGAAAACATGAACAATAGGCCATAAGGTTCAACTGAATAAAGAATCTTTCAAAACATAACATCCATGTGGTGTAACGAATACCCAAAATAACTGAATCTGAATCAAAACTGAATATAAATCTGAACTAAATCTGAAAGCCTCTAAGTACTGTCTGAATAAAGAGTTGAAGGAACATGTCTCCAACTAATTCCGTAAAACTGAAAGCTAACTGAAATAATAAATGAATCAAATCATATCATCCTCGAATGAAGAGGAATCACTGCAACTCTATATACCGGAATGCTACTGCTACTGCGGATCTAGAGCTCGTGTCTCTGGACCTATGGTGTAACATGAAAAGAAAGAACCATAGCGCAAATGCATCAATACGTGGGGATGTACTGAGTATACGAGTGAGGTAGGCTAAATGCAAAAGGGTTTACATGCATGAGCAATGCTAACTGACTGACTGGTATGAATGTGAGAGTGCAAACATACATGCATAGTAACTGAGATCGTTAATGCATGATAGCTAAATTTGTATGCTAATACATGGTTTACTGATAACTAATCATGTAGTTCTGATAACATGGGTGACTGTATATGACAGTCCTGAATCTGATGGAACTATCTGAGTTCCGTACTGTAATTAAATTGACTGTATCTGACAGTCTTGGTATACTAAAATCTGAAGAACTATCTAAGTTCTTTTACCAAGACTGATGCTGAAACTATGGGAAGTAGTTGTTTAACCGACATGCCCCATATGTGCCATTATGGCTAAGATGGGGTCTAATCTCTGCCCTGACTGGAAGGGTGTCAATACCGCACCACTGGTAAGGACAACATGTGAGCAACCCTCATATAATAGGTAACTCTAGTGAGAACGGTGGGAACCCTCATATAATAGGTTAAGCCACCTTATCTACCCTCATATAACAGGCTGCGATGTCTCAACCTATGCTAGCTACATAGTTCTGGAACGGAAGGATAACTGCTAAGAATCACACCCTCATATAACAGGTGAGTTCCCATCCTTGGGTTCACTCGGTGCTAACTTCTACTCCCATTTGAAGAAACTGAATATGAATTAAATGACTGTACGTGAACTGAACTTACTGAATTTCCATTGACTAACGGAATACTACTGATATCTAATAACAGACTGAGATCATGAGGTTTTCCTGAGTCACATGACTGACTGATTTCTATTGAATCACAGCTTGATTTTGGATATCGTGAAACATGACATGGCTCTAGGCACACAGCTATATTTTTTGGGTACGAATACCCCCAGGACTTGATAGAAGGAAACTGACACACACATGACTAACTAGATCACAAGATTGAAGTTCACAATTCATATCATAACTTGGGGAATTTCATGAAGTACATGATTTTCATACATCTTGTACATAAGTAGGATTTGCAAGTAAGCATAGCATAATCTCGTAAATCTAGTTCATGAACAATCCAACAACATTTACGAGGCACACTATCAACATGAAAGTCATTGTAACATAGGGGCATATCATGAAACTTTCTCTTAGTCACAATTTAGCTATATTGCATGATTTCTAGTTCCTTAGGCATTTAATTAAACACCTTGCATTCACTCTTTTAAGGCATAGGTATATTTATCAATTCGACCATCTTAATCCATCCAAAATTTATGGGTCTCCTCTAACCTATTCATATGCTTCATGAAAATACATCAAGATACAACCCTGAATCCAAACAACAATCATCAACATGAATATAGTCATAACACGACAAAGAAATTACAATTTATAATTTAAAATATGATTTTTGAGCTCCATGGATGAAAGGGACCCATGGATGAACACTACACATACCTTAGTGATTGAATCCTGAAAGAGATCTAATGTTTCTAAAGGTTTTTGAAGAATTCCTTAGGTTTGATATTGAGGAGATGATCTTGAGAGGAAACCCTAATCTTGTGGTTGAGAGTGTATGAGAGAGTTTTTTGAGATGTTTAACTAAAGAGAATGGAAGATAATATACTCCATGAGGGTTATAAGTCATGGGAAGTGAAGGAAAAATACCAAAATACCCTTACTGAAACATCCCTCAATTGCTGGGAAAAATAGCTGATGACATTCGTGATAAGTCATCAAGATGGGTGATAATTCATCTTGAATTGTCGTCACAAAAGGGTAAAATCTTAATTTTCTAGTTAAGGTTGACGACATTGGTGATAGTCTGTATTGGTGATAGTCCATCACGGTTATGACGGCTTATCATAAAATGTCTTCACTGGGGGGTAAAAATATGCCCAGGGCTGACGACATTGGTGATAGGCCATCACGAATGTCGTCACTCAGTTTCCCAGCCTGACATGCCGGAGTAAAATGGGCATAACTCCTTTCTCTGATATCGGATTTAGGAGAAATTGATATAGTTGTAAAGCTAATTCAATTATGTATCTGTTGGTGGTTCATGATCTCAGATATTCATAGCATAAATAGAGATATACACGTTTGAATCTGACTATACCTATATCCTTCTCAAGAATTCAATCGGTAAGGAAATATTTTGATTTATCTATTAGCTAGGACACTTTTAAGTCCTTAATATGCATCAACATTGATCATAGCACTACCAAAGCACTAAAATTTATTACTCATGAGTTAAAATCATGATCCTAAAAAATGTTTGAACTTTTAGGGTGTTACAATATCTCCCCCTTAAGAACATTCATCCTCGGATGGAAATCAACTGAGAGGGGATAAAAGACAAACTGAACATCACTGAACCCGAATAACTAAAATCTGATCTCATGACTAACATGATAAATATACTAAAATCATGCATATTAACTGATACATGAATGCATAACTAAGTAATCTGATAAACTTAATTTCTCAAGATGAGAATGCATAACTGATGTATGATCTTATAATTGAATTGATACATAAATTCATGACTGAGTATGCAATGGTATTAGGTACCATGTTTTATGATGGGAATATGAACATGAAACTGAATAATCTTAAGGAGAACAATTATCTTAAGCTTAATCTGAATTGGCGGAGAAGAGGTGAGGATACTTGGTACGCATATCTACTTCTGTTTCCCAAGTAGCTCCCTCATGAGACTGATTTTGCCAAAGAACCTTGACTAGAGGGATTTCTTTGTTCCTCAAACGACGAGTCTAAGAGTCTAAGATTTCAACTGGAATCTTCTCATAAGAGAGGCTGTTCTGAATGTCAATGCGCTGAATAGGGACTACAACTGTTGGGTCACTTATGCACTTCTTGAACAAAGATACATGGAAGACTGGATGAACTGAGGCTAGATCTGATGGCAATTCGAGCTCATAAGCTACCTTGTAGAAGTGACTGAGAATCCTGAAGAGACCGACATATCGGTGACTGAGTTTCCCTTTCTTGCCGAACCTCTTCATTTCCTTCATGGGAGATATCTTAAGATAGACGTATTCATTGACCTCAAATTCGAGATCCTTTCTACGAATATCTGCATAAGACTTATGTTAGCTCTAAGCAGCCCGGAGTCTTTCTCTGATCAACTGAACCTTCTCTAAGGCGTCGAATACCAAGTCAGGACCTATGACTAAGGCCTCACTAACTTTGAACCAACCAATTGGAGATCTACATCTCCTACCATAGAGATCTTAGAATGGAGCTATTTGAATACTGGAATGATAGCTATTATTGTATGCAAACTCAATCAAAGGCAAGTGGTTATCCCAACTTCCCTTGAAATCAACTGCACATGCCCTTAGCATATCTTCAAGAGTCTAAATGGTCCTTTCTTCTTGACCATCTGTCTGAGGATGAAACATTGTACTGAGATGGACTTGGGTACCAAGACCCTTTTGGAATGCTTTTCAAAAGAAAGAGGTGAATTGGGTACCTCTGTCTGAGATGATAGATAATGGAACACCGTGTAATCTAACCAACTCCCTAATATAGAGTTTGGTGTAATCCTCGGCTGAATAAGAAGTACGAACTGGAAGGAAGTGAGCTAACTTGGTCATTATATCTACAATGGCCCAAACTGAATCATTTTGATGATGAGTGGGACGAAAACCCATTACGAAGTCCATGTTAACTTATTCCCACTTCCAAGTAGTAATGGTGAACTCCTGCATGGAACCACTAGGTTTCTGATGCTCTATCTTAACCTGCTGACATGTAGAGCACTTAGCCACAAATTCCGCAATATCTATGTTCATCCTACTCCACCGATAGATCTCCCGCAAGTCGCGGTACATCTTAGTGGCCCTGGATGAATAGATTATCCTTCACTATGCGCTTCTGTAAGAATTCGCTGCCTCAATTCATCTACACCCAGAACACATAGACGACCCTGAAAACAAAGAACACCATCTCCCCCTTGGGAGAAAACCTCTACTTTCTGATTCTGAATTGACTCTTTTAGCTTGACAAGGCTAGGATCCCTTTCTTTCTTCTCTTTCACCTTGGAAACTAGAGATGACTCTGAACTACTCTGAACACATATACCACCTTCTGAAGAGTCGACTAAGCGAACGCCTAGTCTGGCAAGCTGATGGATCTCTTAAGCTATCTTTTTCTTCCTATCCTCAATGTGAGAAATACTAACCATGGAGAGTCTACTGAGAGCATCGTCCATAATGTTGTCCTTTCCTGGATGGTAAAGGACACTCATGTCATAATCTTTCAAGAGCTCTAACCATCTTCTCTGACAAAGATTAAGATCTTTTTTAGAAAAGACATACTAGAGACTCTTATGATCTGTGAAGACATCTACATGAACTTCGTATAGATAATGCCTTTAAATATTTAAGGCAAATACTAAGGCTTCTAATTCAAGATCATGAGGAGGATAATTCTTTTCATGGGGCTTTAAATTTCTGGAGGCGTAGGCTATGACCTTACCATTCTGCATGAGGACACAACCTAGACCCACTCTGGATGCATCACAACACACTACAAAACCGTCTGAACCATCTGGAAGAGCTAGAACTAGAGATAAGGTGAGTTGAGTCTTCAACTCCTGGAAACTCTTCTTGCAAGAATCTGACCACTGAAACTTGACCTTCTTTATAGTCAATCTAGACATAGAGGATGCAATATAAGAAAATCCCTCAACAAACCGTTTGTAATTTCCAGCCAAACCCAAGAAACTCCTAATATCTGATGGAGATACAAGGTGAGGTCAGTTTCTTACCGCTTTGGTTTTTTGAGGATCTACCCTAATTCCATCATCAGAAACAATATGACCAAGGAATGCTACTGATTTTAGCCAAAACTCGCACTTACCGAACTTAGTAAATATCTGATGGTATCTGGGAGTCTGAATAACAATTCTAAGATGGTCTGAATGATCACGCTCTATGCGGGAATAGACCAGGTTATCATCTATTAAGACTATGATAAACATGTCTAAGTACTGCTTGAACACACGGTTTATTAAGTCTATGAAAGTGGCTAGAGCATTGGTAAGACCAAAGGACATGACTAGAAATATGAAGTGACTATACCGAGTACAGAAAGTTGTCTTCGGGATGTCACATTCTCTAACTCTGAGTTGATGATAGCCTGATCTGAGGTCTATCTTGGAGAAATAACTGGCACCCTGAATCTGGTCAAACAAGTCATCTATTCTAGGAAATGGATACTTGTTCTTGACCGTAACTTTGTTGAGCTGACGGTAATCAATACACATCCTGAGAGAACTATCTTTCTTGCACACGAATAAGACTGGTGCACCCCATAGGGATACACTGGGCCTGATGAATCCCTTATCTAAGAGATCCTTCAACTGATCTTTTAGTTCCTTGAGTTTTGCTGGTGCCATTCTATATGGCGGAATAGAAATAGGCTGAGTGTCTGGAAGCAGATCAATGCCAAAGTCTATTTCCCTTTCGGGAGGAATGCCTGGAAGATCTTCAGGAAAGACATCTGAATATTCATTAACCACTGGGACTGATTCCAAGCTAGGAGATTCAAAACTGAAATCCTTAACATGCACGAGATGATTCACACACCCCTTAGAAATTATTTTCCTTACTTGAAGGTAGGAAACAAGCTGACCCCTGAATGATGAAGTACTACCCCTCCACTCAAAGACAGGTTGATTCAGGAACTGAAACTGAACTATCCTATTTCTACAGTCGACTGTGGCATAGCAGGAATAAAGCCAATCCATGCCGAGAATGACATCAAAATCAGCCATCTCTAAATCAACTAAATCTGCTGATATAGATCTCTAAAATATCATAACTGGGAAGTTCCTGTATACCCACCGAGCTATGATAGTTTTACCCACTGGGGTAGATACTAAAAAAGGCTCTGCTAAAATTTCGGGACTGATTCCAAAATCGTCTGCTATGTATGGAGTAACAAATACAAGGATGCACCTGGGTCTAGCAAAGCATAAACATGAACATGGAAGATCTATAACATACTAGTAACAACATCAGGAGAATTTTCCTGATCCTATCGGGTCTGAAGAGCACAGAGTCTGTTTGGGCGTTGCCCGCTAGTAGCACTGGAAGCGGTACCCTACTGGTCCGGGTGATCGAACTGAGCTGTGGAACGATTCTACTGACCCTGAGGACCTGGCTGAGGACAGTCTCTAACTCTGTGGCCTGGCTTACCACAATCGAAACAAATGCCACTACCCGTTCTACAAACACCCTGATGGTGCTTACCGCAAGTCTGAGACTGAGGATAAGTGTGGGCACTGCTAACACTGCCCTGAGACTTAGATCTTGGTGCTCTATCTCTACTGTCGTCTCTGAATTTTGGCACTGAGGCACTAGCGGAGGAAGGGGCTGGAACTGCTGACTTAGGACGAAACTGTGAACTGTTTCCTCCCTCTTATTTGAGCTGAGCAAAACTGAAACTGCTTGATCTTTCTCTCTTTTTCTGCCTCTCCCTAGTTCTAACCTTCTGCTCCTCTATTTTCTGAGCATGGGTCATGAGTCTGGCTAAAGTCATATCACTTTTCAGCATCGGAGACCTACACTTATTTACCATGTTATCATTCACCCCTGACACGAACTTGCTCATCTTAGCACTGGTGTCTACAACCACAAGAGGGGCATATCTGGTTAACTGAGTAAATCTGAGAGAATACTCCTTAACCATCATATTTCCCTGTCTGAGATTGATAAACTCAAGAACTTTGACCTCCCTCAACTCTTGGGAAAAGAATCTATCAAAGAAGGTCGTGATAAATTCCTCCCACTCAATAGGACCTGCATCCTCTACCCTCTCAGACTTCTACTGTTTGTACCAAGTATGAGCCACATCTTGCAACTGGTATGCGGCTAAATCAGCACTCTCAATATAAGTAACACCCATGATGTCAATGACCTTCTAGACTTGGTCAATGAATTCCTGAGGGTCTTCATCAGACTTCGGCCCGAAGAAAGAAGGAGGGTTCATCCGGGTGAAATCCCGAATCCTAGTTGTCCACTGGATTGGCCAGAATAACTGGTGGTTGTTTATTTTGGGCAGCTACAGACTGAGCAAGTGTGGTGAATACAGCTTTAAACTCCGCATGAGAAACATGTTCGCCCAAAGGATCTCCGGGCTAAGGAGCTGGCTGGTTTCTTTTCTTTGGAGGCATATTCTTAAATAAGAGAGAAATGGATTGAGATTATGCTCACTAGCATGACATGAATACTGAAAGAAGGGAAACTGTTCCTAAAACATCTCATAGCCTCCTGCACATAAATGTGGCGCGCAACACACCCATGTACAAGACTCTACTAGATGTGGCTTTCAGACTTCCTAGGACTCTATTGAACCTTAGGCTCTAATACCAAGTTTGTAACGCCCTGATTTTCTCAACCGGAATGCTACATAGTTCCTATGACCCCGAAGGACCACAAGCTAACCCATGACTGATATCTGTACCTGTACACTGTATAATATACATGAAGAATACGGAAAACATGAACAATAGGCCATAAGGTTCAACTGAATAAAGAATCTTTCAAAACATAACATCCATGTGGGGTAACGAATACCCAAAATAACTAAATATGAATCAAAACTGAATATAAATCTGAACTAAATCTTAAAGCCTCTAAGTACTTTCTGAATAAGGAGTTGAAGGAAAATGTATCTAACTAACTCCGTAAAATTGAAAGCTAACTAAAATAAGAAATGAATCAAATAATATCGTCCTCGAATAAAGAGGACTCACTACAACTCTGTATAGTGGAATGTTACTTCTACTGCGGATATGGAGCTCGTGTCTCTGGACCTATGGTGTAACATAAAAAGAAAGCATCATAGCAGAAATACGTCAGTACGTGGGGATGTACTGAGTATACGAGTGAGGTAGACTAAATGCAAAAGGGTTTACATACATAAGCAATTCTAACTGACTGACTGATATGAACGTGAGAGTGCAAACATGCATGCATAGTAGCTAAGATCGTGAATGCATGATAGCTTAATCTGTACGCTAATACATGGTTTACTGATAACTAATCATGAATGATACTGTAGTTCTGATAATATGGGTGACTGTATCTGATAGTCCTAAATCTGATGGTACTATCTGAGTTTTGTACTATAATTAAATTGATTGTATCTAACAGTCCTGGTATACTAAAATTTGAAGAACTATCTGAGTTCTTTTACTGAGACTGATACTAAAACTGTGGGAGGTAGTTGTTTAACCGACATGCCCCATATGTGCCATTATGGCTAAGTTGGGGTCTAATCTCTGCCCTAACTAAAATGGTGTCAATATCGCACCACCGGTAAGGACAACATATAAGCAACCCTCATATAACAGGTAACTCTAGTGAGAACGGTGGGAACCCTCATATAATAGGTTAAGCCACCTTATCTACCCTCATATAACAGGCTGCGATGTCTCAACCTATGCTAGCTACATAGTTCTGGAACGGAAGGATAACTGCTAAGAATCACACCCTCATATAACAGGTGAGTTCCCATCCTTGGGTTCACTCGGTGCTAACTTCTACTCCCATTTGAAGAAACTGAATATGAATTAAATGACTGTACGTGAACTGAACTTACTGAATTTCCATTGACTAACGGAATACTACTGATATCTAATAACTGACTAAGATCATGAGGTTTTCTTGAGTCACATGACTGACTGATTTCTATTGAATCGTGGCTTGATTTCGGATTTCGTGAAACATGACATGGCTCTAGGCACACAACTATATTTTTTGGGTACGAATACCCCCAGGACTTAATAGAAGGAAACTGACACACACATGAATGACTTGATCACAAGATTGGAGTTCACAATTCATATAATAACTTGGGGAATTTCATGAAGTACATGATTTTCATACATCTTGTACATAAGTAGGATTTGCAAGTAAGCATAACATAATCTCGTAAGGCTAGTTCATGAATAATCCAACAGCATTTACGAGGCATGCTATCAACATGAAAGTCATTAGAACATAGGGTAATATCATGAATCCTTCACTTAGCCACAATTTAGCTATATAGCATGATTTATAGTTCCTTAGGAATTTTATCAAACACATTGCATGCACTCTTTTAAGGAATAGGTATATTTATCAATTCGACCATCTTAATCCATCCAAAATTTATGGGTTTCAACTAACATATTTATATGCTTCATGAAAACACATCAAGATACAACCTTGAATCCAAACAACAATCATCAACATGAATATAGTCATAACACGATATCGTAAATGCTGTTGGGCAAACAACTACCTCCCACAGTTTTAGTCCCAGTCTCAGTAAAAGAACTAAGATAGTTCTTCAGATTTTAGTATATCAGGACTGTCAAATATAGTCAATTCAGTTACAGAATGGAACACAGATATTCCCTTAGATTCAGGACTGTCAGACACAGCAATCTATGTTATCAGAATTTCAGTATTTGTCATGCTAGATATCAGTAGATCATGTATTAGTGTCCAGATCTAGATATTATGAAATCACGATTTCAGTTACTACGTATGAATGTTTGCACTCTTACATTCATATCAGTTAGTCAGTTAGCATCGTTCATGCATGTAAACCCTTTTTGTATTTAGCCTACCTCACTTATATACTCAGTACTCCCAGTTGTACTAATGCATTTGTGCTATGGTGCTTTCTTTCATGTTACACCATTGGCTCACAGTTACGAGCTCTAGATCAGCAGTAGCAGTAGCATTTCATTCGCAGAGTAGCAGTGAGTCCTCATCCATTCAAGGACAATATTATTTTATTTTATTTCTTATTTCAGTTCAGTTTTGCTAGACGGAGTTAGTTGGAGACATGTTCCTTCAACTCCTTATTCAGACAGTATTTAGAGGCTTTCATATGTAGCTCAGATTTGATTTAGATTTCAGTTGTTTTGGGTATTTGTTACCCCATATGGATGTTATGATTTGTCAGATATTCTATGCAGTTGAACCTTATGGCCTATTGTTCATGTTTTTCGCATTATTACGTCATATATTGTAGTGTACAGGTACAGATATCAGTCATGGGTTAGCTTGTTGTCCTTCGAGGTCATAAGCTTCGTGTAGCACTCCAGTTCAGAAAATCAGGGTGTTACAAAAGGCCATTTTCATGTGCCATGGAATAGATTAGGGCAAAGAGGATTCTTGGAGTGATGAACTTGAAGAATAAACATTTTGCGACTATTAAGATACTCATAGAATAAATATTTTTTGACTATTAAGAACCTCATCAATGAGGGAATCATGAATGTTAACGGCTGCAACTTACCAGTATTTGAGGAGTCCAAAATTTTTATTTCTATGGATCCATTGTTGGAGTTGTTCCTAAAAATTTTGAAGCAAAGTGACATAATTAATCACTTTCTAGAGAAGTTGATCAATGAAAGATGTTCCTTTGAAGGTTGAAAATAGAACCTTCCCAAAAATGATACTGGTGTAACGTGTAGGTCATACGCGCTTACATTTATTGAATGTTTGCTAAATGGTGTGGTTATGTCAACTCCAAGGATCTTATTGAGTGACAACACAGTGGCAAGGATACAAGAAGGATTAGGTTGTTGGGGTAGTCAATGAAAGTTTGTAGCCCTAATTTGGGTTGTAATTTTTTTATCTGGATGTGCATAAATATTATTAATAATATTTTATTTTTATTATTTTATTTTATTATTTTATTTAATTGGTGATGATAATAGTTTACTAATTTAAATTAAAATACATTTGTTTTATCATGAATTTTATTTTATCCTTAGATTTGGAAACTTAAAAATTATTACTAAAGATAGATTATTAAGTTGAAATATTGTAACAAATGCATCATAGATATAGACATCTGCATAATGCAATAGATGAGTAACTTGTTGCAACAGATGACTCATCTGCTGGAAGTGATCAAACAGATATAGACATATATTGCAATAGATAAGACATTTGTTCCAATCGATGAGTCATCTGTTAGAAATAATCAAACAGATAAAGACATCTATTGCAACAGATGACAGATCTGGTGTAATAGATGTATCATCTGTTGAAAATTATTAAACAGAGTTATGATTCAGTTGCAATAAATGACTAACCTATTGCAACAGATAACACATTTTTTGAAAATTATCAAACAGATAAAGACACCTATTGCAATAGGTGCATTATCTGTTGCAACAAATGTCTCATTTGTTAGAATTTATTAAATAGATATAGACATCAATTGTAAAAGGTTATAATATGTTCCAACAGGCTTGTCATCTATTGCAACAAATGTTTATATCTGTTTCATAATTTTCAATATATGTGTCCTTTGTTGCAATAGGTTAGTCATCTATTATAACATATGAATAGTTTTGTTTGGCAATTTTCAACAAATGGGTCATGAAAAAATAGTTGGTCATCAATTAAAATTAAATTCATAACAAAAAATAAATCCAAGCCTTCACAAATTACATTAAATAATTCAACAAAAACATGAGATGTAAAATTTTTATAGGTAATCGGTTGCAACAGATGATAAATATTTACAAGGTAAGTTTTAAAGCCAACTTCCTAAGGTTACTTTCATAGAATCAAGAGATAAAAATCCACTCAATATTAACCATTTGTGCTTCATTCGATGATATGAAATTTGGCTTTGGTCGTGGTGGATCTTCACTTTCACTTACATACCCTTTTCGAGCCTTCACAATTCCATGAGTCTACAAAAGTATAGCATCGCTTTTACGGAGTAATTCAACATCAACTCCAACATTTTATACAAATTCATCTCTCAAATACTCGGTGTAAGCGACAACAAAATCAACCCAATCTCTGCATTTGTAAAATCAGATAATGCATATCTAATTAATGTAAGAGTTGTGAAATTTATGAAAAAATCATGATACTTATAAGCTACCACTGGATTGTTGAGCAAATCCTTCAACAAATTCTACATCAAATGGATTACCCTATAGAAAATGGCTATCACCCATCTTATCTCGATATGCTTCAATCTTCGACCAATCAATACAAATCTTTAAGTTCAAAAAGTCACTTATATGAAGGTAAGTAGGCAATATTATGGAAAAATTTTGTATCTCGAACGACGGCTTAGAACGTCTCTTTGCCAACATCAAGTCATAAATTCGGATACGCCTCTCTTTTAGAACAACGAATACCAACACCAAATGGAACTCACCATAAGAATTGATTGGGACGTACACTTTGTCAACCAAATGTCAAGGTACGCCAGCTGGTATGATAAAATCTTTAATGATGTTGCTTAAATATTTCTCATTTTGAGAAACTTGCAGATGTTGTTGATAATACATTTCATAGGTCTTATCGATGTATACTTTAAATAAACAATTGGTTGTCGTGCATATGTATTGTTGTTGTGTTTGCAACTCGGCCTTCATTAGAGGAAGTAAAATATGACATCGATCTGTTGCACATATTATCGAACAGATAAAATTAAATAAAAACAGACTTCAAATATAGTATTAATAATAAGATATATGGCATTTAAACCTTATCATTTCAGCAAGTTTTGGGTCGTGGCATCAAATAAAACTAATTCTTCATTTTGGGATGTGTAATAATAAAGCTGACCGTATAAAATCCAAAACCCTATTATTTCAATTTGTAGTGGCCATCCTTTTATTTTTTGCATAATTTATATGTGTTAATACCATATTTGTACAAGAAGTAATTTATGAATTGAAATTTTTAAAAATGATTTATGTTACCTATTGGCGTGATAATTTAACAGCCCATCTGCAATCCATTCTAAATAAATGTTGATCAAATATGCTGGAGTCTTATTCGAGATGTTGAACCCTTCAAATGGATAATTCTAACGAAGATCTAAACTTTTATCTGGACTGACAAAATTCACATTTTCTTCCTCTTGGAAAGCATTTGATGGAGTATCAACTGCGATAGTATGTTATTTGGTGACGTCCAAGCTACATCTTTTCTCAAAAGATGATACGGTCGTTGTTAAATATAGTAACCCAACAAAGGTTGTTGTCGAATCCCAAGGGAATACATGGACTCACGGATCTCATTTGTTGTAATCATCGGGCGAAACTAGACAAGTAAATGGGGGTTTTGTATAAAAATATCAAACAAGTGGCGAATATCAATATCGGTCGTAATCAGTCGTAAGTGAACACTAGGATTGTGTTCCTGCTGGCTTCTCAACTCTGTAGGATTATTATGCTATGTTGAACCAACCCAATACCTTACATGCAGCATCTATAAGTTATGAACCTTCTATGGTATTTAGGACGAGAAGAAGGATTTCAGACTTTACCTTTTGAGTCTCAGGATGTCGCTTTACTAGCCCTTATCTTGATCCCAGTTAACTATTACCTTTTGAGTCTCTAGTTATTAGATAAAACCTAACCATCTTACTAAGATAAGACCTAGAAGAGTGGATTGACAATTACACTCCAAATTACTGTTGTTTTTATCTTTTCCTAGTCACAACTCCTCTTTTGGAGTAAGTAGCAATAATCTACGTGAGATCCTAACGTGTTCACCCATTAAAGAAACTATTATATTGAAGATAAAGAAATACATGCATGGGTATTTATTCAAAACAATAATAGCACCTTCCCAATTTCATCAATTCTCCAGGGTTTACACAACCCTAGCTATGGATTTTTAGCCGCTCATACTTGTGAAGTGATCAACAACATTCATGAATGAAAGCATAGATGAAATAACAATAATAAGAAGTAGAAAACCCACAACCATTACTGAATTAATCAACTAAAGTTAATACAAGAGAATCCTAAGATTAATCTTGGAATCAAAATATGTTTATGAATATCAAAAATGCATCTCCTACTAAAAAAACAAATAAAGGGTATTTATAGTACATGAGAAAACCCTAAAATCAAAGCTCAAATGAAATAAGAGAAAATAGGGTCGGTGGTCAGTTATAGTCCCAACTTGTGCCCTGACCCTTGGCGCAGGTAGTACTTATGGCCTGCAGGATGGGCACAAATAGCAACTGCAAGTGCCAAGACCAAAAATCCTGAAGGTTAGATCTTGGGATTTTGGACTTCTAGCACTTGTTTTGCCTACTTATAGTCCGTAGGTTGACTTAGTAGGTGTCAGGAGTCTTCTTTTCAGCTCTTCTATGATTCTCGAACATGCTTTGATCACAATCATGCCGAAAAGTGTCTCGAATATCTATTTACTCCAATAAGTAGCCAAAAACACCTTTTTTATCTTTTTCAGGAAGTTAGAATCCAAAACATGATTTCTTGCAAAACATACTCAAAACGAATCATATCTAACAAAACAACCTTAGAAACTTGCATATTTTCCTTATTTTAAGCGTCAAAAGTACTATATTTCTATAGCACATCAACACCTTTAACTTAGAGTTCTTGCATTTCCTCATGCAACAAAATACAATAAAACAAAAACAACGCTTAACTAGGAGAATCTAATCTATTCAAAGCAGTCAGTCAATATTTTAAGCTTAGAACACAACACCCCCTCCAATCATACTTTCCAAAATCGACTGTGTATGAACATGAAGCACAACAGTGTAACCTAATAGGATCAAGGTATGGCATTACATTAGCAACAGAGAACCACAAATATGTATAAGTTACTCCACCTGAAATAAGCAAATAGCTAGAATTATGACTCATGTGCCCTCACAAAAAAAATGTATCACTCACTCCTATGAAATAATGCATTTCAATGCAGGGACAGTCAAGAGACACTCACACTCAGAAGAGAAGTTTCAATCAATGTGTATCAAATACCATATGTTTGCCCTTATTTTCTTTACTTAGCATTTAGACAGTCAAGTTAGGATCACTATAGGAATTTTCTCAACTTATAATGTAGGCTTGGGGGTTGGTATGGTACATATGTACATATCACATGAATAAGCCCCCTTGGCACTACACTAACCTTGGGGTCTCACTTACTAGACAATTTTCACTTTATTTCGACCCTTATTTCTCCCTTTTAGTTTTAATGCACATTCAGGTTGGGTGTGGTCTTTTATTCTTTCTTTTTCACTTTTGCATAATTTTTTCTTTTCTGTTTCTTTTGCTACCACACTTAGCCCTACTAACTTTTTCTCTTATTTACTTTTCAACATACCCATTTTACACTATGCACCCCTATGTTAGCCACCCTCAACCTAGGCATTTTCCCTAAGTTGAGTTGCACAATGTCCAAGGAGGACCGAGGCTAAATTTGGTTTATTATATTATAAATAGGTAGGTGAATAGGTGAAAACAAAGAAAAATAGGCTACAAGGCTCAAAATAGGGATCAAGGGATACAATTCACATAGGGAAGGTCATTTAGGATAAAAGTAGACTGAAGTCAAAAATGGCCTATGATCCTTTCCTAACCGAATATCTTTATACCTAGGCAAGACTAACCAGGCAAGTTTTGAATTCAAAACACAAAGGGAATTGAGTAGAATCTCACACACACATAGTACAGAGTCAATATTACAAGCTATATTTATCCTGTTTATGCCATTGTCAGCAAGTGATTATCATGCCCCTAATCATAATGTCATAGAAAGATCCACAAAGTTTACACATATATATATTCATACAGTTCTAAAACATAATTTTTGAGGGGGTATCCAAAATCAGTCAAAATATGACTACTGCCTGAATACTTAAAAATCTCCTAATTACATAAAAACACAACACAATATGACACAAAATACAATACTACATAATTTATCATAGACATCCCAGTTCTACAACCATACCGTGGCCGATAGGAAAAGAAGCACTACGATAAAAACCTACGGTGGATATGGTATCTCCCACCCAAAACTAAAAAACTGTGCACTATTCTTAATGTGATACAATAATATAAAACAAAGGGAACTGCAAACATACATGGGACTCGCTAAGCATCTGTGTCGTGAGCTTCCCAGATAAGGGTATATTAGCTGGCAGAGACGGTAGTGGTGGGGTTGCTTTACTAGAGGATGCCCCTTATGCTAGCTCTATATGCATTTACCTATCAATGAATGAAGTCTTTATTGAATCATGGCTGGCCCTTTTAACGGCCTGGTCATATAGAATATCAGGATTCTGCAAGTCTCCAATATGATCTCTCTTGGCCCCAACTGCTGGGACTCCATCATTATCCTCTGTAAAGAAATCAAACTATCTTGGTACGTGTAAAGGTGATATCTGGATCACTGGGGTATAACTGAGGGAGTGGCTACTATACGACTCTCTGTGAGAGAGCGTACCTCTGCTCGTAATATATCAAAATCCTCCCTCATTTGGGCTAGATTTGGCGCATCTATCTCTGTGAATCAAGTTGTAACCCACCTCAAAAACTCATCAAGATCTGTATGGAAGTTAGTACGTAGCTCAGATAGTGAACCTCTCTGTGCGGCCTCCTATATGGCCTTTGTTTGCTCAAATTTGGTCTGAGCCCTTAATCTTATTTACTCATAAAGGGTAGTCATCTCAGTCTCAACAAACCTAAATCGAGCATCAGTGTCCCTCTAGTCATCTACTAAGATCTGTAAGAACTCTCTATACATAGTAATTATACCTGTAGCATGAGCTGTAGTAGACAGACGAGTAGGCTCTGATGACATGCCAACCGGATTTGAGGTTAAAGTCGGGGCTAATAAAGAAGTGGTTGGTGTCCCCTCGCCTTATGTACTTAAATCTAGATCCTATCTCTTCTTCCCTATATCCATATCAACACCAACACCCACATTGCCTCCATGTGCATCACTAGGCTTTGTGGAAACTGTTGGGCCCTTAGTCTGTGCCCTAGGTACTGCGCTGGATCTGTAGATCTCCTAGGATGTCTTGGTCATACTGGATCCTTCATATTCTTTGTAGGTGTAGTATACTTCACACATTCCCTCTTATTTATTCTCAGGTACACTGGCCTTGTTGCATAGTCTCTCACACATGCAATGAAATGGCAATTTAGTCAGCACCCTAAATGCTATGTCATGGATCTTATATTGAAGGATAACTGCGAAATCAATAAAATATTTGGCCATCATACTAGCAACCAGGGTTGCTCCCTCCTAAGTCAATAAATTTTTTTAGGCTGCGGGGAATAGTCGGCATTGGATAAGCAACCACTAAAACTTGGCCTCAAAGGTTAATGTACCCTTCTTGATCACACCATGACCCTCAATCTATGATGAAGAATAATCCAAAGGTGAAATATAGTTGGTTATCCACCTAGCCATCTCAACCCTCTCTCATTTATGCTCAACATCCCACATGATGTATCAATCACGTATGACTCTCAATCTATTGTCGAACTCTACTGTAGATATAGGAATAATATAATCAGGACCAAAAATAATCCGACGAATAGTCTCTGCTAACAGATAAACTCTTACCCCTCTCAAAAGTATATGATCAAGTTGTGGCTGCTCCATGTGCCTCATCGATCCTGGTAATCTGCGCATGGGAAGCTCTACTGTATCTCAATATGATGTATAAAACTCACTCACCATAGTTAGGCGGTAAGAACTGAGTGGTCTAGTTATCCACTCTAACTGATATCGATCAAAGGACACCTACAACTATGGTAATCTCCTCAATCCCGATAGATCAATCCTATGCTCCTCATAAATAAGTCTCTTAGGCCTACCAGTATCTGAGATATGATTGTCTATATTATAAAATACCTACATATCCTCTACACACCACCTCGAAGATGCCTCTGTGGCATGTGCAGGTGCAAGACTTTGCCCCTATTATACTGATGCATCGTGGGTAGCCTTCTCTGTACCCTTCTCAAACTAGGGTATATTTTACTGTTGTACATATGTGGTGGTACTCTCCTTATACTAGGGTACCACTGATGACTCCTCCTACTCAGCATCTTCAGATGAATCCTGGGACCCCTCCACAAACTGAGGGTCCTGAGCTGCAACCTGTGGAGTATACTCAGAATCGGTCTCCTCATCATCATCATCATCTAGTGGAGGAGTGTGTAGGGGTGTAATCTATGATTCCTTTATTCATGGTTGGGCTGCAACTGTCTGAGCAGGCTGGCACATCTACCCTCTTATAACTCTATGTGTCACCCCAACTGTAGTGTCTCTACGTCGCTGTATCGGGTACTTCTCCACTGAACCACTACGCTTGGAATACTCAGTCTGTCTCCTTACAGTATCATCATTCTTATTCTTAGAAACTTTAGGTTCCATATGTACCTAAAAAAAACAAGTCATTAGTTTCAAACAAAAATGAGGGATAGTAAAAGTTGAAAAAAAACTCAAAATTCAAAAAGTTTGATTTTTTCCTAAATTTTCACACCACTATAGCTTATTTCAAATCCCAACAAGTCCAATGTACACACATAAATTAATAATCATGATTTTTAAATCAAAATCAGCATGCTCCAGTTGTATTATTACTTTACTTTTTCAAGTTCACTTTTCGATTAAGGCCTAACCTTAGAACTCAATTCAAAACAAGGACCTATATTTTGATTTTAGGCTACTTCAAGACTCCTACATACAAGCATGATATAATCTATATATTTTACATGGTAATACATATATCAACTTGTTTAAACAATAAATAAATCAATATATAACCATTAGGAGCCGAGAAAGTTACCTCTTTTATGATGAACTTGAAGTGAACAATGAAGAACTTGAGAAGAATCAAAGTTGGAACTTATTTTTAGTGAATTAGGACAAGTTGGTATATCAAACAAGTGTCAATTTTGCCTTTACTTAAGTGTGGGGTTAGTTTATGTTTTAAGAGAAAAGTTTGAATTCAAAGAGAAAAGTGAAGTTTTGAGGATTTGAATGAGTTAGAATGAGGTTAAATGTTTTTAAATAAGGATGTGGGGATATTTTAGGTCATATATATGTGTTAGTGGGCTCGAAATTTAATTAAAATTTAGTCTCACTCATGACCTAGCCACGGAAGCCACTTGCACCTGCCACCTACGGCTAGGCAAGGGCGTAAATGCCACCAACGGCCAACAGATGTAGGGCCAAAAATTTTAGCCCACTTTCCTACAATTTGGACTTGTCTTTTTGATATTTTCCTTCTATTTATGGTCCCGTAACCTAAGTTTATGGTCCCAAAAGTATGATAATGTTCCAAAGTCCACAACCTTCCATTCTCATCCTCAAAATGTCAACTTTTCAACTAACCTGGTCCGTGTGGGATTGTGACCATGATGGGTTGGTCACATAATCCCCTTACCTGGAAAACGATAAATATAGCATTCTTACCATAGTACGGGCAAGTCCAAAAGCTAAAACCTATAAAAGAATAACAACAAAAAGTGAACACTAAAATAGTGGGTTGCCTCCCACTCAGTGCTTGATTTAACGTCGCAGTACAACGTAGATGTTGTTTACTTAGACTTCACCAATAATCCCATGGGTTTCCTCCCACACAGCACTTGATTTAACATCATGGCATGACGCGGGTTCTTGATTACTCATAATTCATCAAGATACCCATAAAAGTAACCTCCTAGGTCATTAATAGAATTAATTACCGACACCACCCTCATATCGGCAGGCTGCTTCATTTATTTTTGGATGTTAAATGTGGCTTCCTCACCGTTGAGTTTGAATTGTAGATATCTTTTCTCCATGTCAATCATTGCTTTAACTGTGGCCATAAACGGTCTCCCCAAATATAATGGGCATCTTGGTGTCAAATTCACAGTCCAGAATGACAAAGACAACTGAAAATATGATATTTTCCTGTCTCACAATCACATCAAAAGAGATTCCCATAGGTTTCTTTACTATGCGATCAGCCATCAATAGCTGCATTGAAGTCATTTCTAGAGGGTTCAAACACAATTTATTGAACATAGCTAGCAGCATCAAATTAATGTTGGCTCCTAAGTCACATAAGGATCTTGAGAATCGGGATGAACCAATAATACATGGTATAGTGAATGCTCCGGGGTCACCCTTTTCTGAGACAAAGACCTCGTAGTGACTGCACTACAGTGGTGCAAGCCATCAACATCCTCAATAGTTGCTTATTTCTTCCTTGTTACCAACTGTTTCATAAACCTGGCATATCCAGGCATTAACGCCTCGAGAAGAGAAATATTCAATCTTAATTCTTTCAGCATCTCAATAAATCGCTTGAACTTTCCATTCTCTTTTTTCTGCTTCAGTTGTTGAGGAAAAGGTGGGGCAGTCTCAAAATTTACCTTATTTTCTTGTCAACAGCCTGGACCTTACCCTTTTTCTTAGAAACTATATCATCGTTATATGTTACCTTTTTTAGCTCTACAACAAATGTCTCATCATCATCAGCTTCTACAGCAGGTAGTAGGGGGATCCATAGTAGTAATACCACTCCTCGTGATAATGTCAAGAATATGACCATCATTTTTCAGATTCTGCACAGTGTTGCTCGAAAGTGTACCTGTATGCCTCTGGTTCAGAGTTTCTGACATATGCCCGAACTAGTGCTCCAACTGCTTAATAGTCGCTGCATGAGATTCAGCCTTTTGGGTAAACCCTAAAATGTCGGCCTTAATCTCCTTAAGGCTGATCTTCTGATTTTCTTGACCCTTTACCAGCTTAGCCAGTATCTCTCTCATTCTTGATTCTATATCTCATTTTCCAGGAGAAATGTACCTATCTCCTTTCTCTCTATATTTATCCTTCTTTCTCCAGTCACCATCTCACTCTCTACTACAATCTCTATATTTTTTTATAGTAGTTCCAACCTTGGTTCTCTTACCCTTGGGCTCATAAACCTGCCAACTAATGATCACGATAATTTTTTTCCTCCTCCAATTTTGACTCATAAGCTTTGAAAGCTGACCCTTGTGTTGCTACTCCATTTACTTTCTTGGAAGTTGCTGCTATAAGCTTCTAAACTAGTACTCGTAGATTAGTTTGTAGCAGCATAATTTCTTATAATACTGAATCATTATCTACTTTCTGATTGCAGGAGGCTCCAATAGCATACGTGTAAGATCCTTTTTCAGCCTTCTGAGTTTGCCACCCTCAGTTAGCGAGTGAGACCTTATCTAGCATCTCCGAATCTGCCTCCCATCGTAGTCTCATAAAAGCTCCTCCATAAATAGTGTCTGTCATGGCTCTAGAACTAATGGTCAAGGCTTAGTAAAATATCTCAAATAAGCTTGTCCCTGACATCCGATGGTTGGGCATTATACTCAACTTCTTCTTGAACATGAACCATGCCTCGTACATAGATTTTGACTATAATTACTTGAAATTATAAATCTTATCCTTAAGTTATAGCATTGTAAGACCCCATAAAATTCTCTCGTAGAATGAACCTTAAGGCGTATCAAGTGAGGCATAATTCTGGCCCTAAAAGATTGAGAAGTGACTTCCTAAGCTTTCCTTCGATATAAGATTCGCCCTAATCCGATACCCGGGTAAGAAGTTATGGCTAATTTAAGTCCTAGTCGTAAAACAGCGTCATTTTAGTGCTTGGCGCATCGCGGAGAGGGTCTATTTGATAAATGTCAATTTCTAGTGGAACTTCGCGATTGTGGCGCATCGCAGAGCACCCCAATTTCCTAATAGTCAATCTTCAGTGGCCTGGTGCGATTGTGATGCGTCGCGCTAAAGTTCCAGGTCCCAACTAGTAGGACAACGCGATGGCTCCGTATCGCGGTGACTACCAAATTCCCATTTGTCAATTTCCAGTGAGCCACCGTGATAGTGGCACATCACGGTGGCCCATAAAATTGGGTTCCCAGTTTAACTTTTCCAGCTTCGTACAGAAGTTAAAAAGTTCACTTTGGACTTTTTTCAAGCCTCTTAAACCGTACATACACCAAATTAAAGTCATTTACAAGTATTCTATGAAGTCTCTCTCAAGTTTTCTCTCAACAAAAACCCTAAGCATTAGACCCAGTATTTCTCCATGGGGTGCACCTATCTTATTCGTGCGAAAGAAAGATGGTTCTTTGCGTATGTGCACTGACTACCGTCATCTTAACAAGGTCACCATCAAGAACATGTATCCTCCTCCAAGAATTGATGACCTGTTTGATTAGTAACAAAGTGCAAGTTATTTCTTCAAGATAGACCTTAGATCCGACTATCATCAACTTAAAGTGAGGGAATGTGATATTCCAAAGATAGCCTTCCGAACCTACTATGGTCACTTTGAGTTTCCAGTCATGTTTTTCGGGCTAACCAATGCCCTAGCAGCTTTTATGGACCTCATCAATCTAGTGTTCAAGCAATATCTCTATAAGTTTGTCATTGTTTTCATAGATGATATCCTTGTGTACTCCCGTAATAAGAATAACCATGAAAATCATCTTAGTATTGTCTTGCAAACCCTCAGAGATCACCAGTTGTTGCCAAATTTAGTAAGTGTGAATTTTGGCTAAGGTATGTAGCCTTTCTAGGTCATATCGTTTCATCTAAAGATATTAGAGTTGATCCCCAAAGGATAGAAGCTATGAAAAATTAGCCTAGACTTATCTCCCTATCTGACATTAGGAGATACTTGGGTCTAACTGGATACTACCGCCGTTTTATTGAGGATTTCTCTTTTATTGCGTCTCCCATGACCCGGTTAACTCAAAAGAAAGTTAAGGTCCAGTGGTCAGATTCCTGTGAGAAGAGTTTTCAGGAGTTGAAGACTCGACTTACTTCATCCCTTGTGTTGACTTTGCCTGATGGTACAGATGGTTTTGTGGTGTATTGTGATGTCTCTAGAATTGGTTTTGGCTATGTGTTGATGCAAAGAGGTAAGGTTATATCATACGCCTCTAGACAGTTAAAGTCGCATGAGAAGAATTACCTAACCCATGATCTTGAGTTAGCTGCTGTGGTTTTTTCTTTGAAAATCTAGAGACACTATCTTTATGGTGTTCATGTTGATGCGTTTACTGATCATAAGAGCCTGCAGTATGTGCTTACTCAGAGGGAGTTGAATCTTAGGCAGAGGAGGTAGTTGGAGTTGTTAAAAGACTATGATATGGGTGTGTTGTATCACCCGGGAAAGGCCAACGTAGTGACGGATGCCCTTAGCAGATTGTCTATGGGTAGTGTTGCCCATATAGACGAAGGTAAGAAATAGTTAGCTCATGATGTGCATTATTTGGCTAGATTGGGTGTTAGGTTGCTTGATTCAGATGAGGGAAGTACTTTGGTGCAAAGTAGTTCTGAATCCTCTTTAGTTTCGGAAGTGAAGGAGAAGTAAGATAGAGATACTAGTTTGGTCAGACTGAAGGAGGCAATTAAGGACTAAAAGGAAGAGGTTTTCTCCCAAGGGGGAGATGGCATGTTGAGATTCCAGGGTAGATTGTGTGTTCCATGTGTTGATGATCTGAGGTAGAGGATTATGGCTGAAGTACATGGCGCGCGGTATTCTATTCATCCCAGCACTACCAAGATGAACCGCAACTTGTGGGAAATCTATTGGTGGAATGGTATGAATAAGGACATAGCCGAATTTATAGCAAAGTGTGCAACGTGCCAATAGGTTAAGAAAGAGCACCAAAGACCTGGTGGTGGGATGCAAGAGTTTGGTATACCCACTTGGAAGTGGGAGGTGGTAAATATGGACTTCGTGACTGGGTTACCTCTTTCGCGTCGTCATCATGATTCTATTTGGGTTGTTGTGGATAGGCTGACTAAGTCCGCACATTTTTTTTAGTGCTCACATCTTATACAACTGAGGATTATGCTAGATTGTATATTCGGGAGTTAGTCAGGCTTCATGGAGTCCCCTCGTCCATTATTTCGGATAGGGGCACTCAATTTACTTCTCTTCTTTGGAGGGCATTCCAGCAGGGTCTTGGTACCTAAGTTCTTTTGAGTTCTGTTTTTCATCTGCAGATAGATGGTCAGGCTGAGAGGACCATTCAGACCCTGGAAGATATGTTGAGGGCATGTGCTCTTGATTTCAAAGGTAGTTGGGATGAGCATTTTCCATTGATAGAGTTTGCCTATAACAATAGTTACCATGCTAGCATCGGGATGGCACTATTTGAGGCATTGTATGGTAGGAGATGTAGATCACCCATAGGTTGGTTTGAAGTGGGTAAAGCTGTCGTGATGGGGATTGATGTAGTTCTTGAAGCTATGGATAAAGTTAAGTTGATTAGAGAGAGGTTAAAGACAGCTTAAAGTTATCAAAATTCATATGTCGATGTAAGGAGAAGAGATCTTGAGTTTAAAGTGGGTGATTTAGTATACTTGAAGATTTCACCCATAAAGGGGGTGAAAAGGTTTGGTAAAAAGGGGAAGCTTAGTCCCCGTTATGTTGTCCCGTATAGATTCTTGAGCCGTGTTGGTAAGGTGGCCTATAAGGTTGAGTTGCCCATAGAGCTGTCAGCTGTTCAACCTATTTTTCATGTCTCCATGCTTGAGAAGAATATTGGTGATTTTGTTGTAGTAGATCCTTCAGAGAATGCTGATATTCAGAACAGTCTTTCCATCGATGAGATTCCTGTTGAGATCCTACATTTTTAGATTCGTATACTAAGGAACAAAGAAGTTTCCTTGGTCAAAGTTTTGTGGTGGAACTAGTCTATTGAGGGTGCTACTTAGGAGGCAGAAACAGACATGCGAGCCAAGTACCCGTACCTCTTTTCCGCAAGTTCAAATTAATCCGAAGGTATTATTCTTCCTTAGTTCAGCCCTTCTAATCTAAAGTTCAGCTATATGTATCAATTCTTGCATGAGTTCTTGCAATTTTTGAGGTATTCAAGAGTTTAGAGAGATTCAGCTATGTGTACTCTATTTTTCCTGTGTTCCTAGTCCAACTAGCGACATTTGAGGATGAATGTTTCCAAGGGGGAGATATTGTAAGACCCCGCAAAATTCTCTCGTAGAATGAACCTTAGGGCGTGTCAAGTGAGGCATAATTCCGGCCCTAAAAGATTGAGAAGTGACTTCCTAAGTGAGTATCATTTCAACCATATAGAATTTTCCTAATTTCGACTTTTTATCACATGGAAATTTGATAAGCTTTCCGTCAATATAAGATTCGCCCAAATCCGATACCCGGGTAAGAAGTTATGGCTAATTTAAATCCTAGTTATAAAATAGCGGCATTTTAGTGCTTGGCGCATCGCGGAGAGGGTCTATTTGACAATTGTCAATTTCCAGTGGAACTCCGCGATAGTGGCGCGTCGCGGAGGACCCCAATTTCCCAATAGTCAATTTCCAGTGGCCTGGCGTGATTATGACGCGTCGTACTGAAGTTCCAGGTCCCAACTAGTGAGACAACGCGATGGCTCCGCATCACGGTGAGATAAATTGCTGAAATTTCCAGATTTCTACATGGGTTATGAATCTTTATGCTATCTATTATGCTTTTGATGAGTTTTAACTTGAGATTGAATTACGGGTTATTAAACCCTACTTGAGACTTGCAATTTAATGAACTATTGTTCTATAAGTACCCATGATTTGAGTATTCTGATATTGTTGAGAAATGTTTTGACCTAATAGTCATTGAGCTTTGAAATCCACTTTCCTACATGAGATTACAGATTTGATTATCAGGTTCTTATTGAACCATGAGATTATTCTAAAGTGGATTTTCATGAGATGAGCGAGATAAACTAAAGGGAGTATTATTTAGCACCGAGTTAGGTAAGTTGCCATGATTTCTTACCCTAGAACTACGTGCCACCGTAGGTTGGGCCTAAGGCCGAGATGATTGTTAGGCCTAAGGCTGAGAGATTGGGCCCAAGGCTGAGATAAGTGATCACTAAATCGAGCTTATACTCCTTGGCAAGAGTATGACGCCTCTCCCTAACGTGAGGTCTCTTCCTTAGGAGGAAAAAACGTTGGAGTCCATGTAGCTCGCATGGTTTATGTCAGTTAAGAGAAACTCCCTAAACTAAAGTATTTTCCATTGAGATAGAATATTTTCCCTTAAAACTAAAGCTTTGAGATAAGATATTTTCCTTTAAAACTAAAATATTTTCCCTTGATATGAGTATTTTTCCCTAAAGCTGGAAATGAGATATTTTCCTAACATGAATTAAATGCCTTCAAGTATGTTCCAAAGTTATATGATTTCGAATTTCAAGTATTTGAGTTCAAAAGAGTTATGAGTTCTTGAGCATTGAAGAAGTTTTACTCTCCATGAGGCATATGCATGAGTTGAAAGTATTGCTTAAAGTTTCCTTTAGCCTTGAGTAATGAGAATAAGAGAAGAGTACAAATTTCAAAGCTAAAAGTATAATGACTCACGATATTGTGTTACATGTTCCATTTTACATGATTCATGAGCTTCGCATTTTATACTTATTCAAGCCATGTGAGTCATTACTTATTACATGCATGATTTGATTAAAGAGCATTGATGTTGTTTTATATAAATGCATTCACCCCCACATACTCAGTACATTCTCAAGTACTGATCTGCATATACGTCTATGTGCTACATTATCTTATAATGTAGGTTCAGGTGCTCAGTCCCAACCTTGTCAGTGATTTTTGAGTACCTTTATCTACATTCCTACAGTGATGAGTCCTCATGGTTAGAGGACCTATATTCAGACATCTCCATATTTTGAGAGACTATGTTGTTATTTCCAGTTCATTTTGAGTCAGTTGGGAACCTGTCCCAACAGCTCTCTAGTTCATGGATTAGTAGAGGCTTTGTCAGACTAGTTATCGGATTGTGGTTGTGTTGAGGTTTCCAGTATTGAGGTCATTTGGACCAAGCATTTTCTCCATATTTCCTTTCATATGATATGACTATGCTAGTGTTTGAATTATTTCATCTTGAAATGAATGTTATTAGTAGAAACAGGTTCAAAGGGTTAGCTTGGGGCTACTTGTAGCCTTAAGCATCGTGTGACGTCTCGAGAGGTGATTTTGGGTCGTTACAAGCATCCTGGATGGAGGAAAGAACCTATTCAAGAATTGTCGGTGCAACTCATTCCATGTAGTGATAGAGCCTCTTGGCAGTTCCCCTAACTATAAAAATGTTTCTCCTGTAAGTGAGATGGGGAACAACCATAGTCTAAGCGCTTCCTGACTCACCCCAGGATTTGTGTATGAACTGCAGATCCCGTTGAAATTGGTAAGGTGAAAATTTGCATCATCTGTAACAGACCTACAAACACACCCTTTAGATTTAAGAGTTGGATCATTACGCTCGTTATGTCAAACTTGATGCCTAGGGCTAAAGCAAGAGGACTAATGGCTCCAGTCTATATCGTCTCAACATATCCTATATCTTCTTCATCATCTATATATGATTTCACATAATAGTATGTTGGGATCACTTGAACACGATACCTCTAGCTCTGTTTTGATTTCCACCGAGTGTGCTCGGCAGTCTACTTCTTGTCTTTGCTCAGCTAGATCTACCTGTCGAGCTACCCGCTGAGTTTCTTCCTTTGACCTCCTCTCATTCTTAGCTTAATCCAGAAGCTTACCGGTCTATCAATCAACAATATCATGTACTCCTTCGGAAGGAGGGGAAGGTACAACATCTGAACCCCTTTCAAGATTATCATCTCTTTTCTGTTCCACCATCCTACTAGGTGTTTGTAGGATCCTCTTTGGATTTGAATTTACTGGGAATAAGTAATTGCCTCTACTCTATGTGCTAGTCATACACCAGCATATGCCCAACTAAAAACAAAAACAAAATAAAAATCCAAAACTACAATAACTTTAAGTCACAAATCAACACCATATTCCCCAGCAACAGCACCAAAATTTGGTGACGTCCAAGCTACACCTCCTCTCAGAAAATGATACGGTCGATACCAAATATAGTAACCCAACAAAGGTTGGGGTTAAATCCCAAGGAAATAAGTGGACTCTTGTCTCTCAGTTGTTGTAATTAACAGGCGAAACTAGAAAAGTAAATTGAGGGTTTTGAATAGCAATATCGAACAAGTGGAGAATATCAAATTTGGTTGTAATCAGTCATAAATTAACACTAGGATTGTGTTTCCCCTGGATTCTCAACTCTGTAGGCTTATTGTTCTATGTTATACCAACCTGATACCTTGCATGCAGAATCAATAAGTGATGTACCTTCTTTAGTTTTTTGGACTATCAAAAGGAGTTCACTCTTTATCTTTTGAGTCTCGGGATGTCTCTTTACTAACCCTCATCTTGATCCCAGTTAACTATTACCTTTTAAGTTTAGTTATTAGATGAAACATAACCATCGTACTAAGATAAAACCTATAAACGTGGATAGACAAAACTCTAAATTACTATTGTTTTTATCTTTTCCTAATCACTACTCCTCTTTTGGAGTAAGTAGCAATAATCTACGTGGGATCCTAACGTGTGCACCCGTTAAGAAAACTATTATATTGAAGATAAAGCAATACATGTATTGGTATCGATTCAGAACAACAATAGCACTTCTCCTTCTTCGTCAATCCACTAGGGTTTCCACAACCCTAGCTAGGGTTTTTAGCCACTCATGCTTATGAAGTGTTCGACAAAATTCAAGATTAAAAGCATAGACGAAATCACAATAATAAGAAGTAGAAAACCCATAATTGTAACTGAATTAATCAACTGAATTTAATACAAGAGAATCCCAAGATCAAAATCTAGTCTTGGTATCAAAATATGTTTATGAATATCAAAGTTGCATCTCTCCTACTAGAAAAACATATAAAGGGTATTTATAGTACATGAGGAAACTCAAAAATTAAATCCCAAATGAAATAGGAGAAAACAGGGTCGGTGGCCACTTATGGTCCCTACTTACGCCCTGACCCTGGGTGCAGGTAGCAGTTGTGTCTTGCAAGGTTGGCGCAAGTAGCGACACAAGTGCCAGTACCAAAAATCCTACAGGTTTGCTCTTAGGATTTTGGACTTTGTCCATATGTGGTCCACATGTATTACTTGCGGTCCACATGTTGACTTAGGAAGTGACGGGAGTTATTATTTTAGATTTTCTTCCACTCTTGAACATGCTTTGATCATGAACAAGCCGAAAAGTGTCCCGAACATCCATAATTTCTCTAATAAGTAGCCAAAGATACCTTTTTCATCTTTTTCATGAACTTAGCATCCAAAACATAATTTCCTACAATATACCCAAAACCTATCATATATAATAAAATAACCTCATAAACTTGCATATTTTCCTTGTTTTATGCATCGAAAGTGCTATATTTCTATAGCACATCACTGTTCAGCAGTAGAATGTATTGTGACATCCATCATAAAAGCCAAACTTGTCAATGGTTATCACAAGGATACAAAATAAAATAGAAAAAAGATACATTAAGTTATGTAATAGATGGATAATCTGTTGCAATAGATATCCCATCTATTGCAAAAGATTTTTAATCTGTTGCAACAGATGATAAATATTCACCTTTTTTAGCTCAAGCTGCTCTCTTGTGTCCCTGTACATTGTTCAACAGTGCAAGAAAGGGGAGTTGCAGTTTTTCTTTATTTGATATTTGATAATACCTTGGCAATTGTTTTCTTTCTCCTATAAACTTCTAATGGAGTGAATAGATTTGAAATACTCTTTGATTGAATGACACCCCTCTTAGATGTTAATTTATTTACAGTAGGAGTTAATGCATTAATAGAATTAATCACTCCATTATGTTTTTCCTTGCACTATTGACATTTGCATACAAAACATAAGCTAAGAAGGGTAATACCTCCAAATGATTCCGTCTGAAGAATCTGTAGTATACCAATTTAAAGGGGTATATCTACCATCAAAATCAGTAAAACTATTTTGATCATAATCAGGATCATTTCTTGTTTCAAAAACTGTAATAGAAGCATCAACCAACTTATCAACGCCACCAACCCCAACAACAGCACCATCATCACTACCATCACCAATAGAAACTTCATCACCACCACCAACACCAATAACAACTCTATCACCGCCACCATTACCACCGCCACCATAAACCACCAATAGCCCCATCTACAACACCAATAGAAACACCATCAACAACAACATCACCAAGAATAAGCCCACCCTCCCAAAGTGCTTTTTTTTTATTGTTGTTGCTCCAACCAATTCCTTTTTTATTTGATCAATTACCTTAGGGTCCAAAAAAGTTTTGACAGATCGTAAAGTAACAAAAAAATGGCATCTACAACTCTTGATTAATTGGAACAAGCCACGAATGCATAATCTTAAATAAATCAGTATATATATTAGAATAATGATTAAATCAATAAAATAAATTATTAATTAAAATAAAAACTTAATTAAAATTAGACTTACTGCTTCCTCGGAGAAGTTGAAAAGATCAAGAATTTTGGTTTTTTATCATTTTTGGATGACAACCATCTCAGGATTCTTGGACATGAAACTTCTTCTTGGTAGTTCACTTATTGTCTAAGATAAGAAATTGCTTCAAATGTTCAAGCCTATAAAAATTATGTCAACAAATCAAAAGCATTATTCAATAATAAATAAATAAAATATAAAAAATATTTATCATGAAAGCTCATGGAAAGCCATATAAGCTGATTATCTTTGGCGATAACGAAGTTAACAAATATTTGACAGTCATTTTGAAGTTTTCATCGCCCTAAGGATAGTTGTTAAATGCCTCAAGATCCTCAGAGAGCTTTATTAAACAAGTGAAATGTTGTTGTTAACGTCTGTCGCCTAAAAAATATTATGTACAAATCAAACCAAACACAATCATTGCTTATGCTTCTTTGAAAGTCTCCTACCTTTCAACTCTTCTATCAAATTTATATTTTTGAAGCTTAGACCAACAAGGGACACCAAGTCATCACCATCACTTGACTTGTATTTTGGTGTGTGGGGTACTTTTTTTGTGTTACAATAAGTATAAGTTGAGAAGGAGGATAACATTTTAGTCCAGTAACTATGGCAAACTCCTTCCAACCAAAACAAAGTGGCATGCCACAGTAATTTATCCACACCTCATTTATCTTATCTTTATTTTCATACATAACCCTACATTTGAGAAGATCATACACCATGGTCATTTGAAAACAAGCATTATTATACTCCAGCAAATTAAGATATTGCCCAAAGCAGCTACCCCTGAAATAAGCATTCAATTTTTATTCTCAAAGTATTATTTTGAAGGTATTAAAAGTATTTCCCATGGCTGAATTTACCACACAATCACCAGTTAAATCTGTGGTACCTCACACTATATTTTCATCGAAAAACTATCAATACTGAAGGTTTTGACAAACTCTTAAATTGAAGGACATTAGGATCAATATTAGCATTTAGATCATGTTGACTTTTTGAACTGAATTCTACATTTCTTCTAAAGTTTTCCTCTTCCTTATGCTCATTTTCTTCTGCTTCTGATTGAGGTATCGCTTGTATAACAATCTCATATAGTGGTAAATGTAGCCTAGCTACTTTACTTATTCCTTTCCGTTGAATTGATTCACTTCTTTTTCTTTTGGGGTCCATTTTATCCACATATAAGAGGAAAATAAAAAAGATTATAATTGATTTATGAATAATTAAAAAAAAACAGTAAATATAACAAGTACAACATAGTAAAATAATAGTTCCAATAGATCACTCATATATTGCAACAGATGAGTGATCTGTAAGAACCAATGAAAGTAGTTTCAATACTGTTTTGATTTAATCCAACAGATTATCCACCTGTCGCAATAGATGAGTGATCTATTAGGGAATCTATTTTTGATTTCATCCAACAGATCACTCATCTGTTTTAACAGGTGGATAATCTATTAGATGAAATCAAAACAGTATACGCAGTACTATTTTGATTTCTTCCAATAGATGACCCATCTATTGCAACAAATTATCTATCTGTTGAAAGAAATCAAAAGACTTGATAGTTATCTATTGGAATAACTATTATGATTTAATCCAACAGATGACCCATATGTTGCAACAGATGAGTCATCTGTTGAAATAATTATTATGTTTTTTCCAACAGATAAACCATCTTTGTAACACATGGTTCATTTGTTGAAAAAACTAAATCAGTAGCAAAATTTATCAATAGTAACAACAATTTTATCACATAAGTACATACATATATCAACAAAAACAACAATATCACCATTTATCAGTACACCATATTTATCAATACAACAACACCAATAACACCAACATTTACCAAAACACCAACACCAATGCCAACACTACCAATAACACCAATATTTATCAATACATCAACACCACCAACAACAATACTTACCTACATTTACAAATATAACAACACAAACAAAATTAAGTCTCACTATTTTTACAACAATGTTCGAATAAAAGAACTACAATAACAACAAAAAAATTATATTTCACTCCGAAAAGATATCATATTTACATAAATCATATTAAGAGAAGAAATACCACAAATTAGGATTTTCTTGAGTCCCATTTCATTTTTAAGTAACAAATATTAAAATTGTTAGCCCATACTAGGAGAGAATTTAGCTCAAGTTCCTCTTTTTCTTCATAACTAAAAAACCATACTTTTTACTTGTGAAAGTCGAAAAGAAACGATGAAGAACTCGAAGTTGTTGTCGTCGGAGGTTGAAAGTCGCCGGAGAATGTTGTCACGTCAATCTGTTGTGGAGGAAGCTAATGGTTGAAGTCGAAACTATTATCGCCAGAGGTTGAAAGTCGCTGAAGATTGAAGGTTGTGTCGATCTGTTGTATTATCGTTTGCAGCAGCTGTTGGGTTTGAGAAAGAGAGGGGAGTTTTGATTTTTGAAAAAAATATAATTGTGGGTTGATTTGTATTTTTAAAAAGATTAAGAAGTTTTAAAAATATTAATTGAGTCTCCAATTAACTTAATCAATTTTTAAGTGTTTTTGACCCTTAAGGCTTGGTCAATGTCACCAACTCTCAAAACAAGACTTAAAAGACACCTTTTGTTCAATTTTCTCCTGAAGCTAAACAAGTTCTATAGATTTCTATACTCCCTCCAATTCAACTTATGTGGCTTAGTTTGAGTAGGTACAAAGTTTAATAAAGTAAAAAGGAATTTTGAATTTTGTGGTCTTAAACATATCATGAGATTTTTGTGGCTATAATAGTATACCATAAAGGGTAAAATGGAAGCATGATGTTAAATTGTTTCCATGTAAAGGTGTCATTGTCTTTTAACATACTAAAAAAGAAACGAAAAAAAAAGGGCAGTTCGGTGCACTAAATCTCCCGTTATATACAGGGTCGGGGAAGGATCCGACCACAAAGGTCTATTGTATGCAGTCTTACCTTGCATTTCTGCCAGAGGCTGTTTTCAAGGGTGTCAAATAAAGTAAAATGGAGGGAGAAAATGTATTAATACAAGTTTTACCAATTCATTAACTTGAAACAAAATGAAAACTAAGTAGGAAGTCAGATGTTTGAAAGAAACAGAATGATATGAAATCACACAAAGTACGATTCAATGATTAAAAGAGCCTTAATTTAGTTCAAACCAGGCAAAGTTTTTGAGATCGCATCTCTACCATGCCAAAAATCATGCATGACCTACGCAATATTGTCATGAAGAGTAAGAAAATAAATTTAAACGTAGTAAAATCATATATCAGATGAAGATGCACATCGAGAATACTTGGTCGATCAACAGGACAATCTTTCAAAGGATCTGTACATAATTTAAGCTCATATTTTATAACACGGTAAAGTAATAGTAACTTGTTACTTTACTGTTAGAAAAGTGGTTCCACATAGAACTATTTGTAGCTATTAGCTAATAGCTTCATTTCTGTCTTTTCATCCGGAAAAACTACAACTAATGCAGGACATTTTACACGAAACAATATCATATCCGTATAATACTATAGCTATGTTTGCCTAAGAACCTATCTGCTGCTGCTGCTGCTGTTGTTTTTGTTGTTTTTGATAATGTTTCATCAATATTTGTGCATATAGGAGCTCATTCCAAGTGTCGGGTACACCAGGAAGGCACCAATGGCTGCAATCTTGGTACCTTAACGTCGTCCTTCTCTCCTCGTCTGTCATGTTTGGCTGCCTGTATACCGATGGATGTCCATCCTTGCGGAAGTCTGACATTATGGTAACATTCAAATAGTAAACTGGTGTTTTCATCCACTTTATCACATCCTCGAGCATTCCCATTATTGGAGGATACAGGGAAGGTGACAAATCTTTCTCATCCTGAAGTGGCTCAGTGTCACTATCACATTTTCCACCTGCATACCACTCACCTCCACTGCAAAAAATAAACAACCAAACAAACAGAAAAAGAAAAATTGGTTACTTTTGATTCCTTTCCTTGAATGTTTTTGATACTGAGAAATGTCCAAGGATCAGCTGGCCCATGATTTGAAACTCGGTGGACAATGGGAATGTCCCTCTATGATTCTCTACTTAAATACTAGGCTTTTGGTTCATTGGTTGATTTGAATTAGTGTCGTGTTTCTAAAGGCATTGTGCTTTAACCAATGAACCAAGAGGGCTTTACTTGAACGTGATCACGAGTTGAAGGTAAATTAGGGAACACATATTTGAATTACCTAAAATGAGAGACTGAATAGCCTCTAAAAAAAACATCTGTCTTCAGAGGATCTACATTGGTTTCAATCCATCTTGCCCATGTTGTCATCGCCTTGCGAAATGCCTCAACAACGTTTAGTTCACCATAAACATGGCTACCTTCTTGATAATAACCCTTCCTAAAAGTTTGTTAGTACATAGTAACTTAGCTTTCTACATAGAGAATCAAAATAAATACCCTCATACATTTCTTTCTGCAAAAAAAGATAAAATGTAGGAAAACAAGATGATGTAGAAAAAGGAGAGGTACCCTTCAGATGTTTTCTCATGAGTCCACCAGTGCCCTGTGTTAAAGACAAGGACGTCAGCTCCTTTGTATTTGTCACATGACCTTTCTACCAGATCTAATCTAAGCGTTTCTTTAGTTGATCCATTCCCATCTGGAATTTCCCATTCTTGAACGAGAAAAGTAGAACGTACAAACTCCACGGAACAATTATAATCCTGCACAAATATTTGACAAGGGATCAACAGATTGTTTCACGGAATTAAGGAAACTAGAAATGGTACCTAATTATGACATGGTCGAAATTAAATCAGAGTCAACAAATTTGTTTCATTTCAATTTTCAAAAACCTTGTCATTTATATAAGTAAACAACAGGAACCAAGGAAAATTTCGATATATAATTCAAGACTGTCTTATTTGTTAATGGCTGCTTGCACCATTTGCATAATAGACTTTTTTCATCCAGCAATTTAGATGCATCATGTACAAGTCTTGGAGAAGAACCTGTAATGATGTACCATTTCCTTCATCTTCATTGTTCTGTTAAGACAGTTAATTTCCAAAGCTTTGCTTCCAGCTAGGCAGATGCACCATCTAGAACAGATACATCCTTTCCACCAGTCCCTTTACCTCCTTTTACTTAGATGCAACAACATTTTGTTGAATTATCTGACATTAGTGGGAGGGGAAGACAAACGAAATGATGAAACTTACCGCAAAGATAAAAGAATAAGCACCTTCTTTCTTGAAATCTTCTCTTCCAGATACCTCAAAAACTCTGCTCTTGTCTTCAACGGAATTTCTGAGCAAACAAACCATTGATTCCCACATATTCCTGTTCAGCGAGTCACCGACATAGACTAATCGCTTTCCTCTCAAAAGTTCCAACATATCTTTGGCATCAAACCTGAAAAGTAGGGTAATACTGTTTTATAAAAAAACATACCAGAATTAAGCCTAGCAATGCCCAAAAATAAAAATAAAAAAAGGACAACCTGGTGCACTAAGTTCCTGCTATATGTGGGGTTCAAAAATGGACGGACCATATCCAATCTATAGTACATAGCAATATCATGCATATCTGCTAGAGGTATGTCTCCACGTTTTGAACTTGTCAATAGCATACGTAGTGTTTTGGAGCGTGTCACTCAACTTGTAAATAAGTAGGTTTGGATGGGGTTTAGGTGGTTTTACAGCTTTGCTTGTTCCAGATTTATATTTACTTTGTATTACTTCCAATAGTGTCAACCTATTGTATATGTGCATACATTTTAGAGAAGTATTATTTACACACACATTTACAAGAAAACTGTTTTTGAAAAGAATGATAGGGTATCTCCTTATCTCCAACACTAGAATCTGTGACCTTCGCATCATATTGCGACAACTCTAACAGTTTTCGCCAAGACTATCCTTGGCTGAGCCGGGATTTGAAGTGTATCTGGATTCTAATTTTTTGGGGTTCTAAACTAATAATCTATACATATTCAATAAATTTTAAAGATAAATACCAGGTTTGAACCAAGTCTATTAGGTTTGATCAAACTTGTAGCCGTCACTCTAGCTCTGCCCCTCCCTAGAGCTGGTAATGCATATGCAATAAATAACAGAGTAGCTTATTACCTTGGAATGTTACAGTGCTTAGGCTGCCATCTAAATTTCTCATAGCCATTATCAGGCCTTCCATTTCGATAACAATCGAATGGCTCATCAACAAAAGGACAATAACCAGGTTGATACAAAGGATTAGCATCATCTTTCACCCACATCCCATCAAAAACATCACAATGACTCATCACTTCCCACCAAGCCTCGTTCTTTGTGTCATTCTTCTTAGAATTTGACAACATATTCACCTTTTGTGACTCTTCTTCTCGTCTTTTACTAACCTTTTGCGAATCTTCCTCTTCTTTTTTGCTAACCTTTTGTGCCTCTTCCTCTTGTCTTTTTCTAAGCTTTCGCGAGTCTTCGTCTTTTTTTTTTCTAACCTTTTGCGCCTCTTCCTCTTGTCTTTTTCTAATCTTTTGTGAGTCTTCTTTTTTTCTAACCTTTTGGGACTCTTCGTCTTCTTTTTTTCCAATCTTTTGCGCCTCTTCCTCTTGTCTTTTTCTAACCTTATGCGAGTCTTCTTCTTCTTTTTTACCAACCTTTTTTGACTCTTCCTCATGTCTTTTTCTAACCTTTTGTGACTCTTCCTCTTCTTTTTTACTACTAGATTCATGTCTCACCTCTGCATTCTCACCTTCATTACTCGAAAAATGATCATTCTTCATGGAACTCTGTAAGCCATTTTCAGAGCCATTCCGTTCGCTAGGAAAAATTGTATTTTGAGTAATTGAAGAATCATTGAGTTTCTGAGGTGTAAATGGGAGAGTATAAACAGTTGAGTTTTGATGATTAGAGGGAAAATAGTGAGAGAAAAATGTGGATAAATGTGACCTCCTATTCAGGACTTTCCTGAAAGAATGGTTGATGGAAGGATTATTGAAGACAAAAAATATAGCACATGTAACGAATAAAAAAGTGAATACATAAGCTAAAAACAACATAAATTTTTGTGTCTTGAATACTGATGTTCTAATTGACGTTGGAGTTGATAATGAAGGTGGAAAAAGACTCTTCTTTAACTCTGACATTCGAGGGCTATTGTCCCTAATTTGCAATGGTGGTGGTGGAAATGAACTTTGTTTTCTTGTTGTTGGCAATGATGGTGGAGAATCTGCCATTCTTTTATTAACAAAAATAGGAGAGAGATGCAGAAAGTTTGTTAAGATCTATACAAATTTGGTATGAGAATCAAAAGGGGTGAAAGTAGGAATACCAAAAAGGGATAATTGCATGTTTTGAGATTTAAGGGGTGGGTATGGAGCTATATATAGGTACGTGGTAGGTAATTTGTCAAAAATGTGCTCCACCTTTTACGATATGGAGCCAAAATGTCTATTTGATCACTTCTTTATGTTCTTTTTCCGACAAATATAGTTTTAAATTAATTGCAAAATTAATTAGCAGAACCTTCCTCTGGCCCAGAGTCACGTGGGTTTGAAACATATATCATACTTAGGAGAAAGGACACAAATGTCAGCTAGCCCAAAATATTTTCATTGATATAGCCATTAATTTGGCAATTCCAACAGAATTTGGCAATTCCAACAGATAGTCATTTAGACTTTTCTGTTGCTACTGCCCTTTTTCTTTTTTTCTTTATTTATTATTTAATTTTTAATGTCAATTATTTCTTCCTATTTTTTTTTGTTTGATTTTCTCTATTTTTTTCCTTTTAATATTGTTAATTTTTTTTTTTTTGAAAAAAATCTACTCTGTCCACCCATTTATTTTTAGGGATCTTTCAAAAATAGCAACATTTTGCTATAAAATCGACCTTCCATAGCCACATTTTATATAATTACCATTTATAGTTGTTGTAGTCGATTTATGCTCGTTGTATTCGATTTTACAGATAGTATGTATTCATATAAAATATGAATACAGTCCCTATTTAGTCGAGCCAAAAATGAAATTCAATATTTTTAAAAAGAAAAAAATCTCAATCACGCTTATCTCGTTGAACTGAATATTTTCTTGCCTAACACTACCATTATCTTTTTTTTTATTTTTATTTTTTATTTTTTTTGCGTTTTTCCCATTTTTTCTTCTTCTTTTTATCTATTTTTTTCTACTTTTATTTTTTTCGTTTCTTTCTTTTTGTTTTTTTCTCTCTTTAATCTCTAACTTATATTTCTCTTTCTTTTTTTCTTTAATTTTTTTTATTTTCTTTTTTGTACTTATTTTCTTTATTATTTTTTTGTTCTATTTTATATTTTTTGTATTTTCGAAAAATATGACTAGTCGAGCTCAAGTCATGGATGATAACGTAAATACCACAATTCTTTATCGTATTTGTAGTCACGCCGTCATTTATATTTTTGTATTTATTGATACAACTGTATTTGTATTTTAAAGTTCGCACTTGTATTTATATTTTATAGTTCGCATTTGTATTTAATAGTTCGCACTTGTATTTGTATTTGTTAGTTTGCGCCATCATTTATATTTTATATAATTCACACTTGTATTTTAAAGAACTGTTTTGTATTTATATTTTATAATTGATTGCATATCATATTGGATTATATTTATATTATGATTTTATTGTGTTTGTATATTTAGATTATATTTGGATTATACTTGTATTTGTATTCTATTTTCTTCATTGCCTTTTTACTTTTAAGAAATTATTTTATATTTGTATTTGTAAGTTGATTGCATATTGTATTTAGTAGTGACTATGTACAATTTATCATTTGTATTTGTATACAAACAAGTAAGTGCATTAATTGTATTTTCGTGATTCTAAAATATATAAATATGTAATATATCATTTGATACAAATGTACCGTTTTGTATTTGTATATCAAAATTATCATTCATATTTGTAAATAAAAAAATATCACTTGATACAAATACAATGACAAACAAATGAAACAAATGATTTTACAAATACAAATACAATATGTATTTGTATATCTTGTATTTGTATAAAAATTTGAGTTGTATTTATTTGTATAAATAAATACAACTAGTATCAATAAATACAAAGAAGTATTCGTAGAAAGAAAATCAATCGCTCTTTTTCAATAATTAAAAAATCCAAATGATAGTTCACACTTGTATTTATATGTTATAGTTCGCATTTGAATTTGTATTTTATAGTTCGCATTTGCATTTGTATGTTATTGTCGCATTTGTATTTGTATTTGTATTTTATAGTTCGCACTTGCATTTGTATTTGCTAGTTCGCACAAATGAAAAGAAGGAGAGAAATTGAAAGGGAAAAAAGGAGAAAAATGAGAGAAAAAGAAGGAGAAAAAAAAATACAAAAAAAGAAGAAAAAAAAGGAGAAAAATGAAAAGGAAAAAAAATAAAAAGAAAAAAGAAAAAATAAAGAGAAAACAACAAAAAAGGGAAAAGAAAAACTAAAGAAAAAAAATCGAAAAGGAAAAAAAAAGAAGAGAATAATAGAAAAGAGGAAAAGAGGAAAAGGAAAAGGAAAAAATGAAAAAAGGGGGGGGGAAGGTGAAAAAATAAAAAATAAAGAGAAAGCAACAAAAAAATGAAAAGAAAAACTGAAGAAAAAAACTAAAAAAGGAAAAAAAAAAGAATAATAGAAAATAGAAAAAGAGAGAAAATACATGAGAAAGACTATGAATTGTAATTAGGAATAATTAATAGCAAAGAGGGGGCTATGAATTGTAATTAATTGAAAATTAGGCTTTAAGTGGTAATAAAAGCTCAATAGTGGCTAATCCGAATAATTTTTCCTTTATTTTTTCAGATGCGATCACGAAAATAAAAACATGAAATACAAGTCCACCCTTAATTATTCTATCTCTTTTCATATGAGTTAACACTATAGTGACACTTTGACTCATTTTTTTTCTGCTATCTCTCGTTTTTTAATCAAAAAAATTAAGGAATGTTTGGACAGTAAAGGTACAGGGTTTAATAAATTTTGTATATACTTGCACAAATTTTCACAAAAATTTAGGTGAAGTTAACAAACTCACGAATAACGAATTACTATATATGCTTGCACAGATTTTCTCTGTAAAAGGTGTATTTATATGGTATATATACTGTATCAATGTGATATAAAAGTGTATCAATCTAGTATAAAAGTGTATCAATGCGGTATCAAAGTATATTAATGTAGTATAAAAGTGTATCAATGTAGTATAAAAGTATATTAATGTGGTATAAAAGAGTTACCAATTGGGTATAGGGACTGCATATGCTTGCATAGAATTTCTTTTCTCTTTTTTAAAAAATGTATCAATATAATATAAAAGTGTATCAATTTTGTATAAAAGTGTATCAATTGAGTATAGAGACTGCATGTGCCCAATTGGGCCAAATGACTAAAAAAAGAATTAAATTTAGCCGACAGGTTACATTTGTCCACCTTTTCAAATTGTGTTCATTTTTTTAAAAAATGACCACCCCATGTCCTTTTCCCTACTTAAAATATGTGCATTGTCTATTAAAATAAATTTTCTTTATTTAAGTTTATGTGATGCACTTGAACTATAAGGAAAATATTATTTGTAAGCACTTAAGATTACCAACCAATTTAAGATATGAAATATTATTTTCCAACCAATTTAAGGTATTTTTTTAGATGTTTTATTGACATGTTAGGTCATTAATAAGAGTTTTAACTTTTATAACACTTCAAAATGTAATAGTTGCAACTTGCAATAAACCTTCCGTTTGTTTTCACAAGTTTGTTCAGTTTTCTTTTTTTTTTCAAATTAATATCGTATTCATGGTCTATTTTATTAATACTCAATCAAAAGGGTCCATAAAGCCCAACAATAAAAAATAAAAAAGCCCAATAAACATGATTCAAACCTAGTTCAACAATGATCAGGTTTGGCTTATAAAAAGAACCTCACCAGTAGGATTTCCACTATTGTTGCTCATTTCTATCACTTCTCTGTCTTCTCCATCTTTGAAAAAGGCACCCTTGTTCTTTCCAAATGCTCATCTCTGTTTCCTTCTATTGTGGATGATAAACTATCTTCATTATCTTGATAGTGTGACTTTCCTTCTCATCTTACAGAAGTAAGTCTTTTTCTGTCTCTTTCTTCTCCATCTCAGCTGGTTTTTGAGCTCTGTTCATGTCCTTTTCTAGGTGTGTGGTCTGGTGGAAGTGTACGAGTTTAGAAAAACTCCATAACGAGTTTGAACCCTGCATCCTAACTCTGTAGTTCACTATAAACCTCTCATTCTTGTGTCATCAGCCTTTTCCAGTTCTACTGATTACTGACCTTTTATTTTTATGTAGATAAAGCAATAGTGGAGAAAAACAAGTTTCTCCCGACATCCTTCTCGTAGAACTCTTAGTCAAGTGTAGTTGTTTTGTTGAAGATATGGTTCCATGACCCTTCCTTTTTGTTAGTGTTGTTTTTTGTTGGTTGATGTAGCTTAGGCTAGTTAGCTTTCTCACAGTTATTCTTCCTTTGTGAAAGCCATAAACTTTATTGTTAATATAATGGCTATGAGACACTGTGTTTTCTTGTTTCATGGATGGTTGTTGTTGTTTATAATCCTCCTTGTTCTGACTCTAATGTTTGGAATTTGCATCTTGTCAATGTTAAGTAGTCTCTTTCCTTTGCTTGATAACTAATTGTAATTGCTAAATTGAAGCATACCCTCTTGTTATATTGATGTATTTGTGATATAATCTGCTAACTGATTTGCCTCCTTGAATTAATCCTCTGCATCATTTCTCTTATTTCATTTATTATATCAATCAACATCCAAGGGACCCTCCATTACTTTCTGATTATTTTTGTGAGACTAAGTGAATCAGTCTGTAGTTGTACATTATGAACCTCTTGATTCAAATAATACTTGAATGCCTTTAGTATAGCTATTGACTCTGCTTTCATATTGGTAGAAATTCCTAGGCTTTGTGCTTCTGCATAGATTAAATATCCTTCCCTATTTCTAACATAAAAACCATAGAAACTCATACCTGGATTGCCCTTGCTTGCACCATCTATATTGCGTATCACCCAACCCACTTTCGGCCTCATCCACTTCACTATAATGTAGTGAAGTCAAGGTGAATATGTTTGGAGTGTATCCATCATGCCAGGCTAGCTCAAAGGAATATCTTTTATCCATGGGAAATACGCTTTAATTAGATGAAATACATTCATTATGTGTTGTTGTTTCATCTTATTAAGTGTAGTATCTTTCTCATGTCCTCTAGAATTCCTCATTTTTCTTAGCTCCTACATCAACAATGTTGGAATAGCTTTGGTAATCAACCTTGTTTTTTAATTTCCTTGATAATTCCACCACTTAAAAATAAGCTGATGTAAGCTAAGTCCATCCACCTTGATATCTACACAGGAAGCAAACTGCCCCCATAGTTGTTAAGCTATAGGGGCTATTAGTAATAAATGACTCATTGTTTCCATTTCCCCTTCTTCACAACAATAGCATTTTGAGACAATCTAAATTCTCCTCTTCTGATTGTCATCAGTAGTTATTCTTTTTATCTACACCTTACAAAGGAAGAAAGTCATCTTGAAAGGTAATCCTCTTATCCAGATATCTTTATCCATCAATCTCATATCTCTTGTGCCTCATGATCTGGTAAGTTGATTTGACAGTAAAAATGCCTTTTCCCTCCCTTTTCAACCAAGTTTTGTCATTTTTTACAAGATCAATTGTAGGCTTGATGTTTTCAACAATGTGCAAACCATTTTTTCAGATATGTACTCTTTTAATTTATCCACATTCCAATCTCCATTAGTAATGAATTTTTTAACCTTTATTTCTGATTTGTAAATATTTTAACCCTCAACATGATATAGTGCCCCTTGTCTTGTCCAGTTATCAAACTAAAAACTTGAGTTTCCAACTTTAATTTGCCACTAAATCTCATGCTCTATCTTTTCTCTTGCCTACAACATCATTTTCCATACATGAGATACACCAATGTTTCTTGTAATGCCTAGATGAAGCTTTTTGCAATATTTATTTCCCATATAAGTACTCCACCTAGTTGATACCCTAAAACTCTACCAAAACTTGGCAAATAATGCCTTTGATACTTCATGTAAAGACCAAAATCTGATTCGCCCCTCTTCTTTAGGATAATACTATAACACCCTCAAAATTTTATGTATTTTATTTTTGACCTTTTCGTGCTTGAAATATCGATATTTGACTCAAATTATGTTTGGGGATGTTAAAAGGGTAACCCAGAAGAGTTTTGGAATTTTCAGATAGAGTTCGAGGTAGTTTTGGATAATAGGGGTAGTAAGCATCTGCAATAGCCCTGTCTCATGAAGGATAATCTCGGTGATACAGTCTATGTCATAGATAATAGCCTCTATGATAAGGTTCATGACACAGAGGCTGGACCTCTGTGATAAGGTCTGTGCCACAGACCTGTATTATTTTGCGATTATTTTGTTTAATTAAAAAGAAAAGAGGGGTAGTAAGGTCCTTTCACCTATAAACAGTTTTCAATCACTATAAGGACATATTTATATTAGTTTTCATGTTACGAAGGTAATTCTCATTACTCTCAACTATCCTCTCTCAAATTTTCCTTTTCAACTCAAGGCTAGGGATTAAGGGGGTGAACATCTAGGGTCTTAAAGGTGTGGTTTTCTTCAAATTTCTCAGAAATTAAGGCTTTTTTTATTTTCCTATACTTGTATTTTATTAATGGCATAAAATTGGTTATTATTCATGGTTTGATAATGGGTTTTGAACTATGGACTGAGGGTTGTGGATGTGATTGGTTTAAGTGTTTTTCATGATTTATTTTACAATAATTATGATGTATTTATAATTTTGAGCATTGTGGGAATGGGAATGGTAATCAAACTAAGGGGCCATGGTTGATCCCCAAGTTTGATGATTTTGCCTTGATATATGGTTTTGAAAATTATGTGCCCTCAACCTGTTTGTGAAATTGACAATGAATATGATTGTATCACATAATTTGACTATTCTTGGAATCCTTGTATTACATAAATGGTAAATGGAACATAAATTAGTTTGGTTTGGTTTTCAAATGGTTTTGGTAAGGCCTTGGTGGCCTAGACTTTTGTTTAATTAGAAACTCTAGAGTCAAATTTTGTTTAATGGTTTTGTATGGAAAAATGGAATAGACTTGCAAGATTTAATTTTGGTATGACGATACCAACGGGAAATTCCTAAGTAAAAGACTCATTAGTAAATGGATGAGAATGTGTAAATGGTTTTACTATGGGCTTAAAGAGGGTTGTGTAGCAAAATCGTAGAAAGTGGAGGTCCCGGGGGGACCGATACTGGAAAATCATATTTGTCGATGTGAGGTTTGGTCATAGTGATCGTGTGCATGAGACACACTTTATATTTTGGGGATGGCATTAGCCATTTTGGGTTCTTCTCTAGTATGTGCGGCTAACATGCACTGGGCCCTTTCAGTAGGGGGAGCTAAACCCACAGAGCCCATGGGTGTGTTTAGGACGGTAGAGCTACACAGTCCAGGTTAAGGTTTTACTCTAATGCTAAGCCTTTTTTCCTTTTTCCTGGCATATAATATAGATATATATATATGTGTGTATGTGTATGTGTATATATGTGTACGTATTACATATGATGTTGTGCATTGGGTTTTACTGGTTTTCATATTATGGATTATGGCATTACTTTACTCTTTTACCTGAGTTAAATACTAGCACTCCAACCACTAATCTTCTTCTGACGTAGTATCTCCACGTGATGTAGGTTCTGAAGGTAAGTCTACCTTTCCTGCACAGTGACCAGGTGTTTATGATTAGATCAAGAGTTGACTTAAAGTGGTGAGCTTTCATCTTTCGGAAGACTTTATTTTATGTTTTGGTTTCCCTTGTCTTGGACTTAATTTTAGATTTATTTTAGCTATGGTCGGGGGAATGTCCCGACATTTTACTGGTATTCAATTTTGTTAGAGGCTTTGTTGGACTACTTTGGACATGGGTATTATGATTGATGTTCGATATTAGTTTTGGTATTGTGGATGGTTTTTGGATAATAATCTTATATAGACTTTCGGATTTATCATTCCTATATTATCTTATATATATTAGTTACATTAGAATAGGCTAAAAGGGTGGTCTATAGTCCTCGGTGGACGTGAGATATCCATCACGGTCAGGCCCTAGTTTGGGTCATGACAAAGTTGGTATCATAGCGTAGGCTTTGGTGTCATGAAGAGTCCACAAATCCGTGTCAAGTAGAGTCTCATTTATGGGTTTGTAGCGCGCCACACTTATAAGGGAGAGGCTATGAGGCATTTAGGAATGTTTTCCTTTCTTATTTGTCTTATTTTTGTGCTATAGAGTCTAAGGTCTTGGATTTCTTTAACTTTCATTTATTCACCTTTCAGATCATACCTCCCAGACGATCTGAAGCTCATGAAAACTGATCTATCCCACCTAAGGACAATGATGGTGGATCTCGTCCAACTTATGGGGTACAGACCCAGTCTAGGGTCACTAATTTTGATTATCCCCATGGATTCCCACTTGTCTCCACTAATCCTTCTCCAGAGGGAGACATTCTTGTTCAGTCACCTCGAGGAGATATCACTAATGTTGAGTTTCGCTAATCCATTCATTTTTTGACTTAGTTGGTGGCATCTCAAACATGTCAGATGGGTTCTGCTGGTATTGTTGGGAGTTCATCTGAGGCCACTGGAGTCGACTAGTTTATGAGTTTGAGTCCTTCGACTTTCACTGGTACTACGATTGAGGAGGATCCTCAAAGTTTCATAGATGAGATGGAGAAGGTTTTTTGGGTTATGCAGGATACTGAGGTAGAGAGTGTGGAATTTTTTGCTTATCAGTTAAAGGATGTGGCGTATCAATGGTACGAGAAATTATAGCAGTTTAGGGGTGATGATATTGAATCTACCTTGTGGGAGGATTTCTCTGGTGACTTTCTTGACCTATTCTTTCCTTAGGAGTTAAGAGAGGCGAAAGAAAAAGAGTTTGTGAATTTAAAGCAAGGAAGGATGTCAGTGAAGAAGTATACCTTGAAATTCCACCAGTTGTCACAATATGCTACTGAGCTAGTGTCTAGAATGAGGGCTAGAATGAGGAAGTTCATTCAGTTTGTCTCATGAATTGATTTTGGAGAGTAAAGCTGCCTTGTTGAACAAGGATATGGACATCTCTAGACTTATGGTATATATGCAGCGGGTTGTGAAGGAAAAGAAAAAATAAGCAGATATGGGGGAGAGGCAAAGTAAGAAGTTTCGGTATTTTAATCAGGGTGGAGGTCAATAGCAGAGTAGTACAGATAGTAAGAAATCATTTAAGAAGAGGTGGGGCAACTCAGGTTCTAATTCGATGGCTAGTTCTCCTTATTCAAAGTCGTCAAAAGTTAATTATTTTCTGAACAGTGATGGTTCTAGGGCATAGGGTGCCCAATCTCAGGACAATAGAGCCTAGTTATCCCCTTCATATCCTTTTTGTATATTGTATAGTCGATTGCATCATGGTTTCTGTGATTAGGGAAAGAATTATAGTTTCAATTATAGCCAGTTGGGACATATGGTGAGGGATTTCCCTAGGGGAAAGGTTTCTTCGGGGATAATAAGATTCTAGTGGCCACATCATTAACTCCTACACCAAAGAGTGTCATTTTTAGTACCGGTACTAGTTGGAATCTCATGTACGCTCTTACTACCCGTCGGAGTCTGAGGCATCTCCTGATGTTGTCATTGGTATGTTAAAACTCTTCTCTCGTGATGTGTACTTTTTACTTGATTCGGGGTCTACTCTTTCTTATGTGACCCCATTTGTGGCTGTGTATTTTAGTTTCAATCCCAAGTGTATTTTAGACCCCTTTTCTATTTCTACCTGGGAGGTGACTTTATGGGTTCTAAAAAGGTCTATAAGGGTTGTGTGGTATCTTTTGGTGGTAGGGAAACTCTGGTGGATCTATTTTTGATGTTATCTTGGGGATGGACTGGTTGCATTTGTGTTATGCCTCTTTAGACTGTCAAACCCGTAAGGACATCTTTAAATTCCCTAATGAGATGGTTATTGAGTGGGAAGGGAGCTCTCTACTGCCTAAAAGAAGGGTCATACCTTATCTTAGAGCTCGAAAATTGATTTTCAAAGGCTATCTTTATCATCTGGTCCGGGTTAAGAATTCTAACTTGGAGGGTCCTTCCTTACGATTTGTTACCATAGTTAGTGAATTTCCTAAGGTTTTCCCTGATGGTTTTCCTGGTTTTTCTCCCTTTAGGAAAATTAATTTTGGGATTGCTCTTCTTTTGGACACCCGTCCTAGCTCTATCCCTCTATATATAATGGCTCTGACTGAGTTAAAAGAACTTAAAGAGCAGTTAAATGACTGTTTTGATAAGATTTTCATCCAACCTAGTGTGTCTCCGTAGGGTGCCCCTATTTTTTCATGCCTAAGAAGGATGGTTCTCTTCGGATATGTATTGACTATCATTAGTTAAATAAGGCGACGGTGAAGAATAAGTACCCTCTTCCTAGGATTGATGATCTATTTGATCAACTTCAGAGTGCTAAGTATTTCTCTAAGATTGACTCCGTTCAGGATATCACCAGTTAAAGATCAGGGAGTAAGATATCCCTAAGACTGCCTTTATTACTCGATATGGGTATTTTGAGATCTTGGTCATGTCTTTTAGATTGACCAATGCACCGGCAACACTTATGGATCTCATGAATCGGGTATTCCGCCAATTTTTGGACTTGTTCATGATTGTGTTTATAGATGACATTCTGGTATATTCGAAAAGTAAGGCGGATCGTGTCAATCACCTTCATGTTGTGTTGCATACCCTAAAAGATTCGTAAGTATATGTTAAGTTTTTAAACTGTGAGTTTTAGTTGAATATTATTACTTTTTAGGGTTATGTCATTTCTAATAAAGGGATCATGGTGGATCCACAGAAGGTTGTGGTGGTTAAGATATGGCCTAGACCCATGACTCCAACTGATATTCAAAGTTTTTTGAGTTTTGCAGGTTATTATAAGAGGTTTGTGGAGAGTTTTTCATCGATTGTTGCACCTTTGACTAGGTTAACTCAGAAGAAGGTAAAGTTTCTATTGTCTAATGTTTGTGAAGGGCGTTTTGAGAAGCTGAAAGATAATTGACTTTTTCTGTGGTTTTGGCCCTGCTCGAGGGTAGTGATGGTTTTGTGGTTTATTGTGATACATCTCGTGTGGGACTTGGTTGTGTTTTGATGCAGCATGGTAGTGATATCATATGTTTCTACGCAATTAAAAGTACATAAGAGAAATTATATGACTCATAATTTAAAGTTGTTAGCTGTGGTATTTGCATTAAAGATTTAGCGACATTATTTATATGGGGTCCATGTTGACATCTTTTCAGATCATAAGAGCCTGTAGTATGTATTCACCCAAAATAAGTTGAATCTCGGGTAGAAGAGATGGCTTGAGTTGCTCAAAGACTATAACATGAGTCTCCACTATCACCCAGGTAAAGCTAACATGGTTGTCAATGGTCTTAGTAGGTTATATGTGGGGAGCTTATCTCATATAGAGGAGGAAAAGTGGGACTTGGTGAAGGATATTCACCGGTTGGCTAATCTTGGAGTTCATCTCTTAGATTCTGATTATGGAGGTGTATTTGTGCAAGAGGTGGCGAAATAATCTCTTGGCACTGAGGTGAAAGAGAAACATGTGTTAGATCTTATCTTAATGTAAATCAAGAATGATGTGGGTAGGTAATAGATTAGAGATTTTGAGTTTGGTGGTGATGGTATCTTGAGGTACCAAGGAAGGTTGTGTGTTCTTGATGTGAATGGGTTGCGAGGTAGAATCTTGGCCGAAGCTCATCAGTCATGTTATTTGGTTCATCTTGGTTCGATAAAGATGTATCATGACCTTAAAGAGATCTATTGATCGAATAACATGAAAAAGGATATGTCTAATTTTGTGGCAAAGTGCACGGTGTGTCAACAAGCGAAAGTGGAACACTTAAGGCCTAGTGGGTTGTCTCAAGAACTAGAGTTACCGGTATGCAAATGGGAAGTGATAAATATGGATTTTGTTATCGGTCTTCCGCGATCTCGAAACCAGTTTAATTCTATTTGGGTCATCGTAGATAGGATGACTAAGTCTGCTCACTTTTTGCCAGTAAGGACTAGTTATTCTACTGAGGACTATGTGAGGTTTTTTATTCGAGAGATCATGAAGTTGCATGGCACTCCAGTCTCTATTATTTATGATCTGGGTACTCAATTCTCATGTTATTTTTGGCGGTCATTTCAGTGAGGTTTGTGGACTAAAGTAACCCGTAGTACTGCTTTCCACCCACAGACGGATGGACAAGAAAAAAAGACTATTTAGACTTTAAAGGATATGCTTTGAGCTTGTGTAATCGACTTTGGTGGTAGTTGCATTGACCAATTACCTCTTGTAGATTTTGTATACAATAATAGCTATTATTCTAGAATTGGTATGGCACTTTTTGAGGCTTTGTATGGTAGGAGGTGTAGATTCCCTATTGGGTGGTTCGAAGTTAGTGAGGTAAGGTTGTTCGGTCTTGATTTAGTTCATTAAGCTATAGAGAAAGTGAAGGTGATTCGGGATAGACTTAAGACTGCCCAAAGTCACCAAAAGTCCTATGCAGATGTGAGGTAAAGAGAGTTAGAGTTTGATATGGGTGATTGGGTGTTTTTGAAGGTATCTCTCATTAAGAGAGTGTGGCATTTTAGAAAGAAGGGAAAGCTTAGTCCCCATTATGTTGGTCCTTATTTGATTTTAATGATAGTGGGAGGTATTGCTTATGAGTTAGAAATGCCTACGAGTTTAGGTTATATTCACCCTTTGTTTCATGTGTCCATGTTGAGGAAATGTGTGGGTGATCCTTCCTTACTGGTTCCTGTTGAGAATGTTGGTGTCTCAAATTCGTTGTCTTACAAAAAGGTCCCGTTAGAGATCTTAGATAGAAAAGTTCGTAGGTTGCTAACTAAAGATATTTCATTGGTAAAGGTCCTTTGGAGGAACCATAAAGTGGAATAAGCCACTTAGGAGGCGAAAGAGGATATGAAGGCTCAGTATCCATTTCTATTTCATATGATGGATGAAGAAGCTTGAGGTATGAATTTTGTTCTTCCTTGTAGTTATTCTGCTTTTTCTTTTTATTCTGGTGTGTTGTTATTATTCTCGTGTGAAACGTGTCCTATCTCATCATTCGAGGAAGAATGATCCTAAGGAGGGGATAATATAACACCCTCAAAATTTTGAGTATTTTATTTTTGGTCTTCGTGTGCTGGAAATATTGATATTTGACTCAAACTATGTTCGGGGATGTTAAAAGGGTAACCCGAAAGCGTTTCAGAATTTTCGGACGGTGTTTGGGGTAGTTTTGGGTCATGGAGGCAGTAAGCCTCTGTGATAGCCCCGTGTAATGAAGAATAATCTCCGTAATACGGTCAGTGCCACAGAGGTTAGCGATGTCTTTGGCAATTCTTGTCCTCAAAGAAAGCTCTCACCAATTTAATAATGTCTTCACCTATGATGTCCCAGCTTTTCTGGAAAAAAAAGACTTGAAAAAATATCTGGACCACATGCACTTTCTCCATATAGATCAAAAACCACACATTTAACCTCCTCCTGATCTGGTAACCTTATCATTTCTTCATTCTGCTCTTCTATTATTATTTTAGGAATGCACTGCAACATACTTCAATCTTGGCTTATACCTTTCTCTTTAACTTGCTCCTTGAAGAATGTAATAGTCTCCTCCCAATTTCTTTGTTGGTGTGAATAATTACACCTTGACTATTGGTAATTTGTGCTATGTGAAGCTTCTTCCTTCTACCTTTAACTAATAAGTGAAAAACCTGTATGTTTTTGTCACCTTCTGCAAACCACTTCATTCCTTCTTTTTGTTTCCAAAATTCCTCTTTTATCCTTAGAAATTTCTTCAATTCAACTTTTGTTTTACTTAACTCAGCTTTATTAGTAGGTAATGGCATTACGTCTAATTAAGCTTCTTTCACTCTTATCACATCTGCTAATTTGAAATTTCTTTCCAAAATCTGCCTTACTCCAGATTGATAAAGCTTTTTTAACATTTTTCAATTTGATTTGGAATTCTATAAAAGGATTTCCTGCAAAATCCACCTTCCAGTGTTGCTGCGCTACTTCCTTAAATTGTGGGTGCTTAGTCCAAATGTTAAGGAATCTAAACTGCTTGACTGCAGGTTCTTCTGTAGAACCATAAACCAAATAAAGTGGTGCATGATCTGAGCCCTATCTTATTAAATGATGAAACATTATGGAGGGAAAATATCCAAGAAATCTTGGTTCACTAAAACTCTATCTAGTCTTTTAAATATATATTTATCTTTAATTCTCCTATTCCACCAAGTATGTCTGCTTCCAACAAAACTCACATCCAACGGTGCATAATTGTTTATGCATAAATCAAAATCAGTAGCTTTTTGCTGAGTGAATGCTAATCCACCTAGATTTTCTTCTTCTGAATTGATTACATTAAAATCCCCTTCTACTATCCATGGGTTTTGATTAGACTCTGCAATATTCTCCAGTTCTTCCCATAGTTCCAACCTCTCTATTGCATTGCACCTAGCATATACAATAGTATTATAGAAATTTTTACCATCTTTGTTAAACTTTATGGTTATCTGTTGTATAGAATCCAAAATGATTTGGGCTTCCCAATTATCCTCCCAGAAAATCCAAATTTTCGTTGAACGATTAGCCAAGGTATTTGCAAATCCTAACTTCCTTTTGTATTGTTCCAGCTCATGTGGATCTTAAAAAGGCTCCAACAGAGCTATAAATGAATAGTGATGTCTCCTATTTAAATCAATTAACCTCTCAAATGAATTTTGAGTGTTAACTGATCTAATATTTGAGAAAAACATTTTTCGTAACATTTATCACTATTTGTTGATTTATCTCTGCTCCATTTTCTAACTTGAAGTGGCAATGCTAATCTGCCTTTCTTTGCCTCTTTTTTCAAACTATCAATGTGTCTAGAAGATAAATCTCCTGACTTGCTTATCTATTGAATATTGTTATCTAATTCTTCATCTTTCTTTTCATCCCTTCTGATCTCTATCTAATCATCAATCTCCTCAACTAAATCAAGTACTTCTTTTAAAGGAAACTCAACAGTGTTTTTTTGCTCTAGGGTGTTATTTCTTCTTTCTTGACAATGTTGATTGTGTTGCTTTTGTATCATTGGTGAAGATTGTTCTACTCTTTTGTCTACTTTATTCGACACTTCCCTAGTAGTATCTCTCACTCTGCTTATACAATAACTGTTACTTTCCTACTCCTTGTTTTTTGTATGCTTTGCACATGACTGTGGTCAATGTGTCTTTTCCTTTCCTTTGTTACCATTCTTCAGCATTGAATCTTCTAATCTAATGGGTGTCCAATTGTGTTTTGTCTTCTCCTGCTCTTTTTCCTTAGTAAACTCTTCCTTTTCATTGTACATTGTGTTCTTTCCTTCTGTTGTTGATTTATCCTTTGTTTCTTCTTCATTCTTCTCTATGTTCTCTAGGGCTTCAAACTTATTTCTTATAGTTACATCAACCCTATTCCATCTCAGTTGTTGTCTTTCTCTTCTTCATTATCCACCTTTTTATTTCTTTGCACTTTAAACTCTTCTTCATTATTGCTCTTCCTGTGATCCTTGTTTTCCTTCCGTTCTTTCTTGCTATCCTTTTTGTTCTCTGTCTTCTTTTCTCTTTGTTGAGTATTACCCTTATCCTCCTCCTTTTTTTAGGATATAATTCTGGGTGCAATACATAGCATTATTGTTCATTATGCCCTTGAATAATACAATTCTTACAGTATTTTGGGACATAGTCATACTTTATTCTAATTCATATTTGTGCAACTCATCCATTTTTCTTATTCATGCCAATGTTAATTCCCTTAGGGAACTCACCTAAGAGGTCTACTTTTACTTTGACCTTTGCACAACTTGACATAGTTTGATTTTTGGTTTCCATGTCGACTTGCAATGGTCTCCCCACTACTGTGGACAATGAGAATATAGTTTCTCTACCAAAAAAAGTTGGTGAAAGGTAAGGGAATGAGATTTATGAAATGGTTTTTGTAGTTTCTTCTTCTAGATCAAACATGGGATCCCATTTTAGTGTTCTCATTGGATAAGAATAATTTCGTTGACTAATGTAAAACGATGATTTTGATAATAAATGCACACAATCTTCTAGCTGAGTAGCCCTAATGAGAACATGTCTATTTCTTAACAAACCTATGTTACATTCTCCTTTTAGATTGCATTGTTTAGGAATCAATTTTCTCAAATCCTGAATATCTGGCCAACCAGAAGAAAATTTGCTTATCACAACATATTGAAATTTTTATTTGTTTTGGCCTTTTTCGATTCGAAGGGTTTGGAAAATATTATTTTTGACCTTTTAAACTATTTCAAAACTTTAAAGAAAATTAGAAACAATTTAAGAAATTACGGCGTCGCCACTTGATTTTTGAGAAAAATATCAAGAAAAACTAAAAATATTACTTAAAAGATTCAAAACAGAATGTTTTTTTAGAAATTCTGAGTAAGTGGTTCCTATTAATACTCTTGAAAAGTTGTTAAGGCACCAAGAGTATCCGCTAATTTGTGGTTATCCGGACTATTTGAAAACAACTTTTGACTAACTTTAAAAGGAAAAGTTGATTTTTTGAAAAGAAATTGATTAAGGAAAAGTTTATTTTCAAGATTTGTACAAAACGAGGTTTGATGACTTAGAGAGAATTTTAACTAAGTCTAAGAAAATTAAAAAAAACAATCAACACATAAAGGGAAAAGGGGGAGGCTAAAAGGCTTAGGCCATTAGGCCCAAATCATTCAAATGAACTTGCCCTAGTCTAATCATTTGGGCTTTTGCCCCACTTGCACCTGTCCTAATTTAATCATTTGGGCTTTTGACCATAGCTTATCCTAGTCTAATCATTTGGACTTTTGGCTCATAACCTGGCCCATACCAGAAAGCAGTTTTTCGAGAACCCGATTAGCCTACCGCTTGAAAGATTTTACTAAAAAAAAATATTTAACTCTTTGCTCAAAAGCTTTTTCCACTCTTTGAGACTTGCTTTCTACCAAAATGGTGGTAGTATTTATAGGAAATGGTGGAGATTCAATTCTTTGAATCCACCAATGTGGGAGAAAGAACTTAAGGGTGTTTTGGAAATTTTAAATTGAGGGTAAGGTTTGTTGGAGGATAAGGTGAGGTGAAATTGAACAATCTAGTACAAATTTTGAATTTCAAAATTAGAAAAAGAAAAGGATTGAGGTGGAATTGTACAATCTAGTACAACTTTTGAATTTAAAAAATGAGAAGAGGTCAAGGTTGAGGTGAAATTGTACAATCTAGTACAAATTTTGAAATTCAAAATTTGAATTTTTGATTTCGGGATTGATGATGGCGGTTTTTTTTCTGAGGAAGCTGTTGTACGTTGGGTAAAGGAAAAAGGAAATTGGGTCAGGTTTTAGAAATTATTGATGGACCACTGAAGAGAGTGGGTTGTAGGTCAACTTGATGTGGGGTTAGGCTGGTATTGGGTTGGTATAAGGGTTTTGGGGTTATTTAAAAAATAACTCCAATCTATTTAAGATTTAGTTATCTTATTAAATTTTCAGCCAAATTGAAATCAATTGGCCAATTGTGTTGCAATTATGGTCAATTTGACTTCAATTATGATCAAATTTAATAAATCGATTAAATTAAATTAAAATTTGATACGAATTAATACCTCGTTTAATCTCGAGCTTCTTGATTAGATAAAATCAAATAAATATTATCTCCAAATAAATTATCTTTGAGAAAAAATTATATTTAAATCAAGATTTTGCCAATTTGAATATATTTTCAAGCTTAATCTCAATAAAAGTCTAATTTTGATAAAAATATTCATTTAAGTAATTTTTTTATACAATATCATATATGTAAATACAAAAACATACAATCGATACTTAAAAGGCAAAATTAATCCAAATAAATATTTTAGAGAACATTTATTCAGATGAAATAAATATTTTGATTTTATTAAGAATCAAAGAAACTCAGGATTAAATTTAGTCGTGGAGGAAAAAAAATTAGGTGTCAACATCATTGACAATCATTTGATCTGCCTCTTCCTGTTCCCATACAATTCTAGGTTCACCATACAGATATGAAATAGGTCTAAGCGGTATAGGTTTTGTAATGAAAGGTATGGGCTTAAGAAACATGTCATAAGTAATATTTGGTGGATTCAATATTGAAGGACCAATCCCTGTAGGAGGTTGGTCAGAAGCCGGCATGGCCAAATCCACCGGCGTGGCCATTGCCACCGATTATATTAGATTAGGGTTTGCGGCTATAGGGTTTCGGTAGTTTGTTCAGTTTTCAAATATAAACATTGCAAAGTAAAAGTTGCATTTGCGCATATATGTATAATGCTAGTCAGAGTTTAAAGCATGCAATAAATTATTATTTATTTGTTTAAATATTAATAGAAAAAGATTCGGTAGGTTTCAGGCATGCACTAATATATTATTGATTTATTTTTATATTAATTTAAAAAATTTGGTAGGTCAACTTGGTCAAATTTTCATTGAATTGGCACCTAATTATATAAGGTGGCCAACAATGGAATAAGCCTATTTAGACGGTTGCTCTCCACCGGTTCGCAATCCTCCGTAACCGCAAAACTTCGTTTTACTATTTGTAGCTTTTAGTCATATGTGGTTATCATTAAAATGGGTTGATTTTTAATAATAATTTAGCTTATACATACTAGTAACGTAAAAGCTTTTGTACTATTAGTGATTGTTTATTTGGAGACAAGTTATGCATGATTGATAACGCAAAATTGGTTATGTATAAATTATCTTGAATATTTTATTTATTGTATTAAAAATTATGATAATTCTGCAATTTTAATTTACATGATGGTATTTAATTAGTCACATTCTTAAAAAAAGAAAAACTAACTTTTGAAACAGATATGAGTGATCGTATAAGAATCTTTCCTAAGTGGCATCTCTAATTTTAAAAAATAAACAAATGAATAAATCAAACACAAACAACTATCATATATATATATATATATAAAGAAAAACTAAAAGCACCACAAGAAGTCAAGTGGCAAGATATTAAAAATCACGTGGCACTTTCTAGGACAAAACTTAAAGTGTTGTAGTAAAAATTTTGACTTAAAAAATTAAAAAATATTTAAATTTAAAAATACATTATCCTTTATCAAAAAAAGTATTTATTTTTTTTAAAATAAACTCATAATTGAATAGTTTTAAATAGACTTTTACTCTTTTATAAACTTATCCATTTTAAGATTTTTAATGTTATAAAACATATCTGAATAGAATTTAGTTAGATATTTAATGTAAGATAAAAATATAATAATAATAATATTTAATAGTAGTAGTATAGTACGTAACATATGTTATAGCAGCAACAACAACAACAACAGTAGTAGTGGTAGAAGTGATAGTAGTAGTAATAATAATAATAATTATAATAATAATAGTGATGTTGATGATGATGATACAACAACAACAACTAGTAGTAATAGTAGTAGTAGTAATTCTAGTATGTAGTAATTGTAGTTGGAATAGTTGTAGTAGAATTAATAATAATAATTGTAGTTTGTAGTTGTAATAGTCACATGACCCTAGATAGGAAGGTGTGGAGGTCGGGGATAAGGGTAAAAGGCTAGTGCGAGGTGGGTTGTATCTTGTAGTTAGGGTAGGAGCTGCTAGTGTATACTATTACTAGGTGAGAGTCCTTTTCTTATTTCTTATTTTTATATTACTCTTATTTTCGTGTCTCTCGTATTTCTATTTTTATTAGTCCTTATTTGTTATTTTGGTTATGCCACTAATCCTGTTTTCATGTATTACTTTGACCTTACTAACTATTCTTTATCTTGAGCCGGGGGTCTATCGGAAACAACCTCTCTACTTCCTCGGAGGTAGCGGTATGGACTGCATATATTTTACCCTCCCCAGACCCCACTTGGTGGAAAATACACTGAGTTTGTTGTTGTTGTTGTTGTTGTAATTGTAGTTTATAGTTGTAATAGTCTCAGTAGAATAAATAAATAATAATAATAATTGTAGTTTAGAGTTGTAATAGTCGCAGTAGAATTAATAATAATTAGTAGCGGTGGCGACGGTGGTGCTGGTGGTGATGATGTCTAAACATATTTGCAATTATTTATACATCTAAAATATCTATTTATGGTGGACTATTCAAACTTTACTTTTACTTGCAAAGGTAAAATAGCAAAGATGAGAAAGAGTAACAAATTAGTCTTTTTGTATTTTTTTATTATTTACTTTATAAAATATGTAATTGATATTTGATTTCAAATATTTTTAATTTCATATTTATAGCAACACTCTTTATTTATGAAGATATCTTCTGATAAGAACTTTCATGTTAATTGCCAAACATATTCTGGTCGTGACATTGAATTGGACAATTACAACATTACAAATAATTGTCTAAGATATGATGGCATTCCTCAATTACTTACTTCCTTTATGGCATCAACATACTATTTGTCATCATCTAATAAGCCAAGTGCATAACACACATCTCTGAAAGTAGTGTGGTCATTATTGTTGACTTTCTTAAGATCCGCATAGCTATTCGTACCTCTAATGTTATTCAATAGTAATCTTAGATCATATAACTTGTTACTTCCAAATGGAACAAAGAAGATCCTCTCAATAGAAAATGCAGAAGTTTTTCTTTTCTCTAATTTTTTTGAGTCTTTTTTTCACACAAACTTAAGTGGAAATTTTGCATAAGTTAATTCTCTAGCTTCAGGAAATTCTTTGTTTGTCTCAAACCAACTTAAGAATATTGATTTTCTTACACTCAATCTATTGACGACATCATCAATTAGATCATCATCAGAGAATATAATATTTTGTTCATTTTTAAGATGAAATGCTAGTCTTTATACCGGAGGTTGCCTTATTGAATTAGAAATTCAAGTATTCTCCAAGCAGCTTCACAGGATGATATGTATCGACAATCATAATTCATGTTGATTTCATCGACATTTGATGAATCTTCCTTATTTATATATTGAGAAAAAGCAGCAATGATGCGATCATTCCCCTTATTAACATATTTAAATAAGTACTTAATAGGTTTGGATTGATTGCACCATTCTACATTGATATGAGCACGATACTTTAGTATTAAGAATCGATTGTGCGACACTGTACACTTATTCCAACTCAATAAGAAAACAAAAAAATTATATTTTATCTTTGAGAAGATATTGTATTTTCAATTCAAATTCCAAAAAATTAATGGAATATACTTTATATAAGCACTCTACATTAGTAATACCAATCAATTAAGCGGTATTCCACACATGTTGTCCAGGTCAATACCATCTTTCTTGATAGTTCTACCATCTTCCTTTCTTCTGTAAATAGGATAATCATCTTCACCAATTGTGGTCGACTGAACAGATTTCTTTGAAAAGTGCTTTGTACATCTACCATCTTGTATGTAAGGAGATTAATTTCTCATAGGACCACATAGGTCATGCATCATGCACAACTCCACTGCTTTATATAGTAAGGATCAATCAATTCATCAGGTATTTTCACTGAAATAACTCTATCGATATCTGCAAGAGTAGGTTATTTATTTTTCTCATGAAAAAAAAGTAAGATGCAAGCATGAGGCAATCCTTGTTTGGAATTCAGCAGTATAGATCACTGCATAAAAAAAATTTATTAGATGAATAAATTGCAGGAAATTCATATTTATAGATTTTATATATATATATATATATATATATATATATAAATGAGGAACTGATTATACCTGTTTTTACTCTTCCCAAAATTTGTTTGTCTTGCAAGTCCTTTATTAAGCAATCTAATTTGATTTTGAAAACTCTGGATAAAATATCTAGATGATCCTCAGGTTTTAAGCCCCTACTCTCTACAAATCTTTAGCCACTTTGAATTGCAAGTAAAGATGATGAAAAAATCAAGATAGCTAGCCCACTTGCATATCGCCATAGCATTTTGGTAATTTTAAAGAATGTATCATGTTCCTCCTGTGAAGCTTGATTCCAGAATTATCCTTTTTTTCTGAGAAGATGGATTAGTTTCTCCACGCAGAAATGTGTCTTCTAACCCGTTGTACATATGAGCTCTCAATAAATTTTAATTAAACTGAATATAATTCAATCGGAAAGATTCGATCATTGTATATCCATCAACCAAGAATTGTTGAAATAGTCTTCTGTAAGATAGAATTGTTGGAACTTCATGCTTCCTATCTTGAATTTTGTAAGTAAAATACTCTCGGATGCTAACACATTTCCTTCCTTGAGTTGTTTCATCACCTCTATCATAATGAATGTCCTCTCTATAGCCATCTTCACCATAAAGAATATTGTAAGCTTAAATATGCTACATTTAGTTATTTAATGCTTCATAATTGCTCAGACTGACTTTCAATGACGATATCTCTATCACCTCTAGATGGTTCAAAATCTCCAACTTCTGAAACTGCTGGCAGGTTATGTCTTCTTCCATCAGTGCCTCTTTTGCCTATTAATCTGAATCTAACATTGGAGCTCCTATATTCTTAATATCTATCTTACCATTCTAAATATCTTAGCTAAAACATCGTGGCAATCAATCATTTTCTTTAGATCATTATCGATCTCTTTATGCAGTTTGTTTATATCTTGACCACGACTGCAAAGAATTAAATTTATAAAATTAATAAATATTTTATTTTCATGTAAAATATTATCTACACAAATCATAAAGTGTAAAACACTAACCTTACAGAATGAATTCTATTCCGCACTTCATTATTTGTATCATAACTGCATAATTGCGCAAACTTAGGGATGGATCCCTCAAGAGGCAATAAACTTTCAATTTTATGATAATTCTATCCAGATAATCTAAATGTTCTTGGTCCTTGAGTTTGATTGACAAATGCATCAACTTTTTCTCCCATAGAAGTAAATGAGAACATAGAATTATAGCTCCCAATGTTTTCTCAAAAGTGGTTACTTTTAGAACCTGCATAAAATCTGAAATGGAGAATGAAGAATTATATATGTAAGGTTAATGTTCTTTAATGATAAGATCAAAATAGATGTTTTTACTAACCATATTCAAACAACAATTGTCTTATTGAGAAGGCTCAATTGACTTTGGCAACTTAATCTTTCTATGATTACAACACATAGAAAATATCGATCGTTTAAACTTAATCTTCTTGTTGATTCTTTCTTCATACCAAAAACATGCCCCATAATATTCACATTCATAGATAGCATATCTAATATCCCAGTATTCTGTTAGTGATCAAAATATATAGGGTTAGAGTCATATAAACTTGCTTATTTTATGAATTCTTACTTGATTACTCTTATTTATATAAAAATTAAACAGTGCATACCTCATTACTAACGCCCCCACAAACATCATCCTCTAAAAAATTAATAGAAAAATGAATTAAGTGGCAATCAAGCTAAGTTTTAACTATCAGTACCAAACTAAAAATAATTGATAACCAACTTAGATACTAAGTACATACCTTCACAATCATCTTTATCTTCTTGACCTTTATCGGACAAAGCATAATTTAAATCAGACAAATGATCTTGACTTTGGACACCTATGATAAATAATTGTTAGCCTTTAATAACTTTAAGTTTTGAAATAGAAAAAGATTTTTGGTCTTTATTGATATTTAAATTTAGTAAGAATTTCTTATTAGAAAGATTTGAGTAACTCACAAAAATAACTTGGATGATATTGTGGCATAACATTATTAGATCTCAAATTTTCACTTTGCATATTGAAAATACTTGAACTAGTAGGTTCATTCACCAAAATTTCTTTACCCTTCCTCTGCCTTGTATTTTGGAAAAAATCACTTTCAAAGTCTGTTATTAATAAAAAATAAAATATATTTTTAACATACAGGTGCTAGAAAATGATAAAATATATATTGATGCCTTTATAATAGATATGGTGAAAATGTGAGGAGATTCAAATTTTACCATCATCAGCTGAAACACAATTTAAAATAGGCAGTGTATCTTGCCTGAAATTTGTAATCTCATTAATTAATATGCCTTTTGCCTTCTTTTGATTTGTGGACAAACAACTTTTAAAATTTATCATTGGTGAATTAAGATTTTCAAATAAACATAAAATCTAGATCTTTCAAATAAATCTAAATAGTAATTTGATATAAACTTAAAATTTATCCTCAAAGAAAGACTAACCATTGTTCAAATCTCGTAGAGGAAGAGACTTTGCATAATGTGTGAGAGGTTGTGGTGAAAAAATCTTTTCAAGTCCATCATTGGTACACTGATTGGTGGTGTACAATTTTGATATGATGAAACTAGCACTACAACTTATCCCTTTGTTTTATCTCCATCAACTATATGCATTTCAGACATTCTAAAATCACTACTCAATCTCGTGTTATTGGAATTCTTTTGTAATGTTCCCATACATACAATTCTATTAATTGACATATATGAGCTTGACACAATCTTTTGTTTTCTCCATCCATTTACATCATCGCATTGAAAAACCTCTTATTTCTCAATTGGGGTTATGTTTCTAGACATATTCAATTAAGGTAAGTATATTATATGAGTAGAACAATACAAAAGAACATAACAATTTTATATATATTGAAACTGATCGTTTGTTAAATTACATAGAGACCAAGGAACTCTTTCATGTAGTTCATTAACATTTACTCCATCATATGTTGGGTCAATATTCTTTGTAGAGAAAATGACATTATTTTAAAAATAAGATAGACAAAGAGGAAATAATTTAAAATTTTAATATAATATGATTATAATCACTACTTATAATACTTATTTCATTCGATAAGCATTTAGCTCATTTTTTATTTCCTAGGATTCTTCTATTTAGTCTCGCTAATTGCCCCCCTAATTTTCCATTTGTACGCCTTCCTGAATTTAAATTTCTTATGAGTATTTGTGAGTCAATTGGATTAGAGAAGAGAGAGGAAACGACTGAGGGAGAGAGAAAGCAGTCACTCTTTTTTTTGTTATACATATACAACAAAAATTATATTTTTTAGTTTTATTCAGGAATAATTTTATTTCATCTTGAGTGTTTTGGTATTTTCAGTCTTTATATTATTCTTATATTTTTAATTTTTTAACTGGAAAAGTCCTTAATTTTTTTGTGCCCTATTTTTCTTGATCTAATAATTTCTTTATGCTTTATTTTGAACTTTGTTCTTTTATTGTATTTTGTAATTTATATGTAAGTATATTACTAAATTCTTTATATTATCTTTTTCAGTATAATATTCCTGCAAACAATAACAAGAATTCAAGGGAGCGGTTGACACGCCAGAAACAAAACATTTGGTGAGTTCACATCAATTTCTTACTACCTGACCTATTTTGGTGACATATTGTTTCTAGTATCTTTTTCATGTCGGGTTCTTCTCATTGTATTCAGCTATGGATCCAACTAAAGGTATACTTTTATACATCAATTTCTTGTTATGCATTTTCTTTTCTTGTTTTAAATGTGAAAATTATTGTACATTATTGGTGTTTTGCTTAGTTTTTTTGAATGACAAAAGATATGTTATTGTACTTTTTTTACCAGAGAGTTATTTACCCCGAGATTATTGATAAATTGGGACTAAAAAGGGGCGTAGGAAATAAGTTAATTTTCTAAAATTGATAGCGGTGTCTATTTCTGTAAGTAAAATATAGTGCACAGGTTGTACAGAGATTATATTTACAATTATACTTTTCATTTTACTATTCCCTCCCTATAATAAATCTAAAACATCAATGATAGAGACAATGTCATTAGAGTATATTTGGTTACACCAAAACACAACGTCAAAATGCAATGTAGTTTGATGTGCTGAATACTAATTTCTATATTCTCAAAACATTTGAGGTTGTTTTCCTTTCAAATTGTCCACAATATACTTGCATGTAGTATTCTACTTGTTTCAGTTCTTAGCATATACTCTTGCTTCCTCCAAATTGTGTAGTGCATATATGATATTGGCCGACCATGATATGTTTTTGAGATTTAGAAATAATCTCCATAATTGACCTTATCACCGTTGTCCAAGCGAGTGAAAGTCACTCCGTGGAGCCATTGTTCAAGATTTATCGCCTTTGGAACTTTATCACATAATAAGATTGTCATGCAAGATGATGAGGATGCAGGGAAGATTGTTATGGCAGTTCCTCTTTAAGTTTGTAAGTCCTTTAGTTCAATGAATTTATTTTCACATTTTCGTTCAACTGGTTTAAGAGCTATTTATCATTCCTTTATTTCTGTTATCTATTTTCGTTTGTTCTATTTTGTTTATCCTAACTCGTGTTTGTGAATGGTGTATGTTAAGGAAAAGCTCTTGAACACTTTCTGCAAGATTTTTATGTCTGTACAAATTTTATCCCCCTTAAGAAAGTAGCAAAAACTATGAACTCAGAGGACTGAGGTCCCTAACTTATTGCAGGAATACTGCATCACGATTAACTTTTTAACATATTGTGATGGTTGATTCTATAAACATGTATGGGGGCCCTAATATGAACAAAGCATCAGTAGATTCTAATAAATTTCCCCAGTATGTGATCTGGCCAACAAATTAACATATGAAAACTTCTTAAATTAATGTTTTTCTACATGTATAAACTACATACATGTCCCGACCCAAATCAAGGTCCTGGCTGTGATGAGTATCTCAAGTCTACCGAGGACCGGAGACCACCTCCTTTGCCTAGACAAATGAAAACATAACACGCCTAACAATGGATGAATTCAAAACATATAACAAGATAGAAAAATAGAAACTCAAAGTTTATGAAATGTAATATCAACCAACAATACTCAACCACAACGTTATCCAACAAATCCTCTAACAAAATCAAAAACCAATCTAGGCCAGGACATGCCCCCAATCCTGACAATGACAATGACAATGCAAATGTTAATGATAATGTGAACTCTCAATTCTATCTATGAATGGAAAACCGATGAACTGATCAAGTCTTTTGGAGAATGAAAGCTCACCACTTCACTACAACCAACTGACGAACTAAGCTGATCCACCTAACTCTGTGCATGAAAAGTAGACTTGCCTTTAGACCCTGCATCGCATGGGGATACAACGTTCGGAGATGGTTAGTGGATTAGGAACTAGCATGTAACTTAAGGATAAAGGATAAAATAATGACATAATCACGAAATCAAGTCAAACCAATGCATATGTACACAACCACACATATCCATGAGTATATACATATATCTAAATACTGGGAGAGGGAAATGGGCTTAGCATGTACTTTTAAAAACCTTAACCGTGATTGTGTAGCTTGACCATTCTAATACCACCCACAGGATAAATAGGTTTAGTTGTAACCCCCTGGTCGGGCCTTAGTGTGTGTTAGCCGCACAAACCAGGGATATCATAGAAGGCTGGAGATTCTCTTGTACCCTTTGCCCACCAAGATACATTTATGTATAGTGTGACACAAGCACACAATATTTAGACCAACCCTCATGTCGGCAAATATGAGTTTCCAGTGTCTGTCCGTCGGACTCACACCATCACGACCAACTATCACAACCCTTGTTAATGCCAATTAAAATATTTAACATATAACACATCCACTAATTCCAAGAGTCAGTTATTAAGGCATTATTAAGTGGTATCATCAAAATGACTATAGCTTGCAAGCAATATCATTAACCGACACTTTTGCGGATTCCTTCATACCCTATAGACTCCATTAATAAAATCACTTGGAGGATTCCTTCATACCCCGCAAGGTTTTTAAGATCACTATTGTTATTATCCAATTAGTCATTTATATCATGCATTAATTTTAAAGAGAATAAGCCAAACCAATGTAAGACTCCGTAAAATCTTCCTAGTAGTTAGAGCTTCTAAAGTGTGTCAAGAGAATCTTAGCACATAAAATTCGGCTAAGTGTTGAAACTTCTTTCATTCCATAAGCTTATGAACTTCGATGAATTATTTCGTGACCTTCCCGACCTCCGATCTTAGATTTTTAAGTTGTGCTATGATCGGGAAAGCACATAGTACATCATGGTTCCTTGGTAGTTTCATGATCAAGGTTTATGTATATTAAGGTCTCAAATGTGTTCAAGCTATTGGGCGAATCAAAACATTCTTTACCGATTGAATTCTTGAGAAGGATATTGGTATAGTCAACTTCAAACGAGCATATCTCTAATTATACTTGGAATTTTTGAGATCATGACCTATAAACAGATATATAATTGAATTATATTTCCAAAGATACCAATTTCACCCAAATCCGTTATCAAAGCAAAAAGTTATGCCCATTTTACTCCAGCATGTCAAGCTGGGAAATGTGTGATGACATTTCTGACGGCCTGTCACATTTCTGACAACATTTCTGACGACGTCGTTAGCCTTAGGAAGAAACTCAAAAAATCCACCCTTTTTGTGATGACAATTCATGACGGCCTGTTACGGTCCTGACGGCTTGTCACTGATGTCATTAGCAATATTTTTCTAGCAATTTTAGAACGTTTTTACAAGGGTATTTTGGTCTTTTCCCACCTTTTGGAAGCCTCTATAAATATGGGAAACCTCTTACAAAACCCTAATTTCATCATTTTTCTCTTCCAAATTCTCTTAAGGGAAAATAACTAAGGTTTCATCAAGAACCCTAATCTTCCAAAAATCATCCATAAATTCTTCAAGATTTCTTCAAGAATCAAGTTCCTCATGGTGTGGGCTTCGAGAATTATTTATTACAAGTGTGGATAGAGTCTCAATCATTAGAAATTCATCCAATTTCAAAGATTCAGGTATGTAGATGTTGATTCTTGGGCTCCTTTCATCCAAGAAGCTCAAGAATCCTTTTTAAAACTAAAAGATTTTTATGTTTATGAGTTGTTAATGATTTGTATGAGTTTAAATTGATGTTTAATGTGTTTTTGAGTTTTGATTTATGTTTGCCTACAAAATTTATGTGCTTTGACCCTAGTATGTGGAATTCATGTGATGTTTGTGATAGACCTTCTTGAAGTTGTTTTCTATGTGATGTGTTCATGACTTTTGGGTGTAAAAATGGTTGAATAAGTGAAGCATGTCCCCCATAGGTTTGATAAAGAGCTTAGGTGAATCATAAGGGCCATTATAGTATGTTGAATAGGAAACCCCAAGTTGTGAGTTAGTTTGTGCTTAGTGTTTGATAAAACGCCCAAGTGAATGAATTATTTCATGGTAGTAGGAAATTCCCAAATAAGTGTGAACCCGTGCGTGTCTAGTGTTTTGTTAAAGGACCTTAGTGAATAAGTGGAGAGGTGATAGTAGTAAATTCCCCAATTATGTGCTCTTGATATATGTTAAGCTTTTAATATATGCCAAGTGGTTAGCAAGTAGGTTATGACGTGATAGTATGAAGTTTCTCCAAGCTATGTGATATCCAAACACGTGTGACGATTGATATAGGTATGAAATAGCTAAGATAAAACCTTGTTGAATGGAGTACGATTTAGTAGCATGTTTCCCCTATGTTACTTTATGATTATGATTTCGAGATGCCTAAAGTGACCCCTCGTCAACAGTGAAAATGCTTTAATGATTATGAGATGTTTTAATAATTGTGATGACACATGAATGATTGTGATAATGAACGAATGCTTGTGATGATGAATGAATGATTATGATTTAATTTTATGCTATCGAGTCCTAGGGGTATTTATACCTGACAATAGAGTTGTTGTCTAGAGCCTGTGTCAGTTTCTCGATAATTTTAGTCGAGCCATGATTCTCAGAACTCAGTGAATTATGGAACTCTGTATCCTCAGACAAGTGAAGAACTTAAGAAAGATCAGTAATCTCAATTATCTCTATAATCTCTGTATCACTAGTAATCTAGCCTCAGTCCTGTAATCAGCTCAGATATAATAGTATTCAAGTGATACAATTCTAATCTCAGAAGCGATTCGAGTAATCTATTCAAGCTCTATACCATCAGTCAGATATCATGATTCGATATCTTTTCCGTCAGATACGAAACTAAGTTATCTCAACGTAACTCAGTCAGATCTTTTGAGAAACATGATCAGTATCAGATTCACCTCAATCTAAGTTCAATCTAAGAATTAGATCAGTTTCTTTCAGTTGGGAGTAGGATTCAGCACCGAGCGAACCAAGGATGGGAACTCACCTGCTAGTAGAGGTTGTGATTCTTAGAAGCAATCCTTGCATTCCAGAACTGTGTAGCCAGCACAGGAAAATGAGTCACCTGTCAAGCAAGCTTGACATCTTGTTGATTGACACCGCCAGAGATCCTGACCTTAGAGAAAATATAATGTCTTTACCCGTGGCATGGTATTGGCACCCTCCCAACCGGAGGTTGAGGATGGACCCCACCTGTGGTAGGTTGGGGCATGTCGGTTAGATAACTACTTCCCACAGTTTTAGTTTTAGATCCAGTCTCAGTTTCAGAATTAATCATCAGAAATCAGGACTGTGTGGTACAGTCGTTTATCTCAGTGAGGAACTTAGATAGTTCCATTGATTTATGGACCATCCCTTCAGATAGTCTTGGTCTTATATATAGTTGTTTGATATCATATTTAGAGATATACCGCTAGACTGGTTTGATCACAGTATCAGATTTCTATTGAATATTCTTGTCGTCATATTCAGATATAATCATATTTCTTATCATTGATAAAGCTTCCAAAGTAATATGTTAGAAAATTTGATCTCTAATTCTGTCAGTCGAAAACAGTAAGCTCAGAGTTCATTCCTTGATGTAAGTATATCCTGATCCTCGGTTATCAGTATCAGATGAGTCAGTGATTTAGTATCTCAGTTTTAGTAGTTAGTTCAGTCTGCAGTAAGGTGGTATCCAAGTTTCAATATCTAGAGTTGCGATAATTGTGTTCATGTTCTGTGCATTCATGTATGTGTTCTCATGTGGCATCTTCATGATTATTCAGTTTAGATATTATGCATGCATGAGCCCTTGCATTAGCCTACCTCGTCTACATATTTGGTATATTCCTGTACTGACGCATTTGCGCTATGGTGTTTTATTTGACACCATAGGTTCAGAGGCACAGGATCCAGAGTATCCTCAGCAGTTCAGTCCCAGTCAGCAGCAGTAGCAGTGAGTCCTCTTCTTTCAAGGACGAATCTCAGTTTACTATTATTGCTTCAGACTTTGTTTATTTTCAATTGACGGAGTTAGTTGGATACCTGTCCCATCAACTCTACAGTTCACACAGTTTAGAGGTTTTTCAGATGGATGTATTAGTATTCAGTTTTCTGTAGTATGAGTATTCATAGATGTGTTGAACCTTATGGCTAGTTTCTACATTTAATTCAAATATTATGCAGTGTACAGGTACAGATATCAGTAAAGGGTTAGCTTGTGGTCTTTCGGGGTCATAAGCACCGTGTGATGTATCGGGATGGGATCTCGGGGCATTACAACCAAATGATAATTTTCATTCCAAAATCATTTATGCAAGCGGGTTGAGGTTACCATCAATTTCCATACCAAAACCAATTATTTGGGGATTCCGTTGTACCCTTATTGCCATAGTTTACGAATTTGGGGATTCCATTGTACCCTTATTCCAACCACCAATCCCATGAACCCCAATGAGTGTACAAACCAACAATTCAAATCATAATAGTTCAATAGTAACCATGAGAAAACATTCAATCAATTTATATCCAAAACCCTCAACCCGTATTTCAAAACCCAACATCAAAATTATGAGTAATAAACCAATTTCTATGCCATTAAGAAATTACAAGTGTAGGGAGAGATATACATGTTTTAATTACTATGAAAATTGAAGAAGATAGCACCTTAGAACTCTAGATGACAACCTTCCTTAAAACCCTAGCCTTACTTGAATGGAGAATTTGAGTGTTTAATATGCTTAAGTATTGGAAATAATCCTCCTTAGATGCTTTATAGATGTGGGGTCTATGTAGGGAAAGAGGGAAATGTCCAAAGTTCCCTCAACTTAAAAGCTAAAAATTGCCGCCCAGTCGTTACGGGTCTCATGACGACTTGTAGGGTCACATAACGACTCGTCACCACGAGTCATAGCCAAGACAGTTTCTAGGACAGACACACTATTGACCCTATGACTCACATTATATGACTCATTAAGTGACCCTACGACTCGTAGGGTCCAACTCGTATCCAAGACCAGACCATTTAGGCTCCACATTGGTCACCCTATGATTTATACATAAAGACTCGTAATGAGCCCATATGAAACATTGAGAGACACTCGTACTTAGAACAGAGAACTTAGCCACACATACTAGTTAAGCTATGATTTAGGTCCTACAACTTGTCAAGACTCCCTACGACTCATAGAGTGAGTCGTAGTTTGGACAATGAGGATAAAATTTTAGAAATTTTCAAGGGCCAAAATCTGGGGTGTTATATTCTCCCCCCTTAGGATCATTCATCCCCAAATTATGAGACAAGGTATTCATTAATATGATTTTGACACAAAGTACACCCATACTTACCTTTAATAAAGACAGAAAGCAAAGATACCAAGGAAATCATAATTTCTTTTAACAGAGTTAGAAAACAAAGAGCTTAAGGAATACACATACCTCAAGCATGATTTTTTGAATCTGGAAACAAGAATGGGTATTTGGACTTCATGTCCTCTTCGGCCTCCCAAGTAGCTTCTTCATACTTTTGGTTCCTCCATAGAACCTTTATCAAAGAGAAGTCCTTCATTCACAACTAGCAAACTTTCTGATCCAAAATCTCCATTGGGACTTTCTCATGAGACAAGGAATACAAGACATCAACACTCTCCAAGGGAACGACCAAAGAAGGATCTGCTACACACTTATTCAACATCGACATATGAAAGACCAGATAAATAGAACCCAAACTAGAAGGAAATTTTAATTCATAAGAAACCTTTCCAACTTTTCTCAAAACACGATATTGGCCAACATAACGGGGACTGAAATTTCCATTTCTTCCAAGCTACACCACTCACTTCCTGGGAGATACTTTCAGAAATACTAAATCATCCACATCAAATTCCAAATTCCTTTGTCTCACATACGTGTAGGACTTTTGGAAACTTTGGGTGGTCTTAAGACTATCTCTAATCACCTTTACCTTCTCCATGGCTAGGAGAACCAAATTCGGGCCGAACAATCTAGACTCACCAATTTTAAACCACCCAATAGAAAACCTACACCTCCGACTGTACAAAGCGTCAAAAGGATCTATCCTAATACTAGATTAATAGCTATTATTATACGCAGACTCAACAAAAGGCAATTGGTTGACCCAATTACCACTAAAATAAATCACACAAGACCTTAGCATATCCTCCAAAGTCTGAATCATCCTCTTCACTTGTCCATCTGTCTGAGGGTGGAAACCAATGCTAAGGTTCACCTTAGTCCCCAAACCTCTCTAAAAGGAATACCAAAATTATGATGAAAACAGAGTACCTCTATCAGATATGATGAAAATTGGTACACCATGTAACTTCACGATCTCTTTAATGGAAATCTTAACATAATCCTCCACTGAATAATTAGTTCTCACTGGAAAAAAGTGAGCGGACTTAGTAATCCTATACATAATGACCCAAATGGAATCAAACTGGTGGTGAAACCGCCAAAGAGTAGTAACAAAATCCATATTAATCACTTCCACACGGGAAACTCAATCTCTTGAGACAACCCACCAGGCCTCAAGTGTTCCACTTTCACTTATTGACAAACCATACATTTGGCCAGAAATTAGCCACATCCCTCTTCACATTGTTCCACCAATAGATTTCCTTCAAGTCATGATACATCTTCAACAAACCCAAATGAACAATGTACCTCGACTTATGAGCCTCAGCCAAGATCCTCTCTCACAACCCATCAATATTAGGAACACATGATCTACCCTGGTACCTCAAGATACCATCACCACCAATCTAGAAGGTCAAAACCCTCTACTAACCCGTATTATCCTTAATATACATCAAGACAGGGTCTAATAACTATTTCTCTTTCCCATCAACACCAAGAGATGACTTTACCACCGCTTGCACAAACACCCCACCATTTTTAGAGTCCAAGAAACAAACTCCAAGATTATCCAAATGAGGAATATCCTTCACTAATTGTCGATTTTCCTCATTCACATGAGATAATCTTTCCATGGACAACCTACTAAGAGCATCAACAACCATGTTAGCCTTACCTAGATGATAATGGAGACTCATATCATAGTCCTTAAGAAACTCAAGCAATATCTTCTGCCTAAGATTCAACTCATTCTGGGTGAAGACATACTACAAGCTCTTATGATCTGAGAAGATATCAACATGGACCTCATACAAATAGTGGCGCCAAATCTTCAAAGTAATGACCACATCCAATAATTCCAAATCATAAGTTGGATAATTCTTCTCATGCACCTTCAACTTTCTAGAAGCATATGCAACCACCTTACCATGCTGCATCAACACATAACCCAGTGCCACATAGTACGCATCATAATAAACTAAAAAACCCTCAGCATCCTCGAGTAAGGTCAAAACTAGAGCCGAAGTCAACTTATCTTTCAACTTCTCAAAACTACCCTCACAATCATCATACCATATAAACTTTACCTTCTTCTAAGTTAACTTAGTCAATAGGGCAGTAATAAAAGAGAAGTTTTCCACAAACCTTCTATAATAACCGGCTAAACCCAAGAAGCTTTAAGTATTGGTTGGAGTCGTGGGTCTAAGCCACTTTTTAACCACCGCAACTTACTATGGATCCACCATGATACCTTTACGAGAAACAACATAACCCAGATAGGTCATATCATTCGACCAGAACTCAAACTTCATGGACTTCACATACAATCATTGATCTTTCAAGGTTTTCAACATAATTCGTAGGTGATCAACATGATCTTCCTTACTCTTAGAATACACCAAAATATCATCAATAAATTCTAAGAACTTATGAAAGACAAATTTATGAGGTCCATAAATGTCATCGGGGCATTAGTCAAACCAAAGAATATCACCAAAAACTCAAAATGACCATACCGGGGCTGGAAAGCATTTTTAGGGATATCCACCTCCCTAATCTTTAATTGATGGTACCTAGATTGAAGATCAATCTTAGAAAAGTACTTAGTACCCCGAAGTTGGTCAAACAGATCATCAATCCTAGGGAGTGGATACTTATTCTTCATATTCACCTTATTCAACTGGAGGTAAACTATACATATCCACAGGGAACCATCCTTCTTACACACGAAAAAATTAGAAGCACCCACGAAAAAATACCAGGGCGAATAAAACCTTTATCTAGGAGGTTTTTCAACTGCTCCTTAAGCCCCTTCAGCTTGGCATAAGCCATTCTATAAGGAGGGATAGAGATAGGATGAGTGTCCAAAAGGAGATTAATCCCAAAATCAATTTCCCTATCGGGGGAGAAAACCAGCAAAAATCTCAAGGAATTCACTAACCATAGAAATAAATTATGCAAGAGGACCCTCTAAGTTAAAATCTTTAACCCCGACCAAATGATAAAGACATCCCTTAGAAATCAATTTCCAAGCTCTAAGATTAGAAATGAACCTTTTCTTAGGCCCTAGGGAACTACATTCCCATTCAAGCATCGGATTATTTAAGAATTTAAAACTGATCCTTTGGGTTCGACAATCAAGAGAGGCATAACATAAGTGCAACCAATCCATCCCCAGGATGACATCAAACTCTAGCATGTCTAATTCAACCAAATCCATCAAAGTTTCCTACCACCAACATATACCACACAACCCTTGTAGACTCTACTAGAAACCACTGAGTCACCCATTAAGGTAGAAATAGAAAAGGGATAAAAAATACACTCAGGATGAAAATCAAAATGGATAGCCACAAATGGGGTCACATAAAAAAGGGTGGACCCCTGATCAAGTAAGAAATACACATCATGAGATAAGGGTTTCAACATACCAGTGATGATATCTGGAGATTCCTTAGATTCTTGATAAGTAGCAAGAGAATTCAGGCAATTTTGGATAGTATTGGTACTAAAATTAGCACCCTATGGTGCAGGAGCTGATGAAGAGGCAATAGGAACCTTGTTCGCCTCAGAGGCAACCTTACCTATAGGATAGTTCCTCTACATATGTACTAGCTGACCATAATTAAAATACCTATTATTTCCCTCATCACAGAAAACATTATGCAACCGACCATAAAATCTACAAGAGGGATACAATGGAGCTAACTAGGCCTCATTGGCTTGAGATTAGGCACCCTATTCCCTAGAACCATCACCACCCTAGAAATGACGATCACCAGAAGACTTTAGATATAGAGCACTAGCTATCAAATAGGAACTAGAATTGCTCCACTTCTTTTTAGACCATTTTACACCATCTCTACCACTGTGTTGCTGACTTCCACCCTATTTTGAATACCAAAACTTCTTACTCTGCCTTTCTCCTATATCAATTTTCTTTTTCTTTTCTTCTTCCACTTGTTTCATAGACCATGAATCTAGAGATATCCATATCCTTGTTCAACAAGGTGACCTTGATTTCCAAAATTAATTCACGGGACAACCCAAAATCAAATTTCCTCATTCTATCTCTTATGATAGATACTAAATCAGGAGTATACAGGGACAATAGGTAAAACTTCATGGCATACTCCTTCATAGACATCCTGTATTACTTTAAATTTACTAAATCCTTAGCCTTCGACTCCCTCAACTCCTGAGGAAATAAGTGATCAAGAAAAGCAAAAGAGAAATCATCCCACTAAGTAGACTCAACATCATCACCTTAGATCGGTCCCACTTCTCATACCATTGATAATCTACATCCTTCAACTAATAAGATGCGAACTCCACTCCTTCTACATCAGTAGCATGCATCACCTAAAAGGTTTTCTCCTTCTCATCATTGAATCTTAAGGATCCTCCTCAACCTAGGAACCAGTGAAAGTTGGAGGACTTAAACTTATAAATTGACCAACTCTAGTGGCCTCAAAAGCTGGAAAAACAGTAACAACATGCTCAGTATGAGAAACCATCAACTGGTTCAGAAAATGAATCGACTGATAAATTTAGCATTTGTCACATCACCCTAAGGAGCTTGAGGAGGACTAGTTGAATTTGGGGGAACCCTACGAGAGATATTAAAAGCAGTAGCCCTAGATTAGGTCAGAACCCCATAAGTAGGACTTGTTCTATTAACATTATCCTCAAGTGGGACAGAGGAGTTTCCATGAACATCAGATTTTTGAGGCATGATATGAAAATCGAATAAATGGATATTAGAGGAAATTTAAGACCTTAGACTCTATAGTCTGAAAGGAGATCACAAGAAAGAGAAACATTCCAAAATGTCTCGTAACCTCTTCCTTATAAGTATAGTATGCAAAACACCCATAAAAGAGACTCTACTTGACATGGCTTTGTGGAAACCCAATGTCACCAAACCTAGGCTCTGATATTAACTTTTTCATGACCAGAACTAGGGCCTAGCCATGCATGGTATCTCAAGTCCACTGAGGATCAAAGATCACCTTTTTTGCTTAGACAAACAAAAACATAACACACCTAACAATGGCTGAATTTTGAACATATAATAAGATAGAACAAGATAAACTCAAATTTTATGAAATGTAATGTTAGCCAACAATACCATACCACAACATTATCCAACAAAGCCTCTACAAAAACTAATCTAGGATGGGACATGGCCCCGACCTGATAATGACAATGACAATGTTAATGATAATGTGAACTCTTAATTCTAATCTATGAATGGAAAACTGATGAACTGGTCAAGTCTTTTGAAGAATGAAAGCTCACCACCTCACCACAATCGACCGATGAACTAAGTCGATCTACCTAACTCTATGTAGGAAAAGTAAAGTTTTCTTTGGGCTATGCATCGTATGGGGATACAGTGTCTAAAGATGGTTAGTGGGTTGAGCACTAGCATGTAACTCAAGGATAAAAAATAAAATAATGTTATCATCATGAAACTAAGTCAAACCAATGAACATATACACATCCACACATATCCATGAGTATATACATATATAAATACTGGGAGAGGGAATTGGGCTTAGCATGTACTTTAAAAACCTTAACTTGGAGTGTGTAGCTTATCTATCCTAATACCACTCATTGGCTATATGGGTCCAATTATAACCCCCTGGTCGGCCCCTAGTGCATATTAGCCGCATGAACTGAGGATATCACAGAAGGTCGGGGATTTTTTTGTATCTTTTGCCAACCATGCTATATTTATGTACAATATGACACAAGTACACAATCATTTAGATCAACCCACATGTTGGCAAATATGAGTTTTTGGTATCTGTCCTTCAGACTTATATCTTCATGGAAAACTATCACAACACTCGTTAATGCCCAATTAAAATATTAAATTCATAACCTATCCACCAATTCTGGGAGTCAATTATTATGGCATTATTAAGTGGTATCATTATACCAACTATAGCTAGCAAGCAATATCATTAGCCAACCCTTTTAGGGATTTATTCAAACCAGCAGACTCCATTAATAAAATCACTTGGGGGATTACTTCATAACCTACAAGGTTTTCAAGATCATTTTTTGTATTATCCAATTAGTCGTTTATGCCATGCTTTAGTTTCAAAGAGAATAAGACAAACCAAATGATAATTTTTATTCCAAAATCAATTATGCAAGCGGGTTAAGGTTACCATTAATTTTCATACCAAAACCAATTAGTTAGGGATTCTGTTGTACCCCTATTGCCATAGTTTATGAATTTAGGGAGTCCAGTGTTCCCCTATTTTATCCACCAATCCCATGCACCCCAATGAGTGTACAAACCAACCATTCAAAGCAGAATAGTTCAATAAAACCATGAGAAAACATTCAAAAAATTTATATCCAAAACCCTCAACCAGTAGTTCAAAACCCAATATCACAATTATGAGTAATAAACCAATTTCTATGTCATTAAGAAAATACAAGTGTAGGAGAGAGATACATGTTGTAGTTACCAAGAAATTTAAAGGAGATAGCACTCTTAGAACCCTAGATGACCACGTTTCTTAAAACCCTAGCCTTTTCTTGAATGGGGAATTTGACAGAGAGCTAGAGAGTGTTTAATATGCCAAAGTATTTGAAATAAACCTCCATAGATGTTTTATTGACGTGGGATCTAAGTGGGTAAAGAGGAAAATATATAATGTTCCCTCAACTTTAAACTAAAAATTATCGCCCAGACGCTAGGGGTCTTATTATGACTCATAGGCTCACATAATGACTCATCATCACGAGTCATAGCCAAGATAGTTTCTAAGACATACACATACTATTGACACTATTACTCACCTTATACGACTCGTCAAGTGATCCTAAGACTTATCGGGTCCAAGTAGTATCTAAGACTGGACCATTTGGGCTCTACACTATTCACCCTACAATTTACACATAACGACTTGTAATGAGTCCATGAAACTCGTTGGGATCCACTCATACTTACAACAGAAAACTTAGCCACATACACTGGTTAAGCTACAATTTGGGCCTATAACTCGTCAAGACTACCTATGGCTCATAGAGTTAGTCATAGTCAGGACAGTGAGGATAAAATTTTAGAAATTTTCAAGAGCCAAAAAACTGGTATGTTACAGTACATGTACAAGAATCTTATTGAAAGAGCTTTAGAGTTAAACTTGTTTATGTGAGACCAAATATGAACAGAGTTATGAGCTTTGAGTACATGAATCATTAATTGGTATGGAATAAATTCTCAGTAATCATCCTTCCATCGTTAGTATCTTGCAAAGCTTGTATGCCTTTTTAGAAAGCATTAAAGAAGACTCGTTAATCCTAAATGGGCTCTTAATCTTAAAAAGTGACATGGACGTGGATTCATGATGTCTGATTGGGATTCATATCTAGGTGGGGTCCATATAATATGAAATATCAATATCTTAGTAGAGGAGGACAAGGATGTAACTTCTATAAGGTCAATGACATGTGTCAATATTCTAGATATGGTCCCCTTTTGTAGAAATCTCTCTAATTTTTTTATTTTGTTTTATTTTTTAAATTTTATTACATTATTCTTAACTTATGTTATTCTTTTACCTTAAACTTTTTCTTTGGGATAAAAGTTAATTTTAGTTGTCATAGTTGAGAAATTTCTAGATTATTTCAATCGATAGCAATATATAGTATTACATGTTTTAAGCTGTTTTACAAACTGTCGAAGGCTAATAGAATCCTATATTCAACCTACATATGCATGACTTTTTTTCCTTTTAGGTTGAACTAAATTCATCTCACAAAGAAGAGTGATTGAGAGAATTTGATGTGGCAATTTATAATTACCAATATCTCAGGGTACTCAGAAAGTAATTTGAGGTTTGTAGCCATGGAATTGTCTTTATTCTCTTTATTTTTTCAGCATATCAAAGTTTAAATTTTACTCTTGTAGATCTTCTTTAGAAATAGTTGTTACCTATTGTATTATATTGTATTGATATTCTAAAAGAGTGTCTCAAGTTGGGAATTTTCAGGTGAGAGAAAAGAATTACTAAAATAAGTATTATCCCAGAGAAATGAGGTTAAAGGAGAGAAGGGGTTTTATACTAAGAGTGGTTTCTCCTTTTTGTTATGCCAATGATTTTATTTTTAGAAACTAAAGAAACAACGTTTGTTCATGAAATAGACAAACAACATTGGTCAGCAGCTATGATAATTCAAAACATATGCATAGATTTTCTTCAATCTATGGCTTAAGCCATAGATCTCACTATATGTGCATCTTTTATCTCTTTTCTGAGTAATTTCACAAAATAGGTTATGATGATGATAATGTTTTAATTTCTATGCTAACAAAATCCAGCATTGAGGATAGTCTAACCCGTATATTGGCGTGGCATGTCCCAGGATGGACTGCAACTGAGACCTCCTATTTTGCATATAACTGGTGATTTTACAGCCCTGGTATAGTTGATTTTGCAACTAGTAATTGAAGTTCTTGAATTTATTTGCAGGATACCAATAAAAAGGTTAATCTTCTGAGGGATATTCGCAGCATTCGAGAGCTTGAACTTGTAATTTTAATATTTATTTCTTTCAAACTGTAATGATAGTCTATATTACTGTCCTTGGTGTCCACTATCTGGGAGTTTAGTACTGAACCATGAGGTTTTCATCCATGGCGTTGTCTTCATTCTCTTTATTTTTTTAACACATCGAAGCTTAAATTTTACTCTTATGGATCTTCTTTAGAAATGATTGTTACCTATTATATTGTATTGATATTCTAAAAGGGTGCCTTAAGTTGGGAATTTTTCAGGTGAGAGACACGAATTTTCCTAAAAAAGTATTAGTCTAGAAGGATAAATGAGGTCAATGGAGAGAAGGGGTTTACTGTTAAGGGTGGTTACTCCTCTTTGTTGTGCCAATGATTTTTTTAAGAAACTAAAGCAACAACCCTTGTTCATGAAATAGACAAACAACATTGGCCAGCAGCTATGACAATTAAAACATATGCATGGATTTTCTTCAATCTATGGCTTAAGCCATAGATCTCACTGTATGTGAATATTTTTCATTACTTCTGAGTAATTGTACAAAAGAGGTTGTGATGATGATAATGTTTTACTTTCTGTGGTAACAAAATTAGGCAATGAGGATAGTTCATCTCGTATATTGGTGTGGCATGTTCCAGGATGGCCTGTAACTAAGGCCTCCTTCTTTGCATGCAACTTGTGATTTTTCAGCCATGGTGTGGTCGATTTTACAACTGTAATTGAAGTTCTTGAATTTATTTGCAGGATACTAACAAAATAGTTAATCTTCTGAGGGATATTCACGGCATCCGAGAGCTTAAAATTGTAAGTTTAATATTTAGTTATTTCAAACTGTAATGTTAGTCTATATTAATGTTCTTAGTGTCCACTATCTGGGAGACAAGTACTGAACCATGAGGTTTACAGTCACAATATTTTCTTTATTCTCTTTATTTTTTCAACACATCGAAGCTTAAATTTTACTCATGTAGCTCTTCTCGTTGTCTTCATTCTCTTTATTTTCCAACACATCGGAGCTTAAATTTTACTCATGTAGATCTTCTTTAGAAATGGTTGTTACCTATTATATTGTATTGTTATTCTAAAATGGTGTCTCAAGTAGGGAATTTTTCAAGTGAGAACCAAGAATTTTCCTAAAAAATATATTAGCCCAGAAGGAGAAATAAGGTTAATGAAGAGAAGGGGTTTTCTGTTAAGGGTGGTTACTTAATGTCACCCAAAACTAACCTCCAAATAAGTATACTATAGTTGATATCAAATAAAGTAACCCAAACTAAGTTGGGGTCAAACCCACAGGGAAAATGTCGTACAGTATCTCAAACATGACAAAATTCACGAGCAATGCAGAAAAGTAAATAGGAGAAAATTTGAAGTCTAAAGCAACTAGAAATAGAACTTGAATTCTTGAGTGTGTAAACAAAAGAAAACAAACTCTAGGACTGTGTTCCCCTGGCTTCTCAACTACATACGATTCTCATACTCAATCCACCAATCCTCCTTCTCTGCATGCAAAGTAGACAAGCTATGTACTACTAATTGTCTTGTGAACGTATTTATAGATCTCTCCCTTTACCTTGTGAGTATCAGGGTGTCTCCTTGTTGTCCCTTTTCTTTAACTTTAGTACAACTCTCACCTTTTGAGTCTCAAGTTGATTAGACAAGGTTTGGTAGCCTCGAATCACTGTTGTAATCTCCTTTTCCCAATCTTGAACTCCCTTGTGGGGATGTTCTCAAATATAAGCAGTCCCAAGTCTCTACATTAACTTGGGTTTAAATAAATACGAAAAAGATAGCAATACATGCAATGACAGTCGAATAGATTAATCTCCTACTTCCCTTACTTAAATAATCTGCTAGGGTTCCTACAACCCTAGTCTAGGAAATTATCCGCTCATGTTCATGCAATAATCCATGATAATCAGTAAAGAACACATGTAATTAATTTCACAATAATAAAAGAGAGAAAATCCAAAGTTTCCAATTGAATAAAAACCCAAGATCTCAAGAACAAAATTTCAGTAATCAAAGTATGTTGAAAGTATCAAAAGTAATGTAAGAGTGAGTAACCTAATAAAAGAATAACCCTAAGGTATTTATAATGTCTCAAAAGAATAAAGAAATTCTAATAAAAACAGAATAGGAAAAGTATGTCGGCACTCGTTATGACTCATGTGGTTTACTCGTAAGGTCACCTTATGAGTCATACGATGCTAATGGTAAGGAGTCCAGTAACTGATCTTCATGGCTGCAAGATTCTGTTATCCTTATGATTCATCACCACGAGTCATAGTCTATCCTTACGACTCATGATCTTCACTCGTCATCACTTTAGCCTTAGACTTTCAGGGATTTGGACACCGGTCTCTTTACGACTTCTCATTATGAGTCATAATTAGATCTTATGACTCGTGGTCTTCCATAACATTATATTTTAATGATATCCTTGGCTTCTTCCCTCTTTACAATTTCTCCTCACGACTCGTAGTCACTTCTTAAGAGTAAATATCACCAGTCGTAGTCACTCTTCACTTGGCTTCTCAGCTTTTTTCTTACTTCTGGTGTCCTGGATAGTATGGCTATGAGTCGTATAGTATCTTAACGACTTATAGCCTGACCAGTTTATCAGCTTTATCAGGCTTTTCTTCCATCTTTTCAGTCCAACACCAATGTTAACCTGTTTCACCTTTAACAACCACAAAAACCATATCATATCTACCAAAATGACCTAAGTCCAAGATTCCTTGTTTTAAGCATCAAATTTTCCATGTTTCAACGGAACATAAACACCCTTAACTTAGAATTTTTCATGTCCTTAGGTATACCATAATTCATACCCACAAAGACAGGATGCTTAACTTTGAAGAATTTGTGACTTATTTGGCAGTTGGTATATTATTCAGATCAAGAACACCTTTTTACCCCCTTCTATCTCCTTGTTCAATAGGCTACTACGTATACTGATTTGGTGCAACAATTTTGACATGCATGAATCTATTGATGGCATTACATTAGTAACGAACAACTAGGCCCAAGTAATATACACTACCCGGATAGATAAGTGACTTGACATAGTAACCTATGTACCCTCACATTCAAAAAAGCTCCTATCAATTAGCTTGATTTTTTTTATTATTTTAGGGATGGTCTAGAGACACTCATACTCATAAATTCCAATCGGTGTACGCAGAATGTCATAGGCTTGCCCTTATGCTTTTTACCTAAATTTTTAGACAGTCAGACTAGGATTACTAAAGGACTTTGTTAGGATTGTAACATAGGCTTGGGGCTGGTTATGGTATATTTAGGGATCTTTTAAGTGACTTAATCTCCTTGACACTACATTTTCTTCAGGGTCCATTTTTTATACCATCGTTTGGTTGAATTCACCCGTATCTCTCCCTTTTATTTTTTCATGCCTATATTTTGGATGGGTACGATTCTCTTTTCTCATTGTCTTTTTCTTTTCTTTTTCTTTCAATTTTTATTTTCTTTTCTTTTATGTTCACCACACTTGCCCGTATTTATTTTTTTCTATACACTTCTTTCTTTATACTTGTCTTTCCCTATGCACCCCTATAATAGCCACCCTCAACTTAGGTGATTTTCCTTAGTTGAGGTGCACAGTGTCTAAGGAGGACCAGGGCCAAAAATAAGTTCATTGTAGTTAACCGAGAAGGTGAAATTGGAGAAAACATTAAAAATTTATCTATTAGGCTCCACTATTGGGACAAAGGATTCATATATCATTTGGTTTGGCATTTAGGCTTGAGTGAACTAATTTGAAAAATGGCCTATAATTATCTCCTAACCGACCATCCTATATTCTAGGCAAAAGCAACCGAGCAAGCTCTGGATTCCATAAACACTGGGAACTAGGTAATGCCTCACACTCATATGGTACATGGTTGCATCGTCAGTCATTACTATCCAGTTTATGCTACTACATGCCATAGTCATTCCGTTTCTAATTCTAATCCCATTAAGGGATTCTCAATACTCACATGCACATACAAATCGCACATTAGTACACAAAAATTTTCAGGAAGGGTATCCATTTTTCAAAATTTTCACATGTTATCAACTACATATGCACATCATTTCACTCAATTAAGCATCATACAGTACACATACATATGTTGGTTCATAACTTTTTTAGACTGTGGCAAACGGGTTTTGAAACACGACAACCATAACCCGTGGCGACTGTGATATACCCCCACCCCCAACTAAAACTTATTCACTCTCCCCAGTGAATTGAGCAATGTAAACTGGGATTGAGGACATACCTGGGTGCCCTAGGTTCATGCTCAGCCTGGATCATCATGGGGATCCTCAGATTGGGCCCTACTCTCCTTAATATTAATCCTATCAATTGTCGAGTCTGTCTCTGCAGTAGTGGCACCGACTGTAGCCGATGCACTTAATGGTATATCAGGTGTTGAGGCTATGTCACTGCTCTTCTCAGAATCTATGGTCGATCTCGAACTACCAGCACCAGCATCCTTCTCCTGGCCCCTCACCTATCGGTCCTTCTCACTCTGTAAACTTGCTCTTTTTGCTTTTTTCACATTATCTTCTTCAGTGCTTTAGCTTTTTATTTTATTTTATTTCTCTTTATTCCTTCTTCTCTAACTAGAACACTCTAAATGTTTTTAATTTCTACCTCGGGCTAGATCTCTGTTATAATAGGTGTTGGAAAAATTGGCCTTTCATATAATTCATAAACCAACTTTCGTATCTCAGCTACCTCAGTGTTCACCTCTGTAATGTCAGGGGTTTGGCCACTTCCCAACCGACATGTGACTCACTTCTCAAAACTATCTAACCTTTTCTAGATTCTTCTGCTTTGTTCTTCCAGCTTGTTTTCAACCCAAGGTTCCATACCCTCCTTTACTAACAGGACCTTTGCCTCTAAAGTGGTCAACCTTTTCATTATATCATTCCACATAGCCTACTATATGACTACAAAACCTTCTGGGGATGATCTAAATGATGGGTGTGGTGGTGCAGACTGTGAAAAAGTGGGGGCATTGGATGTACCTGCTGCATCAGACGGTTGGGGCTCAGACTGCCACTTTCAACTGGAGTTTCATTTGTTTCATTCAAACAGACATCCTCAAAATTGGTCCTGAGTATTTCAGCCAATATTACAGCTCCTTATTTTGCTTTCCTTGTCATGGAGTTTGTTGCATCTCTAATCAACCCCAAATTAGTAGTAGTCTTTGGCTTAATGTACAGATTAATATCTGGCAGTTCTTCCACCCTCGCCGCTAAGAAAATCTACATCAACAAATATGGAAATACCAAAATTACCTTTTTACTGCCCACTTCTCAATCTCGTATCTCTCTAGAGATGAATTGTGCAACATCAAACTCATAACCTGCCATGAGCCTTGCTATCAATGCTTTCTGGACTGGACTGAGCACATTGTCCCTGGTAGTGGGACACAATATAAGTCCATCCAACGTCCACCACGCCTTGGCTTCAAAACTTAGAGTCTACTTTATAATCCTCTGCGAGGTTACTCCTGGTCCACCTACCACCCAACTAGCTTCTTCCCCACTTATAATAATCAAATTTGCTATCCATCGAAAGCACATTATTTTATCTTCCAACCCCATTTTCTTCTTTGTAACTTTTTGTATTTCTTCCATGTAGTACTCAATCTCAGCTTTGTTCACTAGTGGTTAAAAGTCAGGTCCATGCAGAAATCTAGAAATAGTTCTTAGGAAGATGTTTACCCGAACTCTCTGAATGGCCAATGATGTGATTGGATTACTACCCCTCCATAAGTTTCCCTATGGGTACTGACTTTTTAATTTACCTTTGTATGCAGCACAAAAATCCCATACCAATGCTGAACTAAAGTTGCTAGGTGACGAAGTCATCCATTAAAAATCATATTGTTGAAACCTAGCTGCGAACCCAGGCATCTCAGACATGCCTATTGTCGTCAATTGTCTTTCCAGGTATATATCCCTTCTTTAATTTCTTGTAGTTAGGTTCACCTCTAACTCTGCATTATATGTTTCCTGTATTTTAGGGTACCCCCACCATTCAATGGTGGGCACGTAGCAGGTTTAATGGACAATTATACTTGGGGTGGGGGTGGGAGTTGTACAGCAATAGGAGTAACATTCTCCTCCTCCTCACTTTTGTTCTCTGATTCTACCTTGTAGGATCTTCATTCTTCAGAACCCGTATCATCATCATATTCTACTTCTTCATCATCATTGTCATCCTTAGAAAATAATGGTGAGTGGGTGGGGAAGCACTCAAATTTTTTATTCTTAGCCCTCTTGGAGGTGTGTCCTTTTTTATGAAATTTTTCTTTCCCTGGGGTCTACTTTCCTCTTCAGTGGGTATTCTATGAGGTCATTACTTGACTCATCAGTTTCCTTTTTTCTCAGTTGGTAATCAAACTTAGGGGCCAGTTTTTTTTTTTGGTGTTGTTCTTTGGGGTTTGCTTGGATGATGAGTCACCTTTAGGAGACATCAGTACCTGCTTGCATCAAACCAATTATTGAGTTTGTATGAAAAGGAAATAAGAATAAGAAACCTTAGTGTTAGTATACATGTACTGGACTACTTACGACTAGGGGGTATGAGCCGTAACCACTAGGTATAACTCATATGAATAATTCATAAGGTAAATAGTAGATAAGTTAGTGTTTATTGGTTAGGTTACGAGTCCTCTTAACAAGTCATAAGGTTAGTTTACGACTCATTAACAACAGTCATAAGCTAACCAGAGACATGTTGTACTATGCATAAGCACCCTCAGTCATTACAACTTCTACGTATGAATCATAGGGATTGATATGACTCACATATTTTAGTCGTAATAATACCAGAACCCACATTAATCTAATCCTCCATATTATCAGTGGTTATGAAACTCGTGAAGACTCATTACTTGTCGTTACGAGTTGTTAGGAGCCTCGTATCCACTGTGACATAGGGGTTTAGCCTAAGTTGGTGCCAATTTTCAATCCCACATGATATAACACACTTCACTACCCCTACATTCATCCACAAACAAACTTTTAAAGCACAAAGTTTGAGCCCATTATCACATTACGAAGCTAATATTTCAAGTAATAGGGTTTGGTTACTCATGTATATTCATTTTAGACTTAATAAATCCTAAAAACTCACACCATTTCCGAATTTAACTTAATACATAGAGTTTTGAAGCATAGAACTTACTTGTTTTGTTGAGGTTTTGGGTTTATTGAGTTTGAAAGATTTTGGTCCCTGTTTCTTAATGAATTTTCAAATTTTGGGAGGAACAACCTTTTTGATTTGATGCTTTGAAGTTAATTTGGAGTTCTTAGATCTTGAAAATCTACAACAACGGAGGGAGTATTCGTTTAGAGATATCGGGTGCCCGATTTGGGTGCCCCTTGTTTGTTTAAATAAAAATCTGTGTTGGGTTGACCCGAGACCCCTGAGCTATCAAGCTTGGTTATGAATCATGCATATGACTCATCACCTATGATTAAGGGTCTCATACTTCTTCTGTAAATACTTGGGACCTTACCTGGGTTTGGAGTTGTTACGATTCAAGGTGACGAATCATAACCAGTGGTTACGACTCGTTCTGAGATTCGTAATGACTCCGAAATCCAATTACCTAGAAGTGGCCTGATTCCTAGGTGCTTACGACTCTTACTCACGAGTCGTAATGTTTGGTTACGACTTGTGAAGAGTTCGTATGACCTAATTTCTGCAATTTCTGGCTAACTCCTGCAATCTTTAATTTTGTACACTGAACATATATATTATCCTATAATTTATTAAGTGCAAAACATGGGTTTCCTCCCACGCAGTGCTTGATTTAACATCACGGCACAACGTGAATAAGTTGGATACTCAGACTTTACTAACTATCCTCATGGGTTGCCTCCCATGAAGCGCTTGATTTATCATCGTGGCACGACGCAGTTTCCTGGGTTATTCAGTCTTTACCAATGTCCATTTCAAGAATCACATTAACTTCTTTAGTGTTACCCATGTAGTGCTTTAACATTTTCCCATTTACTTTGAATGGGGCTTCGACGTCACGCTTCAATTCTAAAGCACCATATGGAAACACCCTCACCACAATGAATGGACCATATACTACCTAGACGTCAATTTATCTGGAAATAAGCAAAGTCTTGAGTCATATAGCAATACCTGTTCACCTTGATCAAATATTCTTTTCTCAATTTTGCGATAATGATAGAGCTTCATCTTCTCTTTGTAAAGTGCATAACTCTCATAAGCCCGAAGTCGGAATTCATCCAACTCATTCACCTTATTCGTTCTTGCCTTTGCTGCATCCTGCCCCTTAAAATTCAGCTTCTTCAACGCCCATAGTGCTTTATGCTCAAGTCCAACAGGCAAGTGATATGCCTTACTGTACACCAACTGATATGGAGAAGCACCTATGGGAGTTTTGAAAGATGTTTGGTAGGCCAATAATTCATCATCTAGCGTTCTCGACCAATCATTCCTATTGACATTTACAGTCTTCGCAAAAATAGAATTTATCTCTCTATTGGACACCTCGACCTATCCATTAGTCTGCGGATGGTAAGGCGTTTCCACCTTATGCTTTACTCCATACTTCTCATGCAGACTCTTAAACAGTCGATTATAGAAATATGACCCACTATCATTAATGATTACACGTGGTGTGCTAAATTAAGAAAAGATATAATTCTTTGAAAATACGGTGACACTTCTTCTTTCATTATTGGGGAGCACAACCGCTTCTACCCATTTCGACAGGTAATCATCACCTAAAGAATGTACTTCATACCAAAGAAGATCACCAAGGGTCTCATGAGGTCCACATCTCATGCATCAAACAACTCTAATTCTAAAATAGGGGTCATAGAAAGTTCATGGCGCCTAGAGATATTACGTTGACGCTGTCATTCATCACAGGCTGAAGCAAAGTCATGAGCATCCTTGTATATTATAGGCTAGTAGTATCCATATTGCAAGATCTTGTGGGCTGTGCGAGTTCCTTCGTGGTGAACCCCAACTGGTAAAGCATGAGAAACCTCAAGTATACTCATCCTTTCCGCCTCAGGGATACATCTACGAACTACACCATTCGCATAAATTCTAAGTAAGTAAGGCCCATCCCAAAAAACTTCCTTACCTTAGCCATAAACTTTTTCCATTGTTGTAAGGTCAAATTTTCTAGGACAAGATCACTCACTAGATAATTTGCATAATCAGAAAACTATGGAATTAGATTGTGAGAAGTAGCCAATACACGTTCGTCTGGAAAACTATCATCAATTTCAAGCCCATCTTCAACTTTCTGTATTGCTTCCTCCTCAAGTCTAGACAAGTGATCTGCAACTTGATTCTCAGTGTCTTTTCTGTCCTTGACCTCAAAATAAAAATATTTCAGGAAACCCACCTAATCAATCTAGGCTTTGCATCCTTTTTCGACATCATGTACCTCAATGCTGCTTGATCAGTGTGCACTATTACCTTCGTCCCAATCAAATAAGACCAAAATTTCTCAAAGGAAAAAACCACTACTAATAACTCATGTTCAGTAACTATGTAATTTTTTTAGCGGGGTTTAATGCCTTACTTTTCTATTTTTTGCCCTAGGACATCATCTAAGGCCACTCCACTTGCATCACACATGATCTCAAATGGCAAGGACCAATCAGGGGACACGATGATAGGAGTCATCATCAACTTCTCTTTTAGACATTCAAAAGTCGTCAAGCATGCTTCGTCGAAATCAAATTTCACCTCTTTCTCAAGAATTTTGCAAAGAGGTTTGGCAATCTTTGAGAAATCCTTAATGAATCACCTATAAAACCCCACATGTCCTAAAAATCTCTGAATACCCTTCACAAAAATTGGTGGAGGTAATTTCTTGATCATTGTAATTTTAGCTCTATCTACTTCTATACCCCATTTTGAAATCTTGTGACCAAGCACAATACCTTCTTTAACCATGGAATGGCACTTTTCCAAATTAAGTACCAAGTTTGATTCCTTACACCTACGAAGAGCAATTTCTAGGTGAACCAAGCAGTCATCAAAAGAATTACCAACTACCAAAAATCATCCATGAATACTTCGATGGTGTCTTCTACCATAGCAGAGAAGATTGACATCATGCATCTCTAAAATATGGTTGGAGCATTACATAACCCAAATGGCATACGCCTGAATGCAGAGGTCCCATAAGGACAAGTGAAGGTCATCTTCTCTTGGTCTTCGGGTGTGATAGTGATTTGGTTGTATCTTGAATAACCATCAAGAAAATAATACCACTCCCTACCCACAAGTCTGTTGAGCATCTGGTCCATAAAGGGCATGGAGAAGTGGTTTTTTTGGGTCTACGTATTCAATATCCTGTAATCCATGCACTCTCTCCATCCTGTGATTGGCCTCATAGTCGCTAGATCATTCTTCTTATTAGGCACAACAATAATACTAACCTTCTTTGGAACACATTGTACTAGACTGACACACTTGCTATCAGCAATGGGATACACTATACTAGCATCTAACCACTTGATTATTTCTATCTTCACCACCTCCTGCAAAGAAGGATTAAGCCGACACATGTTCTATATTTGGAACACAATCCAATTCAAGTTGGATCTTGTGAGTGCAAAGACCAAGAAAAATACCCACAATATCTGCAATGGACTAACCAATGACCCTCTTGAATCTTTGTAACACTGATAATAAAGCTTCCACTTTTGTCTATATCAAATTAGCTGTAATGATTACTAGCAAAGTGTTGTCGTCCCCCAAAAATACATATCACAAATAAGAAGGGAGGTCCTTCAACTCTAAGATGGGTGGCTCCTCAATAGACAGTCGAGGAGGTAGAGTGATTCTATTTTTTTAGATCCAAGTCAAGCTTCTTGGTGCAAAACTATACGAACCATTCCCATAAAGTGGATATACTATGTCATCATAGTCATCAATACCATCACTGTCAAAGTTTATAATCACTACATCTAAGGCTTCAATGCTCAACCTGTCATCAATAGGGATAGTCATTGTACCTAGATCTACATCATCAATGGTGTCTATCACAGACACAACTCTCATATCATCCAGGTGTCGCATTGACTGGCACATATTAAATATTACCTGTTCATCATTGAGTCTAAACCTCATTTGTCCCAATTTCATATCAACCAATGCCCTACTTGTAGCTAGGAAGGGTCTTCCCAAGATTATAAGGACTTGGAAGTCCACCTCAAAATCAAGTATTACAAAATTGGCTGGGAAGATAAAAGATGCTACCTTTACCAACACATCATTTAGAATACCAACCAGCTTTTTCACCGTTCGATCAGCCATCAATAATCTCATCGATGTTGGTTTGTGTGCTTTTAACCCAAACTGCTTAAATACGACTAGCAGCATGAGATTAATGCTTGCTTCCAGATCACATAATGCCCGAGCGAAGATGAAAGACCCAATAGTGAATGGAATAGTGAGGCTCCAAGATCTTTCTTCTTCTGTACTAACGATCTAGAGGCAACATCACTATAATAATAAATATTATCCGTAGGCTCATATCTCACAGTCCGTTTTCTAGTGACCAGATCTTTCATGAATTTTGCATAGCCTGGAATTTTCTCCAACACCTCAACTAATGAAATGTTTATAATAGCTCCTTCAGCATAGATAGAAACTTCTGACATTTCCTCTCCTCTTTTTTTTTTCAATCTCTGAGGATAAGGTAGTCTAGGTCTTGGAATGGTTTTAAGAACAAGATCCTAAACCATACCCTTACCTTTTTCATCCATACTATTATCCTCAACATCGAGTGACTTTCTTGCGTTTAGATCAGGAGTTCCCTTAATAGCAACATGATCAACATCATTCTTTGGCTCATTTAAGGTGGACATAGGTGGATCCCAGGTGGTTTTACCACTCTGAGTAGTAATTGCATTGAAGTGACTATAATTCTTTGGGTTTTGCACTATATTACTAGGAGTAGTGCCAGGATAACCTTGATTCAACATGGCTAGCATCTGGCCAAACTGCTTTTCCGATTGTTTGATCGCAGTAGCATACGACTCAACCTTTTAATTTAGCGCTGAAAGATCTGCCTTAATTTCTTTAAGACAGCTCTCTTGAATTTCTTTGCCTTCTACTAATTTCAACAATTTTGCTTCCATTTTAGACTCGGTATCTCAACTACCTGGTGGGATATATCTATCACTCATCTCTTTGTAGTCATCCTTGCACCTCTAATCACCATCTCGTTCTCTACTCCTGTCTCGGTACCTATCACCATAATAGTTCCAACCTTGATTTTCTTGCCCTTTGGCTCAGAAACCCGTCACTTTGTGATCCAAATACTTTGATTCCTCATCCGCATTAGACTCATACATTCTAGAAGTAGATCCATACACTTCTAGTGTATTCATCTTCTCAGTCGTCATTATTCCAAATTGCTTTGAAAGTAGCCCAATATCAATTCTAAGCTATGCAACTTCTTATGCTACCATATTATCACTAGCTCTATAGCCACTTGCAACCCCAATAGCATATGTACTAGCTCCTCAATTAGCCTCCCGAGTATGCCATCCTTGGTTAGTGACAAAAATCTTATCTAATATCTCTTGGGTCATTTCCCAATATAGATGTATAAGTGCACCTCTAGATATTGTGTCTACCATTACCCTAGAGCTCACATTCAAGGATCTATAGAATATCTCCATTAAATTTGATCCTGGAATTAGGTGATGAGGTACCATGCTCAACTTCTTTTTGAATCTGAACCGTGCTTCATACATAGACTCTGTAGGTAACTACCTAAAATTATAGAACTCATATTTTAATGCAGCATCCTGGCAAGAGGAAAAAAAAACAATTCAAAAATTGTCTGCACAACTTATGCCAAGTTGTGATTGAGCCTCTAGGAAGTTCTCCCAGCCATAATGATGCTTTAACGGTGAAAAAAGGAACAATCATAATCTCAACACTTCCTGATCCATCCCAAGAATGGTATATGAGGTGTATATCCCCGTAATTTGGCTAGGTCCATGTGTGCATCATCTGTTGTTTCCCTCGAGAATACACCCTTCAAATTCAATAGTTAAATCATTATGCTGATAATATTAAACTTTACATTTGGGGGTAAGGCAGGTGGAACATATGCTTCAATCTCCACGTGCTCAATATACCATATATCCTCATCTTTATCATATGGATGAAGATAATAATATGCGGGAATCACCGGATCTCTGCCTCTTTGAACTCTATCTCGATGCTCAACCACATGTCTTGGCCTGGCCAACTATTCCAACTAAGCTAACCTGGCCTCCTCAGCTAACCTAGCCTCATCGGCTACCTTCATAAATAAATGCTTTATTTGTTTATCTGCAACATTCTGTAGATCATCAGATGGTGGAGGAAGTACAACCTAAAGTTCTCAAACCCCAATAGGAAAACCATCACGACCTTGCTCTGCCATCCTTCGTGGTGTTTGTAGAATTTTTCAGACTCTAGATCTAATGAGAGTAAGGGATTGTCTCTAATTCTAGTATTTAGCATAAACCGGTATATACCAAATCAAGAGTAGAAAATTAAACCCGCAAACTTTACCAACATAAATCAACAATCCACACCATCTTCCTCGGAAACGGCGCCAAAATTTAATTTTGCCCAAAACTAACCTCCAAAGAAGTATGTTGCAATCGATGTCAAATATAGTAACCCAAAACCAGGTAGGGGTCGAACCCATAGGGAAAATATTGAAAAGTATCTCATACTTGATAAAATGCACCTATCATCCTGCTCTGTATGCAAAGTTGACAAGCTATATACTACCAATTATCTTATGAACGTATTGATAGATCTCACCCTTTACCTTGTGAGTCTCAAGGTGTCGCCTTGTTGTCCCTTGTCTTTAACCTCAGTACAACTCTCACCTTTTGAGTATCGAGATGATTAGATGAGGGTTGGTATCCTTGAATCATAGTTGTAATCTATTTTTTCTCAATCTTGAACTCCCTTATGAGGATGTTCTCAAATACAGGCTGTAATACCCCGTACTTTTCCTAGTTTGAAATCATCTCAAGAATGTTAGAAGCTTTATTTGAAAGATGAATCCACTTTTGTACATGTGATATTTTTAATATTTTCACTTTTTCTCATGTGAGAAATTGAATTAACTTTCCAACGATACAAATTTCATCAAAATCCAACATCGGAGGAGAAAGTTATGGCCAAAATACAGAAGACAGTAAAAACTGCCCAGGTGCGACGGTGAGGACGACGGACCTTCGGACTAGCTATGGACCGTCGCCCATGACCGTCGCAAGGGAAAAAGTGAGGCCACCTTCTAGATAAGGTGCGACGGGCAGGTTTACGGACCGTCGAACTTGCGATGGACCATCACACAGGCCGTCGCTACTTAGGCAGTAAGCCCTTTTCTTGATCCACGTAAGACGGTCACATGAGCCATCGCAGGTCTCGATTCAGCAAATTAAAGTTGTTTTAAAAGGGGGTTTTTGGTATTTTACCACCTATTTATATACCCAATTATATCCGACCAAAGCTTAGAAATTCATTATTCTTCTACAATAACAAAATTAGGGTTTTCTCTCTATCATTAATCTTCAAGAACAAAAATCCAAATCTTCTTCAAGAACTAAGAGATTCAAATTCTTCAAGTTCAGGAACTTCAAGAAACTCAACCCAGGTATGGATAGTGTTCATTCATGGACTCCTTCCATCTATGAAGCCCAAGAATCTCTTTTTAAAGTTTAAGTTTATGGATTTCCTTTATGAATTTCATGATTGGGTTGCTCTTGTTCATGTTGATAATGAGTAATTGAATTCTATTTCATATTGGGAGATAAATTTTATGTGGATTTGATTAGTATAGAGGTAGATTCATGTAAATCTATGATTAAACCCTTGAATGATGAAATTAGAATTGAATCATGATGTTTAATTATTGTATAATGTTGTTTACACATACTATGCCTACCATGTGTTTGATTAACTGCCTAGATGAAGGAAAATTCCCAAATAGCATGATATTATGAAATCCCCATATATGTACAAGTTTATGCAGATCACATGTTTGATGAAATGCTTCAATAAATATATTATGGATTATGATGTTAGTGATGTGTTCAAGTAGGTCATGCTTTGTCAGTTTCCTTCTATCGAGTCCTGGGGTACTTGTACCCAAAATATTAGTTGTGTGCCTAGAGACATGTCATGTTTTCACGATACTCTCAGTCAAGATATGATCCTTAGACTTCAAACAGTCTTATGACTCAGGAAATCTCTATGATCTCATGAACTCAGTCAGTTGTCAGATATCATTAGTATTCTGTCAGTCAACGGAAGCCAGTAACTCAGTCCATGTTCAGTTTCAGAAAATCATGTTCAGTGTCTATTCAGATGGGAGTAGAAATTATCACCGAGCGAACCCAAGGGTGGGAACTCACTTGTTATATGAGGGTGTGATTCTTAGAAGCAATCCTTGCATTCCAGAACTATGTACCCAACATAGGTTGAGACATCATAGCCTGCTATATGAGGGTAGATGAGGTGGCTTAGCCTTCTATATGAGGGTTCCCACCGTTCTCACTAGAGTTACCTGTTATATTAGGGTCACTCACATGTTGTCCTTACCAGTGGCACGGTATTGACACCCTTCCAGTCAGGGCACAGATTGGACCCTAATTCAACTATAATGCGTCATTTGGGGTATGTCGGTTAGATGACTACCTCCCACAGTCTCAGTATTAATCTCAGTAAAAGAACTCAGATAGTTCTTCATAATTTAGGACTATCAGATACAACCAACTCAGATACGATACAATACAGAACTTAGCTAGTTCTATCAGATTCAAGACTGTTAGATACAGTCACTCATGTTATCAGTTATCAGAATTCAGTAAGTAGTCATGTTTTTCATCAGTATACTCATGTTATCACAATTTCAGATATAGTTAATATGTATGCAAGAAGGTATTCTCACATTCATATTAGTCAGTTAGCCAGTATTGTTCATGCATATGAACCCCATGCATTCAGCTTACCTCTCATGCATACCAGTACATTTAAAGTACTGACGCATTTGTGCTATGGTGTCTTATACCATAGGTTCAGAGACACGAGCTCCAGAGCATTAGTAGATTCCAGATATCAGTAGTCAGAGTTAGCAGTGAGTCCTCATCCTTCGAGGACATGATTATTTCTCTATTATATCATTAATTAGTTTATTAGTTGGATTTAGTTGATGACATATCCCATTAACTCCTTACTTAGACAGTTCAGTCAGCTAGAGGCTTTCCAGACTATTATGCTCAGACAGTTATTCCAATTGTTTTGGGTACTTCGTACCCCATTTAGATGTTATATTTTACTTCAGTTATGTGAACCTTATGGGCTTTCAGTTTATGTTTCCGTATTATTCAGTATATTATGCAGTAGACAGGTACAGATATCAGTCATGGGTTAGCTTGTGGTCCTTCAGGGTCATGAGCACCGTGTAGCATTTCGGATACCAGATTTGGAGCGTTACACAGGCAGTCCCCAAGTCTCTGCAATACATGCAACAACAGTCGAATAGATAAATATCCAACTTCCCTTACATAGCTAATTCGATAGGGTTCCCACAACCCTAGTCAAGGAAATTAGAGCTCATGTTCATGCAATAATCCATAAAGAACACATGTAATTAATTGCACAATAATAAAAGAAAGAAAATCCTAAGTCTCCAATTGAATAAAAACCCAAGATATCAAGAACAAAATCTCAATAATAAAAGTATCAAAGTATGTAAAAGTGTGTAACCTAATAAAGGAATAACCTTAAGGTATTTATAGTGTCTCAAGGGAATAAAAACAGAATAAGAAAAGTATGTCGGCACTCATTACGACTCGTGTGGTCTACACATAAGGTCACCTTATGAGTCGTACGATGCTAATAGAAAGCATTCTAATGACTGATCTCCATGGCTGCAAGATTCTGTTATTCTTACGATTCATCACCATAAGTCATAGTCAGTCCTTACGAATCGTGGTCTTCACTCATCATCACTTGTGCCTTAGACTTTCAGGACTTTGGACATTGGTCTCCTTACGGCTTCTCAATACGAGTCATAATCAGATCTTATGACTCGTGGTCTTCTATGACTTCACCTCTAAATGTCAACCATGGCTTTTGCTCTTTTTATGATTTCTCCTCTCGACTCGTAGTCACTTTTTTTTAGTCATAGTCACTTTTCACTTGGGTTCTCAGCTTTTCTCTTGCTTCTGGTATCTTAACGAGTATGGCTACGAGTCGTATAGTATCTTAACGAATCGTAGCCTGACCATCTGATCAGCTTTATTAGGCTTTTCTTTCATCTTTTCAGTCCAACACCAATGTTAACCTGTAACTACCATTAAAACCACATCATATCTACCAAAATAATCTAAGTCCAAGCATAGATTCCTTGTTTTAAGCATCGAATATGCCATGTTTCCATGGCACATCATTGATCCTCGCTATTATGCTAATGATTTTCTTTTTAACAACTAAAGCAACAGCCTTTGTTCATGAAATAGACAAACAACATTGGTCCGTAGCTATGACAATTGAAACATATGCATAGATTTTCTTCAATCTAAGGCTTAAGCCATAGATCTCATTATATGTGCAGCTTTTTCCTCCTTTCTAAGTAATTTTACAAAAGAGGTTGTGATGACGATAATGTTTTACTTTTTCTGCTAACAAAATCGGGGATTGAGGACAGTCTGACTCATATATTGGCATGACAAGTCCCAAGATGGCCTATAATTGAGGCCCACTCTTTTGCATGCAATTGATGATTTTACAGCCATGGTGTAGTTGATTTTTCAACTGGTAATTGAAGTTCTTAAATTTATTTGCAGGATACCAACAAAAAGTTTAATCTTTCGAGGGAAATTCACAACATCCGAGAGCTTGAACTTGTAAGTTTAATACTTATTTCTTTCACACTATATATTCGCAATATTCGAGAGCTTGAACTTGTAAGTTTAATACTTATTTCTTTCACACTGTGATCTTAGTCTATATTACTATTCTTGATGTCCACTATCTGGGAGACTGGTACTGAACCATGAGTTTTAAGCAATGTCTTGGTTGAAAATTATCGCAATAAGATAATATTGTTATTGAGCAGAGAAAATATATCAAAATAAGACAATATTAAAACATGAAAACTTGAATAACTTGTAATTTGCACCATCAGAACATTTTGTCCATAAAAAACTCAAATGTTGAAATTAAAATAGAAAATATGGCATCCCACTGAATGTATCTTATTCAAGTATCCTAAATGAGTTGAGACTCATGTGATTTTCTCTTTTTTTACGACTATTTTGACCTTACTTCTTGAAAGTTGTGCATTGGGATCATCATCAAGTTCTACCACAAATGATTCACTCTCGAATATACTTCTTTTTTTTGGGGTATTTGAAATAGAGATCACGTTGTTCCCAGCTACAAAATTCTAAAAATTTAGTTAAAAAAGATAGTTACAAATTGTACATATTTATGAGTTTTACAAATGATATGTGTGTGTATGTATATAAACATATAAAATAAGTGCGTGATGAAATCACCGTTTATTCATGATCTCCAGATGGAAGTTGTTCATCGTTGAAATCTGGATACTATCAAAGAAAAATAATAATATCAACAACAATTTATATTCTAAGGTGATAAATTTTAATATTAATAAAATAATTTTAATTTTTCTGAAATTCATATATGACTAAAATAACATATAGTGCATGTATGTTCACTAGGTGGAGGACAATATTGCTTGATGAGATTCTTATCATCACAAAATTTAAGAATAATGTAAACCACATCATGTTTATCGATGTTGTGTTTCTTCACGTCCACTTTAAACATAAGCCCTATATCCAAAATATAATCCAACTTCAACGGATATGATGGCGCACCAGCAACACCAACATTCTAAAATAAAAAGTGATATTAGAAATGGTATAATAAGTAAGATTCAAAATTATTATTTTTCTACCTTGAGTAATTCTTTCATTAATTCATTGGCAATCTTTCCTATGAGTTTCATCACATATTGTCCCAAAGCAATAAAGAAATAAAGCCAGTGCCATATGTTATTCACATGAATAATTTATACTTGTAGGGGATATATTATTATAATTTTGTATTTTATGTTTCAATTATAACCCAATGTAACTATGAAATTTGTCAAACCTGTGATTTGCAGAATTCTCAAGCATTTGACACGTTTTGTAGTAAAACTTGTTGCCAAGTTTTTCAAGATTCCTGTTGCAGTCCTTGTAACTCAAGATAGACCACTTTTTATAACTGTTTATATGTATTATGATCGCAGAAACACAGAAGCTCCCATCCTATATTTATTAAAAATAACATAGTTAAAAAAAATTCACTCGTCAAACTTTAAATTATCAATAAAATAGTGTTACTCACATCCATGCACTCAATTAATTTCTTGATTGTTTTAAGTTCAACCGATCCAAAGACAACTCATCTGAAATAGAAGAGTTATTTTGAGAGAACATTTGACTAATCCTCTCGAATTTATCTCCATGTACATCTTCCATTCTATATGTGTTAAAGTTTTTTTAAAATCTATATCATATAAAAAAATTATCCAAGTTACTTTAAAAATAGAGGATATAGGATTATATAAACTTGGAGCTAAAATCAGTGACTTCAGGCAGATCAAGATTAATTCACAGTTTTAAAGCAATCCAAGAATTATGTACAGAATATTTGCCTGCATTTGTGTTTATATTTACTATCACATGATGATAAATATATTCAATATGAATATTTCCAATGTACATCATAAGTTGAAAACCTTTAAATCTATGTATTTGTACCAATTGCATCACCACATGGACAGGCTTATCGTTAGATCCCTCCAAGTACGGACGAATTTGAAAATGAATTCCCCCCAGAAAGTAGCTTCAATAATTTTATACCTTCAACAAAAATGTACAATTTAATAATATATAAATTGGATAGCTTCAAACATATCACCAACTCATATAATTATGCTTGTCGTCTTATTCATAATCCTGGAGTTCCATATTCATAAAGACAATGGATTTATTATCTTGTTTGTATTCTTGTACATGTCCATAAGAAACGATCTCTCCTATGATATCTTTTCAAAGATAAAAGGTAGTATGAGATAGAGTTAATGAAACGTTCAGATTATATAGTATTGAAAAGAATAATTATCGAACAATTTATTCTCATCAATATCGACTTGGTTGATCAAATCTTCAAATGGGAAAAATTTGAAGATGGTCAGATCTAATCGTGGGTCTTTTATTTTCTGTATGCTCATTCTGTGGGTAAGAAACAATTTCATTGTGTGATTGTTGGTTTTTATTTTAGACTTGTTTGGTATAATAATAAAATTTCTCATAAAACGGAGGTTAGTGAATTTCCTCGGCGAGCTTAGTGAAAACGGAGGTTCCAACGGATGCTTGAATACGATCACCTTACAAATAAATAATAATCCATAGTTGAGCATATTATAAAGAAAATAAAATCATTGTAATAAAATATGCATGAAGTGCGTATACTTTTTCATCTTGCAAAAGCATTTCTAATGATAATAGCTTATCAAAATTTTCATGTTCTGAAACATGCCACAATCATACTATGCGAACCTTCGAATTCCATTGCATTTTAGTGGTCGATATCTCATGAACAAAGTCATTTTTAATAGGCATTTTTTATATTAGCAACTATGTATTTTCCGGGGGATGAATTTGAAAGTATCAGTGTATGTATTTATAGTGCTGAAATAGTTTTTGAATTGCAGTTGAGATAAAGATAAAGAGTTGAAATAACAAAATTTTAAATTCAAATTCAAATTCAAATTAGATTATGATAAGTACTACGAGTTGAGATAACACTAAAATACTAAAATCATGGAGGAAGTTATAATCAAATTAAATTCAAAACTATTATGGCTAGAATGAGTTTTAGTTGTCATAAAATAGGATCCGTCTAAAGACACTTAAGGAATGTGTAAGTTATTTTAATTTTTATTTCTCAATTTAGATGAATAAATAAATTAGTGCCACTACATTCAGTTCCAAATAGCAAATATTTATTTAATTATAAAAATTTATCTTTAACATAAAATTTAAATTTTACCACATAACACACAAAAGCAACTGAATTCATAAGTGATTAGCGATAGCTACCATATTATTAGGAAGAGAAAAACTATTTTGCTGATTTTATGTGAAGTTTTGAAAGAATAGGAGTCTGTGAAATTTTCGGATCGATTTCGGTTTCAAATTTTAGAAATTCATTTAAACGCTTCGGTTTTTGGTTTTTTAAAAAACAATCGGATAAATCAAAAAATTAAAATTATATAAATAATATATATTTTTATTTTATATATATACTATAAATATATTTTATTATTTATATTCCATATAATTGTATAAATATATAATAAGTAACTAGTAACCCTCAGAATTCATTTCATATTTTCATTACTGCTGAAACAACGGCGCCTCGAGGAAACAAGTGTCGAGGTTCACGATTGACTTTTGTGTTGTTTTGTGGACTGTTTATGCAAACTTATGCATAATGCAGTTATGTATTATGTTAAACTTATGGTTATTTCATTTCATTTCATGCGTGTTGAGTTATTTATATTTGGAAATAAAAATTGGTTTGAAAAACATTATTTTCCTAAAAGAGTTTCCAATTTTAAATGCCCAGTCATGACAAAGAAAGTCTCATTACTTTAATCTTTAAATCTAAAATAAAAATCCAAAATAATCGAACCAAATTTGTAGAAATCGAATCAAACCAAATTAAATTCGGTTTGGTTGCGGTTGTCATTTTCATCAATCCAAAAATCAAAAAATCAAACCGATATTAAACAACCAAATCAAACAAAGCAATGCCCAGCCCTAGTTAAGATGGGTTATAGAGAAATTTTCTCACTAATTTGGACTTTTCAGTTAGATAATTACAACCATTTATATTTGAATTTATATTTTTTATTAACTTAAAATTTTCAATTCAAAAAATTTCTTACAACATTTATAATTTTGTAATAAAAAATGTCATGTGGCTTCCCAATAGCTTGCCACGTGGTTAATTGTGGTTCTTCATCCTCTGCTTTATAATATATATATATATATATACATACACGCATGGTATTTGAAAAAAGTAAGGATAAGGAGGAATAATAATTTTTCTTCTCTAAGAAAATTGATATGATATTCAAATTTGAATTGTAATGGAACTAAAAGATTAGAGATATTTGAAATTAAAAATATTAGTTTTTTAACAAATAAAATTAAATCTACAAATTGATAAGATATTCAAATTTGAATTTAAATAGAATTTGAATTGAAATGGAATTAAAAGATTAGAGATATTTAGTTCTAAATAACTCTTACTATTCACAAAGTAGTCCCTTTCAATATTTTAAAATATGTTATATAAAATATAATAACAACAACAATAAATTAAAATAATAGGAGTAGTAATACACGTGTAGTAGTTGCACATTTAACTTTAAAAAACGTGGTAGTAATACTACTTTTTCTTCTTTTTCTTCCTCTTCTTTCTCTTCTTCCTCCTCTTCTTCTTTCTCTTCTTCCTCTTCTTCTTCTTCCTCCTCATCTTCCTCTTCTTCTTTTTCTAAATAAAATAAATAATAGTAACGGTAGTAGTATAGACGTAGCAATAATAGGTGGTAATAATGACAATAAATATGCAGTATTATTGTTATTTTATTGATTTCAAATATTTACTTCAATTCACATATTTAGTTTGTTAGATAATATACATTATATTGAAAAAAAGAAGGATAATAAATAATAACAAACTAATCTTCTTTTAATAAATTAATATCATATTTGAATTTGAATTTGAATTCAAATGAAATTTGAATTGGAATGGAGTTCTATACTTGTCTTTCTTATATATACTCCTACGTCATTAGTTTTATGCATGAATTTGTTTACTGCATTTTTTTAGTCTTCATTCTTCAAATTTTCAAAATAATTTTTTATTTGACATTTTTCTTTTAATATGCAGGAAGAATGTAACATTTCATCTTCATCTTTTCCTGTTAATGTTAAAAGTGCACCAATTTAAATTGATATTCGTATGTTTTCTTTTCGATGACTTGATTTAAGGAGTAATATTATTGTCCCTACTTTTTTCCACCGTAATTATATATCTCCACCATCATCTCTTTATTGCTTTCATGATTGTTAAAATTTATGGCAATTGTTTTACCTAAATTCACGTATCGATTCTGCACAACAATTCTTTAAAAATATATTATTGAATGTTTACCCTTAATCTTTGATTATGAATTTATCATTATTTTTCATGGAGTATGTTTATATGTTTTATTTCATTTTGATGATTAGGGGTGTACAGATCAAACCGTCAAGTCAAACCAAACCGAAGATCCAAACCAAATCGAGGAAAAACACCGACTTATGGTTTGGTTTGGTTTGGTTGGTTTGGCGTTTGAAAAAAAACCAACCATTCTTGGTTTGGTTTGGTGTTAACCGAAAAAAATTCAAACCGAACCCAAATCAAACCGACATAATATATATATATAGGTGTGTGTGTGTGTATATATGTATGTATGTATGTATGTATATATGCATATATATAATTTAACTTTTTATCCATAAAATATTAATTATAATCAACTTTTTAAATACTTTTTCAATTGGTTTTATTAATTTTCAATATTTAGAAAGTAGGTGTATATATATATATATTAAGTTGTAATATTTGTCCATTAATTGCTAATAAAATGATCCAAACCCCAATATAAACTTAATACCGACAGTTTTCACTCTTCATCTTACTTTTTAGTTTCAAGAGAGTTTTTCGCTCCTCAATTTTTTATAATTGAGTTTTTTAATTAGCACATGAGTGAAAACATACTTGATATAGTCTTCAATCACAATATAATTGTAAAAAATAAAGATTATAAAAAAACCCGAGAAAACTCAAAAAAACAAAAGAACCGAGTAAAACCTAAATCAAAAAAACTGATTTTATGTTGGCTTGATTTGTTTTATAGTTTTAATAAACTGACATAATTGATTTGGTTTTTATTCAATAAAAAACCAAACCAACCCAACCTATGTACACCCCTATCGATGATGAAATAATTCAATATATCTCAAATAATTTTCAAGAGAAAATAAAAGGCAGAATTTATTAGGAGGGTAACATGCTTAAACTTAATCAGGTAATTTTTTCAGAATAACGATGAAGATAAATTTAGTAGCTATTAATTGATTTTGAGCTTAAAAAATATATAACTTTATTTGATGTGATTATTCAACATTAGTAATAGAATATATGTGAAAAGAACTTGATACTTGATATTTTATTAGTACACTAAAAAAATATTTTTCTGAAATCACTTGTGTTTATCTAAAAAGAAATAATAACATACGGTTAAGAATAGAGTGATGGATATCATGACGGAGAGGAAGGGTAGGGGATTGTGGTGGTCGAGGTGACATATGGGGCTTGGCTAGGTGGGATGGTAAATGTAGGTAGGGGTTGGGTTAAGGGGTAGGAAAAAAAGATTTTTAAGAAAAATTGAAAAAAAAAAACTTTTAAGTTTTTTTGGCGGGGTTAGGCGGGGGGGTTAAATAATATTAAAAGTTTTTTCTTTTAACAAAATAAAAAATATTCTTTTTGGATTAGGTAGGAGCTAAGGGTGGGTGGTGGGGGTAATATGGGTGGAATAACCAAAAAGAAGATTTTTTAAAAAATAAAAATTAAAAAGAAAAATCCGTTGGGGGAGGGGGGTCGAGGTTAGGAGGAGGGTGAAGTGAAAAACTAATTCTAAAAATTATATTAAAAAGTTTTTTAAAAAAATTAGGCAGGGTGGTGGTGGGGTAAAAGTTGGGGTGGGCGTGAGATTTGGTGAGATGAGTAATTTTAAGAGTGGTTTGAAAGATTTTAATTGAATTAATTGAAGATATAATAATAAGTATAAATAAAATATATAAAGATATTAGTAATTGCAATTGTGATTAGCTATTATCCATATGCACGGATAAGTTTGGAGGCTTAAAAAAGTTGAGTACTCCTAATAAAAATACTAATATTACTCTTTTTATATCAAAACATCTAAAATAATTGCAATTGTGATTAGTTGTAAAGTTTAGTTGTCATTTTACTATTAACAATTAAATTTTAATATTTCATAATCAATAAATATGTTAATGTAATACAACAAAAATTAATTAATTTATTATTTCAAAGAGAATATGCTTATTTTTTTAAAAAAATAATTTTGTGCATGGCGTGAGTACTTATACTAATTTCAGATAAACACAATTTAAGTACACTACTAAAACTCTTCAACTCTTCACAATGAGTTTTCATTTTGAAATATATCCATAATAAACAGATTTTAAGTTGGCTTGAATATATAACCCAATTTCTCATTGGCTCAATTGATTTAGTTACTCCTTTTAGTCGGAGTCAGAGGTCTCATAACTGTGTCAATATTTTTAATTGGTTACTTTCTCCTGGGGCTTCTTATCGAGTGAATTGGACGGATAAATATGCTTAATGGTTCGTATTATCGGATATCACTTTTTAATAGACTAATCCACTAGCCAACCAATAAGATATCGGTTGGTTCGGTTCGGATTAGTAATTATCGGACGGTTAATGGGCGGTGTATTGGATCAATCACTTCATGCTATCTTTCTTTCACTTTCACAATTTTACTCACCAATATATTATTGATCTCCCACAAAATCATTTTTCCAACTCTACTGAAGCTTATAATTTTGTAATTTAAATCACAGTAAAAAATACGTAAAAGCTTAAATTTTAAGGATGCGTACACATAAGCATTTATCTAACAAATACTAACCAAAATATACTTCAAGAGTACATATTTATATATTATAAGTGAAGACTAATCTAATATGGTTCAAACTCCAGACTAACGAGCTAGTAGATCAGTAAAAAATTCAACTCGTAAATCGTATCAAGTCATATAATTAGGATGCATGTGAGATATCAAGACAAAAATTGAATCTCCTATCACCAATATCATGTGTAGAAACATGTTAATACAGGCTCTATCAAGTTACAGTTCTGTTGGTCCCTAATTTTCGAGTTAGAGAAATTCTGCAGCTGGAGCATGATACGAATAATTCGGGGGTCTATCAAAAATAGTCTCTCTACTTTACATGAGGTAGTGGTATGGTTTGCGTATATTTTACCCTCACCAGACCCCACTATGTGGTGATACATTGGGTATATTGTTGTTTTTGTTGTTTTTGTTACATGTGAGCTATCTAATAAAACATGTGGCTCTCTTGACATAATTGGAAGTTGTAACACCCCATATATTTTAGCTAGACTTTGAACCGTCGTTCTTAAATATATAAACTCAAATCCCATGATTTATATTTGAATACATGTGTCATGATCTTTATATTAGTGTGTAAAGTGCTTATGAGGTGAAAAATGTTCATAGGAATCACTTAGAGCAAAGTTGAGCTAAGAGCCTTTGATTCGACCAAATCTTTGTATTCGATTCAATAAGTATCAACTTTGAATGTGCATAAATTTTGACATATATGGAATTTTCCATCTCAAGACCCACCAAATGATATATAATTGAGTTAGCATTCCAACGATTCTAATTTTGCCTTAATACGATACCCGAGCAAAAAGTTATGATATTTTTTATGAAAGACAGTATGGGGTCATGATAAACCCGCACCGCGAGGGTTATTCCATCCGACTAGGGGTCTTGTTGTGAGGTCTAGTCAACTGGACTAGGGGTCACACCACGAGAATTATTTCCACAGAAAAAAGAGGCCAAAGGGAAATTTAGTCCTTTCCCCTCAACCCTAGCCGTCCAAACACGATTTATAACTCAAAAAGGGGCATTATTTGCCCATCTTCCTCAAAACAACTCACGTAAAAACCCTCTCTTTTCCCAAGAAAAATAATTCAAGCTTCTTCTCTCAAGAATTCAAGGACTCAAGCTTCAATTTCAAGATTTCATCAAAAATCCATTCAATTAAACTATGTGGGTGTTCATCCATAGGTCCCTTTCACCCATGGAGCCCAAAAACCTTATCTTGGATTAAAATATGAGTTTTTCCCTTTATTATGAAGTGCATATGTTCAAGATGAGTTTTATTCATGTTTTTCCTTAGTAGTTGAACTCAATTTTTGTCCACGTATGATTCCATGAAAAGTCTGGTCATCTCATGCTTCATGTTCCAATTTCTCATGTCATATCCAAGTGAATTTCAGGTTATAATATCGAATTGTGAATTTAGACATGTAATCATGTTATTTTCCTCATACTTATAACATCCCAATGTTCAAGTTCATAATTCTCACATATTTGATGAAATATCTATGTTTTGGGTCTTTGAACTATGGTCCCATGCTATAGTTTTAAAGCTTTGTTATCGTATTTTATGGTCATTCAGTGCTGGCAGGTTATGAACACCCGATACCTATGTGTTATACATGATTTCAGAATTTCAAGCAATGATTCAGTTAAACCATGGATATTATTATCTTACTCAGTCGATATAATTATGATGAGCACCATCACAAACAAAGTTCAATTAAACTTAGCCCAGTTTAGTACCTATGTTAGTTTAGTTAGGAGTAGGATTTAGCACCGAGTGAATGCAAAATGACAGCCCCCCCATCAGTTTAGAAAGAGTCATTAGTAGTAGTCCCTAAGTTTTAGAAAAATGTAGCCATCGTAGGATATGAGGGGTCACCAGTTAGTTTAAGCTTGACTTTCTCTTAGGGGTCACCCATCAGTTTAGGCTTAACACCCTGGTCTTTCGGCACAACAGATTAGTGGATCTACACAGCCAGTGTTAGTACCTATGGCATAGTACTAGCTTATGTTTCATAGGTCTATGTTCCATGTTACAGAGTTATATCCATATTAAGATTCCTTATTCAGATATCTTATTTTGATCATGCCCATGAATTCTTTTCTCCCTAATGTTATTAGAACTTCTTAGAAAGAGTGTTGAAGAAATACTCCAGTTGAGTATAAGCTTTTAGTATAGTCCAGTCTGTATAGCCAGCAACTCAGTGAAGCAGTCAGATAGACAAGTTCCTATGGTTTTCCATTTTTCCATCTAGTCTTACTATCCAAAGTTTCATGAATATGGCTATTCCATGAGGTAATTTGTTCATACATGTAAGTTGCGAATTTAGTTCAATCCATGCATCATGTTTCAAATTCTACTATTTAGTCATGACTCAGTTCATAAGTGTTCAGTGCATGATCTCAGTTTTCCAAGTAGTCCAGCTCAAATATTGCGATACCCATTGTACGACCTTAATACTGTTATCTCATGATTTGTGCTTACATAATATGCTTAACAATTCCTATTGAGAATTTACCTACATTATTCCATCCTCAGTAACTCTTGGGATTTTTTTGCATCAGTTATTACCCCGCAGTTATATATGTATGATTGTATCATGAACATTTCAAGTGAGTTCAAAACTCTCAGCATGAATCAGCTCTTTATAGTTAATAGAGTCAAGTCAGCTCAGAAATCAGTTTCATAATGGATGTTTTAATGTTTCAGCTCAGCTATATCCCAGTTAGCATTCATGTCATGTCTATATTATTCCGTACTTTTAAGAATTCAACAAGTTCCTATCCATCATTCGAGGACGAATGATTCCAAGGGGGAGATAATATAACACCCCATATTTTTTAGCTAGATTTTGGACCGTCGGTCCTACGTGTATAAACTCAAATCCCATAATTTATATTTGAATACATGTGTCATGATATTTATCCTAGTGTATGAAGTGATTATGAGGTGAAAAATTTTCATAGGAATCACTTAGAACAAAGTTGAGCTAAGAGCCTTTGATTCGGTCAAATCATTGTATTCGATTCTACAAGGGTCAACTTTGAACATTCATAACTTTTGACATATATGGAATTTTTCATCTAAAGACCTACCAAATGATAGATAATTGAGTTATATTTCTAGCTATATCAATTTTTCCATAATTTGATAGCTGGGAGAAAGGTTATTACCCTTTTTGTAAGAGACAGTAAGGGGTCGCGATAGCCCCGCACCGCAAGGGCTATTCCACCTGACTAAGGGTCACGTCATGAGGGCTAGTCATCTGGACTAAGGGTCATTCCACAAGGGTTATTTCCATGAGAAAAATAGGACAACAGGAAGTTTATTCCTTTCCCCTCAACCCCAGCCATCCAAACACGATTTATAACTCAAAAAGGGGCATTATTTGCCCATCTTCCTTAAAACAACTCACGTAAAAACCTTCCCCCTTCTCAAGAACAATAATCCAACATTCTTATCTCAAGAATTCAAGGATTAAATCTTTAATTTCAAGATTTCTTCAAGAATCCATTCAATTAAGGTATGTGGGTGTTCATTCATGGGTCTCTTTCACCCATGGAGCCCAAAAACCTTGTCTTGGATTAATATATGAGTTTTTTCCTTTATTAGGAAGTGCATATGTTCAAGATAAGTTTTATTCATGTTTTTCCTTGGTTATTGAACTCAATTCATGTCCACATATGGTTTCATGAAAAGTCAGGTTATCTCATGCTTTAAGTTCCAATTTCTCATGTCATATCCAAGTGAATTTCAGGTTATAATATTGAATTATGAATTTAGCCATGTAATCATGTTGTTTTCCTCATACTTAACATATTATCATGTTCAAGTTCATGATTCTCACATGTTTGATGAAATGTCTATGTTTTGGATATTTGAACTATGATCCCATACTATAGTTTTAAAGTTTTGTTATCGTATTTTATTGTCATTCAGTACTGGCGGATGATGAACATCCGATACTGTGTGTTATACATGATTTCAGATTTTCAAGTAATGATTCAGTTAAATCATAGATATTATTATCTTACTCAGTCGATATAATCATGATGATCACCATCAGAAATAATATTCAGTTAAATTTAGCCCAGTTCAGTACCAGTGTCAGTTCAGTTAGGAGTAGGATTTATCACCGAGTGAATGCAGGGATGGCGTCTCCCCCATCAGTTTAGGCAGAGTCATTAGTAGCAGTCCCTAAGTTCCAGAACTATATTTCCAGCGTAGGATATGAGGGGTAACCCGTCAGTTTAGGCTTGACTTTCTCTCAGGCGTCACCAGTCAGTTTAGGCTTGACACCCTGGTCCTTCGAAAAATGGATTAGTGGATCCACACAGCCAATATTAGTACCCGTGGCATGGTATTGACACCCTTCTAACTGGGGCTACAGTTTGGACCCCAATTAGCTCAGATTGGGGCATGTCGGTTATATGATACCTCCCACAGTTTCAGTCAGTACACAGTCCATACAAGTTCAGATTTTCTTGACCAAGTAATCATATTTTCAGTTACTCAATTATTCAGATTATTTTAGTACATGATTTTCTTGGTCTTGCATTCTCCGTATTAAATGTTCATGTTTTCATGCTCAGTATCCATACATGATCCTCAGTGCATTTTACAGTTCATTCAGCTTTACATGAGATTTTTCATACAGTATTCATGTTTTACTGCTTCCCAGCTTCAGTTCTACTCATTCTACAAAAGTAAAGATTATAAGAAACTAAGTGTAGTGATTCACCAGCTTATCAGATTATGTTTGTTACTCACGCTTTAAGATACTTTAGCTTTCAGTTTATTTCATGCTCTTGGTGAGTCTACTTGCACTTAGCATGCATGTTTTAAGATTATATATGAAATCAGTTTTATTTATTGCATTTACCCCCACTTACACAGTACATTCCAAACTACTAATCCACATATATGTCTATGTGCTACATTGTCTCATAATGTAGGTACCAGTTGTAGCCCACACATCATAATCAGACAATTTTCAACTTTCAGCCAGCAGGTGACGAGTTCTCTTATTTCGGGGACTCCAGCCAATTGTAGGTCATGTTCTATCTTGTTATTATTCATATGTATTGATTAGTGGTAGTTTGAGGCATGCCATCTATCTATAGTTAGTATAGTAGAGGCTTCATAGATAGTCAGTCAGATTCATTACATGTAATTCAAGTTTCTTTCTTCAATTTTATCATATTATAAACTTTATCAGTATTACATTTATTCAGACTTTCTCATGATCATGTTTCTGCTCAGTAAATTTAGTTTTTATACAATTTAAATCTGTTTCTCAAGCAGTATGACAGTTCATGAGTTAGCTTGGGATCACTTATGGTTCTAAGAACTGTTCTACGATTATGGGGTAGTCTCAGGTCGTGACAGAAGTCCAAAATAGAAAGTAAAACAACCAGTTTTGGTTTGATCTTTAAGAAGCAACATTTAGGTTTGATCAACTTTAAGGAGCGGTAGAATATTAAATGGAGCTTTAGGGTTAATAATAGGTACTTTAAAGTATATAGCTATCATAAAAATTAATTGCAATAGTTCTTAATGGGTTAATGGTTTATCCAATAAGAAAATTGAGTAATCCACCCCCGCACTGATAAATCATTAACTATAAAATTTTAATAGGTTTCCTAGACATTAATGATGCGAAATGCCCTGGTGCCTTGTCGTTATGGGTGTCCCAAGTCTAACCAGGACCGAAAACCACCCCTGTTACCCAACTCAACCTCCAGTCGCCTACCCTGAGTTAGCTAAATTTTAAGCATGTAACAAGATAGTGTAACATCTCACATAAAGACTTGGGATAAAATCACAACCATGACCAACCCAATCGATTCCAACCATCACATACCAACAACCCAACCATACCAAACCATACCAAAACCAGGGCCATAAACCAGGACATAACCAAGGATGTTCCAAAATATAACATAATTAATCCCAAAATGAAATAGGTTGGAACAACCAACTGTATAATCCAATGATGTCAGCCCACTGGCTTATTCCAATGCCAAGGCTGACACCTATACCGATCCCTCTCATTCTAACCCATAGAAGTACCACAAAGACTCTAACCAAAAAAGTAATAAAATCCAATTAGGACATGCCCCCTATCATAGCCAAAACCAATATCCAAAAATAACCCAAAAGGTCTAAAAGTATCCATAACATGAAATAGAGCCTTCCAAAAGGATGGAAACTCACCACTTCATTCCAAATGCTATTCCTGAGTCAATCACTATTGACGAAGAGTAGAACGGATGGTTCCTTCATAGTGTGGGTATATAACCTCCAGTAGACAGGGTTAGCAAGTAACCGCTAGCATGATCTCAGGGTAAGGATAAAATAATGTCATTTATAAAACTAAGTAAAACCATTCATATGCACATAACCATACATATATATATATAACCATATCGGGAAAAGAGACTAGGTTTATCATGACTTTAAACCCTTTATATAGGCTTTGTAGTTTTGTCATCCTAAACCACCCACGAGCTATATGGGTTTAGCTCTCCCTGCTGAAAGGGCCCCAGTGTGTATAGTCGCACAACCACGAAAAAAAAACTAGGATAACTAGTACATCCCCCAAATATAGTGTGACGTCATGCACATGATCACCAAGACCAACCTCATATCGACAAATATGAGTTTGTAGTTTTGGTCCCCCCGGGACCTTTACCTTCCATGGCTTAGCTACACTTCTCGCCATTATTGCCCAATTAAAATGAATTTCTAAATAACCAAACCATTATCCATTTGTTAACCAAGGCTATTGGTATTGGTATCGTCATACCAACCCTTACTTACAAGTATTATTCATAGCCAACCATTTATAGGTTTAAGGGGACTTTCAAGTGCACTTTTATTTACCATATTAAACCACTTGGGGGATTTCATGTGCCCCTCAAGCATAACCATTAGTCATTTACCATTCCAAACTATTTAAACCATGCATAATTTATTTACCAAGTTTTAAAACATGCAAGAGTTCCATTAAAAGTAGTCAATGCAATGAACATATCTTCATAATGTAACGCCCCAAGTCTGTACCCCGGATGCTACATGGTGCTTACAACCCCGAAGGACCATAAGCTAACCCATGACTAATATCTACAGTGAGCACTGAATAATAATACTAAAAATAATGCAGAAAATAGGTTGAATTGCCATAAGGTTCAAAATCTGAATACTGATAAAGAATATCAACTGTAATGTCTGATAGTCTAGTCTGAAAAGCCTCTAACTGAACTGTATGAATGTGGAGTTGATGGAACAATACCCTAACTAACTCTGACTACTAAAATACTGAAGCTACTAAAAATACTAAAATAACTGGATATCTTCGATAGATGAGGACTCACTACTAAATTTTACTTTGTTGGCTGAATCTAAATCTGTCTATGCGTGGTTAGGAACCTGAGCGTCCGAACCTATGATATGAGACATCATAGTACAAGGAAAGAGTATGCATCAGTATGTGAAATATACGGGTATGCTAGATGAGGTAAGGCTTAATGCAAGGGTTCATATGCATGAATAATAACTGACTGGATGATATAGAGTAACTGAGTATGAGATTACATGGATAATTGAAACTGCTATAAATACTAAGTATGTAATACTATGTATATACATATATGTATACTGTAACTGAGCTTTTACTGAAGTTGAGTACTGAGTTCTGATACTGAGTAACTTAGAATCTGAGATTATTGATTACTGAATTACTGATACTGATAGTTGAAACTGCTATAAATACTAAGCATGTAATACTGTGTATATACGTATATGTATACTGTAACTGAGCTTTTATTGAAGTTGAGTATTGAGTTCTGATACTGAGTAACTTATAATCTGAGATTATTGATTACTGAATTACTGATACTGATAGTTGAAACTGCTATAAATACAAAGCATGTAATACTGTGTATATACGTATATGTATACTGTAACTGAGCTTTTACTGAAGTTGAGTACTGAGTTCTGATACTGAGTAACTTATAATCTGAGATTATTGATTACTGAATTATTGATACTGATAGTTAAGTGACTTTATCTGACAATCCTAATTTTGAATAACTGAACTAAGTTATATTCTGAGATTGAAACTAAAACTGTGGGAGATAATTATCTAACCAACATACCCCTAATAAGATAACTGAGTTGGGGTCCAACCTATGACCCCAGTTGAAAGGGTGTCAGTACCGTGCCATGGGTAAAGACAACTAAAGAGCTACCCTCATCAGGCAGGTACTCTAATTAGAATGGTGGTACCCTCAACTGGCAGGTTAAAATCCCTTATCAACCCTCAACTGGCAGGTTTATATCTCAACCTATGTTGGCTACGCAGTTTTGGAATGCAAGGATTGCTTCTAAGGATCACACCCTCTACTGGCAGGTGAGCCCCCATCCTTGGGTTCACTCAGTTCTGAATCCTACTCCCAACTGAATAGATACTGAACTGGTTATACTGAGCTGAACTAGACTGGTACTGAGTTCTGTAACTGACTGGGTACTACTGTTTCATTTCATAACTGAGACTATTCTATAACTACTGTAGCTCTAGGTAAACAACTAGATTTTAGGGTATTGGATACCCCCAGGACTCGATAGCATAAAAAGTAGAGCATAGCATGATCTTGAGAAACATAACAATGTACACTTGTCCATAATTCATTCATAGAGACATTTTATCAAACACATGTAGGGCATAAGTTTGTATATATACTAGCATGTCATGATTTCACCATTTAATTCACATGGGCATTCTATCAAACACTTGGGGAGAACAACTTAATGGACATAATCATGGATATCATATAAATATTGCAACTACAATGCCCAAACTTGCAAATTCAAGAATTATAACATGGAAATTACACAATTCAATATACTTACTATCTCAATTTCATGGAAACCATAATTAATCATGGATTGAAACTCAATTAATGTCATGAACATGAATACAACCTAATTTCAAACATATAAATCATAAATCAACAATCTCGTAGTTTTAATAAGGGATTCTTGGACTCTATGGGTGAAAGGAACTCATAGATGAACACCTAACATTTTTTTTTGGTAACCAGGTAACTTTTCCATTCACCCAAAAAGTTCTTTACAAACCAGCTGAACTTTTTTGACTCAGTTCCAGCTCACAATAGATCTATTTTTTAATCAATCTACTAGTTATCTAAATTTACATTGGATAACCTGTTAATCTATCTAAGTATACTTTCAATTTGTTGTGTTTGACCTGCTACGAATAACTGAATGACAATGTTTCTGGCTCTTTGTCTGATATCCTTTTTATGGGTAGTAAATCTTCTATCATTCTTTTCTTCCCATATGTGATATACTGCTGCTTCTAAATAGAATCCAAGTATGCTAGCTCTTGGTCTACTATTGGACATTAGGTGTACTAGGTTCTGAATGCCATACTGCCAATCCCCTGTGCTCTGCTGATATCCTAGCCAATGTAGAATGGAGTTCCAAAGAGTTTGAGAGTAATTGCATTTAAAGACATAATGCTGAAATATTTCTTCCTCTATTGTTGTACATAGCACACACTCTTTCTATACTTTAATACCCCATTTACTAACTATATCCACAGTTACAAGTTTGTTATGTAAAGCCAACCAAAGAATAAATTGGTGTCTAGGAATCATCCCTTTCACCAAGGCCACTTTGTGCTAATTAACCTTCTGGTATTGTGGTCTCATATAGTGATAAGTCTTTCTGATACTAAATCCTTTATGATCAGTCATTTGTTAGTTCATGATGAATGCTTGTTGTACCTGATAGCCACTTCCTTGCATCAAGAACTTTCTTTATTATCCAGCTAGCTTGCTTTGGAATGCTCATTGTGAACACCTAACATACCTGGGAATATTAGTTCTTGAAGGTTCTTGGAGAAATTCTTGAGTTTGTTCTTGATTTCTTGAAGCTAGGGTTTTGCCCCTTCTTGAGAGAGTGTTTTAATCTTGAGAGAAAGTGAGGAAATAATGATATAATAGGGAATTTGGGCTTTAATCCCGTGTTGAGGCTGATTAGGGATTTTAAAAATTAACCAAACAGCCTCTGAATTAAAATAATGGAAAAATAAAATCCTAATTTTTCATGCTGGCGCGACGTGGTGGAATCACGCCAACTCACTGGAAATTGGATGACTGGGAACTAGAGGTTTGGTGCGATGTGGCGCCATCGCACCGGCTTACTGCATACGAATTTACCTCATGGCGCGATGCGCCATGATCGCGACGGAACACTGGAAAATGACAATTGGGAATTTTTCTGGTGACCTGACGTGGTGGTATCGCGTTGGCTTACTGAGAAAAGACCATAGCCATTTGGATGGTCTCTGCGACATGCTGGGTGCTAATTTGATACACTGTCTTACAAAAATGGCTCTAACTCTTCACCCGAGTATCGAATTTGGGCGAACTTTATATCGTTAGAAAGCTGACTGAATTTTCTATGCATTGGTATGCTCTAAACTGAAAAATACTGAGTATTTTAAAATTTTAGGTAGGAATACTCATGTACTTAGAGGTAAATTAAGCTTGAGAAATACGGGGTATTACATATAAGCATTTTGTCAAACACATTGGGGGCATAATATGACCAAAACCAATTCCAATTACCATTAAACAATTCCCATGCAATCCAATTATTCAAAACCATTATTAATGCATATAAAAGCATAATTAAAACCATGGGAAACCATAACCAACCATTTAACATCAAAACCCCCAATTCATATTTGAAAACCAAAATCATACAATCAATGAAATCATGGAAATATTTATAAAACCATGCATTTAGATAGAATTAACAATGAGGGAAGAGAATATTCCTTCAACCAAGATGATGATGGAAAAAAATCACCAAGACAAGCCCCAAATTAATCTTTTAGTTGAAACCCTAGTTTCCCTTGCCCAAAATCTCTTAAGAGAATTATGGAGTATTTTAGAAAAGTTTATAAGTGTTAATGAATGGAATAATAGGGTAAATAACCTCCCAAGTAGGTTAGAAGTCGTGGGGCCTTATTAGGATAAGTGGGGAAATATCCAGAATACCCCTTCTTAAGTTGCACCAAAATCCCGTCACAGGAATACGACTGACCCATAGAAGTCGTACTCTCTGATACGAGTGGTACCCTCCACTCATACCCTAAGCCTGAAACTTTGGATCAAACACTATCTAGCATACGAATCATCCAACCAAGTCTTATCCAAAGCATATAATCCTTACCTTTCACCCGTACCCCTGGCAGATTTAAACCCAAGGAAGATTTAGGCACTGTCCTCCATACGAGTCCTGGGTATGACTCATACCCTAGCTTATGGCTCATGGTAAGACACTCGTACTCAGATCCAACCTAAGTAACCAAGTCTATGATTAATTTAAGGAACCAAACGATCCATAACCACCAATATGAATCGTACCCCTAAGCCGTACCCATTCCAGAAACTAAAATCCATCCCACCAACCAACACTGGTCAGTATATGACTGGACCTTACCATCCATACCCCAACATACAACTCGTACCCATGAATCATATTGGGTCCAGAGATCAGAATTCTAGGAAATTTTCTAAGGTCCAGAAGCCAAGGTATTTCAGTCTCCCTCACAAGTAACATTCATCCCCGAATAATGGACAAGGTAAAGGCAACCACACACACGAGTCCTTTAAATTATCAAATATATCCCCAAATCTTTAGCATAGTTTGAAAACAAGGAGGCAAAGATATCAATCTTTACTTTAACAAACTCTGAAAATAAAGATACGTTGAAGACACATACCTTCCGCACGAATCCCAAAAGCAGAAAACAAATATGGATATTTGGACTTCGTGTCCTCCTCCGCTTCACATGTAGCTTCTTCCACCTTAAGATTCCGCCAAAAAACCTTAACCGAAGACACATCCTTGGTCCGTAACTAAAAAACCTACCTATCCAAGATCTCAACTGGGACTTCTTCATAAGACAAAGAATCAGTGATACCCAATCCTTCCAAAGGAATAACCGAAGGAGGATCAGTAATGCACTTCCTCAACATGGAAACATGAAAGACCGAATAAACCAAGCTCAAGCTAGAATGGAACTCTAACTCATAAGCAACATTACCAATTCTCCACAAAACCTCATAAGGACCCACATATCGGGGACTGAGCTTCCCCTTCTTGCTAAATCGCACTACTCCTTTCATGGGAGATACCTTAAGAAAAACCTTTTCCCCAACCTCAAACTCTAAGTCTCTATGCCTAATATCCGCATAGGACTTTTTGCGACTTTGGGCAGACTTAAGACTGTCCCGAATCACCTTCACCTTCTTCATAGCTTGGTAAACCAAGTCGGGACCAAACATGTCCGCCTCACCAAGCTCAAACCAACCAATAGGAGATCTACACCTCCTACCATAAATGTCTCAAAAAGGGTCATACCAATACTATAATGATAGCTATTTTTGTAAAAAAAACTCCACCAAAGGTAGATGCTCGGCCCAATTTCCACCATAATCAATCACACAATGTAATACCCCGTATGTTTCTAAGCTAGGAAGTGAATAAGTTTTCCTACGTATGAAACCTCCTATCCAGTGAGTAGAATTTTAGTGCATGACTTACAATGAATATACTAGTTATAGGATAGCTTGATATGTCTTAAGCATGCTCATATGAGTCGCTTAGAGTAATGCAAGCTAAGAGTTTTTGAATTCATCAAGTCTTAGTGTTCGATTTTCCAAGGGTAATCTTTGAATAAGAATAATGTGATTGATATGTGACAATTTGGCAGATTTAGACCCATTAAATTGTAGAGAATCGAATTAGATTTCCAACGATACCAATTTCATCAAAATCTGACACCCGAGCAAGGAGTTATGGCCTTTCAAAGTAGAATATGTTGCCTAACCAATCGCACATGGCCACTGAAAAGCATAGGCGATATCATATGCGGTGCCTATGTAAATATAGGCGATATCATATGTGGCGCCTATGTAAATATAGGTGATATCATATATGGCACCTATGTATGATTTCAACCACGAAAACACTTAGTTTTTGAGTTATTTCGAGGGTAGTTAAGTCTTTTAACACTCCTTACATGTCCCTAAATCTAACCTCACAAAATTTATAGCTTCTAAACACATTAAAACCCTATTAACATCTCAAGTTCATTATCCAAGAGCACCATAGGAGAAAAAAACTAGGGTTGCACAATCAAGCTTGAAGATCAAATTTCAAGGAAATTCCTCCGTCAATCATCAAGAACCTCCCTTCCAAGGTATGCGTAGTATTCATCCACAGATTTCTTTCTTCCGTGGAGTTCAAGAATCAATATTTAAAATATAAAAGCTTGGTTGGTGTTGGTGATATGATCATACCCAGGTTGATTCTTGTTTGTTTTGCTATATAATAGTATCGTGACTGTATATCTCATGAAAGTTATGTTGTTAGTTGAAAAACATGATCTTTAGATGGATTAATAGAATGCAAGTATGAAATCCACCTATGCCTTAAAGAATGCATGCAAGGTGTTCAATAAAATGCCTAGTATGTTAGAACTTCATAGTTACATGATTTCATGATATCTAAATAACAAGTTCATGTTAGTCATACACTCCAATATGAATTTCCATGCAAATTATGTGTTGTTATTGTTGTGGTATAAAGCATGTATGATAATGGAGATATAAATTATGTACATAAAATATATCCATGCTTTTCCTATCATGTTTGAAATATTGAATAAATACATGAAGTATACTATCCCGTGCTTATGATATTGTGAATTGTGGACTCAAATCTTGTGATCAAGTCATGTCATGTATGTCAGTTTTCTCCTATTGAGTCCTGGGGGTATTCGTACTCGAAAACTATAGTTGTCTTCCTAGATCCATGTCATGTTTCATGATATCCGAACTCAAGCTATGATTCTATAGACTTCAGTCAGTCATATGACTCAGGAAAACCTCATGATCTCAGTCAGTTGTCAGATATAAGTAATATTCCGCCAGTCAACGGAATTCAGTAAGATTAAGTCATGTATAGTTGGTTATTCATGTCCAGTCCCTCCAGATGGGAGTAGAGGTTAGCACCGAGTGAACCCAAGGATGGGAACTCACCCGCCAGTTCAGGGTGTGATTCTTAGAAGCAGTCCTTATTTTCCAGAACTATGTAGCCAGCGTAGGTTGAGACATCTTAACCTGTCAGATTAGGGTTGATGAGGTGGTTTAACCTATTAATTTAGGGTTCCCGCCATTCTCATTGAGTACCTGCCAGATAAGGGTCACTTACAAGCTGTCCTTACCCGTGGAACGGTATTGACACCCCTCCAGTTGGGGTAGAGATTAGACCCCAGCTTAGCCATAACGGCATACATGGGGCATGTCGGTTAAACACTACCTCCCACAGTTTTAGTATCAGTCTTAGTAAAAGAACTCAAGGTGTTCTTCAGATTTCAGTATATACAGGACTGTAAGATACAGTTGTCCATGTTATCAGCTTGCAGTGTTAGTCATGGCAGTTATCAGTAAACCATGTATTAGCTTACAGGTCTTGCTATCACGCATTCACAGTCCCAGTTTCTATATATGTATGTTTGCACTCCCACGTTCATATTAGTCAGTCAGTGTTGTTCATGCATGAAACCCTTTATGTTCAGCCTACCTTCCTCGTATACTCAGTACTCTAGTTGTACTGACGCATTTGCGCTATGGTGCTTTCTTTTCATGTTACACCATAGGTTCCGAGACACGAGCTCCAGCGCAGCAGTAGCGGTAGCATTCCAGTCGCAGAGACACAGTGAGTCCTCATTGATTCGAGGACAATATGATTTGATACATTTATTTATTTCTTCAGTTCATTTTTACGGAGTTAGTTGGAGACATGTTCCTTCAACTCCTTATTCAGATAGTTTAGAGGCTTTCAGATTTATGTTCAGACTTAGCTTTCAGATTGAGTTGTTTTGGGTATTTTCACCCACATAGACGTTATAATTTTCAGACATGGTTTTATTCAGTTGAACCTTATGGCCTTACAGTTTTACGTATTCTGCATTATTATGTCATGATTTGCAGTATGCAGGTACAGATATCAGTCATAGGTTAGCTTGTGGTCCCTCGGGGTCATGAGCACCGTGTAGCATTCCGATTCAGCAGATCGGGGCATTACACACAAGCCCGAAAAATATCCTATAGTGTCTGAATAGTTTTCTCCGCTTGCCCATCCATTAGCAGATAGAAATCAGTACTCTGACTAACCTTAGTCCCCAATTCTTTCTGAAAAGATTGCCAGAAGAGAGATGTAAACTGCGTGCCACGATCAGAGATAATCAAAATAGGCACCCCATGCAAATTTACAATCTCCTGAAGATACAGCTTCGTATCATCCTCCACCAAAAAGGTAGTCCGCACTAGCAAAAATTGCGCAGACTTGGTCATCTTAGCCACGATGACCCAAATCGAATCATATTGATCCTGATACCGAGCAAGACCAGTAATGAAGTTTATATTGATCACTTACCACTTCTATTTGGGCAATTCAGTCTCTTGATACAACTCTCCTGGTCTCATGTGCTCAGCCTTAACCTGTTGACACACCATGCACTTGGCCACAAAATCAGTCGCATCCCTCTTTATGCCATTCCACCAATAGATCTCCTTGATATCATGATACATCTTAGTCGAGCTAGGATGAACAACATAGTAAGAATCATACGCCTCAGCCAGAATTATTTGTCACAAACCATCGATATTAGGAACACACAACCTCCCTTGGTACCGTAAAGTACCATCACCATCGATCTCAAACACCACTACCTTTTCCCCACCAACATAACTCTTGATTTTCATTAAGATAGGATCTAACACTTTCTTCTCCTTAATCTCTACACTAAGAGACGGTCGAAACACTTCTTGCACCACCACACCACCATCTTTGGAGTCCAAGAGGCAAACTCTAAGATTAGCTAAGCGGTGAATATCCTTCACCAATTCCTTTTTCCCTTCCTACACATGAGCCAAACTCCCCATGGATAACCTGCTAAGAGCATCAGTAACCATGTTAAACTTACCTGGGTGGTAGTGAAGACTCATATAATAGTCTTTGAGAAGCTCAAGCCATCTCCTCTACCTAAGATTAAGCTCTTTCTGAGTGAACATATACTGTAGACTCTTATGATCAAAAAAGATATCCATGTGAACACCACACAAATAATATCGATATATTTTCAAAGCAAACACAGTCGCCAACAGCTCCAAATTATTAGTAGGATAAGTCCTCTTATGTACCTTCAACTGCCTGGAAGAATAGGCAATCACCTTCCCATACTACATTAAAACACAACTAAGACCTACCCGAGATGCATTACAATAAACTACGAACCCATCATTGCCTTCTGGCAAAGTCAGAATTGGAGCGAAAGTTAGCTTATCCTTCAACTTCTCAAAACTCCCCTCACAAACATCCGACAATGAAAACTTAACCTTTTTATGAGTTAACTTAGTCAAAGGAGTAGCTATCTACGAAAATCTTTCCACAAACTACCTATAATACCTAGCTAAACCCAAGAAGGTCTGAATGTCGGATGAATTCATGGGTCTAGGACACCTTTTCACCACAACAACCTTTCACGAATCCACCATGATCCCCCCACTAGAAATAATATGACTAAGAAAGTTATAGCATTCAACCAAAACTCACACTTGGAGAACTTAGCGTATAACGGTTGTTCCCTCAAGGTCTATAATACCACACGAAGGTGATTAGCATGATCCACCTCACTCTTCAAATAAACCAAATGTCATTAATAAATACAATAACGAAAAGATCCAAGTACTAAAAAAAACCCTGTTCATCAGATACATAAATGCCGACGAAGCATTAGTCAATCCAAATGACATCACCAAAAACTCAAAGTGCCTATACCGAGTACAAAAATTCATCTTAGGGATATCCATCTTTCTAATATTTGGCTAATGGTTCCCAGACTAAAGATCTATCTTAGAAAAGAACTTGGCACCTTCGAACTAGTCAAACAGATCATCTATCCTTGGAAGAGGATACTTGTGTTTGACCGTCACCTTGTTCAGCTGCCTATAATCAATGCACATCTGAAGGGAACCATCCTTCTTGAGCACAAAAAACACTGATGCACCCCACGGGGATACACTAGGATGAATAAACCCCTTATCTAGAAGATCCTTAAATTGCTCCTTGAGTTTCCTGAACTCAGCCTGAGCTATTTTATACGGAGGAATAAAAATTGGATGAGTGTCCAGAAATAGATCAATACCAATCTATATTTTTCTATCCGAAGGAACGCCAGGAAGATCATACAGAAATACCTCTGGAAACTCATTAACTATTGGAACTGAGTGAAAATAAGGACCTTCCAAGTTAGAACTTAACTCGGACCAAGTAATAATTACAGCCTTTAGAGATCAACCTTTGAGCTCTAAGATAAGAAATAAATCTCCCCCTAGGATCTAGAGAAACACCCTCCCACTCTATAACCGATTCACCAGGAAACCTAAAGATAACCCTACGGGTTTGACAATCCAAGGATGCATAACAAAAGTGCAACCAATCCATACCAAAAATGATATTAAAATCCACCATACCCAACTCCAATAGATCGCCCAAGGTCTGTTTGCCATCAACAAATACCACACACCCGCTATAAACTCTCTTACCAATAACCGAGTCACTTATCGAGTAGAAATAAAAAAAGAATCCAAAATAACTTCCAAATCAAAACCAAAAGATACATCCACATAAGGAGTTACATAGAAGAGAGTAGACCCTGGATCAAGCAAACAATATATGTCACGGGAGAAAAGTTGTAACGTACCAGTAAAGACATCAGGTGATGCCTTGGATTCCTGTCGATACACCAAAGAACACAACATATTCCGACCAACACTGAACTAGGAGCAGTAACAGAAGTGGATGTAACACCACCAAGTGTAGGAGCAGGAGATGAAGCCATGGGAATCATATTCGCCCACGTATAAACCTTATTAACCGAACAATCCCTATTAACCGAACAGGAATCTTATTCTCCCTAGTAACAGAATTATATGCAACACCACTATTAATGTATATAAAAGCATAATTAAAACCATGGGAAACCATAACCAACCATTTAACATAAAAAAACCCAATTCATATTTGAAAACCAAAATCATACAATCAATAAAATCATGGAAACATTCATAATACTATGCCTTTGTATAAAATTAACAATGAGGGAAGAGAACATTCCTTCGACCAATATGATGATGGAAATAAATCACCAAGACAAGCCCCAAATTAATCTTTTAGTTGAAACCCTAGTTTCCCTTGCCCAAAATCTCTTAAGAGAATTATGGAGTATTTTAGAAAAGTTTGTAAGTGTTAATGAATGGAATAATAGGGTAAATAACCTCCCAAGTAGGTTAGAAGTCGTGGGGCCTTATTAGGATAAGTGGGGAAATATCCAGAATACCCCTTCTTAAGTTGCACCAAAATCCCGTCACAGGGATACGACTGACCCATAGAAGTCGTACTCTCTGATACGAGTGGTACCCTCCACTCGTACCCTTATCCTCAACCTTTGGATCAAACACTATCCAGCATACAACTCATCCAACCAAGTCATATCCAAATAATATAATCCGTACCTTTCACCCGTACCCCTGGCAGATTAAAACGCAAGGAAGATTTAGACACTGTCCACCATACGAGTCCTGGGTATGACTCGTACCCTAGCTTACGACTCATGGTGAGCTATTCCTTCTCTGATCCAACCTAACTAACCAAGTATAAGATTAAGTTAAGTAACCAAACAATCTATAACCACCAATACGACTTGTACCCCTAAGTCGTACCCATTCCATAAACCAAAATCCATCCCACCAACCAACACTAGTCAGTATACGACTGGACCTTACTATCTGTACCCCAACATATGGATCGTACCCATGAGTCGTATTGGGTTAAAATATCAGAATTACAAAAAAAATTCTAAGGTCCAAAAACCAAGGTGTTTCAGTTAATCTGATAACCCAATACCAATAAGCAAATAAGTCAATTTTTGCGGTTGACTTAATAGTTGCAGTTCGTTGTTGAACAAACCTACTTTCTCCCTCCCAAAATAAATATTTTTTTAGCAATAAAAAAATATCTCAAAATAATTATCACTTTAAAGATTCAAGGCAATAATTAATAATTATTTTCACTTATACCTTCATATTAAACAACTACTTAATAATATCTAATTATTAAACAAACATCTAATAAATATGGACAACTTAATAAATAGCATCTTATTTTTATTGTTTTCCTTAATGAATGTGAGGGAAGCTAAAGTAACATTACTTTAGGACGAAGGAAGTATTATAGTAGGACTCTGAACCTTTTTGACCTCAACGGGTAACTGTCATAACTATGTTCTTTGTTATAAGAATATGTGTCATTAGTAAATTGGGAAGATCTAACTTGTCATCTGCAAGCTTCTTCTGAAAAATCATTCGCATCACAATAAACATGTCTAGAAGTTATGGTGAAAAAGAAAAAACCATACTCCCTAGTTGTTTGTTCCTGCAGTGGTGTTGTTCCTTCACACAGTACAATGTTTCAAAGTAAATCTAACTCATGCACCACTATCTCAATCAAATACTAAACTTAATGTTCCTAATAATATTTCATGGTACTTGTCACACTTTTTTTTATCAAAAAATTAATTGAAAGTTCAAAAGGGTTTTTAATTAGTAAAAGTGAAAAAAAAGAAAAAGTGTTTCAAAAAGGGATTGATAATTAAAATTTAGAGTAAAAACTATTTCAAAAAGGGATTGATAATTAAAATTTAGAGTCGTCACTTGGCATTAATTTGATCTACCACATCACCTTTTAAAATATTTCTTTTCAAAACATTTTTCTCTTAAAATACATATTAGCTGATAGAGATTTTGGTTAAGAAATTTTATTGACCGAGGAAAAGGTGGAGCACCCCATGATTCCGTGGTTTTAGTATGGTTGCTTCGTTGACTCGTATCGACTAAATAAATACCATAAAAGAGTAAACTCACAAAAACACATAAAGTATACAAACAATAACGAGTTCAAAACAAAAATTAAGTTTGATCCGATTATACGGTCCAAAATAAAAGAAAAAGTATGAAAAATAAATCTATACTAGCCTATTTTATCCGAAAAGTATACTTTATCTGACGTCCTGGTTCTTGATCAAGAACTACATCCAAATACATGTTTCTCAAAGCATACCCCGATAAATGAATACATTTGAATCAAAAGATAAAATAACATGCAAGAAAGCAAGCGATTCAAATACAATTCAATATCAATACCTAAGTTTGCCAAAGCTGCCTAACATGCTACTAACGATTGATAACCAATTCAAATTACAGCAACAACCAATCAAATAAACCTGTTAAGTCCTTAGTTTTAATGATTGAGAAATTATATGTTGGGACTTATTTTTTGGAGATTATGTGATGACAAAGATGCTACCACTTAGGGAATAGGTTGGGCTCACTTGTCACTATCACAGTCAACTGTCACAACTGATGCAAAGTACAAAAGTTAATGAAAAGATGTTGCCACCTATTTATCTCAGCCAATGGGATGTCTCCTAAGTTTTTTTGGGTCATACCATATATTGTTCATCTTATTCAACAAGAAAACCATCACTTCCATAATCTTGCAATCAAATATCTCTCAAAAACTAAAATCAAAGACTCCATTTTGCAATAGGGAACTGATAGTTCATCAAGTCGTATTTTATTTCCTTGTTGTATTTAAGTCTTTGTAATATGCTCTTAAACATTTGCCTACTGCTACTTATGTTTGTTTGAAGATATTGTGGTGTACACCAACTTTCTTTGTAATCATTTAGAGTTAGGTGATTCTCAAGCTAGAGTTAACTTGGTATGTCCACTAAGAGTTAGTTGAGGTTGAAGCAGTAGAATTACTGCTTATGTTTTCCTTGTAATAGAGTTTTTACAAGGAAATTAAGGATTAAGAGTTTAATCCCGAGGTCTGGAGTCTGTATTCAAGAAGTTGCTTAGATATAGAGGAGCTTGGAAATCTTGGAGGTAGGTCATGGTTTTTTTCCCTTGAGTAAAGAGTTACCACATAAAACTCTTGTGTCTGTTATTTACTTTCTCCACACACTTTATAGTTTTCCTTTCTCTTAGTTATTGTTGCTTGAGTTCATCTGTCAATTGGTCCCAGAGTTAAGGAACATTCCGCTGCAACTCTTTATTTAGTATCAGAGCAGATTTTTCATAAAAAAGGCTAACACCTTGGAAGGATCTTTAGAAATGGATGCTCCTCCAAATCTAGAAGAAGGCTAGTTAACCACTAAACCACCAAGAATCAATGGTGAATATAATGGGTGGTGGAAGACAAGGATGCATGACTTCATTATCGATGAAGATTCAGAGGTGTGGGATGTCTTTGAGGATGTCCCTTTTGTTCCCACAAGGGCAATAAAGATTGATGATATGACCTCACGAGTTCCCAAGACCAAGAAGGATTTTGATGATACTGATAGAAAGAAGATAGAGAAAAAATACAAGGCCAAGAAGATACTTGTGTGTGGTATTAGTCCTGATGAGTATAACAGGATCTCTGCCTGTCAGACAGCTAAGGAGATCTGAGATTTTCTTCAGACAGCCTACAAAGTAACTAGTCAGGTTAAGCAATCCAAAGTATATATGTTGACAAATCAATATGAGACCTTTACCATGAGAAAATAAGAGTCCATTCAAGAGATGCACAAAAGGTTTACTGCAGTACCAAATGAGGTGCATTATCTAAGTGAGGACATCCCTACCCATAAGTAGGTTAAGAAAGTCTTAAGCGTTCTTCCTAAAAGGTGGAAAAGCAAAGTTAATTTAATCACTGAAGTAAGAAATCTGAATAAAATGGCCATGGATAAGCTCATTAGCAACCTCAAAACCTATGAGGTATTAAAAAAAACTTGGAAGGTTAAAGGATGAGCCTAAAGTGGAAAAGAATCTGGTTCTGAAGTGCACACAAGATACTCACAGAGCTGAAGATGATGAAACAACTTATATTGCTAAACGGGTACTTAAAACTTTGCAAAAATCAGGGGCTTTATTTATAAGAGGTGAATCTAGCAAGTACTTTAATGGAGCAAAGGGGAATGATGTCATTCATAAATGTGGAAAGCTAGGCAATTACATAAGGATTTCCAATGGAAAAGGTTGAGCACAAGGTTTATGCCAACAAACTGTTAGCAAGGAAAGAGAAAAGAAACAGGTTCCTGTGAAGTATAGCAAGAAATTTGCAGCTGACAAGGTTTCAAATCAAGTGCTTGCAAGCTTTTGGGGTGATTCATCAAGTGACTCAGATGAATCAGTGCAAGGAGAAGATGTCTCCATGATGGTGATGGAAGATGAAGTGCAAGTTTTTGATTCACTAGTTTCTTTGATGGAAGACACTAATGATGATGAAGGTAAACTTGGGACTCTCCTGGATATCAAAGAAAATCTAAAGGATTATTTCCTCAGTAAGTTGAGATCTCTTGCCTCTGTACTGATTGATTCAGTGAATAAGCTTGCTAAAAACAAAGAGAATCTGAAGAAAGCCCTTGGAAAATATAAGGAAGAAGTTATTGAGTTGAGTGTCCAGGTTACTGAACTCACTAATGAAAAGGTAAAGCTGAAGAAAGATCTTAGAAAGTGTGAAGAAAAATTGGTTGAACTAAGTGTGCAAGTGGTTAAGCATCAAGCAACTGGCAAAAATCTTTTGCGTGAGAATGATATTCTGAGTAAATAACTAGGTGAAATCACTAAGCAGTATTCCCAGGGAAAGGGTGAAGAAAGCATTATGACTGCTTCACTTGAAAAAAACTCTGCTCTTAAAAGAGAACTGGTTAGGGCAAAAACTGAGCTTGAATAGGCTCTCAAGTGGACCACTTCATCATAAGCTCTGAATACCCTCACCAACTAAGAGTCTAGTAGCAGGAGAAGTTTAGGTTCCACAGTCAAGGTAGGGCTTTAAACTCTTTGGTCATACATGCAAGGAGTAAGGAAAATCCTCTGTGCACACATTGTGGGAATGATGGACACAGGAGAAATTTTTCCATTGAAAGAAGCAACTCAAATATATATGATAAATCTCACTGCTTCAAGAAGAAATAAAGAAAGATTATCCAGATGGACAAGGAAGAAGTTTATCTTTCCTTTATATCCCTATTGAGAACTCAGATTGAAATGGGTTCCCAAGACTAACAACTAATTTATGAGACAGGGAAAAGCAAGAGGAAGCAACCAATGTAGGGATGTTGATGCTGGATGCTCGGATCATATAATCAAAGTCTTGAAGGATTTCCTCTTACAGTAGACATACCTCCTCGTTGGTAGGGTACTAGTTGAGTGAAACATGAAGAGATAGAGCTGATGAGATTCTAATAAATGTTGACTACTTTCATAATTCTCCTTTTATAGATTTGATTTGGTAAGTAGGTATCATGGTGTGGTAATGATATGCATGTCTAATTCAGTTTATATCTTCTGTAGATATACACACAAGGCAAGGAGAATAAGATGAGAAAGAGAAAGAGAGATAGAACAAAATGTTTCTATTCAAAGATCACATAGGTACTAGGTCCCTAATCAGGTCAGTATCATTTACTATTCCTAATTAGTGACTATTTTAAACATTAAATGATACGTGCCACGTCATCTCCCTTCTCTTCTAAAAGGCTCACTTGTACTTTAAGTCCAAGAAATACGTCCATCTGATCAAACACGTCTCTTCAGACACATCTAATCATTCAATCTCAACCATTCCCCTAATGTCTTGTTTGAAATCAAAAATCATTTTTTTCTTTCATTTTGAAAATTTTCTCTAATAGAACCTTATCAGTTCCCAAACCCTTTTCCAAAAGACTCATATTATTCCTTTACTCATAGTTCACCTAATCTCTACAATATCAAATCCCTCCTCATCCTCACAAAAGAGTGAACCTATTCCATTGAAAGTAATAGATACCTCTTACATTCCTTCTGCGTTAGAAGAATTGTTTGTTATTACTAAGTTCACTCTTTTTTCCTATGCAAAATTTCTAGGTATTTCAATTCTCAAAAGATGATAGAAAATCCTAATAATCCACTCTCAAAAGGAGATAAGATTACTAATACCAAGTTCAAATATAAAATCAATCCCTCTTCAGATAGAGAAGGAGATGCCTAAGATGATCCCTATAAAAACATTGTCCTCGGAGAGGAAGAATCCTAAATTGGCTTTCTCCAAAAAAAATTTTGCAACCGTCTCTCAAGTTAACAAATCCAAAAGACCCCATCTGACCAACCAGGTTCATCACCCGACAAGTTTGAATTCTCTAGCAAGTTAGGAAGTGCCTCCTTCAATGAAACCCTATTTGAAGATTTACCTACTTCTAGGGAACCTGGTTTGAAGGGTATTACAACTTTGAGTGATGACTGCCAAAGATGGGAAACATGGTTTGGTGTATGGTTTCTGGATTAATAGGATTTTTGCTTACTTCAGTGTGGTTTCTAAATGGGGAAATTGGATCTATTAAGAAAATATTTAACATGACCACTTTGGAGGAGAATGAGTGTGTGCCCATGAGAGGTAGGGCAAAATCTAAGTCTCTAATGTCTAAATTGGTCGATGTACAAAGGATTTTAAAGGAAGATATAGAGTCTATGATTGCCATGATTTCTCTACAGGATGTAGAGTTTGCTGTATTAAAGGCCAAAACTACAAAAGAAGGTGAAATGGGAACAGGTTCAGAAAAGGAAATATGCACTAAAAATGTTTCCCTGCAGGAAAGAGTGAAGAAGCTAGAATCCAAGATTGAATCCTTAACAACCAATAATGAAGAACTAACTCAACAAATTCTTAAGGCATATGTTGATGAGAGTGAGAGGATAAAAATCCTCCTTAGGCAGTTGTCTAAAGCTTCTTTCTAGAATCCATCTCTACCTGGTCCCCACTCCTTTCCTTTATCCCCCACCTTTATTTATTGTTTTTTGGATGTATTTGACACAATTATCATCTTTTTTTAGGTCACTATGTTTGAATAGTATTTGATACTAATTTAATTAATATTTAAATATTTTTCTTTTGTGTTATCCGTTTCTTTATTTTTATTTATGTTCCTTGCACATGGTAGTGTTATCTCAATGGACATGAATTAATATGTATGCTTATTTATGCTTGGTTTATTGCTAAATATCTTTGATGATGCCTAAAGGGGAAAGTTGAGATGTAGCTATGCATACCTGTACCTATTATGTGCATATTGTAGCTGGGTTGTAATACATGATGTGATTTTGGCTAAGTGGGGGACATGGTTCTCACACTCAAGGGTAACATAATGCTCATAGACAGGGGGATAAAGTTTGTGCAGGATACTTAGAGGTATTAGTGATAGGGGGAATTGTTATAGTTTGTTGTTGTTGAGTCATATTGTGTAGGCTGTGTGTTGTGTGGATGTTTGAAGATGTTGAATGCTTACTTGGGTTTGTCATCAACAAAAAGAAGGAAATTGTTAATTCCTTAGTTTTGATGATTAATAAATTATATGTTGGGACCTATTTCTTGGAGATTATGTGATGAAAAAGCTGATACCACTTAGGGAACAGGTTGGGCTCATATTTCACTATCACAGTCAACTGTCACAGCTGACGCAAAGTACAAAAGTTGGTGAAAATATGGTTGCCACCTTTTTATCTCAGCCAATGGGATCAATCCTAGATTTTCTGGTGTCATACCATATATTGTTCATCTTCTTCAATAAGAAAACCATCGCTTTCATATTCTTACAACTAAATATATCTCTGAAGCTGAAATCAAAGACTTCATTTTGCAATAGGGAACTGATAATTCATCAAGAAGTATTTATTTCCTTGTTGTATTTGAGTCTTAGTAATGTGCTCTTAAATGTTTGCCTACTATTGCTTATGATTATTTGTAGGTGTTATGATGTAAACCAATTTTCTTTATAATCATCTAGAATTAGGTGATTCTTAAGCTAGAGTTATCTTGGTATGTCCAGTTAGAGTTAGCTGGCGGTTGAGGCAGTAGAGTTACTACATATATTATCCTTGTAATAGAGTTATTACTAGGAGATTAAGGATGAAGAGTTTAGTCCAGAGGTCTGAAGTTTGCATTCAAGAACTTGCTTGGATATAGTGGAGCTTAGAAATCCTAAAGGCAGGTCGCGGTTTTTCTACCTTGAGAAAGGAGTTTCCACGTAAAACTCTTGTGTCTACTATTTACTTTCTCCACACACTTTATAGGTTTTGCTTTCTCCTAGTTATTATTGCTTGAGTTCATCTAAAAATAGGTCCCAGAGTTGAGGAGCAGTCCACTGCAACTCTTCAAAACTAGACATGTTATGAATTTATCAAAATTTTTACTCCCTTCTCCAAGTTAAATTAATTACCGCAAAACGAATTGATACCAATTTCATATTTTATAACATCAAGAATAACAGCAATATGACTAATTTATGCCAACTTTTTGAATTAATTCACACCCACAAATTATCAAATCAATAAAAATCAAATACATAGAAGATTTGGCCCAAAGAGAATTTTTATATTCTATAGAGATTAGATAAGAACTAGACCTCAAAATCGACTTTAAATTTGATCAAAGAAACTGATTTCCACAGATGAGAAACCTGCAGACCAAGACGAATCGATGAACCTTACTAATTAAAATATGGACAATGATCCAACTATTTCTACCCTTCTCGGATTTTGGCTATCAGATTTCATGCTAGATTAGAGATTAGTTCGATAATCACCAATTGCTAATGGTTGGAGGGAGTTTTAATGTTGTTTTCGAGGATGTGGTGGTGGATTAAAATGGACAAGATGACAAAGAACCTCAATCCCTCTTTCTCTCATTTTTCTCTTCTGTATCGGTGATTTTTATTTGTCTCTCTACTTGCCTTTTTCTCTATGTATTTTATGGCATTTTTATTATGTATTTTGTTGTGTGTATTTGTAAGGATAAGTATTAGTGATGGGTTTATTGAAAACTTCTCTGTTAAAGGAGTGAAGATGATATTTGTGGGTGTGCTAATGATCAATTATTTCCCTGAATAAATTGGAAGGAAAGAATGGAGGTGGCTGGAATAGAGTTGTTGTTTATATGGTATTATTTTACGGTAGTGGTTGGACGGAAGAGGATAAAGAGTTTTTAATGGTGGTCTCCATTTTCTCATAAATTGGTTAATGTTTTCACTCCCCTCCTTGTTGTGTTTGTATTCTGTATGTATATATTATTGTATTGTTGTGGTTGGTTGTTACTGTGGGTGGGTGGCGAGTGTTGTCAGTATGCTAATTTAATGGTGTAATGAGGGGGAAGGTTTGTTGTTGGTGTATGTTCATGGAAATTAAGCATGATTTTAAAAAAATGGAGGATGGGAAATATTTGTGATGTTGCTACTAGTTTTGTATTTTGTTAATGTTCTTCCTTGGGGTTGGGTCCAGTTGAAATCGTTGAGAGTCGTTTATTCAGTGTAGGTAGGTCTATATTAGTATAGTGAGGTGGAGGATAAGATAAGTTTATTTAATTTTTTAACTTAGAAAAAGTCTCATGTGATGATAGTGTAATTTGATTAGGGTGTGTGTGAGAGTATTATAGCCTAGCAAATTTTGATGGGCAAGACAAGAATGAAATAAATCAAAGTTAAATACTCCCTCCATTTCAAAAAGAATGACCTACTTTCCTTTTTAGTTCATTTAAAAAAGAATGACCCATTTCCCTTTTTAGCAACTTCAAATTTTAACTTTCCACGTGGCATGTTTAAGACCACAAGATTGAAGGATATTTTGGTACATTTGACATATCTTTAATTTAAGACCACAAGATTCAAAAGTCTTCTTTATTTTCTTAAACTCCGTGCCAAGTCAAACTAGGTCATTCTTTTTTAAATGAGGAAGTAATAATTTTTGGACCAATGAAATTGCACCAAGTGGCATAATTTGATTTGTCACTATTTTTGAATTTTTGATTTTTCTTATAAAGAGAAGGTTAATTAAAACTAACACAATAAAATGAAATATGATATCTAGAAGGTCAACAATTACGTGTCTATATCATGCCCCTCTTTGACTGTAGACACGAAGTATTTCCAGACAAAGAAGTAAAGAACGAGGTAAGTTTTGACCCGATCATTATTCAAAAAGGAGAAAAGAAAGAATGCTATTGAGTCCTGGTTTTGGACACCCTACCTATCCCGGGTTATAAGAAAATTAGGTCACGTGTAGTTCAAGGGGTAAAAAAAAACTATACCAAGATGGAGAATCAAGTGAGGTCTCGTTGAGGCTCCCGTCCACGGCTGTTGTCATTACATCAAAATGAAAATTAAAAGTTAAAGAGGAAAATAAAATTACAAATTCTATTTATGCAGCTTCTCTTAATCTTGACCTGAACGTTCATGCTTTCTTAAATGAAAAAATATTTGTTCCCTCTTGCATTGAACTTTGAAAATGAACTATTTCTCCATGCATATTTTGATAATAGAGATGAACTTGAAAATTGAAAGTCTTCACCCTATTCTTTAAGCGTGCTTCTAAACTTGAAATTGAAAGTCTTCACCCTGTTTGTGGAAAACTCAAGCTGTTTTGGAAGAGAAATGATTGTTTTATTTATAAATAATTGATATTACATATGCTCTTATTTATAGGAGAGAGTTAGCAACCTAGTACAAGTAATACAAGTATGGTGAGAGTTTAATTCTAGCTATACATATGCTTAGACTTAGACTCTTACAGGAACTAAACTGGTATAGTTACTGCTTAATTATGTAACTAGTTTATGAATGCTCACACTCCTAATAAAACACTGCTTCTGATCCCTATCTTCAATGCTTCCCCTCAAGCTAGTGAGAGGCAGAACAGTCACTCTTAGCTTGCTTCAAAAACCAACAAACATCTGCTTTGCCAAAGCCTTCGTGTGGATGTTAGCTAGTTGATCCTTGGACCTTACAAACTGTGTAAGCAGTTATCCTTTGGATTCCTTTACACGAACGAAATGATAATCCATGTCCACATGCTTGGTCCTAGTGTGCATGATTGGATTCACTATCATGTAGAGAGCACTCAAATAATCACAGAAAAAGGTTGCAATTGTCTTCAGATAGACTCCAATATCATGGAGAATGTAGGTGATCCAGGTCATTTCAGCTGCAGTGGATACCAAAGCACTATATTTAGTTTTATCACTAGACCTGACTACTGTAGATTTCTTCTTGGATACCCACATGTACAATTTGCACCAAGATAGATGTTATATTCTGTAGTCGACCTCTTTGTAGTAGGACAACCCCCCAGTTAGCATCTGAGTATCCATTCAGCCGATAATAAGATTGTGAGATTATCTTGAGACTGTGATGTAGCATTCTATTGATATACCTGAGTATTCTTTTGACTTCTTAAAAATGTTCACTGTTAGGTCTTTGCATAAGCTGACTAGCTAGATTGACTTTAAGAGTTATATTTGGTCGAGTGAGAGTTAATTATTGCAAACTACCCATAATGCTTCTATAAAACAAGACATCTACAGCACTTCCAATAGCTTCATGCAATCCATGTTTCTGAGCTAGAGGAGTACGCATTGTCTTTGCTGGTGTCATGTCTGTCTTTCTCAATAGTTCAGCAGCATACTTCCTTTGACTCAAATGGATTCCTCTAAGAAGTATTTGACCTCAATTCCTAGGAAGAAATCAAGAGGTCCAAGATCCTTCATCGCAAGTTCTTTCCCAAGTTTTGTAACAATTTTTGAGACATGTTATGGATTAATTCCTATAACTATAATATCATCTACATACAAAAGAAGAATAATTGTTCCCTTATGATAGAGAAGTGTGAACAAAGAAGGATCTATTATACTGCATAGAAAACCAAGGTAAAGCAAATACAAACTAAACCTGTCAAACCAGGCTCTTGGTGCTTGTTTAAGACCATACAAAGCATTTTTTTAGCAAACACACATGATCTAGATACTTATGATCAGCAAACCCAAGGTGTTGGCTCATGTGTACTTCTTTCAATAGATGACCATGTATAAAAGCATTTTTGACATCTAACTGTCTGATTTTCCATTTGGAACTCACATCCACTGAAAGGACTACTCTTATAGTTGTAGCCTTAACACAGGACTAAAGGTCTCCTCAAAATCAATCCCTACACGTTGAGAGAAGCCTTGTTCACTCGTTTTGTACCTGTCAATGGTTCCATCTGGCTTCAACTTAGTTTTAAATGTCCATTTTGATCCCACTATGTTCATTCCTGCAGTCCTAGGAACCAAAGTCTAAGATTGGTTACAGTGTAATGCCTCAATCTTTTCTTTCATAGTTGTAAGCCAAAGTAGAACTTTGGCGCCTCCTTGATAGTTTTTGGTTCTGTGCGTGACTCTTTTCTGGTTTGAAACAAGAGCCTTATGTGTGGTGTTATCTAACCTTGCTTTGTTTTTGTCACCGTGTGATATCCTTGAGGAACTGCTTGAGCTATAGAACTGTTATCAACGTCTCCTTCAGCACTTGTCACAACTCATTCCTATTGAGTGTTAGTGTTAAACCTCTTTGAAAAATCAACATCCAACTGTATGCATTGAGAGTCATGAATAGAGCGGACATTAGATTCTGGTGAACTGGATTGTGTTGGTTTTTGGACTTGTTATTGATTCATTGTACTCATCATTTAATTGAATACTAATGACATCCTCTTAGAATTGTCTTTTAGTGGCTGTTGAATCATGTACTAGGGAATGAGGATCGGAAATAACTTTTTGGATTTCTTTATCACTGGTCTTCTTATCATCTAGGTCGAAAAGCACATGAATTGCTTCATCGCCAGATGTATTACTACTATTTCCTTTTTTAACATTATGAGAACTGCTAGATAAAACTTCCCCTGAAGTTGAGATAATAATGTTTGGAACCTGCAACTTGGAGAAAAATTCAACAAAAGTAGCTAGGTGAGTAGGTACATCAATTTTTTCCTAAGATTGATCTGAACGTACATAAGGCAATGTGCCTTCATCAAACACCACCTGTCTAAACACATACACTCTTCTTATTGGAGGGTGATAACATTTATAGCCCTTATGTAGATTACTATATCCAATGAACACACAGTGATAAGTTTTGGGACTGAACTTTGTGATACCTTACAAATAGGGAAAACACTTATATCCAAACACTTTGAGATTATTGTAGTCAGGTTGTGCACCATACAACTTAACAAAAGGAGTTTTCATTTTTAACACTGTGGAGAGAAGCCTGTTTATGATAAATACAATAGTTAACAAAGCTTTTACCCATAGAAACAATAGTAGTTTGCCATGAAACAACAAAGTCAAACCAGTCTCAACTATATCTCTGTGTTTTCTTCCAGTGATGCCATTTTGTTCTGGTGTATTAGGACATGAAAGTTTCATAATAATTCCACAGTCATCCAAGTGCATAATAAAGTTTATGTTGATAAATTCACCATCTCTATCACACTGAAATATTTTAATAGTTTTTGAGAATTGTTTTTTCACTATTTTATGAAATTTCAAAAATACTTCGAAGAATTTTTATTTCTTTTTCAATGGATAGATCCGTGTAAACCATGTGTTATCATCTACAAACACGACATAATACCTCATTTGTTGAAAAGAGTCAACAGGAGCAGGTCCCCAAAGATCATAATATATTTTCAACAACGGTTTTTTTTCAATTTTATTTCTCAAGGCAAATGGCAATTTACATCCTTTTCCCAATTGACAACTAGAACAAACAGTAGGCACTTTATTCCAACTACTAACATCAATGCAACTATTTCTACTCAAAATTTTCAACTACTTTAAACTAGAATATCCTAATCTAGCATGCCATATGTTGTTTGAGCTCTTCCAGTCTTGTGATGCAGTTAAGACATAAAGGTTGTTATCCTCCGATGCATAAAGTCCATCTTTCCTAGCTATCTTGTCCAGTAGTGTCCTTGTCTTATTGTCCTATTACAACAAAGTCAAATTCATCAAATTCAAGAGTACATGAGTTATCCTTTGCAATCTTATGAACGAAAAGCAGATTCTTAGTAATCGTTGGAACAACAAGAACTTTCTTTAATTTCAAACCTGATTTAGTTGTACTCCAATATGAGTAATATCTAACTTTGATCCTTTTCCAATAATGATCTTATTAGATCCATTATAGTCTTTATGGTCAGTTAGATTACCTGAGTTATTTGTCATATGATTGTTGGCTCTCGAGTCCACATACATATTGTCATCCTCTGCTGAAGTATTATGTAGATTCATAATAGTTAGTGCTTATGGTAATTCATCTTCAGCCTAATATGAATAATCACACCTACAGAAACACTTTAGAGCAGTGTGGTTGTGCCTACCACAAAGTTGACATGCCTCGAAGGTGTCTTTACCTTCTTTTTTATTTCTACATTGAGTATTTCGATTACTCTGATTAATGTTTCCTTGTCCAGCACTATTTCCTTATCCAGCAGGTCTAAAACCTCTTTCCTTGGATTTGAAGTTATTGTTACCTCGACCTCAATAGAAATTTCCTCTTCCCTTGCCCGTTTGAGCAGAGAATGTTATATTAAAATTTTGTTATTGTTGTGGCACTTCTTCATCATCCTCTCTCATGTCATTTCCCATGAGATCATTGACAAACAAACTTAGAGTAGGATAGGGTACCCTACCTAACATGAAAGTCCTGAATGTATTGTATTTGAGACCCAAGCCTCTAGCAAAGTAGATAACTTTGTTATCCTCATCAACAGGCTTGTGTATGGTTGCAAGTCCATCACAAATACCTTTGAAATCTTTGATATATTCATCCATATTCTTGCTTCCCAACTTATCATTTTTTTAGTTATTTTTTAAGTTGGAACTCCTTGTCCTTTGTAGCTTGAAGGTAGGCCTCTTCCAAACACTCCCATATTTCCTTAGTAGTTGAGCATCCTATTATCAAGTACATGCTCTCCTCAGATAGTGTGCCTGAGATCCAACTTCTGAGTAAGACAACCTTCTTCTCCCAATTATCTTTACTGCTACTATCTTCAACATCCTTCTAGTGCTAGTTTCAGCATCCTTTGTGGTAGGTTTAGTAGATGGTGATGTAGTTATTTCCTTATTTATAAGATAGGTTGGTTTTAAAACCTGAATCAGCTGCATCATTTGTGTCCTCCATATCAGATAGTTAGTTAGCTTAATATTGATGGGACATGAGGCAATGAGATGGTAAAGTGAGAAAGTAGAGAGAGTTTTAATTGAAGGGACCATTGCATCTATTTTTGGAAGGGAAAGAAATAGTTTTAAGTTCTCAACACTTTTGCGCAACAAGAGATGTTATATTGCTCTGATACCATATGAAGAACTCAAAAAAATGGAAGAAAATTGATTATTTTATTGATAAATAATTGATATTACATATGCTCATATTTATAGGAGAGAGCTAGCAGCCTAGTACAAGTAATACAAGTATGATGAGAGTTTAATTCTAACTATACATATGCTTAGACTTAGACTCCTACAAGAACTAAATTAGTATAGTTACTGCTCAATTATGTAACTGATTCATGGCTACTCATACTCCTAATCAAACACTGTTTCTTATCCCTATGTTCAACAATGTTCACCAAGTGAGCTTCTGGACTTGAAATAACAGTGTTCGCCCTATTTTCTAGGCGAATTCCTAAAATCAAAATCTAATAGTAAACTAGAACAAAATTTATCTTAAAAGGATTATGCTAAAGAAAGATCTCATTTTTCAGGAGGGGCCTGAATAGAAAATAAAGTCTCATTGTTCAAAAGGTTCCTGCTAATCTCATTCTTTAGGAGGGTCCTGCTAATCCCATTTCTAGGAGGGTCCCAATATTTTTATTTATGTAAGGGTTTCGATCAATAATTCCATTTATAGGAGGGTCCTGAATAGCCGTCATTCTCCAGAAGTGTCCTGCTAATCTCACTTTTTAGGAGGGCCCTGTTGATCCTATTTCTAAGAGAGTTCAGAAAATCTCATTTCTATAAGGGTCCCGATTGATAATCCCATTTCTAGAAGGGTCTCGAACAGAAAATTAAAGTCTCACTTTCCAGAAGGTTCCTGCTAAGTCTATTCTTCATGAGGGTCATGTTAATCCCATTTCTAGGAGGGTCCCAAACAGAAAATTAAAATCACATTTCTAGAAGGGTTCTGAATAGAAAGTAAAGTCTCCCTTTTTTAGGAGGGTTCTGAACAGAAAATAAAGTTTCAGTTTTTTTAGGAGGGTTCTGAACAAAAAGTAAAGTCTCATTTCCCATGAGAATCCTAAACAGAAAGTAAAGTTCCATCTTCTATGAGGATCATGAACAGAAAAATAAAATTTTATTTTTTAGAAGGGTCCTGAATAGAAAGTAAAGTCTCATTTACCATGAGGATCCTGAATAGAAAGTAAAGTTTCATTTTTCAAGAGGATCCAGAACAGAAAATAAAGTGCATTTTCCAGGAGGGTTCTGAACAGAAAATAAAGTCTCATTTTTTAGGAAAAGTCCCATTTTTCAGTAGGGCTTTGAATAAAAAATAAAGTTTCATTTTTCAGGAAGGTCTTTGATGATAGGCGTATTTACACGCCTAAAGCACCATAATTTACCCATATTTTAGCTAAGTTTTAAGGACAAAATATATAATTCCTGCATTTTTAGTCCATTTTCCTGTAAGTGAGCTAACCAACGTGATTAGCATGTTTTCAGGTATTAATGATGAAGATTTCAGCACTTTGTGGACCTTTTGGTAGCAAGGAAAACTTCACATAAGAGGGAAGGCAGCTTTTGGAAGCTTATGGACTGAAATTGATGCATGGAGAACTTGTCCCGGGCAAAAATAGTATTTCTAAAGACTTGGGGATCAGCAGTAACTTAATAGGACTAGGACAAGGATGTTATAAAAACCCTATTTGCTGAATTTTTCAGCATGCATTCATTCATGTTTTTCATTATTCACGAATTGATAGATACTTTTTATTCGACTTTCTAGTATTATTCAGTTTACAGATTCTGTAAGTTTATACAGAGAAAAATGCTAACTTGTGAGAAACGTCTAGAGGGTAAAAACGTCAACCTAGTTTGACGCCACACCTATCTTCAACGTGAGATTCTTTGAGCTTTGGTACGATGATGATGTTTATTATGATCTTCGTTGTAATCATGAGTAGCTAAACTTCTCTGTTAGGGTTATGGAAGCCTTATGATATACTATCTATTACTATGAGTTTGTGAATTCTTGATACGTATGTTACTTATATCATTACTCTCTTCATCTTAATTACATTCTTGTGGTTGCAAACATATAGAATACGCCATTATAGCATTAGCTTGTTCGAGAGAAAAGTTACATGTTTGAAAAAGAGAGTGTGACAAGGAAATAGGGCTACCAACCCCTATTTACACGTTAGTGCCGTAACTGGGTTAACTTCTTGGAGAATTTGTACCGTTAGTTATACACTTTAAGCTCGAGAGAGTTAAAGTGAAATAATCCTTGATGGTTGAAAAACACTAGGATTTACCATTAGAATACAAATCTCTATAAGTGCATGCATGTCTGAATTCCGCATTACTCATAGTTAATAGATACGTAGAACTCATAAGGTGGACATAACCCTAACTTATTTTTCTCAGTGATTAAATCTTACTAAATCAAGCATTCTGTTGTTACTTCCATAGTATTAATTCACGCCTAAACCATCCCCTCGTTCTGTAGAACTTTCGACCAACAGTCTACTAACAATTGCAACACTTAGTGACCAAGTATTCCCTGTGGGATTCGACACCCAACCCAGTTGGGTTCTATATTTGACAGGGACCGCTTACACTCTTACGAGAGCTGTAGTTTGGGCATTATCAAATTTTGGCGCCGTTGCCGGGGAATACAGTTGTCAACTAAGTTTGTGATAGTTAATAGACCCTTTGATCTAAAATTCTTGAATTTTACTTTTTGTTTGTTGTTTTTGTTTTATTCAGGATCTGTTGAGTGCATGCCAAATACTCGTAGTTCTGGTCAGCCATTATTACCCATAAATCCTGAACCTCAACTTATTGGCAGAATGGATGCACAGCGTGACATTGACAGAAGGGCGGCTCAACAGGAGCAGGCTAGATTAGCTGCACTGGCAGCTGCTCAAGTACATCAACAGAATATTGATAACCCAGGGCGAGAAACAAATCCTGATGATGAGGACCTGGGTGATGATGAGTTACTGAATCCCAGGCGTACTGATGAAGTGGCAGCACCTATGCACAGGAGAGATCGTTAAGCTAGAATGAGACCTGACCGCCGAGCTGTGCAGGCTCCTTTTGATGATGATGATGATGATCTGGATGGAGCTGGTGCCACAGGGGATATTATTCCTCCGCCCTTGGCACCCGGAGCTAAGTTCAATATCACTAGCACCATGATTCAGTTATTGCAGCTCAAGGAGTTATTTGGTGGACTCGCAGGCGATGATCTGAATATACATCTGATCAACTTTATTTCAACATGCAAGTCGTTTGACAATCCAGGAGTTAGGCAGAATGCAATTTGGCTGCGCTTATTTCCATTGTCTCTTTCTAGGGAGGCAACTCTATGGTTGAACGGGCTAACTCCTGATTCTATTACTAATTGGAGGCAACTGAAAGACGCTTTCCTAGAAATATTCTTTCCGCCATCCAAGAGAGCCCAATTACGGGTGAGATCAGCAATTTTCGACAGCTTCCAACTGAAGCTCTCCACGAAACATGGGAGAGGTTCAAGAAGAAGCTTATACGGTGCCCAAACCATCAGATGATGAATATCCACTTGATGGAAATATTATATAGGGCTTTGAACTCGGTGACAAAGTCAGTGGTTGATAATGCTGCAGGTGGGTCATTCATGGACCTTACTTTTCTTGAGGCAAGTGATATGCTAGATCGTATGACAAAGCAGAGTAGAGCTTGGCATACCAGGGATTCTGAGGTAGCAAGCTCTACCGTATCTATTGGCTTGACTTTAGAGCAGAGGCGTAGACAAGAGGAACGTGACCAAGATATGGCTCACATGAAAATGCAGATGGATCTTCTTACCAAGCACTTATTATCAGGGAAGACCGAAAAGGTTAAGGCCGTTGTATCACAGGGAAGAGATGAATCCAACTCTGAGGAAGAAACGAACTACTTGAATAATCAGGGGGGTTTCCGAGGTAATGCCCAAGGAAACCAAGGTCGGAACTATTATGATAAATCTGGATACAAGGACCGCGATCAAGGTGGTTGGAAGAATAAGACTGACAGGAGTGGTTTGTATGTTCTTCCTAAAAACCGTGAGGCTGTGGCGTTTGGCTCTGGAAAGATGTCCATAGATGATATGATGGCTAAGCTGTTGAAAGAGGTGGAGGAAACCAATATAGGAGTTACTGAGGTAAAGAATGATTTGTCATCAATAAATCAACTGGTTGATTCGCATTCTACCGCGATAAAATAGCTGGGGCAACAATTGAGTCAACTATCAGCGGCATTCAATCAAAGAAAGGCTGGCACCTTACCTAGCGACACTGTGCAAAACCCAAGAAATGATGGATCATGCATGGCTATTACTACCAGGAGTGGTAAAGCATTGGAAAATCCATCCAAAGGCAAGCAGGTGGTTGATGATATAGCAGATAATGTTATTAATGCAGAATGTGAAGATGTCGTAGAAGCTGAAGATAGTGTTCCTGACGTTACCCCTAGACGTCTGTAACCTAAAAAGATCGACAATCGAAAGCAAGATAAAAAAGAAGTAGCGGAGAAAACTATTCCCCTTCCACCACCACCTTTTCCTCAGAGACTGAAGAAGAAAGTTGATGACACCAGGTTCAGTAAATTCATGACTATGTTGAAGCAGCTGACTATTAATGTTCCTTTGGTGGAGGCGCTAGAGCAGATGCCCGGATACACTAAATTCATGAAGGATATTTTGACAAAGAAGCGGGCAGCAAGCTATGAGCTGGCAGATAATGTTCATCATTGCAGTGCAATCGCTACAAGATCGCTAGTTCAAAAGAAGGCAGATCCTGGTGCTTTCACTATTCCTTGCACGGTTGGATCTTTGGATTTTGCCAAGTCATTGTGCGATTTGGGAGCTAGCATTAATTTGATGCCACTATCTATTTACAGAAAGTTGGGGTTGGGTGATCCTACACCAACCAATATGCGGCTCGTGATGGCAGATAGGTCGGTAAAACGAACTGTTGGTATCTTATATGATGTATTGGTGAAGGTTGCCACCTTCATCTTTCCAGCAGACTTTGTTATTTTGGATTGCGAGGTGGATTCTAAAGTTCCCATAATCTTGAGGCGTCTTTTCCTTGCAACAGGAAGTGTGCTTATTGATCTAAGAGCTAATGAGCTTTTATTTTGGATGAATGACGAAGTGGTCCATTTTGATGTATGCAAATCAATGAAGCAGCCCAAAGATATGAATGTGTTCTCTGTAGCTGATGTTTATTATGATGATGAGAAAGAATTATCTGTAGAGAAGCAGCTTATTGTTGATCCATTGGCTGTTGTGCTTATGAATTTTGAGCGTGAGGATGTTGAAGAGTATGAAGACACTATTTGTGCTCTAACAGGAATTGGATCCTATTCTCATGCTCCTAAGAAGCTGGATCTGGATCTTAAAAATTGCCCTTCACCACCAGCAAAGCCATCCATTGAAGAACCACCAGTGCTAGAATTGAAGGAGCTGCCCAGTCACCTGAAATATGCGTTTTTGGGAAGTGGTGATACACTTCCAGTTATTATTGTGGCTGATTTAGGTGAGCAGCAGGTTGCGGCTCTTATTTTTGTTCTGAGGAGATACAAAAGAGCCATCGGGTGGACTATTGCTGATATTATTAGTATCCCTCCTGGGATATGTATGCACAAGATTCAGCTCGAGGAAAATTGTGTGCCTACCATTGAGCATCAACGACGTTTGAATCCACCCATGCAAGAGGTGGTGAAGAAAGAAATTATTAAGTGGTTAGATGCTGGGGTAGTGTATCCAATCTCCGACAGTAAGTGGGTAAGTACGGTACAGTGTATGCCCAAGAAAGGGGGCATGACGGTAGTTGTGAATGAAAAGAATGAGTTGATTCCACTCAGACCTGTCACAGGGTGGAGAGTGTGTATGGACTACTGGAAGCTGAATTCGTGGACGCTTAAGGATCACTTCCCAATGCCATTCATGGACCAAATGCTTGACCGATTGGTAGGGAAGGGATGGTTTTGTTTCTTAGATGGTTATTCCGGTTATAATTAGATTTGCATTGCTCCTGAAGATCAAGAGAAGACCACTTTTACATGCCCATATGGTACGTTTGCCTTCAAATGTATGCCATTTGGGTTATGTAACGCACCTGCCACTTTTCAGCGTTGTATGATGTCCATTTTTTCGGATATGGTTGAAGACACCTTGGAGGTGTTTATGGATGATTTTTTAGTTGTGGGTGAATCGTTTGAATCATGCTTGGCGAATCTGAGTATGGCGTTACAGAGATGTGTTGAGTTCAACTTGGTGCTATACTGGGAGAAGTGTCATTTTATGGTTAAGGAAGGCATTGTTCTTAGGCACAAAGTCTACGAAAGAGGAATTGAGGTTGATCGAGCCAAAATTGAAGTTATCGAGAAACTACCACCTCCAATTTTTGTAAAGAGAGTGCGTAGTTTCCTTGGTCATGCAGGTTTTTATCGAAGGTTTATCAAAGACTTCTCCAAGATTGCTAGTACATTATGCAAACTCTTGGAGAAGGATGCAAAGTTCGACTTCGGTGAAGATTGCTTGAAGGCATTTGAATGCCTCAAAGGGAAGCTAGTTGAAGCTCCTATTATCGTAGCACCCGATTGGTCTCTACCGTTTGAAGTGATGTGTGATGCAAGTGGGGTAGCTTTGGGTGCTGTACTTGGTCAGAAAAGAGAAAGGCTATTTCATCCAATATACTATGCGAGCAAGGCCTTGAATGGAGCCCAGAAGAACTATACCGTCACGGAACAAGAGCTTCTAGCAGTTGGTTATGCTTTCGAAAAGTTCCATGCTTACTTGTTGGGAACCAAAGTGGTGGTTCATACAGATCATGCGGCTCTGAGATATTTAATGGCAAAGAAGGATGTTAAGCCAAGGTTAATTCGGTGGGTGTTATTGCTTCAAGAATTTGATTTCGAGGTAAAGGATAGAAAAGGTTGTGAAAACCAAGTAGCTGATCATCTATCTAGACTTGAGAGTGCGCACATAGCGCAACCCGACCTTGAGATTGATGATGCATTTCCTGACGAAGAGATCCTAGCCTCTTTGGTGGAAGACTTACCGTGGTATGCAGACTTTGAGAACTACGTGGTAAGTAAAGTGATGCCTGAGAATCTCTCCTTTCATCAAAAGAGAAAGTTCATGCATGATGTGAAACACTACTTCTGGGATGAACCGTATCTTTTTTGACGATGTGCTGATGGTGTTATTAGGCGATGCATCTCTGATGTGGAAGTGCCTAGCATCTTAGAGGCAAGTCATGCTTCCCAAGTTGGGGGTCACCATGCAGGTGATCGGACAGCCAGGAAGGTATTGCAAAGCAGCTATTATTGGCCTTCAATATTTAAAGATGCCTACAATTTTGTGAGAAGATGTGACCAATGTCAGAGACAAGGCGCGATTTTGAAGCACCATGAGATGCCCATGTCGAAAATTCTTGAAGTAGAGCTGTTTGATGTATAGGGTATTGATTTCATGGGCCCATTCGTAAGTTCGTTTGGGATGAAATATATCCTAGTTGTTGTGGACTATGTATCCAAATGGGTCGAAGCAGTAGCGCTGGCCAATAATGAAGGCAAGCATGTTGTAGCATTTTTAAAGAGAAATATCTTCTCTCGTTATGGGGTACCACGTACTATCATAAGCGATGGAGGATCACACTTTTGCAACAAGCTATTTAGAGCCATGTTGGTGAAATATGGGGTCAAGCAACACAAGGTAGCTACACCTTACCACCCACAAACTAGTAGGAAGGTAGAGGTTTCTAATCGGGAGATCAAGCTGATCCTTGCTAAGACTGTAAATGCTAGTAAGAAGGATTGGTCTCGGAAGCTAGACGATGCATTATGGGCTTATAGAACTGCATTCAAGACACCAATTGGCATTTTCCCGTACCAATTAGTTTATGGGAAGGCTTGTCACTTGCCGATTGAGCTCGAGCATAAAGCCTTGTGGGCGTTGAAGAGGCTTAACCTGACATGGGATGATGCAATTAATCTGACATTGGAGCAGCTGAATGAGATGGATGAATTCCGTCTACATGCGTATGAAAAGGCAGACCTCTACAAAAAATGGATGAAAAAGTACCATGATCGGCGGATTATCCAACGAAACTTTCAGAAGTGTGATATGGTACTTCTTTTCAACTCCAGACTAAAGCTATTTCCAGGTAAGTTAAAGTCTAAATGGTCTGGTCCATTCAGAATTAGCCAAGTCTACTCGTCTGGAGAAGTAGAGTTAGAAGGCATTGATGGTGGTGTCTTTAAAGTGAATAGCCAATGAGTGAAGCCATATATCGGTCCTCTTGACTCGATAAAATGCATGGACACCATCTATCTCGACGAAGTCTAAGTAATTGAGATAACTATGTCGTGCCGCGATAATAAATCAAGCGCTAGATGGGAGGCAACCCATCGTTTTTAATCGTTTTGTTTTACTAAGAGTTTGTTTTTGTTAAATAAAAATCCAAAAAGAAGAGTCGAGCCACCACCAAAACTAAGGCGCTTGGTGGGAGGCAACCCATCGTTCTAATTGTTTTTGTTGTTTTTGAGTAAATGTAGGTGTAAGACGTATAAAGGAGGAGATCTAGCCCAAATTTTAATTTGGAATTGTGTCATGTTGAAGTTGGTAAGTTTAGAATAAAGAAACAAAGGCTATTGGTTAGGCATTGCCTATGCAAATCTAGGCAACGAACAAGGCAAGGCCTATGTAAATCTAGGCAACGAACAAGGCAAGGCCTATGCTATGGCCTAAGCTCTCTGAATCTACAATGCCATAGTATAGGCGCCGCCTATGCCTAACAATGCCATAGCATAGGCGCCACCTATGCTCAACTAGGCTTTGCAAAAGGCGCCGCCTATGCTCAACTAGGCTTTGCAAAAGGCGCCGCCTATGCTAACCATAGGCAAAGCATTAGGTGCCACCTATGCTTACTTTTTGGTCTCCTAATCCGATTTTAAATGGGTCAAACCCGACCCAAGCCTTGTCCTATAAATAAAACTTCAACATTAGAACAAAACACACTTATTTGCTCAACCTAGGCGCCGCCTTTACTCTCCAAATCTCTCAAAATTTTTCATTTTGCTCTTCTAACCTTGCAAGATCATCTTCCGAGGACATCACCAAGTAAGTACTTCTTTTATATTCCGTAGTTACTACAATACTACGCCTATAATGATTTGTTAAATCTTGAAGTAGTGTTGGTGATTTGAATGTAGTTGGTTTGTATTGATACATCTAGTTGAGTGAAAGAATATGTATGGGTGTTCTAAACTTTGTTCCGATTTGTATTTTGGTTGTTATACACTGTCATCTTTTTGCGGAATTGAAATGGTAAAGCCAATCACATAATCGTGTAAGTTGAAAGTTGGAATGTTTGAATGACTCGTTCATCGAGATAAAGATCATGACTGAACACAAGCATGAGATGTTGTGATTAATTCTATGTCATAACTTGATTCAATCTCTACGTAGTAGTCTTGTTCAAAAAGTGCATTAATCCAAACCATAAAGTATGGTCAAGATTACATGACATAGAGATGAAAAGGATAGTTAAGGTTCCATGAAAGTATGACTGTGCTGAACATATTGTTGGAACATATCGCCTACATGTATGTCGATGAAGTCTGAGTAATCGATATCATCCACTTAATTAGTTGGTGCCAACAAATTAAGTGTGGGGTGGTGCCATTATTGTTTGTTTGTCGATCAAATCTTCCGAGATAAGCTAACATGACTTTATTTTAATCTCAGGTAAAATGGCACCAAAAGGCCGACCAGGAAAAGAAAAAGCGTCCACCTCACAGAAAGGTCAGAAAAGAGGAAGAAAAGAGCAAGCTGAATCCTCCTCGTTGCAAATACCTCGCCGCGTGTTCGGGATAAAATGGGTCCTAGAGGAGGAAGGAAAGGAGTGGTACAAGAACAACAAAGCAAAAAAATATGTTCACGTGGAGTTGATACAAAAGGAGAGTCTAGCGAAGAGAGAACCTCGCATTTTGGCTAAAATCATGGCGCTACATCTTGATTTCATTTTCCAAGATATGGGAGAATGCAATCTTGATCTAACGCGAGAAATCTATGCCAATTGATCCCCAAAGACTACCGGAAGTGAAGTGAAGATTCGGGGCCAAGTCTTGCAACTGAATGCGGAGTTCTTCAACTCTTTTCTGGGTCTTCCATTTGTGGATCCATCACCGCTCAAGGAGCTTTATCACAGACCTCCATACAGGGAAATCAGACACACACTATGCAGAACAAGATCAATGGCACGGTGGAGTCGTCACAAGGATACCGGTCGGCACAATACCTTCCCGTATGCCTCCTTGAACAGAGAAGCATGGATATATTTGCGGATAGTCAACTCTTGCCTGATTTCAGGGTCACAGTACACAAAGATCACACGTGATAGAGTGTGCTTGGTGTACGCTTTGATGACGAACATCCCCATCAACATTGGGGTGATTATTCGATCTTCAATGCGAAGGCTAGGCTGCACAAGAGGTCCCACTTCAGCTTTGGCAATCTGTTGACTGCGATATTGAGGAAGGTGGACATCAAAGAGGAACCTGCAGATCATAAGCTTCCACACAACCCAAAGGAAGTTGACCTCACAAAGGTGAAAGATGCTGAATCTATGCATGGCGTCAACCTGACCACTGCAGAAAGACATGCTCGCGACGAAAGCTTCTTCCGCCATTTATATGGCATGACGAGGTACACCATGATGAGCGGGGGTCATGTTCCAACTGCTGCAGAGCTCCAACAGTTGGATTATGACTACCCAATGAATGAGCATGCGAGGGCTATGTGCGGAGTAGGTGTATATTTCGAGGAACCTCTTGATGATGACGTGCCAACTGATGACGATCACCGAATGTCAGACTCAGACGTGGAGGAGAACTCGGATGAAGACGACTCTGATGATGATTCCGATGCAGGGGGTATGACCCCAGACATAGAGGAGGAGTCTGACTAATCAGGTTTTTCTTATTTATTTTCCACTGAGAGCAGTGTGTCCCGTCTAAGTGTGGGGTACTGGTATTTGTATGCTATACTTCTTTGTCTGCATTTGCATTTATTCTAGTTCTTGTTTGTTTTAATTAGTCGTAATTAGTTAGTTTAATTTTAGATTTTTTAGATTTTGCATGAAATTGTTCTGATAGGCGGCATGGTATTATGACAAGAGTTTGTGCCAAAATCATTACTATTGAGACGTTTAGGCTCTAAGTGTGACTCACTGTGTGATAAGTGTGTGGTTTAATTCATTCACCTGTTGGGTCAAGAGTCTATACTGCTCCTAATAAAGTTGACCATGTGTCTTGTGTGTGTGAGGTTATAGTATATTCTGTGTTGTGACTGATACTAGAACTTGCCTGGTGTGTGTGTAAAGCGAAATAAAGAGTGTGAGTTTAGGAGATGATTTAGGCATTTCTTTGGTAGCCTGTGATTTTTTACCTTCTTTTTACCTACCCGTGGACATTATCCTAGTTAACCCCCTTTGAGCACCATAATTTGATCCAAATTCCTAAGCGCTTTAAATTGTAGAGTCATGTGACAAAATAAGAGGAAATTGGGTGAGAGTGATGCCTCAGAGTGTATTGATACTTGAAATTGTTGTGAAAAGGAGTGACTATCATCATAGAGGTGTTTTATAAAAAAAACACAGAAATAGAAAAATAAAAAAAAATAAGTTGTATATTCTCATCTTTGTGTTTATAATTGAATAACAAAATAGGTGAAAAGGGGTGTTAGATGAAAAGAAAGGTAGAAGGGTTGTTTAAAAGAGAGTGTTAATGGCATAATATAGTGTATTAAAGCGCTTAGGGAACATAGTCACTATTTCTGGACAAAATAGTCCTACTTGTCCCTTAGCCTACATTACAACCTGTAAAGACCTACTAGATCCTAAGCTTAGCATTCTGATATTAGTGAAGCATTACACTAAGGGCAAGCCTATGGTCATCAGTTGCAACATATGAATTCTTTGTGAGAGTGAGAGCAAGGAGAATCTTGTACCCATGTTTCGAAAAATGCAAAACTTATGAGTGATTATGGGTGATATCTTGTGTGAGACACATATGGTTGATGATTGTTGGGTAGTGTTATATGATTCTTTGTGACTTAACTTGTGGATACGAATTAACCATCATCACAAGTCTATGTTGGAGGTTGAATTGTTTCTAGTAGTGAACAAGAAAACTACTCTTTGTTAATAATTGTTGTGCATGTCTTGTTGAACATTTTATGTTGTTGTTGTGATATTCTAAGTAGATGATTGCATGGACGTAATATTTTGTTCGAGGACAAACAAAGCTTTAAAGTCACAAATAACCGAAATAAATTGTTTCCCTAGTTTATTATCATAAAATTTTGGTGAGTGTCAAACCAACTCATAACTACTTGAAAAATACACAATCCAAAGGTGAATCAAGACTCTGGCCAATAAATGCATCTCTTGAGGATAAAACTGAATGACCAAGACTAGAAAGTGTATCTCCTAAGAGTTAATTAAAGGACTCTGACTAGAAAGTGTATCTTCAAGGAGAAAAGGTTCAAATTAAAAAGTGCATTTCCTATAAATGAAATATAAAAGATTCAAAATAGAGAGTGTGTCTCTTAAGGGTTAAATTGAAGGATTGTATTAGAAAGTGCATATTTCAAGGATTGAATTGATAAATTTCAACTAGAAAATGCATCTTCTAAGAATTGAGTTAATCGACTCTAACTAGAAAGTGTGTCTTCTACGAGTAAAAATTCAAACTAGGAAGAGTGTATCCTACAAATAAAATTCGAAAGATACTGACTAGAAAGTGTGTCTCTTAGGGGTACAGGAATATGAATTTTATCATGATTGTGATTATACAATCTGTATAGCAATATTGTCTCTTGCATTTGCAAAAGTGAAAAAATTACATCTTTTGATATCTAGTCTTTGAAGCCCTTAATTTGAAGGCAACATGTATTTCTGTTTCATACAAAGAAAACTTGTGAATTGAAGAACATGATGGTTGATTTATGTCTTTAGATTTTGAGTCAATTGTTTTTGTACTTGTCACATTTAACTAGCTTCAAACTATTAGCGTGTGTAATTAACTTGTTGCACCATTAACCCAAATTCAGGCTATTAAGAGTGACTCTGACGCAAATACGTGTTCCACCAAGGACCCAAACTCTGGCTATCAAAAGTGACTATGACGCAGAGAATATACCTCTGTCTCATTGTGTTTTCAAACTAAACTATATTGAAATGTCGTATTATATGAGTTCACAACCTGTTAGTTGATGAAAATTCTTTGGATACTTTACTTCACTTTGGATCATGTTGTTTTCATGTGCTGGCCTTTTGTCTTGCTTTGTGCAATTGAAGAAGCTAGTAGCAAGTTTTGTAGTCCTTTATTACTTGTTTTGACATAGATATGACTCAAAGAAATGAGAACAATATTAATGATTTTCAATTTGATAACAGACAAGAGAAACACAATATAAATCTAGAAAGAAAATAAAAGACAATGGGTGTTCTTTTTTTCAAAACAAAATAAAGAAAAATCTATCTAAGTAAGACAGTCGTCTCCAAGGATTAGGACATGCATTTTAGATTGAACAATTCAATTTTTTTATCTCAAATATTCATCAACATTTTTCAACTCGTTGAACTTGAGACCGAGTTTATTTTCTTAGTCCCATTGCACTCATAGACCTCGTTCGGCTAGTAACGCCCTAAGAATTTTCATTAACGAGTCTCTTATTTTTATTTTTTTCAACTCATAATAGCCTTGTGGTGCCTATGAGGGGTTTTACCAATAAGACTCTCTCATTTTTGTTTCTCTCAACTCACAATCATCTTATGGTGCCTATGAGAATTTTCACCAATAAGACTCTATCATTTTTTTCTTTCTCTCATCTTTTCTTATGCCGATAAAGACAAGTAGTGCACAAAATGCAAACTTCATATATCCATTGCATGCTTAGCCTTGACATCTCAAATATTAATCTGAAGATATTTCTTTGATTGTATAGTGACTTTTGGATAGGGTTAGAAAGAAAGAACATGAAGCTCAAATGACACTTAAAAATAAGTGAGATTTACAACTTTTGAAATCAACTCAAATAACGAAAATTAACTCTTGCATTAATTTCTTTTAAACTAGGTATTTTTAATTGTTACTTGGTTTGTTCGAATTCCAGAGTAGGGCTACCTAAATATCTTGTCATAGAAAGAATCAGGTTAAACATATTTTAGACTTCTGTTCTTTTGCTTGGTTTTAATTTCTGTCTTTTTCTTCTTTTTTTCATTTTGTTTTCTCTTATTTTTTTCTTTCTTTTTTTGACTCTTGTCTTTTCTTCGACTCTTTTTTTATTTGAAATTTTTCTGACTCTATTTTTCTTGACACTTTTATTTGGACATTTTCTGACTCTATTTTTTTTCTTGTCACCTTTTTGTTTTTATTTTTTTAGACTCTATTTTGATTTCAAAAGAGGGATACAAAAAAAATTAAAGCTCAAAAATAGCAAACAAAGGATGACAAAATTTTTGAAAGCAAAATAAAATATCATCATCGTATCAATCCTCAATAATGCAAGTACATAACATGCAATATGAGAATGAAAGATAAAGATCATTTATGACATCTTTTTCACATTGATCGTAACTGATCAAGTGTACGTGTGTTACTTCATTCGAGCTTGTAAAATATACAGATCCATTTGTGTTGTGTTGTACATTCCTCACAACGGGTGACTCAAGCATTTTTGGAGCTAATTTTCTTTTGCTTCTCTTGTATAAGATGATTGTTCTCTAATTGATCTAATTCAGGAAGCTTGAGATACACCTTGTCATTGATGATTGAGTCATTCTTATGATTCTAAAAGTGATTGTCTCAATCCATTCAAGTGAGGTTCAATTGGTCACTAAATGCCTCCCACTTTATCTATTACCTTATAATGATCTTTTTTCAATTTTTAACTTCTTGATTAATTATTTCATGATTAGATTGGATTTTAAGATCTGACTGAAAATTTTACATGCATGTCATATCACTAGAATCAACATAGAAAGAACTATGTAAACAAAATAAAAATAAATAAATAAATTAAATATATTAAAATAAAAATGATAAGGGGCAATGTGTTTTATTGATAGAAAAGATAGAAGAGTCTGAACACAAACGATAAGTAACAAAACAAGATAGATCTCAAACTACAATCCTAAAGTAATTCGAATAACATAAGGAAAATAAAATAAACTACCAAAATTCCTTTCTAGTAAGAAGAGGAGTGACTTCCTGATTACTAAGCTTGACATCTTAGCCATTTGTTTGCACAACAGCATGACTAGAGTTTTCACTATTATTAAATATATTTTCCTAAATAAATAAGTTATGAGTCTCCGTGACTAACTCAGCACTTACCACAAATTATGTATTATCATGTACTGACGAAAGATTCAGTGCAACATTTGTAGTATTAATGTCCTGCACCATAATTCATTTTTTTTAATTATTTTTCCTACTTCACTTTTCAAAGCATGATAATTTTCAATACTGTGACCCTGAACATCAGAATGATATGCACATCATATATTAGGATCGAAATTTCTTAAATATGGGTTAGGAGTATACCCAAGGAGAGGAGTGATCATGCCCCACTGTCTTATTTCTAAAACAAACTGGTATAGGATTTTGTAATTAGTGTGAAACTATCCTTTGACTTCTCGTTTCTTTCATAGTCTGGTTTGGATCAAAAATTGGGTTTAGAAGAACTTTGATATGTTTGTTGAGTTGGAGGATGATTTTGAGGGGTTGGGGTGTACCATTATGGATAAGAAGATGAATAGACATATTTTTGTGCACCATACAGGAAATATTGAGTAGGGTAAATGGAATATTTTAAATTTTGGAGAACGAAACATTATTGCGGGTGAATATTGTGTATAAGCTTGAGATTGAGGTTGACGATATTGGTAAGTTGGACCTCTTGAATTTCGTCGTGGTCAAGGTATAATAGTAGTTACATCTTCTTTCTTCTTCTTTCCTCCAAAAAAATCCTAAATCATTTTGAATTTCTTGAGTAATTTCTTTCAATGATGTAAAACTTAAAATGCGATCGATCTTAATAGCATCCTCTATCATCTCCTCCATTTTGAGGACCTTAATGAATGGCTTGCCTAATGCAGACAACAGGTGTTGAAAATATGTTTCATCATGCGTTTGGATAAACATCTTTGCCACCTTGCTTTCTTTTATTTAGTGGTTTCACTTTAGCATCTTGTTCACGCAATCTAATGACATATTCTCTCAAACATTCGACACACGTCTTTTTCATGTTGGTTAAGGACCTCTTATCGGAGACAAAATCAATATTGTATTAAAATAGTTTCATAAATTTAGTCATATCATCCCAACCATTCCACTTAACAATGTCTTGATCAACAAATCATTCACAAGCTAAACCTGCTAGACTTTCCTCGAAATAAGTCATAAGCAATTTTTTTCCCTCCAGCTCCCCACCCCTCAATGGTTGCAATAATGTCTCAAATGTATTACGGGAACATCATATCCATCATACTTCTCAAACTTTGATATCTTAAAGTCAAGAGGAAGGGTAACACTTGAAAACATCCACAAGTCCTGAGACACTTTTGTAATCCCTAAGTCCCTACAAGTTTTCCATAGTATGTTTTAAACACTTTACCTTTCTAGCCATTTCTTCATGTTCTTCTGTCATGACGATTTCTCAGTAGCAAAAGAAAATTCGAATGGTTGAGTGTAGGCAAAAGAATCAGTGAACTTAAATATGAAATTGGGAGCATGCTAATCATCAGAAACATACAAGCTCACTAGAAGATAAGGGAAGCACAACTATTGAATGAACATCAAAACTAAGAGCTTCGGGTGGGGTGGAGCCACAAAAGCAGAGACAGTAGGTAGAGTCGGGTATGTGGTAGTTTTGTATTGAGGAGTTAGGAAATGAATATTAGAAGTGTTGAAATAGTGTTGTTACGAAGTAAATCCTAGTGCTTGATGTAGCGTGTCAACAAAATGAAAATTGTGCATGTGACACTAGAGGTAAGCTAGAAGGTTTTTTAGAATTATCAACAAAAAATGGAGGAGGAGGTAACCCAAGCTCGGGCCTGGTGCATTTCTACCAATTGTTGTCTTAGTTTCAAAATCTCTTCACTAAATCCTAAATTCTCATTCTTCGAACTCTTGGTCTGATCAGTGATAACAACTTTGATATACTTGTTGGTCATAATTAACTTTTTCTTAGACTTGATGTAATATGGATGATTAGTCAGAACACCACAAATTAACCACCTTAAACTAACTGAATAATAGAAATAACAGATGCATTAGAGTTCAAGTTTTGTCAAAATTCTTTTTTCTCCTTTTTTTAAAGAAAAAACACAGAACTCCATAGGGTTGTCTGGGTATCCATCCCGAAAGAGAAGAATCAGGTGTGCGTAATTCATGAAGTTTTGACACAACATAACCAAACACTCTCTTTTTTGGTTGAAACTTTAGCGAAGAAGAAAATAATAAATTTTCAAAAGAAGACGAAATTTTTTTTAAATTTCTCAGCTTGAATCTACTATGAAAAATGAAACTTACGACTACCAAAGGAAATTGTTTTTGTATTTTCATATAAAGAAACGTGTGGCTCAACTAATCTAAAATGAAGAGTAAAGAAAATCTCTTTTTTTTCTTTTTCTTTTTTCAAAAGTAATTGACAATTTTTTTTAATTTTTAATTTTGAATATCAAATAAATAAAATCTAAAATTATCAAAAGAAAATTTTTTTGTATCTATTTTTTAAAGACGAATATGAAACGTCTGATCTAAATGAAGAGTGAAGAATTTTTTTCTTAATCATTTAAATAAGATCTCAAATCCAAGAAGGGTCTACCTACGTATCTCACTCCGGAGAGAGGAGAACTAGGTGCACGTAGTTCATCCAGATTGGATAGTTAAGGACTAAATGAAAGACTAGACCCCGATTTAAAAAACACGATTATTTTTGCTAAAGACAAACGATAAAAAATGAAAAATAAATTTTTTTTAGAGTTGTTCAATTCGAAATTTCATATAAAAAGAAAATCGAAATTACAAGAAAAATCTTTTGTATTTTTCATACGAAATTGTTCTAAAATAAAGCCCTCACAAAAATGAATTATTTTTTGAAGTTCTCAGCTTAGAAAAATATAAAGACATTAAAACAAATTATTTTTTTTTGCATTGTCATTATATAAATTGTACAAAAAATTCTAAAAACATTTTTGATTTTTTAAGTAATAATGCATGCTAATAAAGGAAAACTCTTTCGTTTTAAAAGCATAAGGACACTAAAACACAAATCTTTTTAGACTTCCCTCTATATAAAAATGTATAAAGCTCTTACCCAAAATCTTTTTGGAATTTTCAAGTTATAAATGCATGCTAAAGAAAATAAAGAAAATATTTTTGATTTTCAAAAATTTGAGAGATGAGTACAAAAGGTAAAAAAAGAAATTTGTTTTTGAAATTTTAGATTGTGAAAATAAAAGTCATAGAGAACTCCTACAAACTACGAAACTCTTTCTTTTTTATTTTGATTTTTCAACTTTTTCTTTTCTTTTTCACTATTTTTTTTCAAACCACATACTTTTCCCTCAATTTTAGCGCACACCCCATAAATCAATCTGTCAAATAATATTTTTATATTCAAAGATGCAATAAGTAGCACATAGGAATACTTTGGGATAAGTCTCGTAGAAAGGATCAAATGGATTCTGCTAAATATCAACATAATTCAAATAAGAATGACCTAAAAGCCGACCTAGGCTGGAGGTCAGCTAACTGGATAAGGATATTCGGGACGGCAAGTGATCGATATGCCACGCTCCTATGTCACCCCTCCTAAATTTGAAACAATCGATAAAATGTTCGTGTACGCATACAACGTACTCCAAGACTTATTTCAAAAAAGTAACGTTGGATATGCATATGATGATAGAAAAAAAACAGTAAAACAAAGGAAAAACAGTAAACAAATAGCATGTAAGAATCCAACAACAATAATAAAACAATAACACAAAAAATATATTTATCAATCTATAGTGTCTACCAAGTCGATACGACTCAACATTGTGGCTCGAATTCTAAAAATCCACAGCAAAGTCCCCAAAGTTCTCACACCCCATTTTTACCAAAAAATTGATTGAAAGTTCAAAAGATTTTCAATTATTGTAAGTGACTAAAACAAAGTGTTTCAAAAAGGAATTGACAATTAAACTTAGAATCGCCACTTAACATTGATTTGGTGTACTAAGTCATCTTTCAAAATATTTCTTTTCAAAATGTTTGACTCTTAAAATACTGATATTAAGGAATTTTGTTGACCGATGGAAAAGTGTGAGACACCCTTCGACCCTGTGACTTTAGCACTATTGCTTCGTTGACTCATATCGACTAAATAAACACTATAAAGGAATAAACTCACAAAAACACATAAAGCATACAGACAAAGTTCAAAATAAAAATAAAGTCTAGTCTAATTATACAGTCTAAAAGAAAAAAAAAATACGAAAAATAAACCTATACTAATATATCTTATCCTAAAACTATGTTTTACCCGACATCTCGAGCCTTGAACACGAACTACCTCCAAATACATAGTTCCTCGGGGCATACTCCGATAAATAGATACACTAAAGTCAAAAAGATTAAATAATAAGCAAGCAATTCAAATACAATTCGAATAACAAGCTTGGTTGGTTGTTCCATTCTTTCTTTTCTTCATTGGGTTCTTAACTCTTAAGGCAGTGCACTATACAGTGATCTACAATAAGGCATTTTATTCTCATATGGGACTGGACTAATAATACCTTTAGACAGAGCCTTACTTAAAAATAAATACCAATCCTGAGGATGAACATAATACTGCAGGATCATAACTATGTCAGCATGTGTCATGCGACATACAGTGCATGCCCACACGAATTTGCACGGATGTAAGACTCCGCTGCTAACAGAGTCCTACGCAATCACTCTTCGCAAACAGTTCTGTTCAAGAATGAATATTGAATTTTCAAGTTATGTGTCCAGTAACCCTGAAACAAAGCAATTTCCTCCCCTCCTTCCTTTATTTAATTCTTTCTCACTCATGGTGGAACTGAAATCAACGGCTATTCGTACCTTTTCCAAATCAAGTCATGATTTTCTTTCAAATCACTCTACAAAATAAGTACAGTTTATCCCAACTCCAAAAGTACAAAAGTATCAGGACATTCAGTTGTCAAATTAGCATATTACCAAATTATGCACCTATTGCCACAACTGTAGATATAGGGATTTTAGTGTTATTTACTATGACATGATCATTTTGTACATGTTCATCAAATTGAACTCCTTGTAAGTTAAATTTGTTTAACCAGACGACTACAGTAATTCCTGCAATCATCCCACATTAATATAGATAATTACCAATCATGTTTAGACGATACAATCAATAGAGAGTAACAATGACAAGTAGCTAGACTAAAAAGGAATTGGAAGCAACCCTTTGCCTAATTGCCTGGTATTGTGGAAACAACCCCAACCCATGGCAGAACTGAACTACACGACTTGACTATGTAGAAACCCTGCCATTACAACTGCTATAACGCATGTACAAATATCACCAACAAATGAACAAGAGCAAGCACCACCACCACCCCGCGCTCGTTCGCTAATCGAAGTCAAAGCACCCTGCTCCTTATAAATGGGTCACCAATTGAACCATTGGTTCATCATAATCTAACATCGCGACCACCTCTAAACTTACCCGGTTTGGTTCCAAAATAAAACATTCATTCAGCAGAGCTACAACCAGAGCACGCATCCATTGAGCAGGGTAACTTTTTTTTAGTTTTTAATGGGTTCCAACCCATTGACTTGGTAGCAGCCGTTTCTAACAATGGTTGCGTCCTAAACCCAGTCTACCTCCTCGAGAAGCAGCTGTCCAAAGACTAAGATTTGAGAGAGTAAAAACCTTTTTTGATAAAATCACTGTAAGAAATGCTGGCCCTTACGCAAATAGGCCAATGCCAGCGCAATATCCTCCCTTCTCTTTCAAAGTAAAAGAGTTATAACTGCGGACTTTTCACCCTGACTACCCCCAAAAAATATTTCAACTTCAAGTGGCAGCTAGTAGAACCCCAATATAAGTTGTGGGCTAACAACTAACAGATCTACAATGTCAAACCTAATGGATCACAAGCAACATAGAAAAAACAGAACTCAGAAGAATAATCAGAAGCAGAAAATTAAACCCAGGATATGGATCTTTTTTTTTTTAATTTATAAAAAAGCAAAAAAGTACACCCTGGATATTGGATTCCATGTATAGCTAATCTGAGCAGAGCATAAGATACCATGGTCTTGCATCTTAGACCTCTGGGCTAAAGAAGTTTATGTGGAGAGTGTGTGTCTTACTTTTACATCACATATAACAACCAAGTGCAATCCCACATACTGGGGTCTAGGCAGGGTAGAGTGTACACAGACTCTACTCGAAGCTTGGAGGTAGAGAGGTTGTTTCCGATAGACCTTCGTCTTACTTTTACAAGTATGGAAAAAATAAGGAAACGAGACCAGCCTAAGTTGGACCAAAATTCTCACCTGGAAGATGGGTACAGTTGAGTGATGAACAGAAGATGCAGAAAGATTGAATAAGATCCACACTTATAAGCGAGTAAATAAACACTAAAGGAATTTGCAAGCCTGATATATGACTTCCCTGACCCACTCAGTGAAAACCTGACACCAGTTGAGGAGCTGTATATACAAAGCTGAAACAACTGATTAGAAAAGCAAGCTAGAAGTGGAACCTAAGCAAAATTTACCTAAAAGAGAGAAGTGTGTGCCTCAGCTCTTCTGCAAATAAAAAGTACTTCGTTTATGGTAGCCAGAAGTTGTGCTTAAGCAATTATAAAAGCAGATAATTGTATTTGAAATGATAGGTGCAGTGGTACATGAAGTAAAACTGAATCCAGTAGTTAAAATCTGCAGAAATGCTTTTCCTATAACAAGAGCAACTTCGTCGCAGCTCAACAAGCAATCATCACTTAATTTACATTTATTGTCGTAATGATCTTGTTTTTCCTTTTATGCTATTAGTTTTGTTAGATAAATATCAAAACTGATATACTTCCTCCATCAATATTATTGTTAGATAAATATCAAAACTGATATACTTCCTGCATCAATATTATATGATACTATTTCCATCGGAACACTCCAGAATGTTTGGTGTCATTCCTTTTCTAAACATCTTTCAAAAGTTGAAATTCATTACATTAATAAATAATTTAAACTTTGATGTAACATTTATCTATCAAATTAACTTGTTAACCACTATTTTTTAATTTTTTTTTCCCACTATCAGTAATATTTACATATTAGTCATAAAGTTTCAAAAACAAAATTCAGTCAATAACACCATATAAAACGGGACAGAGTACATTTATGATAGTCATTATTTTCTCTCTATATAGAACTACGTTCTAAATCAGCACCATAGAGGATGAGGAATGAAACCATATGAAGCTGAACGCAATCTATCTTTTAATAAGTAAGCAATATTTGTAAACAACCTCTATACCAAGTTGGTACCAAGAGTTGCAAAAAACATCTGCGGACTATACAACTTATGTATCTATGAAATCCATGAAGACTAGAACTTGATCTTTATATTTAAAACAAAAGACAACAACAACATTCCCAATGAATTCCCACAAAGTGGGGTCTGGGGAGGGTAAAGCATACGCAGTCCATATCACTACCTCAGATGAAGTAGAGAGGTTGTTTCGGATAAACTCCCAGCTCAGGATAAATAACAATATAACAAGCAAAAAGCATAAAAACAAACAACAAAATGGGGTAACACAAAAGAAACAAGGCACCAATAGAGTAATACTATGAACTATCTATCCCAAATCACAAACATAACCAAAATACTACGAACAAGAAACTACAATACACGTCCAGAACACAATGACTACAGGCACAACTACAAACAAAGACCCCTCCCTACTACTAAGGACGCACTCCTACCAACTAACCCTCTACCCTAATCCGCGTCCTCCACACCTTTCAATCAAGGGTCATGTCCTCCGTAACTGTAACTGCTCAATGTCATGCTTAATCACCTCCCTCCAATATTTCTTCAGCCTACCTCTACCCTATCTGAATACACAGCATTATTCATTTGAGAAAAAAAATATGAAGAACACATGAGAAAAACCCACCAAAAATCATTAGCATTATAACCTTACTGCACGGAACAAAATACAGAAACCAACCAACTGAAAGGCCACTAGGAAACAATAAAAAAACCATGTCAATAAAGCGTGATATGTAAATCACTAGATTCAAAAAAACATGAGAAGAAAAATTCGCAAATCCCTAGATTTACACATATAGATAACAAATAATGAAGCCAATGAAAAGCTACTAAACAAAATTAGAAAAGGAGGATGAAATGCAGCGAACAGTATAGCAAAAAAGTTAACTTGCTTAGATTTCTTGAAGCCATCATTGCCATTCATGGCCATGTGGCCTTCCTCTTTGTTCTACCACCACCGAACTCTTGAAGCGGCAAAAGAAACCGTATTCTCAAAAGTTGGAGACACGAAGAAAAAAGGAAATCAAAACCCAAATGCCAGAGAAGACGAAAGGGTTGTATACGAGAGGGAGAGAGACAGCTGGGAGTATCTGGGCACGGATGAAGAAAGAAGTGCTCATTTCTGAGATTTAAGGTGTTTGGCCAAGCTTTTAGGGGAAAAAATAAGTACTTCTGAGTAGAAGCAGAACCTATTTTCAAAAGCTGAAAATAGTAACTTCTCTGTGGAAGCACTTTAGAACCTTGCCAAGCACGAGTTGCAGCTCTAATATTGGCAAAAGTACTTTTCAAATTGATAAGCCGACAGATTGCTACTCTCCAGAAGTACTTTTTTTGAGCAGCACTTTTGCCAAAAAACACTATTCAAAATAAGCATATTTTGTGGAACTTGGCTAAACATGTCTCATCACAAAATCCTACTACCCCAAAAAATCATGTTCTGTAAATAGTTCTAATTTAGAAAAAGGAAGAGCTAAAGATTTATCTTCAGAACATCTCTTACACTTATATCATACCATCCAGAAATTTCAAAGTGTAAGATCAAACTCAACCCATAAGTACACATAATCGTTATTTACCAATGCCATTGACCTCAAAACTAGATTGTTTTTAACATGGAAGATTAAATGAATAAAGTTTTATTGAATGCTTAAAATCCATGAATTGATGACATTAACAAGAAGATATAATGTATGTTATACAAATAGGCTTCACCCTCTTTTACATAGATTTAATCAATTGAATCATGTCCAAAACAAATCATAAACACGTGGGGCATCATACATTTTTTGATGTTTATCACAAAAAAAAGGAAAAGAAGCATCATACATTTTATATAAAAGAGCATAATTCTTGAATGAATTAATATTATGAAATAAACCATATAAAAATTATATGGAAAGTTTGAAGAAACTACTTCACGACACTGTTTTGGTTAACATATTAATGTTGAAACAGAGCAGATGTTTCTATCTCTAACTGACTAGTATGGACAAATAATTAATCTAACTGTTGCTCTCAACTATGAAGTTCTCTCATTTCCTCTAGTTGTACGACAAACATGGGAAATCCTTCACTGTTGACCGCTACAGACTTAATGTAGTGAAAATAAAATCCCAACACCCCACTGCTCACAAGGAAAATAGCAACAACCGACTCAACATATTGGCTAGTACTAGCACTAGTGTACCGGCCACCAAGCAGACTTCAATAGTTTACTTGAGCCTTTTGGCCTCTGTATCTGGTTCAGCAGAATGCCATTCTTCAAAGCTTTCCACAAGAGCTATCACTTTCTTTGCCTAGATACTGCAAACAAGAGGCATTAGGTAGAAATCATTTTTGGACTTTACTGTCATATTATAATTTCTCATTCATCCAACATGTAATTTCATAAATTTAAAAAACCTTCTCTTCATTTAAAGATGTAGATCTTTAAATAGGTAAGGTCTTAAGTGATACATCCCACAATATCGACTAATTCTATGCTGCATTCAGTTTTTGTTTCTTGCAACCTTTTTTCCAAAGTCGTGAAATCTATTAGCAAGTTTACCCATAATTTCTTCCCCGTGTTTACAAATAAAAGCTATATTTTTTCCAAAATCTCTCCTCTTAAAGTTAGCTTCATGGCAAGTTTCGTAGATCACCAAATCAAAATTTCCAGAAAGGAATTTACACTAGATTCTATTACCATAAAAGGCTTCAATCTCCAACAGACCTGAGAATTAGTAACAAACCAAAACCTTCATTTTACTATATGTGGGTGTATGTACATAAAAGTGTTCTAGTAAACTGCCACCAGAAGAGTTTCAATGTTCGCAATAAATATCAATCCCAAAACCATGTGAACTTACAATAAACTATGAACCTCAACTAAAGAGTAACATAACATGTATCCTATACTTCACCATAAGAGATGGCAGCTGAACTACACTTCATTTCCCACATTAAATCTTAAAATGGCAAAATAAAAAATACATCAATTTTTCCAAAGAGGGTGGTCACGTTATATATGTCTATATGTCAACCATCAATATATCACCATCTTCATCGCGCATTTCCTCCAGATCCCTTTCTCTAAGGTCCTCACCAACTTCCGGTGTTGTTGATACAACAACACTATTATCTTGAATTTGATCTCTATTACCAATTTCACCATCCAAAAATAGCTGGAGGTCCTTTTCAATTTCGTCTTCATCTTCTTGCGGCAATTTATGCCGGCAGAGAGGACAAGTGTTACTCCGATTAAGCCAAGGGACAATACAATCATTATGAAATAAATGGTTACAAGGCAATTGACTCGCTTCAGAATCAATTACAAAATCCTCCATACAAATCGAACAGTTTTTCGATGATTCATTTATTTCCACACTTGGTAGTGAGTCGACAACCGATTTAAGAGTCGGAGAAAGGAATTGAGTTGAGTTAAACAACCCAAACGAAAGATCATCGGAATCAGTCCCATATTCGGTGTCGGTATCGGAATCGGAATAATCGAAAGTAAAAGAGCTGGTGATGGTTGGAGAGGTAAAATTGGATTGAGAAGGAGGCGTAACAGTACTAGCAATGGTGTAATTAGAAAGTAGGTGGCGATGAAAGCAGCGAGGGCAACGGAAGGAGGAACTCACGCCGGAGGTGGTAGCGGTGATGTGAAATGCATCGTTGCAGTTGTAGCACCGGTAAGAACGGCGGTTCGAGGTGGTGGAGAAGGTGTCCTCCGTCGACATGACGACGTTTGGTATCCTCGCTCGGTTTTCTACTGGTTAACTAGATATCAAGGCCCAGACCCATTTTATTTTTTGTCTTAATATATAAATAAAATTAGATAATTAATTATATTTTTAATATTATAAATATATTAGTATATATAATGAATGTTACTTTATCATACATAATTAATGTCTATTTATTCAAAATTTTGAAATCCAAAATTAATTTTTCTTTATAAATAAATGAGTTTTTCCTTCATTGTGATAAAACTCCTCAAGAATTTCTTATGAGAAATAAAAAAATCTCTTCTTTTCTCTCTATTTTTACTATCTTACTTTATATTTCATAATACGCTATTAGCACGATACTCTGTCAAATAAAGTGAGATTATAAATCTAAAGGTAATTTCAAGATTAGTGATTTCTTATGTTATTTGTCTTTTGCTACTAGTGATATAATTATTGTTGAATTTGAGGAAAAATAATTGATTTGAAATCACTTATGTTTTCAATTTGTTTATGAAGAACAATTATGTTAAAATATATGATGATGAATTAAGTTTCATCTCATTAAGAGAGCAAGGCATTGGGTTACAAGTTCCAATGCATCATGATGATAAGATATTGGGTTCGAAGTCCCATTGAGTTATAGCCTAAGACGTCTTTATATGGATAAAATATTGAGTTTGAATCTCAATGCACCATATTAATAATATTATGATGGCTACGGCAAAAAAAAAGCAATATGTATTTGATAAAAAGTCATGAAACTCGTCCATTGAATATGCTTTATTTCATGAAGTGAATGTGATAGCAATATATGATAAATCTGAAAGATGATAATTTGCTCCATTCTTGAAGTGAGTATGGTAGTAATATATGATATACTTTAAAAGATATGTATGCTTGATGTGCTCCTGGAGTAGCAATATCATGAAAGAGGTTATAAGTTATCAGAATTTGATAAGCTTAGACACGATTATATTCAATTCCTAGGGAATGAGAAGCTTATTAATGCAAACGTGCACTTGATTGTGATGGTATCACAATTCACTTCCGAAAGAGGCTGAATAACTGAGAAGAGTTATTTTGAAATCTACTTCTAAAGTAGTAAATCTGAAATTTATTCATGTAATAGTAAATTTAAAATTTACTAAAGTAAAAGGTACATGTCATGGTAAACTTGGAGTTTACTAGAATAAAGTTTATAAAGTGACATGAACGATTGCAACATCCCAAAGATGTGCATACTGAGTATTGAACATATATTGAAGAATTAAAAAAAAAATTAATTACTTTTAATATTGCGTGTTCTCATGATAAGTTGGTTGGATTAACTAATATTGGGATTTGATCCCTCAAAATCTGAAAAGTATAAAAGATGAATATGGGCTCGTTCACTAGTCATGTGATCTATTAAAATGCATCGATATAAGATGATCACTTGTACGTTTCTTGTCAACCTGCAGTTTGACATTCATAAAGTTGATTGCTCAATAAAATTGAGTTAAGAGCATAACTTTCAGATTGTGTAATCAAGACAATTCATCTTGATGATGATGGTTTAACATGGAATGCCTTTGATAAATAGCTAAACCATTACTAATGAGAACAAAACTTCATGTGTTTGTATGAAATATGATATGTTGCATACAATAGCACTTGTATGCATTAGACCAATAAATTATGATTATTTCTCCCCTCTCAATTGGTTCAAGGTCAGGAACCAACTATTTCATCTAATAATTTTAATGTGTGGTGTATGATTAATGAATTTACCATAATGCACAAAGATGGATTTTTCAAAGAAGATGAATCCTAACATAAGGGAAAAATTATAAGCAGCTATGAAATATGTTAAGAATTATCATCAGATCCTCATTCAAAAGATAATTCAAGTCAAATGTCGAATGCATCTCATATTTAAGCTGCAAGTGCTCCTATTTTGTGTTCATAAAGGACAAAGTCTATGCATGCGTGAAGCGTGGTAGATCAAACGATTCCAAATGAAATAATCTTTGAAAAGGATAAGGAGAAAATAATCATAATAAGAAGGAAATGTGCTCTATGAGAGGTTCAGGTACCTGAAAATAAAGAAGCGATGAGATCTCAAAATGTTATGTCACACTGTGAATCGATACGAAATAAAATATCATTAATATCTTTGATGCAATATTGGCGCAATATTGTGAAAGATTACGAGGATCTGAATTTTATGTTTATTTAAGCATGCTAACATAAAAATATTTATCAAGTGATATGAAAGGATGCATCTTGGTAAGCATAAAACTTATTTGATTTGCAGTCCAGACACTTAAAAATGTCAGGTAATATTGTTACTTGACAAAATTTATATGAGAACTTTTTAAGGATTCAAAATGTTTGAAGCATATAAAAATTTCTGAAAAACTTATTTATAATCTTTATATTGTATAAACTTATAGCTTGATAGTTATAGAAACTCTTAGAGAGTTTTCAAAAACAATAGAATATTTGCTTAAATGAGAAACATGTCTAATTGAATAAGGATTCATTCCGAGCTCAAGAAAAAAATGAGGAACTCCTTGGTTATGAAGTACTATATCTTAGTGCAATTGAGGTTTTTCTATAAGGGAACTAGATGTTGGACTCCATGTTAGGTCGAATGGTTTATGTTGGTTAGAAGAACCTCCCTATAGCCTACAAAAAAAGAGTAATCCTAACAGAAAAGAATAACAGTAAAGCTTTTAGAAACTAAGTGTAAACACTCACGATTTTATTCAAATACTATTTTACAAAAGACAATAGCTACTAGATTTCAGCTTTCAGTTTACAAATTCAGAAGTAAGTCCTTTAACACTTAGCATGTATGATTTGAAAATAGACTTAACTTCAGTTCTACTTAGTCCACTAGCAGAAAGAGTAAAAGTACAACTTTTAGAACTAAGTGTTATGGCTCACAAGATTTATACAATATGTTTTATTATTCATGATTCATGATTTTTAGCTTTCAGTTATTCCAGCCAATGTGAGCCATTTATACTTAGCATGCATCATTTTTACAAGTTTATGTGAACATTGAGATATTGTTTTACTTATGCATTCACCCTCAAATTCTTAGTACATTCCAAAAGTACTGATCCATATATACATCTATGTGCTACATTGTTTAATAATGTAGGTACCAGTTCAGTTGTAGTCTATCTATAACGATTAGACAGTTGCAGATTTCAGCCAGCAGATGATGAGTCCTCCTACTTTGGGGATTTCAGTTAGATGTTATTTATGTACTTTAATTTCTTACTAATATGTATTGATTGGTAGTAGTTGGGTCACGTCCCAGCTATCTATATTCACTATAGTAGAGGCTTCACAGATGTCAGTTAGTGTAAGTCATGTAATTTTAGTTTTACTCTTTAATTTTTATCCGAATGTAAAATTGTATCAGTATTGTATTTTCTCAGATTTCATCATGATTATATTTCCACATAGTAAAATTAGTTATTTTATACATATTTAGATTAGTTGCTTAATAATATGCCAGTACAAGGGTTAGCTTGGGATAATTTGTGGTCCTAAGCACTGTGTGATGACTAGTGGGTAGTCTCGGGTCGTTACAAAATTGGTATCAGAGAATAAGGTTCAAGTTTCCTAGGGTGTCTATGAAGCCGTATCTAGTAGAGTTTTGCGAAACGGCAAAGAGACGTCTGTACTTTTCTCCGAGAGGCTACAGGGCATTTAAGAAAAGTTTTCTTTCTTTCATACTCTAGGTCGTGCTGTAAAGTTATTTTATCAGAAACTTCTGTTGGTTTGTGTTTAACTCCATAATTCTTCATCCATAACCTTCTGAGATAACCTGAGTACTAGATTTTAATTCCTCCCAGGATAATGCTCTCAAATTTATTATCAGTAACTCCAAAAGTCACCAAGGGGCTTGAGAGAAGCTCGCTTGTGTGTTACAAGTTCCTTAAGTTGAAAGCGTATATCCTAATCCTTATGAGTTGTGCAGTTAAGACAGAATACATTATGTATTTAGATTACTCATTAACCCCCTCTTTTTATCCAGATAGTGCTCATGCGAGGAGATTGTATGAACCCAAAGTGTTAAATAGAATTTGCATTTGAGGCATGTTATGACCTTGACTGTTATGATTTATAAGTGGTAGGCCCTTCTTATAATTGAAAGTATGGGTTTAGAAGTACAGTGACAAGAAAGTGGGAACAACGATTGATAGAAATTATAGAGGTAAACTTATGTATGTTATATTGCATTATAGTGATATGTCCTGGTGTGTTAGTTTAGTGGAAGATAGATAAGGAGTCATTAGTTAAGGTGAATTATTGTTTGCTTATAGTATAGAAGGGGTTATTGATGTTATTTGTTGTGTTAGAGAAATATAGGATATTAATAAAGTATTTGGTGGTTGAGTATTGATGATTTAGGTTTTCTTTGAGGTTGCAAAAAGGGAGTTTTGTTGGAACTTATAGAGCTATGAAGGTAATTTAGGTGTATAGATGGGTAAATAGTCATAATGTGTAGAAAAAGGGTGTGCTAACAGATTTTAATAAAGTATACCATAGGATTGTGATCGATTATTATTATTATGAGGTTCTAGTGGACTAGTGTTTCCTGATATTTTATTTTATAGCTTCCAAGTCATAATAGTACGTGAGGTTGGGTTGTCAATCATGTTTAGCACTAGACGTTAAGTTTGAACAGTGGATGATCATCAAGGTGGAAGTAATAATTGCTCGGTTAGTGATGCTAATTATATAGAAGTGATCTAGTAGGCTTGAACAGTATATACAAGAGTTTAAGTCTATTTTATTCGTAATTAAGTATGATATTATACGTATGATGTAGAAGTATGACCAAGGTGATATGGGGTTGCATTATTTTCTAAGGTTATTACTTGTTGTGTGTGGTTAGTAGTACCATTGAGTTGCTAAGTGGAAGGAGGATAGTTATATTGTATATGATGTTCTTAATAGCTAAGTTAAGAAGTTATGGATAGATGATGTTGATCCTTTTTGGTATGATTTTTATTCTCATGTTTTATAAGTCTAGAGATATGATATTAGTATGCTATGACGGAAGCAGTATGGTTCATTAAAGGTTTGGGGATATCCATGTTAAGTGTTAGAATCTAAGTTTGAATCCTTGAAGATTGAGCTAATAGTAATAAGAGTTGAAGCTCTAGATGGTGTGAACTCAGGATATGGTGATACTCATGAAGATTCTAAGTTAGTAAGTGTTCAAGTTATTATATAATGACTATTGGTCTATAGAAAGCTAGAGTTGTATCTCCGAAAGAAGTATTAGCAGTGGGTTTTACACTTTCAGGTGTAGTCTTTCAGAGTAAGTTTATTACTTACGTGTATTGTTGTATTCCAGACTCTAGAGTGCAGTGAGTGTAGTTCAGTTTAGATTTTAGTAAAGGATTCCACAGACTTAGAATGATGACTTAAAGCTAAGGGGGGGGATGATAGAACAAGTAACTAAGTTAAGCTCTCAGATTCTAGTAGGGATGTCAATATGTTGTAGAACATCAGTAGGGGAAGACGATGTCCGACCCATTCTTATCCCGGTGCAAAATTTTCAGTCATCACAGTATCTACTCATGCCATACACGTCATCTTCATGACCATAGTTCATATTTATGCACCTTATAGAAATATTATGTATGCTTCCAATTCCCAATATAAGGAATTCCAGTTCATTCAGCAGACAGAATCACATTCAATAAGTTATGAACTCCAAATTCAAGTCATACAGCTCATGACTCATGTACTCATGTTTTACAGTATGTTTAGTTCCAGTACTCATTCAACACTCTTAACAATCAGTGAAATTCAGATTTATATCATGTACGTCCTCAAATTAAATCTCTTTAATGAATCTATGTTGTGAATACTCTATTCCTCAGGCCTCAGTAAAGTGTCAAGTTATTCTTAGTATCCCTTCATATTTCAGGCCCTGGTACTCCAATCTTTCAGTGACCTCCTTTTAGGTCAAGATAGTGATTATGAATAATTGTGTAGATGGGAGAGAGTAAATGTGTTATGCTGGAAAAAATGGTTGTATGCTTGCTTTATGTAAGTTTATAAGTGAAGGAATATTAAGGTGAAGCTTTTTATGTATGACTTGGTTAGTTGAGAATATTTTTATGTGTGTCTTCTTACGAATAGTGCATAGAAGTTATTATTGATAGAGGTATTAGAGAATATGAGAAAGATGTTTTTATGGGTGTTAGTTTAAAAATGCATATGTGGTTATGAAGATAGGCTTGAATGTCATGTTGGTATATAAAAGGATAGGTGCGTTGGGCACCAATGAATTTCTAGTAAGAGGTTGAATTTAGTTGTTAAAGTGATAAGAATAATTATCCTAGAGGTGAGAAGTTATGACAACGCTTGGGGTACTGAATTCATGGTTCAGACTAGTATTATGGTGTTATGTGCAGTACCTTGTGATTTCAAGTTAGGCTTGACCATAATGAGAGAATTAGTTCAGTTTAGAATTTTGTAGAGGGATTTATCAATGCCCATGTGAGAGTTATAAGTTAAATCAAACGAGTATGGTATTTAAGGGGAATAGTATAGTTGGGGAGTATTTGAGAAGTGTTGCTAAGCTTGAAAGTAAGAAGTTGCATTGCTTAAGGCCTAGTAATTCTATCCTAGCTTATGATTTATAGGACTATGTTCCATGCTATAGAGTTGTAGCAATGTTGTAATTTTTTATTCAGATCATGCCCAGAGTTCTTTGCTCCCTAATATCGTTAGAACTTCCTAAAAGAGTGTTGAAGAAATACCCTATTTGGGTGTGAGCATTCAGTATGATCCAATCCATATAGCCTGCAATCCAGTTTAGCAGTGAAAAAGATAAGCTCCTATAGATTTCCAACTTTCCATCTAGTTGTACTACCCAAAGTTTCGCGAGTAAGGCCATTCCATGAGGTAAAATGTTCGTATTTGTGCAAATTATGAATTCAACTCAGTCCAGGCATCGGGCATCAGTTTCAGATTCAGATATTTAGTCATGATTCAATTCATAAGTGTCCAGTGAATAATCTTAGTTTTTCAAGTATTCCAGCTTAGACAGTGTAATACCTATTGTATGATCTTAGCCTCGTTGTCTCATGATTCGTGCCTGCATAATTTATCACTTCACAGTTATATATGTATGATTTCATCATGAACACTTCAAGCAAATTCTAAACTCTCAGCATGAATCAACTGTTTATAGTAAGTAAAGGCAAGTCATCTCAGAAATCAGTTTCATGATAAAGGTTTCTAATGTTTTAGACTTAGTCATGTAAGTATATTCCGGGATGTGCATGTTCAGTATATGATCTCAGTTTCCTTAGTTCAAAACTCTCATTCCAATCAGTCTCATTCGAGGTCAAATGTTCCCAAGGGGGAGATATTGTAATACCCTGTAATTTTCTTAGTCCCGTTTAGCTCCTAGTGTGTCAAGGGTAAACTTTAAAAGTAAATAACTCTTGATACATGTAGAATTTTTCAGCTCAAGACCCACCAAATTATAGAAAATTGAGTCAGTTTTCCAACAATACCAATTTTGCCCTAATCTGACATCCGATTGAGAAGTTATGACGCTTTTAGCGAGAAACAGTAGGCCAATGCGATAGCACCGCATCGCGGTGGAGGGCAGATTTGCAATTGTCCTTTTTCCAATGAAGTACCGAGATTACGCCGCATCGCGGTGAACACTAAAATCCCATTTGTCCCTTTGCAGTAGCTCACCACGATTGGCCAGTGTCGCGCCAGAAATCGCGGTGGAGCATAGCACCGCGTCGCTGTGGAGTGCAAAATGGCACTCGTCCTTTTCCAGTGACGCAACGCGATTACACTGCATCGCGCCAGAGCCCAAAATAGAACTCTTCCCTTTTCCAGTAAGCCACCGCGATGGCACCGCGTCGCGCCGCGGTGCAAATTCGAGATTTTTAATTCCGAACTTATTTTCCCAAAGGACAATTTAGTCTTTTCCCAAGCCCCAAATCGTGTAAAACAAGAGATTAAACCTATTCTAAGCCTAATACACTCATTATTCACAAGATTTCTCTCCAAGAAAACCCTAGAACTTCAATTTCAAAACCTTAAGAAATCTAAATTCCACCATTCTTTTTCCAAGATAACCCAAAATTCAAGGTTCTCAATTTAAGATCTTCAAGAAACAATCTTCAAGAGCATAAATAGGAACTCAAAGTTCAAGCTTCTTCATCTATTCATCAATTAAGGTATGTGGAGTTTTCAACAGGGATAATTTTTTCATCCTTGTGTCCAAAATTAGTTTATGATGTTAATTTCAGATGAATTTACATGAGTTTCAAATTAGGGTTCATACCCAATTATTGTTATTTCAAGATCATGATACTACAAGTGATTTAGATGTTAAATTGCATGTCTACTTTCAGATATTTATGCATGTGACATTATTTTCTAGATTTAGCATTGAATTATCACGATTTTTATTAGTTAGCATAAACTTTATGATGATTTGACATGAATTTGATGCATGGGTTATTAAGCCCTAGTTGAATATTGATATTTCAAGAAGATTATGCTTTTAAGCATCCCATGATTAGTTATATTCAGATTTTGAACAAGATTTAATCTTTTGATCTCAGCTTAGATATGAAATCCACTTTACAGTTTTAACTATAGTTTACAGTAAATAGATTCACGAGAGTTTTTCATTATAAACCCTTATACTAGTTCTAAAAGTGGATTTTCTACAGAATGAGCATACAGATTAAATGGAGTAGTATTTAACACCGAGTTGGGTATGTTTACATGCCCCAGAAATACGATCCAATGTAGGTACAGATTATCAGATTATTCTCATTTCTATATGGATGACAGTTACAGATGTGATCACTTAGATTAGGTAATATGGCACATCTCCCCAACGTGAGGTTTTTTCATAAGGAAACTAGACGTTGGACTCCATGTTAGCTCACATGGTTTATGTTGGTTAGAAGAACCTCCCTATAGCCTACAGAAAAGAGTAATCCTAACAGAAAAGAATAACAGAAAAGCTTTTAGAAACTAAGTGTAAAGACTCACAATTTTATTCAGATACTGTTTTACATAAGATAATAGCTACTAGAGTTCAACTTTCAGTTACAGATTCAGAGGTAAGTCCTTTTACACATAGCATGTATGATTTGAAAACAGACTTAACTTTAGTTCTACTTAGTCCACAAGCAGAAAGAGTAAAAGTACAAATTTTAGAACTAAGTGTTATGACTCACAAGATTTATACAGTATGTTTTATTATTCATGATTTATGATTTTCAGCTTTCAATTACTCCAGCCAATGTGAGCCATTTATACTTAGCATGCATCCTTTTTACAAGTTTATGCGAACATTGAGATATTATTTTACTTATGCATTCACTCCCACATGCTCAGTACATTCCAAAAGTACCGATCCACATACATGGCTATGTACTACGTTGTTTAATAACGTAGGTACCATTTCAGTTATAGTCCATCTATCACGATTAGACAGTTGCAAATTTCAGCCAGCAGATGATGATTCCTCTTACTTCGGGGATTTCAGTTAGATGTTATTTATGTACTTTACTTTCTTACTCATATATATTGATTAGTAGTAGTTGGGGTCACGTTCCATCTATCTATAGTCAGTATAGTAGAGGCTTCACAGATGTCAGTTAGTGTCAGTCATGTAATTTCAGTTCCCCTCTTCAGTTTTATCAGAATGTAAAATTATATCAGTATTGTATTTTCTCAAATTTCATCATGATTATATTTTCGCATAGCAAACTCAGTCATTTTATACATATTTAGATCAGTTGCTTAACAATATGCCAGTACAAGAGTTAGATTGGGATAACTTGTAGTCCTAAGCACCATGTGACGACTAGGGGTAGTTTCGGGTAGTTACAACGGACTTGAAGGTCATAGGACGTTATGGTATCGATATTAGGGCTATTTTCATATTCATTGTATAAAAATGAGCTAGGAATAGTTGAACGTGGTTTTTGGCTTTATTCGTTGATTATTATGGATAAAGTTTTGATCTTTGCTTAAAATATGTACTCATGCTTTGTTTAAATTCATTGTTGGCATATATATTTGCTTTTAGCATGTAAATTTATTTTCTTTATGTTGAAAAAATAGTTAATATTGATTGTTTAGCCTTTTGACTTTATTCTTTGATTATTATAGGTAAAGTTTTTATCTTTGCTTAAAATATGTACTCATGCTTTGTTTAAATTCATTGTTGGCGGATATGTTTGTTTTTAGCATGTAAAGTTGTTTCCTTTATGTTGAAAAGAATAGTTAATATTGATTGTTTCGCCTTTTGGCTTTATTCTTTGATTATTATGGATAAAGTTTTGATCTTTGCTTAAAATGCATGCTCATGCTTTGTTTAAATTCGTTATTGGTGGATATTTTTGCTTTTAGTATATAAAGTTGTTTTCTTTATATTGAAAAGGAATAGTTACTATTATTAAGGGTCTGTAAAATTATTTCTCAATTTGAAGTAGTGAGTTACTCATTTTCGTGTTCAAAATTGTCTTTGATTTTCTCTTGTTTAGATTGAAAAGTTGTTAAGGTTATAGGTTTTGTTGAAATGGTGTAGAACTAAAATAGGTGTTGGCATAATTGAACACTTTTTCTTAGAATTAATCTTTTACTATTTCTCCTATCTTGTCTTCAAATGTCATTTCTCAAATATGCTTAATATAAGTTATTTGCTTCACTTCGCTTACTGGTTTACTTCTTAAAGTGTTTAGACATACCATTGTTATTCACATGCTATAGTGATTTTTTTTCTTCTAAGTAATAGATATGAGCAAATATGTATTAATCTATTTGTCCAAATTTTAAGCAACTATGCTTGTGGATTCATGTCTTCTTTTTAAGGGCTAGTTATTTATATTGTGCTAGATTCAATTTTTTAGTAAGATTGTTTAGGAGATGGATTAATTTCCTTTCGTTGGATAATTTGGTTTGCTTTGATATTATAGCTTACTATTTCTTTATGCTTGTGAATGCTATTTTTTCATCTCATCATTTATCTATTAAGTGTAGAATTTTCAAACACATATTAATTTTTTTTCTTTATCTTTTCCTTTGCATGAATTTGTTTTGGAATCAAAATGGACTCCTTTCCTCTTGCATTTCGTAATGAGCCAATGAGGCCCATCTCTTCGAGTCAAGTCCGAAGTTTTAAATTCAAAGTCAATTATATGACGTGCAGGTGCAAGAAGATGAAAGAAGGAAGAAAATGGATGAAAAACCATTGATGGGGTTACTAAGAGATTTGAAAAGTCTCGATTTTTATTATTGTCTTATTTTTATTTATTCATTTAGTCATTTATTTATTCATACATTTGGGCCTCAAAGCCAAAGTTGTAATTTAACAGAGGTTAAACGGATTTTGGGCCTCAAAGGTCCGAAAACTAGCTTAGGACAAGTTATGGGCCAAAAGCCCAAGTATTTAGATTAGGACAGGTGGACATGGGTCAAAAGCCCAAATTAGCATAGGACAAAGTTTATTATTTGGGCCTAATGACCTAAGTCCTTTAATCTCCTACTTTTCCCTTTATATGTTAATTGTTCTTAGTTTTCTTAGACTTAGTTAAAATTTCCGCTAAGTCGTCAAAATTTATTTTGCACAAATCGTGAAGATAGTTTTCCTTAATCGTTTTCTTTTCAAAAAATCAATTTTCCTTTTTAAAGTTAGTCAAAAAAGTTATTTTTAAATATTTCAGATAACCGCAAGTTAGCGGATACTCTTGGTGCCTTAACAATCTTCCAAGAGTATTAATAGGAACCGCTTACTCAGAATTTCTAAACTTAAAAGATTTTTTCTATTTTGAATCTTTTAAGTAATATTTTAGTTTTTCTTGATATTTTCTCAAAAATCAAGTGGCGACTTTGTAATTTCTTAAATTGTTTTAAATTTTCTTTTAAAGTTTTGAAATAGTTTAAAAGGTCAAAAATAATATTTTCAAACCCTTCAAATCGAAAAGGGGCAAAACAAGAGTATATTAAGATTATCTTTGATATTAGGTTTAAGTCATCATAAGCAGTTAAGCTTGTTTTGAAATCTCACTTGAATTCCTTAGTTCATACTTGTACCTATCAGACACTTAAATTATTCAAAATATATACTTATTACGCACAAAATGTTGATGTGATAAGAAAATTATTCTTTATTTTCTTTTGGCATGTGAATGAATTTCAAATAATATTTTATTTTTATTTTTATTTTTTTCAAAAAATTTACATTTTAAATAATAATTTCTTAATTAAAAGAAAAAAAAAAATCAACCCCATCCTTCTACTAGTTGTCATCTTCTTCACCCTCATTTTCTGATTTCAAAGCTATTGGTTGTTTCATTTTACTTTTAATAAATGAAAAGTATTTTTGAATCTATATAAAAAAATCGACGTCCGAACTTTCGTTAAAGTCCATTCTCTCTGAGTGCATATCTCAAAACGACCTAAGTTGCATTTAATTGAAAAGAATCTGAACCTTAAGGCGACCCCAAAAAAAGTTTTCTGACGTTTGAAGTTTCGTTAATGTCCATTATTTTAGTGAAACATCATTTTTTTCGACAAAATTAAAATGAATCTGAAGTTATTATCTTTAAATTCTTCTACCAAATCAGACACGAGCATAAATCAAATTCAAAATTAAAAATGAAATAATTTGTTTACCAAATCAGACACGAGCATAAATTAATTTCAAAATTAAGAACGAAACAAATTCAAAAAGAAGATAAAATATAGAAAAATGGAGGAGATTTAAGTTTGAAAATAAAAATTGAAAAGAAGATTAATTTGATTGACGATGTTTGCTCAGAAATGATCGAATATTAAGATGAAAGAATGACGGCCAACCTTTTTAACCTTAGAATGTCCGGAAATGAAGAAGATTGAAGAAGACATGATTTCATTGGGGGTGGAGGGCTGGGGGTGGCGTTGGGGGTTAAACTTACAGGTTTTTACTTTTTAAGTTTTAAAATATGTTTGTTTGTTTTTTAATATATTTTAAAATAATTTTTGGGTTGAACTCGATACGTGCACTATTTAATTCGTTAAATTATCATGTCACCGCGAGTATAATTTACATCTTTTATATTTATAGTTGATTGTAAAAAAAGTGCTTAGATGGTGCAAATTCAGAGGGGTAGAAGTGTTCAATAGGTACAAAAGTCAATTAATAGGTTCAAGTGAAATCTCAAAGCAAGTTTAAGGGTCTGACTTAAGCCTTGATATTAAGTGGCGCTTGGCTATAAAAACTAAATTTTTTGAAGTTGGAGTTGAAGTTTGAGTTGAAATTGGAGTTGATATTGAAGTTAGAGTTATGTTTGTTCGTGAATATAGTTGTAGTTGTTTTAAATTTTTTGTGAGAGAAAGAATATGGAAAAAAGTGAAAATAACTTTCTTTTTATTTTTCACTTATTCAAATACAACTCCAAGTTGTATTTAAAATTCTCATGGTCAAACATCAAATTGGAGTTGTATTGACATAAAGTTAAAAAAAAAAAATCCGAAAAAGTGAAGAAAATTTCATGACCAAGCAGACCCTAAATTTATTTTGGGATAATCTTTTTTGGCTATCTTAGCTTATTAGTGTGGTTGGTATGGAGGAACATATTTTTTGAAAAATATGTTATTATTTTTTTATATTTGATTGAATAAGATTTTTAGAAAATATTATCTCCACAAAAGCAGTTTAAATTTTTTTAAAATAATTATATTTAATAAAGATAAAAATAAATCTTATAAGTGAGATTTAAGTAATATTTTATTTATTGTATGCCCCCACCACCCACCACCCACCACCCACCACCCTCAACCTTTTTGACCATTCTACTCTAAGGCCCGTCACTCCATCTGCTTCCATCATTATATTTTTTTATAGAATACATACAAAACGCTCTTGATGTAATTTTTCTTTTACTTATCCAACACCAAAATCAACTTGTTTTTAAGAAAATTTATTTTCTGGGATTTTTCAATTTATATATAAGTAATATATAATAACTCACAGTATTCATAAATACAAAATTATAAGTACGCTAATAAATGGCTTGAGCCACCTTTAACTAAATAAAATAAAATTAATACACAAATAAGAATGATTAAAGATAGAATTATCCTTAATACACCAAACTAAATATTATATAAAAAATAATATCAACAAAATTGTTCTCAACATTACTTATTATATAAAAAATAATATCAACAAAATTGTTCTCAACATTACTTATATATCATATTTAGTAATATTCATATACACTCTGGACTCTACTAAATGATCCTTATTGTATTAAAATAACTGAAGAATGTCTTTCCACCAATTGATTTATAAATACGTTTCTTTCTCCTATTGAATAAGTTGAAAGTTTCGTAGGTGAAAGTCTATTCATAGTTTCCTAAATTGAGTAGTCATATAATTTCAGAATAGACACACTGATCAAGTTCTAAATTACACATGTAGTATGAATCAGCTACTATCGATAATCAAGTCAGACTTACCTCAGATTCAACACACAAAAGGTTCAATGGAAGTTCTGATTAGAATTTAGGGATAATTTTCATTAAATATACCAAGTTAATTTTCTATGCTTGCGACTCAGTATGCGAGCCTAAACAAGTCAATGATATAGAAATTTTATTTATTTTTATATACATGTCAAGTTCCACACAGAAATATCCTAGGAAATAACCATGGTAAAGAAAATCGCCAACTTATTACTCCCTCCATTCTAAATTACTCGTCTCAAATTGATATAACATATTGATTAAGAAAAAAAATTAATAACATGACTAATTTATCATAATATTCCTATTAAATTTGAAGAAAAAATAATTAATGCAAAGGATAAAACATGAAAAAAAAAATTCTTCTTGATTAATGAAAAAAAAATAAGTAAAATGAGAAATCAAATTAAGAAATTTGAGACGAATAATTTGGAACAGAGAAACTACTATCTTTTAAGGTAAATAAATAAAAATATTATATCCTTTAATTTGAACTTCAAGCATCAACCATCAATATATCGCCATCTTCATCACATTTCCTTGAGATCCCTTTCTCCAAGGTCATCATCAACTTCGCTCAAGCCTAAGAAACGGGATGGTGTTGTGGATGCAAGAACAATAATATTATCTTGAAATTCTCTATCACTAATCTAACCATCCAAAATAACTTGCAGGTACTTTTTAGTTTTGTCTTCATCTTCATACGACAATTTATGTTGGCAGAGGGGACAAGTATTACTCTAATTGAGCCAAGGAGGGACAATACAACCATTATGAAAGAAATGCTTACAAGGCAATTGACTCACTTTCGATTCAATTACAAATTCCTCCATACAAGTCGAGCAACTTTTTGATGATTCATCGATTTTCATACGTGGGAGTGAATCCACAAACAATTTAAGAGTTGGATAACAACACTGAGATGGGTTAAAAAAACTCAAAAGAATGATCATTGAAATTGGTCAAATCAACATCGAAATCAGAAGAATCAAAAGTAAAAGAATTAGGTGTTGAAGGGGCAAAATTGACGGTAGAAGATTGAGAAGACAATATAATATTGATAATGGTGTAATTAGGGAGGAGTTGGCGATGAAAGCATTGAGAGAAACGGAAGGAACCCATCACCCGGAGGTGATGGGGATGATGTGAAAGACATCGTTGCAATTGTAGCATCGGTAAGAAAGACGGTTAGAGGCGGTGAAGAAGGTGGCTCCATTGACATGTAACTTTGTTATTCTCGCTCCTCTTTTTTTTATTAAAAAAAAACTTTTCTAACTTTTCTTATTTTATTTTTTTAGAAGGGTCATTAATATCCTAATGCGTTATTTGGTTCATGAATAAGATGGGATATATTGTGATTAAATCTAAAATTAGATTTATCTTTGAATAATTTGAATATCTCACCTTATTCCATTAAATTTGATCTTATTTATTAGTCAAACTTTTCTTATTTTATTTTTGAAAAAGTAGTCAAACATATTAAATTTGATCTTATTTATTTGTCAAACTTTTCTTGTTTTATTTTTGAAAAAGTAGTCAAACATATTCTTGAAGTCAAAGTTCAATTGAATGTGCTTCGGGACTGTTTAGATGGTGTTACGCTCGATTTTCAAAACTGAAGTTTCAAAACCTTTTTATAACTCTTGGCGATAACTGGTTTTAAAAAAATAGAGTCACCACTTAATTTAAGAAAAATTAAGAAATCATTAAAAAGACATTTTTTTGTAAATCTTTTTATTTAAAATCAGTTGGATAATGGTTCAAGTAATCCTTTAAAGAATGTGTTAAGCATCTTACAGGTTCTATTGAATATGACTGCCAGACTAATTAAATATATTTGACTAATTATTTTTAAAAAAAAGTATTTTAACTTGTAAAAGATCTTTATTAAAGTGTGTTTAATGTCCATTTTTTCCCAAAGCATGTCATCGTAAAAATTGCTTCATCACAAGTTTCATAAATCACCAAATTAAATTAAAATCTCCGTATAGAAATTTACACTAGATTTATTACCATAAAAGGCTTCACTATCCAACAGACTGGAGAAATAGTAACAAATTAAAACCTTTATTTCACTACTAGATAGTGATGGTCCAAGCTCGCACGAGCCCAACATGAATTTTTTTTGAGATATAAACACTACTATTTACACTTAAGTATTTCTACATCGTATTTTGATGATGAGCAACTGACAACAAGGGACTAGGTCCCTGGGTCATCATGGAAAAATATAGTTGTCACAAGGTTTACACAGTTTTGTCATTTAGTGTAACAAACTGTGCAGGGGAGATGTGTACCTTTCAAGGACATTTGGCCCAATCAGATTTCTACCCTAATCATTATTCCACTATAAAAGAAAAAGAATATTTCTCAATGAAGCAACTTTTGAAAAATCAGAATATTGAAGAAAGAGATAGGCGAAAACTCAACTTTACAATATAGCTCAAGTTCTTGAGTTCTTTATGTACTGAAAAGAGTAAGTGTTCTTGAGTAGAGTCATGCTTTGTAACTGAATTACTCGCACTATAAGAGTAATGTTTTCTTTGCTTTCTTGAGGGTTCTTAGGTAGAGTTACCTGAGTTCAATATTGGTTAGATTTAATCAGTATTGAGGTGTGTTCTTGTCAGAGTTTTCAAGATAGGCTTGTCGTAGAATTATTACATGCAGTTGAAGCCTAGAGCTAGGTGTGTTCTTGGCAGAGTTGTTAAGGTAGGTTTATAATAGAGTTATTACAAGAAGGTGATACTAGAGTTAGGTTCAAATCAAATCGATAATCAAGAGGTTGATTATAGTGAATTATTGAAGTGCTTGTGAGGGCAAGTCGTGTTTTTTCCTCCCTTGAGCAAGGAGGTTTCCACGTTAAAATCTTTATGTTTTTACTTTCCTGCAAAGTCTTTAGTTTTCCTATGCTTTACTATTTGATTGCCTGTGACTCACTTTAATAAACCTGGTCCCTTATAGTGTGGTGTGATCCTTCGAGTTTCATCAATTGGTATCAAAGCCAGAACATTCTAAAAAGGTCACACCTAGAGTGATTTGGTTATCATGGTTGCTCTACCTAATCTAGAAGAAGGGTAATCTACCAGTAGACCACCTAGATTTAATGGGCAGTACTATGGGTGGTGGAAAATCAGAATGTTTAACTTTATTATGACTAAGGACAATGAACTTAAGGATATAATACTTGATGGTCCTCATGTACTTATCAAGGAGATCAAGGAAGGAGATATGACATGAATGATGGTGAAAACCATAAGAGAGTTTGATGATGAAAATAGAAAAAAATTGAGAAAAACTACAAGGCCAAGAAATTGCTTGTTGTGGCATAGGACCAGATGAATACAATAGGATTCAGCTTGTCAAACAACTAAGGAAATTTGAGATTGCTTGAAAACAGCTCATGAAGGGACCATTGATGTGAAGGATTCAAAATTTGATATGCTAACTATACAGTATGAAACCTTCACCATGAAAGAAGGAGAAACTATCTAAGAGATGCATACAAGATTCACTCAATCATTAATGAGTTGCACTGTTTAGGAGAAGTAATTCCTTTGTACAAACAGGTGAGAAAATTTTTGGGGGTTCTGCCTAAATCCTGGGAAAACAAAGTGGATGTTGTCACTGAGGCAAGGAACCTGAAAACTCTCACTATGGATGAGCTTATTGGTAATATGAAGACACATGAAATCAAGAAGAAGCAAGGGCAAGAGAAAAAAAAAAGTAAAAAAAGAAAAGTCTCTGGCATTGAAGGTTTCCAAGTCATATTCAAGTGAAGAAGACACTGATGTTGCATATTTGGAAAAAAGAATTGTTAGAGCAATGAAGAAAAATGGTCAGTTTCAAATAAGAGGAAGCACCAGCAAGAAGGGAAGCTCTATTGAAGTTTGTCACAAATGTGGAAGTCCTGAGCATTTCATCAAGGACTGTCTAATGCACAAAATGGATTACTAGGAATACCTCAAGACTGGAGGTAACAAAATTAAGGGCAGGGACCAGGTCCCTATAAAATTAAGCAGAAAGGCTATAACTAATTATGCAGTAAGGCAGGCCCTAGCAGTGTAAGGAGATTTCTCTAGTGAATATGAGAAAGATGGGAAGTAGGAAGATGTTTCCATACTGGCAGTGGAGGATGAGAAAGTGACCTTTTATTCCCTTTTTACTCTCATGACAAACAATGAAGATGAAAAAGAAAATAAGGTAACACTTTCTGACATTAAAGAAAACTTAGAGAACTACTCTGCTAGAAAGATAAAAAGGCTTGCTAATGGGTTGATTGATTCTATGTGTGAAATAACTGCTGAAAAAAATACTCTAGAAGAAAAGGTAGAAAGTTAAGAGCTTGAGTTTATTGCTTTAAATCTCAGATATCTAAAACTGAGGAACAGGTTACAAAGCTGAAATCTGAAAAATCTAAGCTTAGTTAGTCAACTGGAGAAAGTTAATAGTGCTTGTGCTAAAGAGAAAAATAATGCTCTAAAATGGAAGAAAGAAGCATCAAAGTTTCAGGTTGAGCTTGAAGAAAAATTGGGAGATTCTCAAAAGTATCTCATGACTACACTCCAGAAGAATGAGGAGTTAAAAGGAACTTGGTCTGTCTGAGGGAAGAACTTACAAAATCCCTACAATGGACTACATCCTCACAGATCCTTTCTAACTTAACTGGTCAAGGAGTTAATAATTGTAAAGGCCTTGGCTATCAGTACAAAAATCAATCACCAGGGTCTCAAGGCAAGGTTGTTCAAGATGTCAGAAACAAAGTCCACAAACCTTTATACAGTCACTGTAGAAGAGATAGATACATAAAGAAAAACTGTCAAAGTTGGAATAAATCAAGAATGATCAATGTTAGATATATCCAGCAGGGGAATAACTATCCTAAAGGTTTCGGACCTTTGAAAAATGTGAAAAAGCTCTCATTACCAAGATGGGCAAAGAAAATTTTGATCACACCTTTATCTTTCTACTGGGAACTCAAACTCAAGTGAGTTCCTAAATATAACAAATAATTTTGTTTGTAGGAGTAAAAAAGGGTTTGCAGTCAGAACAGGTTCATTGATAGTAGTTATTCAAAGCATATGACAAGAAGGTCTGACTGTATTCTCTCTCTCAAGGCACTTCAAGGTGAAGGTATCTTATTTGGAAATAGTAAAAAGGATCAAAATATTTGTGGCTGATGGGAAGTAACTTACTTTGTCACTTCAGCTCCAGTAGAAGATCAACAAGGAGGGTCTAGTCAAAATTCACAGGGACCTGGTCCCTGTAAAATTCATCTCAAAGGGACAAACTAAAGAGACAGATGTTCTTACCTTATTGACATTCTGACTTCATCTTTTGGAGGCTAGAGTCCAAACAAGAGCTTAAGTCAGAAATCTCATGGTTTTTTCAGTATTCCTGTCTCAAAAAATAAGCTAAAAATGTGAAAAAGGTTTTGAAAATGTTGATCGGTCCAATGAGTTGCAAAATGAATTTTAGGAGTTTAAAGAATGTTAAGTTTGAGACCTGATCTTCAGACCTATTTTCAGAAAAATCTCTAGAACAAAGTGGTGAACTAAAACAATCAGGCTGAGGATGGGATTGATCAATTAACCTGACCTACTAAATGAATAAGCCTTTTTTCCTAAATTTAGCTATGATCAGGTGACAGGTATCCTTGGTAAGGTAGGTGTACATTTTTCTAACTTAGTACTATACTTTTGCAGGTATACACCCATGGGAATAGCTTGGGAGAAAAATAGTCGAGGCAAATACGAATGAAAATTCACTCAAGAAAGAGAGGGACCTGGTCACATCTTTCATGCTAGTACCATTCAGTGTGCCTTAAAAATTATCAAATTCCTGTCTAAAAAGCCACATGTCTTTTCTCATCTGATCAAAAGCTGTCAATACATAATAAATGTGAAGAGTCACACCCATTTAGAGTCGGATGTGTCTATTTTAAAGGCACTCTTTTAATGCCAAATAGTCACCTTCCTTAATTACAAAATCAAATCCTTTGAATTTTATTCTTCATCAAATTAACTCATATCATCTTCTTCAATCTACCTCTTCTCTAAACTAAACATGTCCTTTTTTTCTCTCAAAATTTAAAAAATGGTAGAAATTCCATCTTTCTCAACCCCCGTTAATGAACCAGAAGTTGTTAAAGTCACTGAAAACCAGTCTGAACAACCTCAAAACAAAACCTCTATTTCCTTAGCACCCAGTACCATAGAAAAATTACCCCAATTCCTCAACAAGAACCTGCATTAAATCTGCTTACTGAATCTTCCTCAGAAAATACAGAATTCCTAACTAAGGCTATTCCTTCCTCCACTATCAGAATTGCTACTAAGTTAGCCATGGATGTGGATTTAAATCAAGGATTTGGTTCACCAATTGAACAAGAAGTACCTCAATCCAAAGTATTTTTTTCCTCTGAAGACCAAAAATTACCTAAAGATTCTCAAATCCTTATTTCTTCTGAAGACCCAGAAAAGTTAAGTCACAAAAACCCTACAAGTACCTGGTTCTCCTATACCCTCTGAGTTAAATCCAATCTTTTCTCAATTGTGTAATGATGAAATACTTGTGAAGAGGTCGGATCTCTCCAGCAATGAAAATTGGGTAGCCAAAAATTTTTTTCTACCTGCATATGATCCCAAGAAAAACACTGTTAGTGCAGAAGAGCAAATAGGAGGTGAAAAAAATGCAGAGACAAATGATAAAGAAGTTGTTCTACCTCTAAATGAAGAGGATGATGAGGATGAGGATGAAGATAAAACACCTTTGAGGTGGTCTACAAAGAATCAAAGGGGGAGCAAAGGCAAGAAAAAGGTGATTGATACTGATGTAAAGGTTGTGAGATCCTATTCCACTAGGAAATCAGGAAAGAAGGTGTTGGAAGATGATATGAAGGTTAGAAAGTCTTCAACTACTAGGAGAAAAAGGCTTAAGAAAGCTATTGTGGTGGAAGAGGAGAAAAATATTAAAGTCGTAGAAATTTGTGAGGGTGAGGATATTGATTCAGATGGTACTACAATTGAGAAGAGAAGACAAGAAGTTCATGTTGCTGGAAGGACCAGGTCCTCCAGTCCAAAGTCTGGTAGCCCTTGTACGTAAAAAGAAATATATTGCTGTAAAAAAAAAGTCTATGAGGGACCTGATCTCAAGAAGAGAAAAGTTATGGAAAAAAAAGTCAAGTAGTGAGCACAAAAGAAGAAGAAAAGAGGAAGAAAAGAAGGATGCATCAAGAGAAGCAAGAATTGTTGTTTTGAAAAGTCAGAAGGTATTGGCTGATAGAATGTTTGATCCCAGTATTTATGATAAACCTGGAATGATAGAGTTAGTTGAGTATGGTAGGCACTAGGGATGGTTACACCTCCTAAAGGAAACAACTCCCATGGGTTTTGAAGAGGAAGTAAGAGAATTCTACTATTTAATAGATTTCTCAAAAGATGGGTTGAGCTTGATAGCCTAAGTGCAAGGAAAAGATATAAAGTCCTATGAGAAGGTACTAGGAAGGATTCTAGATGTGCCTATGATGGGTGTGAGGATTTTTATGAAACAACAGCCTCAACTGAGTTCATGATTGATGCATATAAAGTAGGAGGTACATCAATAGCTAGTGTGAGAAAGAAATTTCTCACAAGTGAGTTCTAATTGGATTATGAAATTGTGAACAAAGTCCCTTTACCTAGGTAATAAAAAAGAACCATTGCCTCTAGTGTTGACCTATTTTTGATAGAATGTCTAAGTAAGTTTGAGTTGATAAGTCTGCCTTCTCTTATGATAGAGCAAATGAACAAGGTGATCAATAAGAAGGAAGAAAGACATGGGATACCATATCGATACTTCTTGGACAAAGTGTTTGATAAATTTGGAGTGATTGGGACAAAAGGGACTCCTGGAATAGTCAAACAAAAGCTCAGTCTGACAATATTGGTGAAGAATAAATGCATTAAAGGGAAAATGGGAACTGTGTCTCAAGTGTCAGAACTTGTAATTCCCCATAATTCTCTTGGTTTCTAGACCACTTATGACTTATTATTTAAAGTCATAAAGACTCTTACGAGATGTATGTGGTAGTCGTATCCAAGACAATGTGTTTGAGTTGACATTTTATTCCAGGTACATCATGGATACTAGTCGTATGCTAAGGTACGAGTCATAAGATGTGACCCATACCCTGACCAGTAGACAATCCAAGGATCTAGCCTCATGTTTTGATAGCTTCATAGGATACTTGGACATATATTAAGTCCTCAAATATCTCCTAGCTCATGAACAAGTCAAAACCCCTCTTAGTGATTAAATTCTTGGGATGTACATAACTATAGTCATTTTTAAATGATTATAACTTTTGTTTTACAACAAATTTTGAGCTCAAGACCCACCAACATATAGGTATTTGAATTATCTTTTCAACGATACCAATTTCGCCTTAATACGACATCGAAGTAAAAATTTATGGCCGAAATACTGAAGCACTATCAAGCTGTGTCACACACTGTCTAGCATACAAGTTGACAAGTCTAACTCATACCCAGACCATACGAGTCGTATGGTAGACCCGTAAGGACTGTTGAGAATTGTCTGTAAAGTTTACTTTAAGGGCTTTATAGTCTTTTACCCTCTTATAACTCCCAAGCCACGATATTTAACCCCCAAGGGGCATTATTTGCCTCTATTTACATCGATTTAAACAACATAAACTCCTCTTCCACTCTAAACCACAAGATTAGAGTTTCCTCTCAAGATCGTCTCCCAACAACAAAATTCAAGCCCTTTCTAAAAAAACTAAGAAATCCAAGCTTCAAGTTCAAGAAATCCTCACGGAATCTTTAAGAATTCATCTAGTAAGGTATGTGTGATGTTCATCCATGACTTTCTTTCACCATGGAGTCCAAGAACCCATTTTAATGTTTTTAAATTATGAATTATGCATGGTTATGATGAATTATCTCCATGAAGCTCTTACAAACTTTGATTATAAATTATGTTTACAAGTTTTTTCGATGAAATGAGCCCTTTACACGTTTGAATGATGAAATTTTCCTTGTAAAATCTATAATTCATGGTTTTTGTATTGTAATTATGTTTCAATCACATGCTTAAATTCATGACTCCCATGTGTTTGAAGAAATATCTAAATGTTGGGTTTTGAGCAATGATCCTTTATTATGGGTTTTAAAGTTTCGCATGTCCTTATTGTGATTTTCATTCAGTGCTGGAGGGTCATGAACACCCGTTACTTAGCTGTTTACATAGTTTCTGTATCTTTAGAATGATTTTAGATAAACTAGGAGCATTATCATTCAGTCAAGTTAATCATGATCAGTTGTTTGTTCAGTTAAGCATAGTTCAGTCCCGTAATCAGAGTCAGTTCAGTTGGGAGTAGGATTTTGCACCAACCGAACCTAGGTATGGGGGCTCACCTACCAGTAGAGGGTGTGACCTTTAGTAGCAGTCCATTAGTTCCAAAACTACATAGCCATCATAGGTTAGAGATATCATCTTTCCAGTTGAGGATTGATAAAGTGTTCACCTTCCAGTTGAGGGTAACACATATCTCATTAGAGTACCGGGCAGTTGAGAGTGACTCTTTAGTGGATCCACACAACCATTGTTAGTACCCGTGGCAAGGTACTGACACCCTTCCAACTGGAGTTATAAGTTGGACCCTAATTAGCCCATATTAGTGCATGTCGGTTAGATGATACCTCCCACAGTCTCAATTCAGTATTCAGTACATAATTTAGTTCAGGTTTGCTTGACCATAGCATACAAACTTCCAGTTATTCAGTTATTAGAATTTTAATATTTTAGTTTACAGATTATTTCAAAAACAGTATATGCTTGGTCTTGCATTCGCAGTATTTCAGTTTTCATGCATGTACACTCAGTTATCTCATGTTATTCAGCCAGTTATTACTTTATGCACAGTTAACCCTTGCACTAAGCCTAACCTCATCTCATATACCAGTACATTCAAAGTACTGACTGCATATTTTCTTCTCACTATGATGTCTTATATCATAGGTTCAGACGCATAGTTTCCTGACCGCGATTAGATATTTCAGTATTTCAGTTGCAACAGTAGTGGCGAGTCCTTATCTTTCAAGACCATATTTATCTTTCATTCAGTTATTTCGGTATTCCTCTATTTCTGTCAGTGTTGGAGTTAGTTGGGGCTTTGTCCCATCAACTCCACAGTTAGTTAGAGGCTTTTCAGATATTCAGATAGCTAGTTAATTTATCAATTTTATCAGTCAGATTTCAGTATTTTTGCAGATGTTTTTAGACATGCAAATTCAGTTGTACTTTTCAGTATTTAAAACTTTATGGTACTATCAGTTGTTTTTCAGCACATGTCTTTTATTATCAGTTTTACTCAGTGCTTACAACAGGTACTAACTCATGGGTTAGCTTGTGGTCACTTGTGATCGTAAGCACTGTTGTTGCGATGAGGGGGTAAACTCGGATCGTGACAAAACTCGGTATCAGAGCCTAAGGTTTTACAGTATTCTAGGAAGTCTAAAAGTTATGTTGAGTAGTGTCTTGTGCATGTGTGTGAAGCGCACCACACTTATGGACAAGAGGCTACAATATGTTTTAGGAAATGGTATCCTTTCTTTCAGTATTCATGTTGTGTTAGTGAGCATGAGCTCTATTTAAACTCTCTTTATAATCCATCCTTTATTCTGTTACAGAAAATGCCTCTCAAAAGGAATAACAGAAAAAAAAATAGAAATCAACCTGCACCTCAGCCTGTTTAGGAAGATCCCCTGAACGAGCATGTCTCTCACGCCGATTTCAGAGTTGCCTTCACTATCTTATCTCACTCAGTAGAAACTCAGAATAATCAGCCGACTGCAGCACTAGCCAATCCTGTCACCAACATAGTTGCAGCTAGGATTCGGGACTTTACTTGAATGAACCCTTCTTTATTTTTGGGATCTAAGTCTAAGGAGAATCCACAGGAATTCCTTGATATAGTTCATAAAGTTACTGATATTATGGGTGTCACGTCGAGAGACAGTGCATATTTGGCTGCTTACCAGTTGCAGAATGCAGCTCATACGTGGTATAAGTAGTGGAATGAGGATAGGGGTGCCAAGGCATGGCCTGTAGAGTGGGAAGAGTTTGCTACAACCTTTTTAGACAGGTTCTTTCCCTTAGAGTTGAGGGAAACTAAGGTTCTGGAGTTTATCAATTTGAAGCAAGGTAATATGAATATGAAGGAATACTCGCTTAAGTTTACCTAGTTGGTGAGGTATGCTCCTTCGATGGTGGCTGATAGTAGGTCTAGAATGAGTAAGTTTGTTTCTGGTGTAGCTGATAGTGTAGTCAAGGAGTGTAGGACCACTATATTGATTAATGAGATGGACATATCTAGGCTTATGGTTCATGCTCAACAGATTGAAGGGCAATATCTTAAGGAGAAAGAGAGAAAGAATAAGAGGGCCAGAACAAGTAGCTTTAATTTTTGTCAGCCTAGGTCAAAGGGTGGTAACCGTTCTCAGTTCCGTTAGAAGTTTTTAGCCCCAACTCCATCTTTAGATAATGCGCCAGTGCCATAGTTCCAAAACGTCAGTCAGGATGCGCCAGTGCCAAAGTTCCAAAATGTCAGTCGGGATAGGGCGCCAGGCTCTAAGTCCCAGGGTAGTGCGAACATTGGTTGTACTAATCCACTTTGCTAAAAATGTGGTAGAAATCATCAGGGTGTGTGTAGAGTCGACAATGATGTGTGTTTTAGGTGTGGAAAACTAGGCCATAGAGTCAAGGATTTCCCAAAGAGTGGTCAGCAGGTTTAGTCCAATCGTTCTCCAGTTCCAGCCGGTCACCCGACTCAGCAGGGTGCCGCTTCCAGTGCAACCAGTGGACAACGCTAGAACAGGGTGTATGCACTTCAGTCCCAAAAGGATTAGGAAATCTCTCCTGATGTGGTTACGGGTACGTTATAGGTCTTTCATCTCCATGTTTATGCTTTGTTAAATCCCGAAGCTTCACTTTCTTTTATAACCCTCTATGTAGCAGTCAATTTCGGTGTCAGCCCCAAATCTTTAGCATAACCCTTCTCAGTGTCTACTCAAGTAGGTGTCTCCATTGTAGCCAGGCAGGTATATAGAAACTGTCCAGTCATAATATCCCAGAAAGTCACTTCATTAGATCTTGTGGAATTAGAGATGACTGATTTTGATGTTATTCTCAGCATGGATTGGCTCCACTCATCCTATGCTTCAGTTGACTGCAGAAACATAGTCGTTCATTTGTAGTTTCATAATAAACCAGTTATTGAATGGAGGGATAGTACTTCAGTGCTTAGGGGGCAAATTGTGTCATATCTTAAGGCAAGAAAAATAATTTCTAAGGGTTGTGTTTACCATCTTGTTCGAGTCAAAGACTATAGTTCTATGACCCCTAATCTCGAGTCAGTTTCAGTAGTAAGGGAATTTCCAGATGTGTTCCCTGAAGATCTTCCCGGAGTTCCTCTCGAAGGGGAAATTGACTTCGGAACAGATCTCTTTCCAGATAACCAGCCTAAATGTAACACCCCATATTCAAGTACGTGTATTGGCGTATTCAAGTACGTGTATTGGTCTTATTTATATGGAATTAATTTTATTTTATTTTATTTATACCGGAATTTGCCCGTCGATGGTTCCATACGAAGGTTATTGGATAAGCTTTCCAACGATATAAAGATTTCCAAAAACGGATAGGTTTCGGATATAATCGAGCACGTTCGAAACTATAAAATGGTGGCCGGGATATTGGGAATAGTAAATGTGCAGGAAAATTTCCTGCACACAAACTACTGAGGCCAGCCAATTTTTTAGGTAAAATTTGAACGATCATAACTCCCTTAATATAATGAACTGGGTGAGATACGACCTATCAAAAGAAAGATCTTTGAGTCTTCTTTCCAATGCAATTGGTTTAATACAAATCCAACGTCTGAGTAAGGAGTTATACTCGTTTTACTTCAGTCTCTCAAAATAAATTTTTAGGGTAAACTTCAAACGATCATAACTCCTTGTACAGGACGAACAGGGTGGACTACTTTATATCAAATGAAATACCTTTGAATTATCTTTCCAACTATACAAATTTTACCAAAATTCGATATCGGAGCAAAGAGTTATGATCGATCTACTTTATCTTATCAAAACAGTCCACCAAAGGACAGATTTGACATTATTTAAATTTTAAAGGCACTTTAGTCATTCCCTATGATATTATGGACGGGAATATGTGTACATATACATGTATATGAGTTCAAAAACTAATTTTCATCATCAATCATTGAGAGAGAACAAACCCTAGCCAAATTTGACCTTTAAATTACTTTTGATTCAACCGTAGAAATTCCAAAGTAATCCGATAACTGCATTTGTCATCTCGAGAGGTTCGAACGGCACCTATTATTTGTGAAAATAGGATTGCATAATCAAGAGGTGAATTCTAAGGTATGAATATTGTTTGCCTTTGGTCTCTTCCATATGTATATGTGTGATAGAGGATTATATGTATTGGTTGTTATTGAAAGGTAATGAAAATAGGGTTATGGACTATTTTGCATGGTTTGGTTGTATTGAATTATGGAGGGTGGATATGGTGATTGATTTATGGAAGGTGGATATGGTGATATACTATTGAATTGATGATTATTTATGTCTATGGCTCAATTTGGTTTAATGGATTGGTTGGAAGGATAAATGAATCCAAACTTGATATTGGAGGATGTTGTATGAATATGCGTGGCATGTGAAGGTAATTGGAGTATAAGAGGGTTAAAGTGACACCCTTTATGGTGTAATTAAGGCTTACTACTTAACCTCTAGTTTGGTGAATTCAAATAATTGAATTGTGACGTTTGATCGCTAATACTAGATTGCTATATATGTTCATTGTAGATAAGTAATCCAAAAAGACGAGAAGTCCATTTGGGACTAGTATTGAAGGTTGACAGCCAGGTATGTAAAGCATACTCTATACCATATCTTTGGCATGAAAGTGAACAATTGTTCTATTATGAAAGTTTCCAAAGTTATTCAGTAACACGTGATCCATAATGATTTTGTATGATGTCCTACATTACCAATGAATTTTTTTCCACCCTACAAGATGTCAAGACATTCCAATACTTACTTGTCTTCCAAATCTTACATGTTTATTGCACTAATGAATGTCAGAAGGTATCCGGTTACTCAAACAAGATCCATGTGCTATTAATGACTCTAAAACGTTTCATTGATATACCAATAAGTTCCTACTACATTGTTATGGCATTGATGACTCCAAAACACTTTATTGATGTGCCAATGAGTTCTTACTTCATTGTTATTGCATTGATGGTCTATTTATATGTCTCTTATTGATGTATCATTGTTTCAAAGTATCAAAAATGTGGTGGCGACCGAAATAACAATCTCAAGGATTAATTAAACTATGTGATGGAAGTTCTCTCTTATCGGGTGGTATCCCAGGGGCATAAGCCTATCATGGGCCGATCCCTATTTATATGTTTATGGGTGGTATCCCAGGGGCATAAGCCTAGCATGGGTCGATCCCAGTTGATATGTACTGGAGGCAGCCTAATGGTCACAGTACAGTACAATAATGATTACAAAGATGATAAGAACGAAGGTAAAGTGATTGAATAAATACAATGTACAGGTTGTCACAAGTTCTAGTAAGTGTGGTCCACTCCTATTACGATTAATTCACTTGTTTTTGATTTCTATTGAGCTCCTATATCATATGTGATTATATACAACTTTACATACTCAGTACATATTTCGTACTGACGTTCCACATGGGGGGACCTGCATTTCATGCTGCAGGCACAGGTACCTCAGCTCATACACCGCACAAGTAGGAGTCAGGATACCCAGCTGTTTTTGGTGAGCTCCAGTTTGCTTCGGGGCTTTCCGTGTCATATCCAGTCACTTTTGGTATTGTATAGAAGTTAGTTATATGGCGGGGTATGTCCCGACCTTAGTTAAACTCTGTGTATTGTCTAGAGGCTTTGTAGACCTAATGTACGATCAAGGTGGTATTTTGTTAATAGACGTGATGCCTCCAACGGCCAAGTATTGTATACACATATATATGTGTGCTCGAGCTTATACAGGTGATTATTTCCTTTTATATGCGACATGATGCTGTCCGAATTTTGGGTTGTCATAGAGGTATGCATGAGAAGTATAAGGTTATGAGCTGGTTCTCCCGGGCCTCCTCGGTTACGGGTGCCAGTCCGCCCCAATAGGATTTGAGGTGTTACAAAAGTGGTATCAGAGAAGTTCGTCCTAGTGAGTCTACAAAGCCGTGTCTACGTAGAGTCTTGTTTATCGGTGTGTCGTGCACCGCATCTATAAATAGGAGGCTATGGACATTTAGGAATTTTTTATTTTCTTTATGTCTTAGATCGTGCGATAGAACCTATATTCTATATGAAGTCATAGTTGACCAATGAATCTGTTTGTTTCTCTTATTATAGTAATGATGCCGGTTACCGGAAGCAAGAATACCAGT